>CM050413.1:26158638-27358638 GCA_027564155.1 Gymnocypris eckloni scoliostomus | reverse complement strand
ATTATCATTTCTATTCATTTCCCACTGATTTACGCAATCTGATGAGCATTAACTCATAGTGCGCGATCATATTTCTGTATGAATGGATGACAGAGATGCGCGTTTTCCTTTAGCACACACACACACACTGAAGCGCCCGTGACGTCTCAATGAGGACATAAACACATGAACAACATCTCCAGAACTGCTCTGAGAGTCACTTCATGAGTGTTTCATTTGAGTAAAACTATCCTCATATCATATACACGCAGAAATGTAAAGGTATTCACGGCAACCCGTCAAAATAAAAGTCAGGTTTTTTTATCAAATCACTTTTATTGTCACTTCACCACAGCGCATGTGCCTTGATGAGTGAAGTTGGTTATGAAGTGGGTTATGAAACCCTGCTCCGGACATTGCAGCAGAAATATTTGTTCAGCCGAATGTACATTCTACTACTACTAAAATTATGAAAACTTAATTTTTTAAGGAATGATTACACAACATTTCTAACATGTTTTAATTTGAATAGTAAATTCCCTTTGTTTGCCAAAAAAAGTTTAATTTAAATAATTTAAAGATACACAACACAGAATTTCTGAGGAAAAGAAAATATTTCATGAGGCTATTTTAAAAACAAATAATATAACATTAGGTGAGAGAAAATAAAACATAACTTTATAATTGTCATTTTCTTCAATCAATTATTATAACACCTAAAATACATTGCATGTAAAAAGTGTTTGTTTCAGGCAGTTGAAGGGTAGATTGTGTGCATGTGATCAGGATGGTACTACCTCTGCCGCATTTTGAGAAAGGAAAAACCCCTTTTTACAGGACTATACATTATTTGGATAATAAGTCAAAAAACAACAACAGTTATGTCTGATTCTGTTGCATAGAACTGAATAAAAATAATACATTGATATTTAATATTATTAAATGATACTCTCCCATTATCAAATTTCGCCATAAAAAAGTCTCACAAATAAAATAAAATAATGCATAAATAAAACAAGTCATTGGACATCATTACATGTGTAAAGAATCAAAATGCATGTGCCATGGATGTATAAAATGGAAGAGCCATCTGCATGGACAATAATGAAATTATATTAATTACTAAACCATATTGTTGATGACAATAATAAGAGAAAATAAAAGTGATTTTGAAAAAATAACAAATTAATAGGCTACCAGTGTTTTAAATAGCAGCTGTTTGAGCTGCGTGTGCTACATAATATTACAACTTATTTGCACAAAAATACGGAAATGCACAAGTTATTTTGAGCTAAGTTATGCGCTAGTCAGATGTGTAACTCGTGGATGCGAACTTGGCTTCCCGTAACAACGCGCTGAAACACGGCAACTAAACCCAACGAATTCACAACGTTTTATTATAATAATGTTCTCATTAGAATGTTATATACACGACAGTCCCAATCATAGTTATTATTAGTTGTGCAGTGCTGTTTGAGCTACATGCGCTGAGCTAAAGATGATCATCGGCAAACTGAAGCACTCTATTAACGCTCTATTAACGTAACCAAACACATTCATATGAGATAAAGCAGATATACATAAAATAAATGCAATATTACTACGTACAATTCCACAAAAGGCTGCAAATGCACAAGCGAACTTAACTGTCATGGAGGTGTAGCTCCGTTGTGGACGCGCTCAACGCACGCACAAAACAGCGCACAAAGATTCCACAACTTCATTTACAGTAATGTTCTTATTATAATTGTATGTAGCCTTTATGACAGACTTGCTCTGCACATGTTGCACATAAGTGTATTGTCCTTTTTAAAGTGATTCAAATCATATTTCAAGCATTTCAAAACCAACATGGCGAACTGCGCACATCTGAAGTGTCTCTTAAGGAAATAATGCATTATTTATCGGCTTAAAGATATCAGCAAAATTTTCTTATCGGGCCGATAACGATAACAGAAAAAAATGAGCATTTATCGGCCGATACCGATATATGGTGGCCGATATATCGTGCATCCTGAAATGTTTGTATTTGGACAAGTAAGTGTATTTGTATGATAACACTAACTGTAAAGTGACTGTAATGGGGTAATCAAAATAGACTTTTTACTCAATTAGTCTAGTCTGTGCTTGTTTATTTTTTGTTTAGTAATTTTAACTTTGCTTTAAAAGCATTATTTTAGTTTTTAGATCACAATGTTACTATGTTACAATGTAATGTGATTTAACCCTTTTTGCACATATATGCCTACATGGTTACATTCACTTTATTTATTTGTTTAAACCAAATACAAAATGCAGAGATATGTACCGTATACTGCAAATCAGCCAAAAAATACAGAGATATTAGTTTTTGCTCATATTGCCCAGCCCTACTTTGAAGAGATGTGCATTAGTACAGTAATATTTTGCCCTCTTGTCACCTCAGGAGAGAAGCCAAAAGCTTTTTTCCCCTAGCTGAATTTATTCCTTTTAAATGTGAATATAATTCGAATGTTGATATTTTAGTAAAAAATTCACATTTAGATTTTCAGCCAATTTGACAGCCCTAGTATACAGGTGCATCTCAATAAATTAGAAATAATAGAAAACAATAAACTGTCAAAAGCCACTGTCAAAGAAACTTGGGTTTCCACACCACCCCAGCAGTGCCACAAACTGATCACCTCCATGCCACGCCGAATTGAGGCAGTAATTAATGCAAAAGGAGCACCTACCAAGTATTACATATACAGTAAATTAACATACTTTCCAGAAGGCCAACAATTCACTAACAATGTTTTTTTTTTTATTGGTCTTATGAAGTATTATAATTTGTTGAGATTGATTGAATTGGTGGGTTTTTGTTAAATGTGAGCGACAATCATCACAATTAAAATAACCAAAGACTTAAACTACTTGAGTCTGTGTGCATTGAACTTATTTGATACACGAGTTTCACAATTTGAGTTGAATTACTGAAATAAATTAACTTTCCCACAACATCATAATTTATTGAGTTGCACCTGTAGATGCCCAGAGAAATTGCTTGCTTTTTGAATAGACAAAAAATTCCCTTCACAGAGACCTCGGCCTTATTCAGAGATCCATACTGAGTTTACTGAACATACTTTGATTATGACATGCACCTTTAGAAGGTACGTATGTTCACAGGAAATGGAGAAAGCTGAGGGCAGTTTCCTGTAGCTTACTTGTACATTCTGTACTAAGTGCAGACCAGCTTACAGACCGGCACATATCCCCATGAATATAAATGAAGCAACTCCACAGGTGCGGTATGGTGGAAGGCTTCCTGCATGCATATGTGTGAAGGCATGGAGGAGTGAGCGATTAGTGGATGTTGATGGAGTAAAGCTGTAGGCTCTAAGTGGGTCAGTAGGATTGATGAGTAAAAATAAAAAACTGACACAATATTTAACTATAATCTGGATTTAGGATGTTGTGGCATTAGGTAGGTAAATACTGCCTAGTTGAGTTTGTGGCTGTGTGGAAGAGATTCTGATTACTTATTATTACTCTCAGAAAATTGTACTAAAAAACATTGTTTATGTTGTTGTTGTTGTTGTTGTATAGCCTATTTATCTGTATATCATAATGAGAAGATGAAAACAATAATTCCAGATATGTTTTCATGGTGCCACATTGTGGTGAAACTCCTGAGACCTTAAGATTAGTGCTCCATCTTGTGGCTACGTATAGTAGCTTAAATCAATAGGCCATGTTAGCATGTTTGCTTTTTTTAAAGCAATATTAAAATGTAAAAAAAAAAAATCTCGGTGAGTGACTCTTTTTGAAGGGCTCTTGTTAAACAGGAAAACTATTTCGTTTTTAACCTGTCTGCTCCTGTCATGTCACAGCTCAGCATTGTCGCATGGGAAATCCGTGAATCTTTTAATCAGAAATCTGAATTTTCCTGCGGCCCATGAACAAAATGGCAGAATTCTATATATTTAAGTTCTATAATGATAAACTGTGAAACATAGTAGAATTAGTTATTTTTATTGAAAAAATCTGTTGCTCATATGTTGCCATTGCATAGCCAATGATGCCAGTTGTTTCTATAATACTGCATATAGTATAGTAGTGAGTGTGTGTATGTATGTATGTATATATATATATATATATATATGTATGTATGTGTATGTGTGTGTGTGTGTGTGTTTGTATATTTGTGTGTGTATATATATATATACAGTATATACCTTTTCTGTATAAACAAACCACATATTTGAAGTCCAAGCAAGCACATTCTTGCCTAAAAAACTCTTAAAACTGCATTCCGTGACACAAAAAATAATTATTTTTAAAATTATAGTGGATTTGGCCGTCCGCCATGACACTCGCTGTGAGAAACACGGCAACTTCGGCAAGCGGAGTGAAACAAACGGTGAAGAGGACGAGGAGCTCTGTTGGACTCCAATATCGCATACCTACCAGCCAATCAGATTCAAGAACTAGAAAGAACTGTTGTATATATATATATGCTGTCAAAGTTAATGCGTTAATAATGCGTTAGCGCAAATTCCTTTTAACGGCACTAATGTTATTAACACGCGATTAACGCAGCACGTATTTTCTCTTTGACCCGTGGCCCAACCCGTAGTTGGAGAAATGGAGATGCACAGTGTTGCAACTTAGCAACAGTGCAGAACCCTTTAGTGAATTTCTTCCCTTCAAAAAAGCGCCCAAACCTTATTTGGTCTCCGAGAATCGCCGGTACTGCGGCGTGAGGTCTTGCTTTCCTAGCATGCGCACACACATTTCTCTTTCTCTCTTCATCTGTCTGCTCAGTTTCTGTTCAGCACGCGCACACACATCTCTCTCTCTCTCTCGCGTCTGCTCAGTTTCTGTTCAGCGCGTGTGCACACACATCTCTCTCTCTCTCTCTCTCTCTCTGCATCTGCTCAGTTTCTGTTCAGCGTGTGCACACATCTCTCTCTCTCTCTCTCTCTCTGCATCTGCTCAGTTTCTGTTCAGTGCGTGGCAGAGAAGAGCAGAGCTTAATTCCGTTAAACACAGATATTAGTTATTTGCTTCTCTAATTTTACATGCAAATATAGCCAAAATCACAGCACAGCTATTGTCATTATCTTATGGCTGTTTTATTTAATCAGACAACAGCTCAATTATAAGGATTTGTGCAGATTAACATCTTGTAAAGGAGAGCTATTTATGTAGTCTTAATGGGTCGCGTTTCAATCACTTTTTCATATTCATTTTCGTTGTCTGACAACAGAAACAGTTAAATATATCAATGAAAACTTTTATTGAGAATTGAACTGCATCAAAATACAGTATGTGGGCACAGAGAAGCAAACAAATATAATAATAAACAATATAGGCTGAATATGTACATGTTGCATGTTCAGAAGAAGTGAGCTGCCCTGTCCTGCAAATACATACATTTGCATAAAGCATCCATATTTGTCCATGCCCATGTTGATTAGAGTATTTAAAACTTAATTTTAAAAACAGTATTAATTTAAGGTACATTTTGAACAAATACAAATGTGTGATTAATTGCGATTTATCGAGAGTTAACTCATGACAATCATGCGATTAATTGCAATTAAATATTTTATCGATTGGCAGCCCTAATATATATATACAGTATATATATATATATATTTTTTTTACTCATTATTTAGTTTGACATGTTTAATCCAAGACACTGAAATATAAGTACACACAGAAAAATAATGGTTTAAAAGTGTACCTTTTTTGGGTACAACAGCTTGTCTCTGGAGCAGTACACTTAAAAGGACATATTTGTAGCCCTGTAGTTCAGATCTGCTCATGCGCGAGCAAATAGGTAGGCTAATTCTGATACATGCAATGACAATCTATTATGACATTTTTATATTTATATATCCTACAAAATAATATTATTTTACTCTGTAATCCTTAAATTTTTTATATTTGGCATGTTTGTGTGCTGCTGCGCGTGCGTCCCTCTGTGTAATAAACAAAGTGAACGCGTGTTGTGGATCCGCCCAGAGGCGCATTTTCTACTAACTCGCTCTTTAAATAACAAAATAAATATTGCGCCATTGACTTTAGACCAGATTTGAGTTGGTCTATGGCGCAGTCTATTTTCAGTTCCTCAAAATAGCAACGCGCCAACAATGCGCCTGAACACACCTCTTTTTCAGACCAGCATGCCCATGAGTGCACAAATGGGCGCAAATGCATTTGCTATTTAAACAACATGTCGTGCTGAGACTAGCAAAAACACTTGCGCTGCGCCTTGCGCCGGGTGTACAATAGGGCCCAATGTGTCTGGGTATAAAATGATACAATACCAAGTGTGCCATGTGTCCTCTTTTCCTGGACATGTCCTGGTTGGGATTTCTAAATTGCCTGAAATGTCTAATGTAATACAATGTAAAATGGACATTTTAGCCAAAATCCGAACTGATCATGCATGAGGCCATTTTATACTTCCCACTAGATGTCAGTGCAGATCCTTTCATTGAACTCCGCATGCTGTGGAACACCAACTGAATGCTTTCCAAAATAGATCTGTTTTTTATATCTATATTTGATTATATATTTTTATATAGAGATGTAGTGTGTAGATGGGAAATACGCACACATGTATATCAGTATGTTTAGTTAGCAAACTCATGTTGCTCTGCATTGCTCTTCTCTCTGTTCTCATGTTGTCTCTCTGCACTGTAGTGATAAGGTATGAGGCGCCGCCTAGGATTTAAATCAAACTTCGCTTATCAACACACAAAAAACACGTGCATATACACCTATAAACACTCGCACATACATATAAACTTCCATGCATATACACTTCTAAACACTCGCACATACATATACACTTCTAAACACTCGCACATACATATACACTTCCATGCATATACACCTATAAACACGCGCATATACATATAAACTTCCATGCATATACACCTATAAACACGCACATACATAAACTTCCATGCATATACACCTATAAACACGCGCACATACATATAAACTTCCATGCATATACACCTATAAACACGCGCACATACATATAAACTTCCATGCATATACACCTATAAACACGCACATACATATAAACTTCCATGCATATACACCTATAAACACACATACATATAAACTTCCATGCATATACACCTATAAACACGCACATACATATAAACTTCCATGCATATACACCTATAAACACACGCACATACATATAAACTTCCATGCATATACACCTATAAACACACGCACATACATATAAACTTCCATGCATATACACCTATAAATACCGCACATACATATAAAATAAAACGTGAGCATGCTTTAGTTGCGTACATACATTTATGCAAGTGATTCATATGAGGATGTGCGTGAACTTTTCAGTGTAAAGCGGAAGGCATTTCAGTGTAAAGGAAGGCGTTTCAGTGTAAACGGAAGTCTTTAAGGGATGTCTTCCCCATGCAGATCGACATGAATTTCAGAGTGACCTTAATAGCTGTTACGTTTGTTAGTGTTGTATTTGCTTGTGCAAGGTGCAATGAATACGATATACTCGATTTCTTTAATAGCGTATTACAGTGCCTGACGCGTATACAGCAACAGCCGAGAGAAACACTTCATCGAGAATTAGATAACCATGCCAGAACAATTAACAGTCTTTTGTCCGTGGTTCGTTATGATCAAAATGCGAAACCAGAGAATGCATAGTTATTCTCGATCGCTGTACCGCATACTGCGCCAAATCACACATCCGCTTGATATTGGAAGACCTACTGGAGCTGGACTAAGAGCAGTCCCACCACCTACATGTAACACAGGCCACAGAGGTCGTCCGCGCTATGACATTTCATATGAGCAACTGTGCCATTGTCTGCGGCTTGGGTTTAACTGGCAGGAATCGCATCCTTATTTGGAATAGACCGCCGCACTTTGTTCCAGCACAGGCAGCGTCTTGGAATCGGACCGTTGGGTTGCAGAACTTTCTAACTATGAGTTGAACACAGTTGTCAGACAGATTTTGCAAAGAACCCCAAATGCAGGCGAGACCTACATTCTGGGCAGTCTCCGGTCTCGCTCCATCCGCATCCAGCGTTGGAGGGTGAGACAAAGTTTACGAGATAGATCCTATTGGAAGGTCACTCAGGCGCCGACGTGCTGTCAGAAGAAGAATTTATTCTGTGCAAACTCCTAACCAACTCTGGTATGTACAAGTTATCTGACAACATTAAAATATACCTCAAAATGAACTAGTGTAAATGAATTAAGTATGGTTTTTATGTTGTTGTAATATGAATCATCCCAAAAATCATGTATGCAACACTTAGCCTACTAAACGATGGCTTACATTTTCCTAAGGGGCTATTCCACGTGACATTATATAGAACTATTATAACTTTAAAATTAAACAATAAATATAAGCCTCTAATGAATTCTCTCTCAACAGGCATATAGACGGAAACCATAAACTGGTCAGATGGAGGCTGGTTTTCCACGGGTGCGTTGACGGTTGACATTATTTATCTCGACTGTTTGAACAATAATAGAGCATTAAGTGTTCTGTCTTTGTTCCAAGAAGGGGTTCAAAACTTTGGATTGCCATCAAGGGTTAGATGCGACCATGGCATGGAAAACATTGAGGTTGCACGTTACATGTTAAATAGAAGGGGACTAAATAGAGGAAGTGTCATTACGGGCCGCAGTGTGCATAATCAACGAATCGAACGTTTATGGGCAGAACTGAACAGAGTTGTTTCATATTATTATTCGGATTTGTTTACTTTCATGGAGAACCAAGGTATACTAGACTCTCTGTGTGAGGTTCATGTATTTTGTTTGCATTTCATTTTCTTACCTCGGATCCAGAGGGCAGTTAGGGAATTTAGGGACATGTGGAATAACCACGGACTGTCAACTGAAAGAGGACAAACTCCTCTGCAGTTATGGCACAGGGGTATTGTTAGTCATATTGGAATCAACAACACAGCTATATCTGGTGTGTTAGAGAGTGGTGAACATTTTGACATCAATGAAAACAGACCACCACCTGAACTACAGAGCAGGAATAATATAATAGTTCCTGAAAACATTTACCGGCCAAATGACACTACCATGGGAAATATTCTGGATGCATTTAACCCATTACAAAACGATGGAAATCATGGAATTGATCTATTTTTGGCACTTGTACAATTATTGGAAAGACAACAGGCTAGAACACAGTAAAAGTGCTTTATTGCGATTGTTCTGAATTAGAACTCCTAAGCGGGTGTTAACAAACATTGCATTAAAGCAATGCTTGCAAAAAACTGTAGAAAACTGTTAAATTCTATAGTTAAGGTTTAAATAAGTACTGCTAAGATTTATTCAAACATTGCTGAATATTATTTAAAGTTTTGTCAGACTAAAACAAATGCCTCAATAAGAACACTTTGGCACAACAATAACACATCTTAGCATTTAAAAGTGTCTCTTACTCCTTCCCAAATCCCTGGGTATTATTAATGGCAAATTCCATGTTGCTTTTAAAAGCAACATATGTGCTATATAATGGCAGGCGAAGGCAGTTGATGCATGTATTTGCAACTGGAAATCTTTGTGGAGTTTCTGCGTCATGGTGAAAGGCAATAGAAGGCTGAGGATGAAATCCAATAGGTGGGACTTGATCGGATCCTGTAGCAAATGCTAAGATTGCTCCAAGCCTATGTGACCCCTCCTCTGAGTAAATAGAAAAAAAGCAAAATATCAATAACTATACAGTGTATTCGGATGGGGGGAGGGGTGAAATGATACAGATACTCCTTATAAAAACTGCAAAATGATAAAGGAGGATAAAAAAATATACAACATAACATTTAGCATAAAGAGTCAGTACACATTTGAACTGTGTTATTTTGGTAAATTGAAGTATTGTT
This sequence comes from Gymnocypris eckloni scoliostomus, assembly GCA_027564155.1. NCBI lineage: Eukaryota > Metazoa > Chordata > Actinopteri > Cypriniformes > Cyprinidae > Gymnocypris > Gymnocypris eckloni. The sequence continues at coordinate 27,348,772 of CM050413.1, read as the reverse complement.
GTGAAATGTGAAATACACAGGTCAGTGCTAAATAAAACAAAATGTGATTCATATGATCTGTCTTTTTTAAATATCACTTTTAGAAGAGATATTTATGAGCACAACTGTATATACATATAGATATTGTAGCAATGGAGTTAGCAGACCACTAGCAGCAATAGTGTCACATACAACAATATGCGTTTAAAATCACATGACACTAACAAGCTTCATATTTAGATTTGTCTTTATAATGCAGAACAAATGTTAATTTACTTCAGATAAATTAATTAATTTAAATTATGATGCTGTGCAAAAATGTTGTTTCAACTTAAAATAATTTGTTACCCTGCTGGCTTTATTTTTATTTTCATTTTTAAGTAAACTTTAAATTTCAAGTCAGGCGAGTAACAAATAATTTTAAGTTGTCTCAACAAATTCTTTTTTACAGTGTGCACTTCAAATATATTTGAATTAGATGTTATCAGCAAGCCAAGAAATGTTCTAGTTCCACTAATTATTGTCTGTAACTTAGTAAAAGTGAAATTTACTTATTAAAAAGGTTACCTTCCACATCCTGCAGGTAGTCCCTCCAGAAAGCAATTACTCTGTTCTCATTTGCTCGTTTGTTGCTCCCATTCTCTGACCACTGTATTTCAAATAGGTCATCCATTATGTCTGCTGTCAGCTGATTTGGCTGGTGACAAAACATGGATCTAAAAGCTTCTGGGTACTGTTGGACTTTTGCAAGGACTCCAAGAGTTTTTAGTCCATCCCTGAACCTATATTAAGATAATTTAGTATGATTCACAATTAAAAGAGAGATTTTAAATAACAACATTGCATTAATTAATTTTATGAAATAATTGTATTGCATTTTATTTTAAATCATTTTATTTGATTCAAAATATTAATCCAATGGTATGTGTATATTTCTGAAGTCCTAACAAACCTTTCAAATGGTCCACGAACACGATTCACCACCTGAAACATCAGTAAGTCTTCAACCAGCCTGTCCCTGTCGGCAATGCTTCTTAATGGTCTAAGACAACCTGCGTTGGCAAGGTAGTCCATAATGGGCTCAGTTGAGTGTTGTAGCTCTTCAAGAGTTGTAGCTTCAGAAACCTGTATGTGAGCAAATGTAATGTGAATTTCAAATTTTGTTATACTAAGCTATGGCTTTTATAATGGAACACATTTTTGAGTAAATCTGAGAAAGCATGATGGTACATAAGTAAATTAAACATTTATACTGCAGTTGTAAGCAAACCTTTTTGATTTTATTATAAAGCTCACAGTCAGCTACATCGTCCAAGACAGGTTTGCACAAGTCTGGCCCCTGAACTAAACTGTCAAATAGAGTCTTAGAGAAACAACCCGGTGCAGGTCCTCCATGTACAAGGCTGACTGCAACTGCTCTCCCTGCTATGAAATACCTGTCCTCCCTGATGGCTGACATGAAATTAGAGAACACGTCAATACAACAGCCTTAAAACATCCTTAAAATCACAATTATGCAATGTAGAATAAAAGTTCTCAAATCTGTACAACACAAATATAATGTTTACCTTGGGAATCAAGAGCCAAGTTGAGACTGTCCTCTTTTCCCTCAAACATTGATGACTGCATTAGTGCCACCAGGAGTAATCGTAAAAATTCTCGCCTTGGACCACCCAGATCAATAGCCTCTTCATACTTTCCTTTATCATCCGAAAACCTGATCACCATTCTGTTATTTGGATTGTATGAGAGTCTGGTAAATCCCCGTACAGCACCATCCAGCACATATGCACGGTTAATATTAAACTTGCAGGTTTGATTTGAGTTTATTTTTGTTGCAAGTTCTTCCAATATTTGCTTGATGGGGATTTCCACTGCAGGGGGGGTTCTAAAAAATTACAGGTTTTGTTATTTAAATTTCAGTATAATTAAAAAATATAACAAATAATATAAACATCATGTATACACAAAAGGGTTGCATGGTATGAAATGTGTATTACAATCACTACTGAATCAGACTGATTGAAAATAGTTGCAAACTCTGCAGGTCCTCAGTGAGTTATGTTTTTTTATAGACCGGTAAAACTATATGTAGTTAAAACATTTTTTTATTTTATTATAAAATTCTACAATTATATAAATTTTGTAGTGTTGGAAGAGAACAACACATTGTTAAGTGAAGTTACAATAACTGAATCCTCAGTTTAGTAACAATACAACTACCGGAATGAATCAGTAAACAAGGTGTAACCAACATTTATGGTAAGCATTATCCAAAAAATTAAAATAAATGATAATCCTATCACAACTGAACTGAAATATAAATAACAAAGGGAAATACACTAAAAGGAAATGGTGTACTTTGTAGTGTAATGGTTTGTTACATGTCCAAAAAAATAATAATTGGATTTTAAATTAGACTGAATAATACTCACGTCTGGTCCTCAATGCTTGCCATTATGGCACAGCAAAGATCATCATCCTCTTCCTCATCTTCAGACGCTGCCCGAATAAGGGAAAGGTAGGTATCATAATCACCCTCCCACGAAGCATATCTGAGGGACTGGTCATTGTGCCAACAATGGGCAGGGGAGTTATGTCTTGGGCAAGGGTGGCCACTGGCGGAGGACTGCACACCGATGGAACTGGCGGAGAACTGAGCTCTTGTTGGGGACTGAACTCTGGTGGACGACTGCACACCGATGGAACTGGCGGAGAACTGAGCTCTTGTGGGGGACTGAACTCTGGCAGAGGACTGCACACCGGTGGAACTGGCAGAGAACTGAGGTCTTGTGGGGGACTGAACTCTGGCAGAGGACTGCACACCGGTGGAACTGGCAGAGAACTGAGGTCTTGTGGGAGACTGAACTCTGGCGGAGGACTGCACACCGATGGAACTGGCGGAGAACGCTCTTGTGGGGACTGAACTCTGGCGGAGGACTGCACCGATGGAACTGGCAGAGAACTGAGGTCTTGTGGGAGACTGAACTCTGGCGGAGGACTGCACACCGATGGAACTGGCAGAGAACTGAGCTCTTGTAGGGGACTGAACTCTGGCGGAGGACTGCGCACCACTGGATCTGGCGGAGGACTGAAAAGTAATGCTGTGAACTGAAAACTAAGAATAAATGAAGTAATGTACATTAGACAAAGACTAAAAGTGCTACAAAATAACTGAACCATGTCAAAGGAGGCACTCACCGAGTTTTGTGTGGAAGACTGGTCATTCAAATCAATGGTCATTTTCTCTCCAGAAGCAGAACCTGATGACTGGTAGACCGTTTCGCCAGGCATGTCAACCTCAAAGCAGCTGTCATCAGAGCTGTCTGTTTCAGCCTTGGAAAATAATACAGCACAGATGAGATCTCTAGTTAAACAATGTGTTTTGCATAGTTTGTAGTATTGTTGCCACTTCACGAGAGTTCCCTTATCGAGCTTTCACGAGACATCACAGAGAATTTCTCCGTTATGGGAACTCCTTCCCTCCAACCTTTCCTGAAGTCCTATTGGCTCACGCCAGTCAAACTGACTGGCCAATTGTCGCGAAGCATGCAAATATGACGAGCTCGAGAGGCAGTATAAATGCAGAGCCCGCGACAATTACGTCAGAATCTTTTTCTTCACCTTGCTGAACCTAGGTTCTGGCTTAAACTATTACAGCTCACAGTTGAGGTTTGCTCATTCGAGGGCAGGCCTCATGGCCGCTCCTCTGCAGCATACAGGTGAGTATGACATTTTCTTAAAGGACTCTGGTGATGAGCTCATGCCGACTATATCCGCATTCCTCTCACCCGTCGAACCTGCAGGACAGGACATCAAGCCCGGCTTCTCACGCCCCCCTTCCATGGCGGTGCGGAGAGCTGTAGGCAGATGCGGGATCAAAGGGATCTCACGTCGTCACAGATGCGCTGCACGGAAAACCCTACTGTCTAAGCATGCAGCCCCCGCCTCAGAGCGGCGTTCTGCTGTGTGCAAAGCACAATCACTTAGCTCCGCACTCAATCACTTGATACCAGCCCCTCATCAGCGGCTGCCGTGTGTACTGGACAACCTCACATTCCCACGATACCAGCCCCTCATCAGCAGCTGCCATGTGTACGGGACAACCTCTCATTCACATGGTAACAGCCCAACATCGACTGCTGCTGCCAGGAGAAGGTGTGGGGACAAGTGTAAAGAGTCCCGGGAAGAGGCACCACGACCAGTGGGGGAGCCCGCAAGCGGTCTCAAAATTCTGTGTGTGTGTGAGATAGCGTATTTTCATTAAATACATAAGTTTGCACAAGGAGCTCTTTCCTCCTCACTCAGTCAACACACCACCGCTCGCCCCTCCCCTGAGCGACCGGAGCCACTTCCCACATGGGTTATAGCCGAGCAGCACTTGCCAGCACTTGCATGTCAGTTTCCTGAGCGCATGATAATCTATTCCAAGAATCTCACGCTGGTTGCTCTGCATAAGAGCGAGGGTACACCCTTCAATTCAGATGCAGACCACCCTGTTTCGACAGCATGGCGTAGTCTCTAACACAGACTCGAAATGCCCTTATCCTAAAACAAGAGCTATGCAAATTGCTCGGAAAAGGGCGATAGAACAAGTCTCAGCGAGCAGGCTAACAAGAGCTATGCAAATTGCTCAGAAAAGAAGCGAAAGAACAAGTCTCAGTGAGCAGGCTGGACTGCAGCTTTTCCAGCCGTCATACCCAAAAGAGACGGGGGACTCCGCCCCATTCTAGATCTCAGACCCATCAACAGAGCGCTTGGCAAGCGTCCTTTCAGGATATTAACGCTAAAGCAGATCCTGGCGCAAATTCACCCCGGGGACTGGTTTGCGTCCGTAGATTTAAAGGACGCGTACTTTCACATTCAGATAGCACCGTATCAAAGACGGTTTCTGAGGTTTGCTTTCGAGGGCACATCGTACCAATACTCTGTTCTCCCGTTCGGGCTAGCTTTAGCCCCACGCACCTTTTCAAAGTGCATGGATGCAGCTCTTTCCCCCCTTAGATCGAGCGGGGTGCGCATTGTCAACTATCTGGACGATTGGCTGATTTTAGCTCAGTCCCGGGACACGCTTATCAGCCACACTCGCTGCTTATTCACTTGGAGTCCCTAGGGCTATGTGTCAACATGCAGAAGAGCATTCTTGCCCAGAGTCAGTCCATAACATATCTGGGAGTTTGCTTGGACTGGAAATGAAAGCCCGCCTCTTGCGAGAACGTGTGGCAGCCATTTTTTCTGCCCTGCGCCATTTCAGGCAAGGCAGCTCCATTCAGTTGAAGAAATTTCAGAGGCTGCTCGGACTTATGGCGGCGGCGTCAGCAGTGTGTCCTCTGGGATTACTACACATGCGCCCGCTGCAGCTATGGCTGAAAACTTGAGTCCCGTGGACAGCGTGGACTTCGGGATGTTTGAGCATCGCGGTCACCCGCGGCTGCATCGAAGCAGTTCCCCTGGGCTCGGTAGTGTCCCGCGTGGTGGTCACGACGGATACAACGCCCCATGGCTGGGGAGCAGTGTGCGATGGAATGCCAGCTTCGGGACTGTGGTTGAAACCTCAGAGCCAGTGGCACATAAACTGCCTGGAGCTGGAAGCAGTCCTCTTAGCTCTAAAGGATTTTCAGCCGCAGCTGGAGCAGCAACATGTGAAGAGCTCTTTTCCAAAACGCGATAAACGCCAAATTTAAAAAGAAATAGAGTTTGTCATGCCATTTTGCTGTGTACTGAACCTATTCACTGCTCCATCAATGTTTCATGCCAAATCGCTATATTTCCTTGTTTAAAATGTACTGCAAGATGCAGTTCTTTTCCAAACCGCTATAAGCGCCGAACCTGTTTTTAGCCTAAATGCGATATATCCTCATACGACTGGACAAAGAAAATCACAAAAAAAAAAAAAAGAAGGTTCGTCACTCAGGTGGCGCATTAATACCCACTGTGGGATGTCAATGTAACAGATGTGTATGCCAGTAAGGGTTGTGTGTAAACCTCACTCCCCTGAGCTCCCCTCTAACGACTGACGCTAAAGGCTGTAGCCTTTGGCGTTCCTTGTTGGAGCGCACACTTCCCGCACCGGAAACCCGGGTTCGAGACCCGCTCGGTGTGATGGTGCGGACCCGGGGGGTTACATCAACACAAGGCTGGTGCGACCGGCTTATAGTATGAGTCCCTTATGTCATATGTTGCATGTTCTCTTTTTTTAAAGACATAAACCAACATAAAAAAAGGATGGATTTGTAGCGTTTAAAAAAAAAACTTGGAATTTATAATCGACAATATTGTCGTTTAATTTAACAATTATTGTTTAACATGTTCAGACTGAGCCAACAGACCATTTTAACAGGATAAATTTAATATTAACAAAATGTATGGGTCTAGGTGAAAAAAATGTCCTTTTCTCTAAAAATATTAAAATGGATTTATAGCGTTTTGGAAAAGAGCTCTTAATGTAATGAGTCGTACCGACAATACGTCTGTGGTTTCGTATATAAATCACCAGGGAGGAATTCGCTACAGGGCGCTGTGCAAGCAGGCAACTGATATCCTGCTATGGGCGGGTTGCCACCTTCTCTCTATCAGAGCAATGCACATCCCCGGTCTCCTGAACCGAGGAGCGGACATGCTTTCGAGAAAGGGGATTCCCCAAGGAGAGTGGAGATTACACCCCGAGTCAGTTCGGATAATTTGGAACCGCTACGGGAGAGCAGAGGTGGATCTGTTTTCAACGAGCGAGAATGCGCACTGCCCGCTGTTCTTCTCCCTGTCTCACTCCCCGCTGGAAGGGGACGCGCTGACATCACACTGGCCAGCAGCCAGGCTGTATGCATTTCCTCCGATCAAGATATTGCAACTGGTGCACTATGCAAGATCAGGCAGGAGCGAGCGTCAGTGTTACTCATTGCCCCGAACTGGCCGAACCAGCCTTGCTTCCCAGACTTGACGGAACTGCTGGAGGCACCGCCCTGCCAGGTCCCCATCAGGAAGGATATGCTATCCCAGGTGGACGGCTCGGTGTGGCACCCCAACCCGGAATTGTGGAGCCTTCACGTGTGGCCCCCTCAGGGTTATTAGGGGAGATGAACGCCTTACAGTCTCGCGTGCTCGACACACTCACGGAAGCACGAGCACCTTCTACAAGACAGTTATATGCTTCAAAATGGGGAGTGTTTGTGAAATGGTGCGGTCAGGCTCATATTGACCCGGCTACTTGCACCGTATTGGATGTTCTGAGTTTCCTGCAGCACAGACTGGATGGTGGATAGTCACCGTCAACACTGAAAGTTTATGTGGCGGCTATTACCGCGTTTCGTTCCCCGCAAAGTGGGCAATCAATCGTTCGGTAGAAACACACTGGTGGTGAGTTTTCTTAAGGGGGCAAAAAGACTACACCCCCCACGTCCGCCTTCGGTTCCGCCTTGGGACCTGGAAGTGGTGTTAAAAGCTCTCTCACAGCCACCATTTGAGCCCCTAACATCCATAGGTTTGAAGGAGTTATCTAGTGATGCACCGAATATTCGACCACCGAAGAGTTTCGGCCGAAAATGGCCTAAAAGTGCATTTCCTGTTTTCAGCCGAAATACTTATCACCGAAACAATACGGCCGAAATGTTGTGATGACGCAAACAGAAGCCACGACCTGCACGTGCTTGTCTCAAGCAACTTGTCTGCTGTGTGGACCCATTTCAGTATATCTGAGAAAGACCCACAGACAGCGATTTGCAAAACATGTAATGCCGAAATTTCAAGAGGGGGTGCATCTGCAAAGACTTTCTCCACGTCGGGTTTAATTTATCACCTGAAATCCAAACATTCCGATCGCTACTCTGAATATGAGAGGAACGCGGCACAGAAAAGTGTTCCTGTGTGGCTCAGTGGTAGAGCATTGCGTCATCAGCGCCAAAGGTTGTGGGTTCGATTCCCAGGGAACACACATACTAATGAAAATGTATAACCTGAATGCAATTGTAAGTCGCTTTAAATAAAAGTGTCTGCTAAATGCATAAATGTAAAAGGAAAACGCCTCCGAGCACGCCCACTCCGCCTGTGGCGGACGTTTTTGAAAAGGCAAGGAAGTTTCCCAGTGACATATGGGCTATGGCAGTCTTTGTTTTGATACACTATTATGTTGAAGGCGTACAGAGAAAATGTTGTTGTATCTTTAAGCAGTTGCACTTGTTCTGAATGCACTTTGTAGTAGTCCTACAGAGAAAAAAATTAAATGCACGACCTAAATGCACTTTGTTTTTATGAGAGAACATTTAATTTTACAACCTTTCAGCAGGCCAGTAGGCCTGTACATTATTAATGTACACATGAGTGGGGTCAAGTTAAACATTTTAGTTTGAACTTTATTTTATACTGTGCATTGTTGAAATGTGCTAAATAAATATTTGCATAATTTGTAATTGATTTATTCTTTGAAACTTTAATATAAATGTATGCAATTGCAATGCCTTGATTTTAGTAAAGTTAGTACACAGTCATAGCCATAAATGCAATGGTACTAATAATTGCCATAATTTCTTTCGGTGTTCCGGTTTTCGGCCTTGGTTTCCTCTTTTTCGGTTTTCGGTTTCAGGCAAGAATTTTCATTCCGGTGCATCCCTAGAGCTATCAATTAAAACTACACTCCTTCTTGCCCTCGCTTCGGCTAAGCGCATAGTGAATTTACACGCTTTTTCTGTGAACAGCGACTGTATTCGATTCGGACCCCGGGACTGCAGTGTCACTCTCTGGCCGAGATTGGGTTACGTGCCTAAATCGCTATCTACTCCCTTCAGAATGCAGACGGTTTCGCTGTCATCCCTTGCTACTGAGCCATCTCCCTCACAGAGTGCAAATGCCCAGACTGCAGTGTGCCCTGTCAGGGCTTTGAGGATTTACATTGACCGTTCAGCCAGTTTTCGGCAATCGGACCATCTTTTTGTGTGCTATGGTGGTTGTACGAAGGGCCGAGCCGTGTCGAAACAAAGACTGTCACACTGGATTGTGGACGCTTTCACAGAGGCATATGCAAGCCAAGGTTTGGAAAACGCCCTCTGCACATCAGAGGCCATTCAACGAGGGCTATCGCTTCCTCCTAGACGTGGTCAAGAGGTATGTCTATTCAAGATATTTGCTTGGCAGCCGGCTGGTCTTTGCAGAATACCTTCGCCAGGTTTTACAAGCTGGACGTTTAGTCCTTAGCCTCCCAAGTGCTGTCGGTGAGTTACTGATTAATGTTACTACCCTTTTTCGAGGGAGGTGCTGCTTGTACAGTACTATTACGCAGACCTCTATGAGGTTGTTATTATTGTCGGCCCTGAGTTCATTGCCACGTACATGTCATGTTATGCTGCTCAACACAGTTTAAACTCTGTACAGCCCTTATAATACTGTTATTGCTAAATGTGTTCTGCCCTGCTCTCAGCCCATGTTGTCACTTGCCAGATATGCAAATTTAGTATGCCTGGTGTATAGGTGCTTATTGGCTTATCTCCACCTATCAGCTGTGAGCCCGCCCTAGGAGCGCCGTTATTGGTGGGAATGCTACCTCGCGGTGTAGACTGGTACAGGCTGCCCTAGCCTCTCTCACGGCGGGATTGAATAGCGTTCCCATAACGGAGAAATTCTCCGTGATGTCTCGTTAAAGCTCGATAAGGGAACGTCTCGGTTACTATCGTAACCTCGGTTCCCTGAGAGCGGAAACGAGACATCACGGTGATCGCTGTGATCACTGCTCGTCCAGCCAAGCGGCGTTCAGTATCAGATTCTGACGTAATTGTCACGGGCTCTGCATTTATACTGCCTCTCGAGCTCGTCATATTTGCATGCTTCGCGACAATTGGCCAGTCAGTTTGACTGGCGTGAGCCAATAGGACTTCAGGAAAGGTTGAGGGAAGGAGTTCCCATAACGGAGAAATTATCCGTGATGTCTCGTTCCTGCTCTCAGGGAACCGAGGTTACGATAGTAACCGAGACGTTTTCAACAGTGACTGCAAATGTGAAAATGTATTTAAAAAACAGAAAGCTAAAAATAAATTATGAAGTAAAAGTAAATTATGAAGTATAAAACAAGTTAACATTGCATAACATACATTTATACACTACAGTTGTGCTCATACGTTTACATAGCCCTTGCAGAATGTGCAAAATGTTAATAATTAAAATAAAGAGGGATCGTGGAAATTGCATGTTATTTTTTATTTAGTACTGTCCTAAATAAACTATTTCACATAACAGATATTTACATATACTCCACAAGACAACATAATAACTGAATTTATAAAAATGACCCCATTCAAACGTTTACATTGTCCTATGTATCATTTCCTGGATGATCAACAACTGTTTTTACATTTTGTGACAGTTGTTCATGAGTCCCTTGTTGGTCCTGAGCAGAAAAATCCACCATTTTTGAACAGGATGATGATTTGTAAATTCTTCTCAATTTGTTTAACGATCAAATTTTTTTCATTTAGTACTGGACTTCAAAAGCTACATAAATGCAACAATTTACCCTGATAGTCCAATTTAAAAAGTTTACACCCCCCATCTCTTAATGCATTGTGTTTCCTTTTTGAGCATCAGTAAATGTTTTCAACTTTTGTAATAGTTAGGAAAGAGTCACTCAGTTGTCCTCAGTGTTAAAATATGGATTTCAGAATTATACAGCCACAGTTGGAAAGGGTTCAAATATGCAGAAGATGCTGGAAAACCAAAGATTGTCAAGAAGTTGGAAGATTTTTCTGAAGAACAGCATGCAGTTTAACTGCTCAGGACCAACAAGGGACAGCTTGTAGGGAACAGCTATCCAAAAATATAAAAACAGTCGAGGATCATTCATGACATGATACACAGGAGTACAAATGCATCTCAATAAAGTAAAATGTCATGGAATAGTTAATTTATTTCAGTAATTCAACTCAAATTGTGAAACTCGTGTATTAAATAAATTAAATGCAGACAGACTGAAGTAGTTTAAGTCTTTGGTTCTTTTAATTGTGATGATTTTGGCTCACATTTAACAATAACCCACCAATTCACTCTCAACAAATTAGAATACTTCATAAGACTAATAAAAAAATATTTTAGTGAATTGTTGGCCTTCTGGAAAGTATGTTAATTTACTGTATCCTTTTGCTTTAATTACTGCCTCAATTCGGCGTGGCATGGATGTGATCAGTTTGTGGCACTGCTGAGGTGGTATGGATGCCCAGGTTTCTTTGACAGTGGCCTTCAGCTCATCTGCATTTTTTTGGTCTCTTGTTTCTCATTTTCCTCTTGACAATACTCCACAGATTCTCTATTGGGTTCAGGTCTGGTGAGTTTGCTGGCCAGTCAAGCACACCAACACTATGGTCATTTAACCAACTTTTGGTGCTTTTAGCAGTGAGGGCAGGTGCCAAATCCTGCTGGAAAAATAAATCAGCATCTTTAAAAAGCTGGTCAGCAGAATGAAGCATGAAGTGCTCCAACATTTCTTGGTAAACGAGTGCAGTGACGTTGCTTTTCTAAAAACACAATGGACCAACACCAGCAGATGACATTGCGCCCCAAATAATCACAGACTGTGGAAACTTAACACTGGACTTCAAGCAACTTGGGCTATGAGCTTCTCCACCCTTCCTCTAGACTCTAGGACCTTGGTTTCCAAACGAAATACAAAACTTGCTCTCGTCTGAAAAGAGTACTTTGGACCACTGTGCAGCAGTCCAGTTCTTCTTCTCCTTAGCCCAGGTAAGACGCCTCTGACGACAACTGTAGCCAAATTTCTCGACACGTCTGTGTGTGGTGCTCTTAATGCCTTGACCCTAGCCTCAGTCCATTCCTTGTGAAGTTCACCCAAATTCTTGAATCGATTTTGCTTGACAATACTCATAAGGCTGCGGTTCTCTCGGGTGGTTGTACATCTTTTTCTTCCACACTTTTTCCTTCCACTCAACTTTCTGTTAGCATGCTTGGATACAGCACTCTGTGAACAGACAGCTTCTTTGGCAATGAATGTTTGTGGCTTACCCTCCTTGTGAAGGGTGTCAATGATTGTCTTCTGGTCAACTGTCAGATCAGCAGTCTTCCCCATGATTGTGTAGCCTAGTGAACCAAACCGAGAGACCATTTTGAAGACTCAGGAAACCTTTGCAAGTGTTTTGAGTTGATTAGCTGATTGGCACGTCACCATATTCTAATTTGTTGAGAGTGAATTGGTGGGTTATTGTTAAATGTGAGCCAAAATCATCACAACGAAAAGAACCAAAGACTTAAACTACTTCAGTCTGTCTGCATTTAATTTATTTAATACACAAGTTTCACAATTGGAGTTGAATTACTGAAATGCAGTTTTCTACGACATTCTAATTTATTGAGATGCACCTGTATGTCAACTTTTTGATTTTTGAATTTTTATAAATTCAGTTATTATTTTATCTTGTGGAGTATATGTAAACTTCTGTTACGTGAAATAGCTTATTCAGGAGTGTACAAAATAAAAAATAAACATGCAATTTTCATGATCACTCTTATTTTGTTTTAGTTATTAACATTTTGCACATTCTGCAAGGGGTATGCAAACTTATGAGCACAACTGTATATGGCCTCAAATAAACCAAAACCCTATAAGGAAGCCCATATGGGAAAGGAAAAAAATCATAAAAAAAAAAATCAACAGTCTTACCAAGAGTAGTGGTCTTGAGGGTTTTACGTATAAGGCCTTCAACTTGAACACCTTTAAAATCAAGCTACCATCCAGTTCCTGACCTTCACTTAACTTAGGTGTAATGACCTTGTTGCCACATCCCATATATATTTCCAAACTGCACACAATGAAAACCAGTGGTACTAATACACCATCAAATAATACAATCACACAGTAAAACATTTACAATAACATCTTTTAAAAAAACGATTTAAAACACTTTTACCTTACATCAAGTGGCACTTTTTCTTTGAAGCCTTCTTTGATTTTCCTTAAAACCGTTGTACTGTCCCATGCTTTGTCAAATTCAAACGCATTTAATATGTGTCCAATCTCATGTAAGTGCTGTTTTTTCTTTTGCTTTACAACAGCATTATCGTCAGGAGAGGTCAACAGTATAACATCCTTATTAAATGTACGATGGTATTGTGCCCTGGGCCTGTAAAAACAAACACAGCTTTAAAGAAGCCAACTTCAACCGCATTTATCACAAATTACTTGACACCATTAGTTAAAGCTGCTGTCCGTATTTTTTTGGGGTTAAAAATGATCCAAAATCAATATTTGGAAAAGTAGATAAACAGCCAGTGTTCAAAACGATTGCCTAACTTTAGCTGATTCAATATTATCTTATAATAATGTTTTCTAATTTGAGTGGTACAGGTAGGTTTTCACAGGAGATTTGAGCATGGCACTTACATCACGTCAGTAAACAAAGAAGTTGTCCCGGTGTTCTGAAATATCGGGTCTAATATAATATTCGGTGTCTGAGATTTTTGGTGACGCTGGCCGGAGCATACATGAATATTCATGAGAGTTTCCTGTTTGGCGTTAAAGCACCACAGAAAATATTGACTTTTTGGATTACACAAAAACTGTTTTCAGAATAAGCGTTATGCTTCAAAGTGAGATGAAGTTCAGCAGGTATTTAGGCTACTGCTATTGTTAATTTAGGCACAATAGTTTGCAGATTGTGTCATGTTGTTTAATTGAATTCTTACAGCTATTGTTGATGTGCCTGAGGATACACTCCTACCTACTGAGCCAACAAACATTTTTGTTTATGTAACTAATTTATTTTGACAATCTTTAAAACTGTTAATAACTGATATTATCTTTGGTGTTGGTGACACAAAGTTTCAGTTGTGATCATTCTATGGTGTTTCTTATTGTTTGCTCAGTTGGTAGCATACATAACATCAACCCAACTTTAGTAATAAATTAATGTTACCGTTTTTGTAATATATTTAAATAGTTATATAACCATTCTTAACACAGTGTTGCAAATGGTTAGAAACATGGTGAGATGATAAAATATGAAGTCATTATGTGGCTATTTTGCATTTATGGATACAATAAAGACAGCAGGTTATTTTGACATTAGTTTTAAATCGCAAATGTGTGTATGGAGAAGAAATAACAACTTTCAAAGGGCATATACAACACACAGTATTGTGATTATTCTGTGCTACTGCACACTCATGGGCTCTTTATGTATGTAACAGGCTTTAATTCAAATAATAAGTTACTAACTTACTCACGTTGACCTACATGAAAATGTATATAACATACAACTCCCAACTTTCATAGAAAATGAAGTAACAGTGATCATAAGGTAAATAAATTTTTTATCATTCAGATTGCAAAACAAAATCTAATACAATGGTTACAATAATTATAGGTAATAACATCACATAAAGGCCAATCAGTGTAAATGGTTCAATGTCAATTTTCTAGTTTGCAGAAGCACTTCTGGGGTAGAATTGATCTTATCATGCATAGACACAAACATTGCACAGATTCATGAAGGGTTTATGCCTTCTGAATGAATCAAGTTTTTCTTCATTATATTAAAAAGGGATGTATTAAGCTTAAAGAATATAATGTCAACTTGATTATCTTCCACAGAACCTCTGGATAACCTGTGCCTGGCTTGTGGAGAACAATATCCCCACAGACCAGACTAGGTAGACACTTGGGTATGTTAGATTATTATTATTATTTATATTATACATAAACACTACAGTGCATTTTAAAGTTGCACTACCATATCCATGTTGTAAATCTGATTTTGTTTAGATTGCATTTGACTCTTGCAACAGCTGGTACCACTGGGACTGCATAAGCTGTTCAAGTTTGGAGGCACATTTTATTTATCCGGGATATCAAGGCCCTATTTAAAGTGTTTTATCTCCCCCAAATATGTCTTGCCCACATACACATTTGTAAATAAAACTTAACACCAAATAATTTGATGTCTTTAATGTATTCAGCATCATAACATAATTTATTTACAGTAGTAACTGTGCAAATGAATGTGTTTTATGTTACTTTAGCTACTTAAATCATGTGAAATGATTTTCGCTAACTGAATACTAAAATCCGTTATTTACCAGCTGAACAATCAAAATGAATATTATACAAGATCTTTATGCCACCTCAGATGTTTGTCTATAAGTTATCAAACGAAAGTTTAAAAGGTCATGGAAAGGGTTTAAAACATGTATATAACATACTTAATGGCTGTTGGATCATTTACCAGGAGCATATCCAAATGATCGGAAGGCAAATAAATGGCTGTAATTATGAAATCAAACATAACATATAGCCTAGGCTAATACAATCTACAAACTATTGTACTCAGATAAACAAAAACAGGCTAAATCGAAACATTTACATTATGTAACATGTTCTGTGCAGCGGGATGATCCTAGAGTGCACTGATATTTTCTGTGGCGCTTTACCGCGAAACAGGAACCTTTCTTTATTTTTTTAGAGACAGGAAACTCATGAATATGACGCCCAGCGTCACCGAAAATTGCAGACACCGAATATTTCATAACACCGGCTACCGCAGGAAACTGCAGGTGGCGCATCGTTTAGCCTTTTCTCACAGCAGTTGGAATATTATTTGTATCGTTTTAATGGCGGATTGGAATACAGAAAGGATGTGTTTATGAAACACACATGAATTAAATTATCTTTCAGTTTTAAATATGCTTCTGATTACAGATAACGTTACCCTGGAATTACACAATATTTGTATTTTAAAGAAACCAGTTCGAAGGGATCATAGTTTGCTGTTTGGGTTACAATAACTTTTAATATGAAAATCGAATGGTATGACAATTAACGTTAGATATTAGACTGTACAGAAATTGAAATCTACATGCTAACTTATATGCACTATACTCATAGTCACGCAATGCTAATGTTGTTACCATTAATAATTTGAGAATAAAGTATAACGCGTGTAATTTGCATAGCGTTTGGAAGCTATGTCCCCCTCACCCCCACCCATTCCCTGGCCTTATTCCTTAGAGAGGATTTTATTTTTTTTACCTTTTTCTAGATCTAGACTGCCAATTCCCGTACTGCTGGCGAGTTTGATATCGTGGTCCGTGAACTTCGCCGGCAGATGATGTTGTTGGCCTATTATTGATGCTTTGTACACCAGGCGCCGATGGTCGAAACAAAGTTCGCAATTCTGATTCTGACTGCAGTTGAGCAGAAGGCGACACATTCGATTCAACTGAATTAGCAATTGATCTTATAATAGTGGGCGAAGCAAGCACATTTCGCAAAATGCTAATTGCTTCAGTTGTAGCACGATCCGTCTCCATGATTGCATGCGGTAAATAGGCAGGTTTACTTCCGTTTACGCATAAACGACTTCCTTTTAAACTGAAATGCCTTCCGTTTAC
Source organism: Gymnocypris eckloni scoliostomus (assembly GCA_027564155.1). Lineage (NCBI taxonomy): Eukaryota > Metazoa > Chordata > Actinopteri > Cypriniformes > Cyprinidae > Gymnocypris > Gymnocypris eckloni. Next base: position 27,332,419 of record CM050413.1, on the reverse strand, counting down.
ACTGAAATGCCTTCCTTTTACACTGAAATGCCTTCCGTTTACACTGAAATGCCTTCCGTTTACACTGAAATGCCTTCCTTTTACACTGAAATGCCTTCCGTTTACACTGAAATGCCTTCCGTTTACACTGAAATGCCTTCCTTTTACACTGAAATGCCTTCCTTTTACACTGAAATGCCTTCCGTTTACACTGAAATGCCTTCCGTTTACACTGAAAAGTTCACGCACATCCTCATATGAATCACTTGCATAAATGTATGTACGCAGCTAAAGCATGCGTTTACGTTTTATTTTATATGTATGTGCGTGTGTTTATAGGTGTATATGCATGGAAGTTTATATGTATGTGCGGGTGTTTATAGGTGTATATGCATGGAAGTTTATATGTATGCGCGTGTGTTTATAGGTGTATATGCATGGAAGTTTATATGTATGTGCGTGTGTTTATAGGTGTATATGCATGGAAGTTTATATGTATGTCGTGTTTATAAGTGTATATGCATGAAAGTTTATATGTATGTGCGTGTGTTTATAGGTGTATATGCATGGAAGTTTATATGTATGTGCGTGTGTTTATAAGTGTATATGCATGAAAGTTTATATGTATGTGCGTGTGTTTATAGGTGTATATGCATGGAAGTTTATATGTATGTGCGTGTGTTTATAAGTGTATATGCATGAAAGTTTATATGTATGTGCGAGTGTTTATAAGTGTATATGTATGTGCGAGTGTTTATAGGTGTATATGCATGGAAGTTTATATGTATGTGCGAGTGTTTATAGGTGTATATGCACGTGTTTTATGTGTGTTGATAAGCGAAGTTTGATTTAAATCCTAGGCGGCGCCTCATAATAAGGCATCTCCTTTCATAGCTCACCGGCATATGTGAGTACGACTACAATAGCAGAGCTGATGGCCGCACATGATGTGCTCCATAGGCTGACACTGTGTTCCATTTTGTTCTGGCTTTTTGGGGGGTAGTAATTAGCTTGTTGCTATGGTTGTGGGCTACAGAGTTGCGGTGCTTGTGTTAGATGAGGCAGCCAGACGTGGCAAAGACGTCATCTCATTAGTACTGTAGCAGTGTGAAATGCAGACACACTCACAGACGAGCGTGCGTAATCATTGCTAAGAAATGTCAAAAAGGAACCTGTAATAATGCTGCGGTGTAATAATTTGGGTTCTTTAGGTTAAAACTCTGATTCAGTGATAGTTAAGAAGAATTAGATGTGGTATATTGGTCCTATAATTAAGGACTATGACGTGTCAACAGAAGCACGGAAATGGCATGTTTTGAAAAATATGAATGTGGACATTGGTATTAATTAATCTCACAGATAAATGGTGACATGTCCTGCTCATTTAAATGATTAAAATGTTTGCCTAATTACCTAACTGAAATACAATTAGTTTAAGATTAAGTACTAAAATTATTAATTATTATTATTATTAAGCAAAAATTGAAATGAAAACTAAAAATATAATATTAACAATTTTTTTATATTTTTAGTTTTCATTTCAAACTAAAATAATTTTTCATTTCATAGTCTTTAAGTGTTTTTTTATTTTTGTTTCATCATTTATTTATTATAATTTATTCAAGTTTAATTATTTTAATTGAAGTTTTAGTATATAGTAATATTATTAATATGGAACATTGTTACATACTATAATAGTATATAAATAATACTAAAATAACAGTGATATCAGTATTTGTATTTTTTTAACTAGTAAAGCTGGGCTGTAACAGAGTTTACTGTCCACTATGGGGTGCTGGAACTATTTTCACATATAAGTTCACTTAAGGAAAGACACAAGATAATATGATGTAGTATTTGTGAAAATGACAAACTTAACTTTAAATAGATAGTGTAATCATAGTGAAAATGAAAATCTTTATCATGAACTTCACACTTAATAGTTCAACAAAATAATCTGCTTCGCTGAATCTTGTTTTATTTTCACAATATCGTGATAATTTAATATAGCCATTTGTTTTTTTCATACTTTTCTTGTTGATCTTTTTGGTCTTCATCACATACATTGATGTAATTGACAACCATGCACCTATAGATGTTACCATGGTAACTAAAATTAGCTGTACCTTGGAGTGGCTCTTCTTTGTACTTGTAGTCAAAAAAAGATTAGGTTCATCAAGGTACAATAGCAAGGGCAATGTTGTGTATGTATACATTTATATGTAATTTACACATTTATACGTATTCCAGAATTAAGTGCATCATATATGGTAAATTCATAGTGTCAGAATGAGTTATTGATTTTAAAAACATTTCAATAATCACATGTTCTCATTTTGATGAACTGAGCTTGATATCTATCTTTTGCACTGAGCAACAATGACAACAAATACACTAAAATCCCTTTTCTTCTTTTGGATTTTGACTTGAAAATTTTGAGCACAAGTTATTTAGGTCAGTAGTCATCACCTCACTTTATTGCTCATTAATGAGATTTTTCATGAGGTTTAAAGTCTTAAATAATCTAAAAAGACTTAAAATGAAATCCCACTGCAGTGCACAGTCTGTGTGGATTGAATTGACAATGAAAAATGAAGGTGATTTTAGCTGTGCCATTTGGCAGAGCTCTGCAGTTGCATTGGAACTGTCAGATGAAATCACTGAGGTAGATTCAGATTCAAAGCATTTTCTGAGAGTTTAGTGACACTAAAGATAGTATCAGGAGTGACGCATGGCACATTGCTCATCACTCACCATGCAAACACAATCTCTAGCTGTATATCTAGAAGTAGGGAATAATGTTATTCTGAACACCTCCGATCCACCACAGATCCCTAAAGAAATTAACCCAAAAAGAAGTGGAAAAAATGAAAATTGACTCACCCTCAGGCCATTCAGGATTTAGCACTTCATCACTTGCTCACCGATGGATCCTCTGTATGAAAGGGTGCAATGAGAATAAGAGTAAATATATATATATATATATATATATATATCAGGGGCGTAGCCACGGGTGTGCCAGGGTGTGCCGGTGCCACCCACAGTGGCAGCTGGCACACCTAAAAACAGATGCAGAATAATTATTTTTTTAATCGTAATAAACATGGGCAGCGCAAAGGAGGGGCTAGCAGATGCTTCAGCACCCCAAGAAAGACCAAAGCACTGTCATTGCACCCATAAGAAATGAAATAAATTAAAACATTTTACTTATTATTACGCATTCATAACTCTGCATTGACATATAACGTGACGTGATTAGCAGGCGCACTTTTCGAATTGACAGCATTTTATTAAAAATGTATCGGTTCCTTGTGCCAAGAAGGCCTGTCCCGACTAAAGATTTCCCAAGTCACACATAAATTGATTAATATAATAACTTAGGCTACTAACCATCCTTTAATATAGGCGTATAGCCTATTCCGCGTAGCGCGTCTAAGCGTGCAACGGCAAAAGTAGGCTAATGATTATGAATGTTGGGGAAAGGCAAAATAAAACATTTGAATTATTCGTTAATAAACTAGTGATTTCTTCTCAGTCAGTGTCGGCTGAAAATGTAAAGTTGCAGAATGCGACGCTGACTTTAATAAAGAAATGCACCTTTTCATTCCGACTACGTAATTAAAGATTTGTATTTTTTGGTTCGTTCGTTTGTTTAATAAAGTAGCGGTTCATTGCTGCACGCTCCATTTCACAGAGACTGCATGAGACGGCAGAAAGCGCATCTTGTTTCTCTATTGTTTCTCTGTGTAGCCTACATAAATAAAAGCATATATATATATATGAACTGGCTGTTGAATTTTGTATTTTGAAAGTTCAATAATAATATAAAAAACTTGCCGGATTTGATTCATTACCCCGCTTTGTTCCGGGACCTCACAATTTACAGATCAAGCAGTGCTTACAATATTTGTTAATTTAAAATTTAATTACAATTTTAAATTATTTTCAAAAAAAATAAAATAATAATAACATAATTGAGGCATTCAAGGCCAGACCACGCCATCTCGCCCTTTGAGCAGCTAACAGGCACCATTAAATGTACTCTATGTTGTTGGCGATCCTGAATGTAATGTATAAAAAATATTTTACTGCTTTCTCTAATGTGTCTTGCAAGACATCTATTCAAGATTGTTTATTCCACCAAAAGTAATTTCAAAGGAACATTATATGTAGGCCCATGTACAGTTTAAGTCACCTTTGCAGGATGTGCAAAATGATAATGATTTAAAAAAGGAGGGATTATTTAAAAGCATTTTATTTTTATTTAGTACAGCAGCTACAGCTGTTTTTACATAATAGATTTTAACATAGCCTAGTCACTGAAGTCAATGATTATTCTTTGATAAAGTAAATGTGCTTTGCTCACTGTATAATGTGTTCGTTGTTTGAATAATCGTGGAAATGCGGTGTTATAATTAGAAACTTAAAATGTATTTTTATTAAACCTGTGATCATCAGGTTAAATAGGAGTTTAGTCTTATTAAAATATGTGATAAATTGTACTTGCCTAAAAGGGGTTTATGATGTGTGTAGTTAATTAGGCTACAGTGAGCGCGTTTGACTAGAGCGAGGTTTGACTGTTGTAGGTTATACTGTATGGGATTGTCGGTGACCCTCTTGAGCGAGAAAGCTTCGGAAAATGAAAAAAAAAAAAAAAAAACAATATAGCTGCAAGCAGCGATAACCAGGGTTCAAGAATTTTAAGGCCTAAGGTGGTATGCTTTTAGGGTCTAGGCCAACATAGCTGGATGCATAGCTGACAGTGAAACTCATCGAAAATGGACAATAGGCTCACAGAAACACAAAGACACACACACACACACACACACACACACACACACACCTACACACACACACACACACACACAAATAGAAATGAAATGGTTAAACTATCATATTAATAATCATTAAGCTTGCTTACACAGATACACACACAGACACACTCATATACATGCACACATATTTTGTTGCACTTTGCAGATATAGATATTTGAAATAAATGACAGGTGACAATACTCTTTGCAAGTCTTCTCTTTTTAAGAGTTTATATCAGGGATCTCCAACCCTGCTCCTGGAGAGCTACCATCCTGCAGATTTCAGTTCCAACCCTGCTCCAACACACCTGTCTGAAATTAACAAGTAGCCTTGAAGACTGTGATTAGCTGGTTAAAGTGTGTTTGATTGGGGTTGGAGCTGAAATCTGTAGGACGTAGCTCTCCAGGAGCAGGGTTGAAGACCCCTGGTAGGCCAATGTGAAATGCAGGGCTGACAATTGAACACATTCACAATGGAGAATTCATTAAAACTGTCTCTCTCTCTGTCACATACACACACACACACACACACACAGAAATGAAAGGTTTAAAAATGCTTAATAAACAGTAAGCATACAAACACAAACACAGACATACGCAGAAATGAAAGGTTTAATAATACTAAATATACAGCACGCATGCTAACACACACACACACACACACTCACTTTGTTGCAGATATAAAATAGTGATTTTCAAAGACATCCAAAATGGAGAATAGGTTAACAGACACATGTAGCCTACACAAAAATGAAATGGTTAAACTAACATATTAATACCCAATAAGCATGCTTGTTTTTTTGTTTTTTTTTGCGCATTAATCTGACAATAAATGTGGCACACCCAGTTTTTCTGATGCACACCCAGAGTCTCCTTTCTGGCTACACTCCTGATATATATATATATATAGTCCAAAGAGCTGACAAACAACTTCACAAGTAACCCACATGGTCCCAGTCATTCAACTGTAGGGCCTTATGAAATTCTGTTTACATTTTTTTTCTAAATTCCGTTTTAATGGACGTTTTAATAGTCAATTAAATTGAATTATTAGAAATACTGTGTTGTGTATTTAAGTTTTTCTGGTAAATAAGTTCTGGCTGAAAACACTGAGCATCGCGGGCCCCGCAGTAGGCTCTGAGAAGTAAACTACACCGCGCATATGCACTATTCATTCACACAGAGATGCGCAGAATATGCAGGATTCATATTTAAATAGTATTTTGTGGCTTAATATTTACAGACACTTGTCCATCGTGATTTGGTTTAAGTGTACTTACCTACTTTTGATTTATTCATCCAAAATGTGTCAAATTCTGTGACATTCTGTGTTATACAGTAAATAAAATTTTTATGACTGGACTCTGCAATTCCGTCCACATTTTCTGCATCATGGAAATCATAAGCAGGGTTGTCCTTTTGGTGGCACACCTAGTGCGGTCACACCGGGCCCTGTGGCTAAACAGACTGAGGGGGACCCAAACATGATTGCGAACGGACCGAGGGGAAACTCTGTTCCAACTCTGTTCCAATTAAGTAACAAACTAATCTCGGATGACGCACGGGTGAGTACATTTTTAGCAAATTTTCCTTTTTTGGTGAACTTTACCTTTAAGGAAACATATTGTACTGTGTATCGGACACATTTGAATCCACATTGTTCAGTCATCTGCAGCTACTGTTATCAGAAAGACAGATGGGATTTCTGCAGGTCTACTGCACCAGTGGCTTGACCGTGCTGACATTTTCAACCCCACATCATTTTCAATGCATGCGCATATTTCTCTCTGGTGCTGGAGTGAAGCTGGGGAATTGTGGGCTGCAGTGATGCTGTACTGCTCATGAGTGCAGAGAGTAGTGTTGCAATGGGAGACAAGAATCACCTTGTGCCTTCTGGTTTCTGCACCTGTGCTTTACATGACCACCGCAGCTGGTGTGATGCATTGCTCCTTTGATGAAATGGAAATTAACTTTCATTTAAAATGCTGAGCGTTCTCAGGCACTGGTAGAAGAGAAGAAAGCCAAGTACTGTTACACTTTTGGTTGACTTTTTTTAGCTACAAGAAATAGGTATGACTAAAATAAATTGAATCAGACTACTACCCTGTTGTACCCAGAGCAACCTTGAGTTGCTCAGAAATTGCTCATTCATGCCTTAGGAGATTTAATTTAGCTCTTGGTTATGTTTCTTTTAATGTAAGTGTCAGCTCTGTATCATATGTTTCTAAAGAAGATTCTAGGAGAAACAAAAATAGACACAAATGAGATAATGATAGAATGAGACTTCATGTAAGATCACAACCTTTGGTGTAATTGAAAATCAGCAGTTTGTGTCATTCTTGGGAAACTCTAGAGCAGGAGTTTCAATGTTTCCAGAGATTCCGGTTTGTAGATCTAACAGTCATTCTGGGTAAAAAAGGGGGAAAAATAGATTGTCTTGTTGTTGTTGAGTGCAAAACCAGTGAAATAAACAGACAGTGCAGATATAATTGGTGTAGTGCATAAGAGCTTATCAGTCTATTTAAAGTGACAAAGCTCAGAGTGCTTATAGGTGGAGTATGGTGGAGATCTGGAATGATCTATGCAGCTGCTCTGCATATAGTCACCAGTGTAAGAATATTCTGCAGTACAGGGCACACAGACATGAGATGCCCCATTACTGCATCACCCCTCATTAGCATGAAGGGATATCTGGCCATGAGAGTTCACGGCATCATATTGCCTTCAAGCATAAACACTCATTCATACATGTTATGTAAGTTCTGTTGTAGAACTGGGGCAAGTGCTTGTGCGCAGTCATTAAGCCTGAGGTTCCAGCCATCCGTGTGCCTCTCTTCTCCTTGTCTGAACTACTGCACTGAAATATTTGTGTTTGTGAATTTTCATGTTACTTGCCTCTTAGGATCCTGGCTCTGCTTTAGCTTGGCATGAATCCATTTCATTCGGTCTTCACCTGAAATCTCATTGACCTTTTTGAAGCTCAGTTAACTCAGAACAAATGGTACCACTGACCCTTTCCAACACTGAGCGTTGTGCCTCTAAGCAATTGTGCACTGTTGCTATACAGAGAGATCAAAGATAGAGCAAGCATGTGTTGGCAGATGTTAGACGTTACTTAACGGGTTAGTTCAACCACAAATGAAAACTCAACAGGGCTCTAGACTGAGACACCTTTTTGAGAATGTGCGAGTAAAAATTTGACGTGGGCGCACTTGTGCGAGTGCATGGTCTGTGCTGCTCCAAAGCGTCTGCTTCATACAGAGCATGCTACAGAGCCGCAGCACATTGTAGCAGGAGTCCGATTTCACTGATCACGTGAAGAGCCTGGTTTAGCACGAGCAAATGCTCGTCAGCGCGAGCGCTTCGCGGGTAGAGCCTGGTTAACTCACTGCGTCAGCACGAGCGGGAAGGTGCGCACAGCGGACGGAACGCAACGGAGGATTTGGTTTTCAAACTAAAGTAAAATACGCTTCTTAAACCATAGAAGGTGAACATGTTGGTATTCTTGTAATAAAAACATGCATGTCCTGTCAGCGACAGCCAGTTTAGTTTTACTTTTCCTTGTTTTTGTTTTGAAAAGTGTGTTATATTTACTGTTTACCTCATGTTACGCTTTGGAGGCTTTCCTTATTTTGTATATTATTATTTATTTGATTCCTCAGTGTTTGCTAATCATTCTGAATTAGTTGGTATATAATACAGCATGGGATATGTCCTATGCCATGCCTCGTCTTATTCGTTTTTGTTAATAAACATTCTGTAAGACAGTTTGTCATTGAAGCCTACTGTTTTCTTGTAGTTGTGCTTTTTAATTAGGAATAACAATGAATCCATATTTTGTTGTAGTCTTAAAAAGTGAAAGGTGTATAGCTATAAGCAAAACAGACAATTATCTTTTCTTGTAAAACGTGACACCAAGATCGCGAATCTGAAAGTGAAAGTGCACGAAAAAAAGGAAATCCTGTTCACGAAATTTAAATCACAAATAATACTGATGAAAAAGAATGGGTTGAATGTTGAACACTTTCGTTACCATATAACTATAAACTATGATAAACGTTCATCAGCATGCATTGATTAATCAAATGTTGTATAAAAAAAACAAAAAACATTGCGACCAAATGATATGCTTGTGCGACCAACTGAGAAAGTTAGTCGCAAAAGTGACCAGTGGAAAAATCAGTCTAGAGACCTGTCTCAACCTCAAGTCTCTTATGCATATTAGAATGATTTCTGAAGAATCATCAGAATCATCACACTGATGACTGATGATGGTGGACTAATGGCTTTTTCATGTTTGTTCCATATCGAGGTCAGTTTTACTTTTGTATGTCAAAGCGAATGAGATGTGAGAGCCACAGTGGAAGGGAAGTGTATTGGTCAAACAGGTTTGAACCTCATGACTGTGAATGAATGATTACAGAATTTACATGAATCTTTTAAATGCAGTAGTCTGTTCATACTCTGTTCCCCAAGGAACATCTCTGGCTTATTAGCCATGTCATGGCTCTCTCTGGAGCTGAGGCGTGTTTCTAATCTGGGCATATTAACCTGAAGCTCTGCTCCAGTAAATGAATTGAATGAGGGAGCAGGTGATTTGGGATAAAGCCTTGACCTCATTACGAGATCTATTGTAGACCTCTTGTTGGATTATCACCAGTCTGACAGAAAATAATACAGTGTTGACAAAATAACTACATTATGCACATCACATATGTTTAATGCAGTAGCACAGTTCAATTATATACAAATCTCACCTAAGCATTTATGTAATCCAGTGTGGACCTTCAGGGTGAAGGCTGTTTTTGATATTAAAAGATATTAAATATCTGACAGTGTGTTGTAAAGAAAGTAAGTACAAAGCTAAGAAGCCTAATAACAAAAGTAAAATTTATATTTTCTTACTGTCAGGAAGGTGTAGTGATGTTTCTTTTTAAGATATTTCTGTCTTAAGTTAATATATTTCATTCTATTTGAAGTGTCTGTTTGCATTCTCATTCATTTCAATGACAGCTGTGTGGCTGTTATTATGATTTTAATAATAAATGCTATTAAAGATAAGATGTTAAAGATTTTGATTCAAGCAAAACCTTATATTTTCTTTTGAATAGGTATACTTGAGTGTTCAAATTCCTTTAAATAATATTTGTTTAATTAAATATATTTAAATATTGTAATATGCAACTATAGCATAGAAAATTGTTGACTTTGAGATTTGTTTTGGACTTATGTACTAGGCTATAATATAATTAAACATGTAAATGTTCTTTGCAAAAAAAGCCGAAGACACTGATACTTTTGAATAGTCATCAATGCAGGAAGATGTTTTTTGCTGCTAGATGGTGTAGTTACGCTTTCTATCATGCTAACCAATCCTTGACCCTGTGGACATTAATTAGTCATCTAGACTAGATAGGGTGCAGAACAATTGGAGTTAAGGACTGTCTGTCCTTTTTAAGTGTTTTTCCTCCGTTACACATCCAGTGTATGTCTCTTTTACGGTGAGTAATGTGTGTATGAGATCTAAATGTCACCCTATAGATGGGTCTGTTCAGGCATGAGCTGTTATTTCCCTCAATGCAGACCATCAGCCAACAGTTCTCGTACTTCCTCTTTGACATTCCCTCTCTCTTTCTCCTCTTCACCACATGAAGATTTACTCCTCGGTTTGGAATAAAGACTCCTCTGTTTGTGTAGACCCTCCTCTACAAACTGCCCAGCTGCCCATCTGGGATTTCCAGCCACTGCTAATGCAGTCTCAATTAGATGTCAGTAAATTTTTATCTTCACAATTGTAGCCGTAATCACAAGAGGTCTGTATCTCGTTGAGAACTGCTGCCGGTTTTAAATGAAGAGATCATCAGATTGTTTTAAATTAGAACTGATGGGCTTGAAATCGTTGTGCTTCTGTGATCTAGTTTTTGCCTGAATCTCTGAGTTATTGACATAAAAAGAGGAGACAGAAAGCCTTGAAAATGATTATGGAGTTTAAATTTCTTTGTGTGGTGATTTATTGTGATTTTAATGTCATTTTGTGAACCTACGTCTCTGAGCTCATTAAAAAAGCAGGCTTGGAATGACTGGAACATCAATTGATACCCCAATTAAAATGGAAAACCTTGCGATTGGTTTAGAATAGCGGACAGAATCAGGAATATATAATGTAATCAAAGAGGACGTCAGGTTGTGTCGTTTGATGTGCTGCCTGCAGAGCACTCAAGATGAGCATGAGTGACTCTTCACCTCCCTATGTCTCCCATATGTCTTCTGTTCTTCTACACAATAACATCTTATTTTAAATAATTGGTCCAGAAGTCCAAGAACTTATTTTGCTAATAGAACCACATTTGGGAAAAATCAGACATTTCCTTTGATTTTACAAGTCAAATCTTTTTTAAGGCCCTGTCTGATCCAATTTATTATTTTATTCAATTTGACAGATTTTACTGTTCATTTTCTGTTGCTTTTAAAAGTAGTAGCCTATGTGAAGTTTTTCATAAAACGTATATAACATAATTTATAATATACAACTACATCAACTTATATGTCTATATTTATATAGCACATTTAAAGCAATTCTATTATTTTGAAATGTTGACCCTTCCTAAAAAAAAAACTTTGAGCAAAACCAAATTCAAAGATGAAAGTCAAACAGGCCAAATGTAATAATAATAATAACAATAATAAAGATTGTATGACTTCTGCAGCAGTTTAAAAGCAATAATTATGCTAATTTTAAACAAACTGGGCCTTAAAAATCTTAAAATCAGTTCTAAATGCAACTAGCCAATGCTGAATACAAAAAAGTAAAAAAGATAATATATTGAAAATACATTTATTTCATGCTATTTCATACATTTATTTTATAGTTCAAATCTATTAACATATTTAATGATTTATTTATTACTGATATAAAAATTATAATTCAACTTTACTTGGAGTGCTACTTATGCACAGTGTACATTTCTTAATATCAAGCCTTAAATGCGTTTTAATGTCAGTGTTGATGAGGATTGTATGATTTTTGAATAATATCGGTCTTTAAATGCAAAAAGTATACTTGCTATAATTCAAATATACTTCAGTATAACTTTAGTTGGACTTCAGCACTACTTATGCACTATTAAATTGCCCCTATTATGTGTTATGAAAGCTTCATATTTTGGTTTTGGGAGTCCCCAACAACAGGCTGACATGCATGCAAGGTCAAAAAAACACATTCATTGTCTTATAATATGTATTTATTTTTACCTTACTTGCTCAACAACTCCCAAACGATTCGCTTAGCGATTCATTTTTCCAAACCCCTCCTTTGCGCTAATCTGCAGTGATTGGTCCGATTATTCTCATTTTCATTTCATTATGTCTGATAAAGCAGCTTTGTGAATTAATTTGTTACATTGTTGCATTTTCTTCTTGGTTTGGTTCGTTTTCACAAAGCAACATTGCAAAGCGAACCAAACTGTGCAAGTCAGATATGAGTAAAGCTCTAATTGGTCAGTGTTCACCTGTTTACGTTCCTGTGCGTCATTCATCAAGATGGATTGACAAGTTCGCTCTGCGGGCTTATTGTGGCTTTAGAGCTTTTCTGTCCTGGCAAATGCAAAATGAATGTAGCCATCATTCCGCTCTAATATATCTATCTATATATATTTAATTATATTTTATATATACATTATATATATATGAATTACGATACTTGGTTTGTTGGGTCAGATTGCTTTCTCACAACGAGCGAACCACTCTAGAGTCCGTTTGCAATCGGGCCGAGACCACCTCTTACGTATGTTTGGTCCGCTTTTGGTGCGCACTCGAGTGCGATTGCTGCATTCACACCTGCCCAAACTAACAGCACCAAGAGAGACAACGAACTCTAGTGCAATTCAACCGAACTAAATGAGACAGGTGTGAAAGCACCCTTAGACTTTAAGTATACCAGTTTAGTATAAAAGTACAATTGCAGGGTGTGTTTATTAAGTAGCTTAATATGTAAATGTATTTGCTGTATACTGAGCATTAAACAAATGTATTTCAAATTAATTTTAGTATATTTGTTTTTCACATAGGGCAGAACTGGTGAAATGGGATTTTATTTATTTATTGCCATTTGATACAATCAAGATAGTGTAAGTATGTGATGCCCACATACTTGTCAATGACAGTGTCATTTGATCAGAATAAGAAAGAAAGATCTTACACGTGCACACACACACAAGCAGTGTGGATTTATGTTCATTCATCAGCGACCGTTGGCATCTCGTGTCCTGCATGGCTGATGAAGTCTCTGCATTATTAACAAAGCTCTTCATACTCTGGCTCTGCAGCTGCCTGCATGCCAGCCTTGGCAACGCTAGCTAGCCCCATACTACACAGAGACCCCCTGTCATAGCGCTTCTCAGCACTGAAGCGCTACAGTGCATCAAAACATTCAATATCTACTTAGCTTTTGTGCCAGGGTTACACTTTATTGACTCTATTTGGGACTCGGCCAATCAAGTTAGCATTGTGCGCATGCTGTTAGCACAGCTTGATGGTGGGCTACATCATTTTAGGCATGGTGGTCATAGGTTTAACTAATGGATCTGCCCAGGCGATGAGCTATAGTGTGACTTCAAACGGCTTGCAGCACCATCAAATATTTACCAGCCATGCTGGTTTTCCACCTGCTCTCCCTCTGCTGGAACGTAGCGGAGTATGTATGATCCAGAAACATCCCACCATGTTCGCTGTTTTTGACCGCTGCTAGGACGAATATTGGCCTCGGCCCCCCTGCAGGGACAGTTCGCAGATCTCTGACGAACGGTTTTGGCCACCGAATAGGATGTGATAGTATCAGTTTCTTTTTTTTGAGCATAAGATGACGTCTGTCTGATCTTTGCCTTCAGTTATTTTGTCTGAAAGCAAAACTAGCAGCGGCTCTCCTCCTTTCAGAGTCATATTTTAATATGCTGACATGATAATAAAAAATTGCTCTGATTTGAATTCCTTATTAGAGTTAAATGTTTGAAATGAGATATATTTGTATAATATTGATGGTCTCTCACTCTGATAACAGGGAATACAAGGGAAGCTGCCTTTGGGAAATAGTTGTTTCTCTGTGCGTTCAGAGCTCCCATATGAGAAGCAAACTGCACAAGAGAGTTTGAAACTGACACCACAGATTCACTCTATCTCTCTCCCTGACATACTGAATTGTAAAATTATGATCTATATCACATGCTTAGGTATGGTAGTTTGCCATATACAGCTCTAAAATGACACCATATTTTTATAAAACATTTATTTATTATTTATGTATGCATGTATGCCCTAGTAAAAAATAAATATATTTAAAATACATCGATTTCATTCTAAATATAGTTCAAATCTATTAACATATTTACTGACATATTGCTCAAAACTTACTGATACAAAAAGTATAATTAAACTTTATTTTGAGTACTACTTGTGCACAATGCATATTTCTAATATTAAGCCTAAAATGTGCTTTAATGCCACTATTGATGAGGATTGATGAATAATATCAGTCTTTAAATGTAAGATATTTAAAGCGTACCTGAAGGATACTTTCAATGGTTCCACTTTAGCTCAATCAAATATATTTCAGTATATCTTTAGTTGGACCTCAACACTACTTCCGCACAATTAGTCCATTAAGCACAAAATTAGTTGTTCCAATTCAGCTGACTTTAAGTATACCCGGATTAGTATACCAAAAATATAATTGCAGGGTATTTCTATTATGTACATAAATATGTAAATGTATTTGTAGTAAACGTAGCATGAAATAAATGAATTTCAAATACATTTTAGTATATTTATTTTTCACTAGGGTGTATACTCACTGAAATGAACAATTTGTCAGGTTTAGTGTCACTAAATCTCTTAAGATATTCAGCTTTCTATAAAACACTTTTGAGCCATTTACATTTAGTAAACTAAATGTTCACAAGCAGAACTGTATATTCTTTGAAATATAGGCATGTCTGTAAATAGTCTGGGTGAGGTTTCAGTGGATTAAATGGAGGCAAATTCTTTAAATATGAAAACATACTTACAGGTTGTGAGTCAGAGGTGCAAGACTGTCCTTGCAAAGTTGGAATTGTCCCACTTTATAGAAACAGCCTTTGTGCACAGCTATCATTGTAGGCTACTCTCTAAGGTTCAGGAAATAGTCCTCCATAAAATGTGCTGCATACACTCTAATATTTGGGTTGAACTGTTCTGGAACAGTGTTGTAAATACAACTTAACCACTGATTTGTAGTTGTCTCCGCTTTTGGAAGCCCAAACAAAGTAGTTTTGCTTTCACAGTGAAACACAGCGTCTCCAGGACATGGCGCCGGTGGCAGCAATATTGCTACAGTGAGAATAAAAATCACGCCCTCTTTCTTTGCATATACATTTGGGTGGTGTTATGCAAATTTTCCCACACAGTGCCGTAGACATGTGGGGGCATATTTAAATGAGCTGTTTTAGGAGGGCGTGGACAAGTCTTAACTTTTATAAAGAATATCTCTTATAGTTTGAGACTTTAGTCTTTTTCAACTTTAGGGATTGATGGGGATATCTATGCATGAACAGCTTGTAACACTCCAAAGAGAAAGGAAACCTTGAAATCGCATCATATGACCCATTTAATGCATGGTTATTTCCTAAAGTAATGTGCTGTAGTTTTACTTGTTTTATTGCTGATTTTACCTATATGCAGATACTTTTAACTGGCAAAAACAACACGCACACAAAGCGCCGAGATTGTTTTACTGGTCAGGGAAGAGTGTGCGCCTGAGCCATGCACTAAATCAACATGACTAAGTGTGACACTAAGAAAGATGAGGTCCAGAGGAGAGATGAAGAAGCTGATATACAGTAAAACAGAATATGCTTCAGGCTGTATATGAGGATATTACAGAGAAACACGACAGCTTACAGGAGTGTGCTTGAGACAAATATGGAAGGACAAATTATTTTAAACCATACAGGAAGCTGAAGAACATAGTTTTTCATTTAGATTAAAGACACCTCTGCATCATGTTTGTTTAAAATGAGCATAAACATTGCTTACAAACTGCAGCAATAGTCATGCATTGTTTTTTAATTCTGAATATGATTTTAGCATTAAAATACAACATCCACAATGGTGATGTGTTCATTTGCCTTTGTTCTCGGCAGTGGCTAATGAAGGCGGTGTGATAATGCTGATATTAAAATATGTATATGAAGTCGGATCCTCATTTAGCTGAGTGAAGTACCAGGGGACCGAAGAAAAAAAGAGTAAAGCCAATAAACAAAGACAAAATGGTGTGCTGAGTTTGGATTCAGCATGTTAAATCAAAGACAATTACAACTGCGCTGCTCTGTCCCATGTTAATGAGCCCAGTGCTGAATGAAAGGATGAATAAATCATGGCTCAGAAAACGCATTTGAGGCTCCCGCTTTTCAGAGCCTCGTGTGTAGCTGTGTCTGTTTTGATGGACCAGCAGAGCATTGCGACAAACATCAAAGCAGCTAGACAAAAGGGATTCACTCTTATATGTTCTCCCCTTCTTAGGGCTGTGTGTAAGGTTATAATGACAGTGGTCTGAAAGAGAGAGAAGCAAGAGGAGAGAGAGAGAGAAGGGAGGGAAGGAGGCAGTCAGTACGAGGCGCAGTGAGCGAGAGCCACAGTACACTGAGCAGCGTATAAGACGATGACGAGAGACACACAGTGAAGGTAATCGGAAGAATAAAGCACGAGGGATTGTGAACAAACAGAAAGAAAACAGCACATGCCGAGGGAACTGGAGTCACAGCAAGGCTGCTGCATCCGGCTCACAATGAGAAGGATCTGCTGCGGACTGCAGGCAGGAGCTGTGTAAATGGAAGAGACTGTAGATCTGTAGATAACGGAGACAGAAGTGCAGGGGATGGTTGGGCTGCATGGGCTCTGTTGGCATCGCTGCTGCTGTCCTACTCTCCTACCGCTACCCTTCCCCCTGCGCTCTGAACCCCTTCAACACACACAGATATGAGCTCCAAACACTCGTCTGACTGGATCCCTTACAGGTACATCTGTTTGTTGGTGAGAGGGTGAGCTTGTGTGTTTGGTTTTGAGAGGATAGGTGTCTTTGATGGGGAAAGAGGATGATGAATGGATAATGAGAGGCTCGCAGACAGGGCTGCAAAAGGTGACAAAGGTGATTGTCTCGTCCTTGTCTGTACTCTCATGTTTCTCTTGCTGCTAGTTGAGTGCTCAGAGCTAGTTTGTGAGTGTCAGGTTGTGTAGTTGCTGCTGAGGTTTTGTTTATATCAGATGGTCTGACATTAAAATGTATTACTGGGCTCAGCAATGAAGATGGCCCTACCAGAGCCAGTTGACGTAACTGTCACTGCTGCATTGTCACTATACCTTTTCTATGTTGATCTTGTTTGTTTTTTATGCTTTGAGAACTTTTAGAACTCTAGCGGGCTACAATAAATGACATTTTTGTTAATATCATTAGAATAATTTGTGATTGTTTTTGAAGTATGAGTTTTGCACTACATTTATTCAGATTTATTGGATGCTATTGCATTTATTTAATAAAAAATTATTATAAATATTATTACAAATATTGTTGTAAATATTATACAAATAAAAAACTATATATTTGAATATATATT
The DNA here is from genome assembly GCA_027564155.1 of Gymnocypris eckloni scoliostomus. Lineage (NCBI taxonomy): Eukaryota > Metazoa > Chordata > Actinopteri > Cypriniformes > Cyprinidae > Gymnocypris > Gymnocypris eckloni. Next base: position 27,314,985 of record CM050413.1, on the reverse strand, counting down.
TTAAATAGTTTATAGCTTATTCCTGTGATGGCAAAAACTGAACTGCAGTTACACTCTGAAATCCTTCAGGATGAATGATTTCCTTCAGAAATCATTACATCTATTCTGTTCTGCTTAATATTTTTTGTGTAAACTGTGGTACATTTTTTTCAGTTTCTCATTCTCTGATGAGTAAAAAGTCCTAAAGAACAGCTTTTTAAAAATATAAATAATTGTTATATTTTGTAACATTATAAATGTTTACTGTTCTGTTATTAAATTGATGTAGCCATTCTGAATAAAAGTATAAACAATTTTTTTTGTAAAATCTTACTGACTCCAACTTTTGAGTGATAATGTATATATATATATATATATATATTTACATTATCACTCAAAAGTTATATATATATATAGTGTTGTTTGTTTATTTTTGTGAAGGCACTGAAAGTCAAGGCAGGGCAAATTGCTGATTTGCTTTGTGACACTTCTTGATGAAAATGTGTGAAGTTAAATTTGACAAGTAATAGAGTTTTCCCCTAATATAACCTGGGCTCATATCTCATTTATTTTTTGCAGAATGCATGTATTTTGCTTTCTATGTTTAATAACTTATAATTTATGTTTGGTAAGATCGGTGATTATGTGTAAATAATAATAAAGCCATGCCTTTGATTCATGTTTGCTGTTGGAGGCATGACTGCTGCTGCCTCTCATAGGAGCCTCATTGCCATGGCTCCACTACCTCTGCTCTCTCATTGGCTCTTGGTTGCTATAAGTTACAAGCCCACTTTCCTCCACTCTTTCTTTGAAAGATTACATCAGGGAGCACTTGCCGCGTGTTGCAAAGAGCTAAAGGTACCGCTCGACCTACGCTGGAGGGTCTAAGACTGTCTCTATGGGAGTGTGTTTTGATTGTGAAGATCTGCCCTCTCCCACACCCCAGTTTCCTGTGTGTGAGGTCTATGACTGGGACCTGAATGGATCTGAGAAATCTAATGAGCTTTAGCACTAGAGGAGCTCAAGGGAACTGTAATGGAAATAGAGGCATACATGAGTCATTTGTTTTAACTAAACCTGTAGAAAAGAAAATCATAAATTATATCTCTCACTTGTTTGTTGTAGTCAGTAGTGGCAATAAAAGGAGAGTGATTTGAACCTTTGGAAAATGATTCCATAATTTACTGTCAAAAAATACTTTTTTTTCAGCAGAGCAGAAAAGAATATGGCCACACTTTACTTAAACTAAGCCTTTATGAATAATGCATTATAAAAGTAGTTTTAATTAATTATGCATTGCAATGCACCTTATAATGCATTGTACAATCTCATAAATAATTGTAACCACAGTTAATATATTATAACACTTATCAATTCATTGTTACACTATACATTTTAAAATTTTCTTTAAATATTTAAGATATAATGTACAACGTACATTATGAAAATTCATTATACCCTTTAATAACCCTTTATAATGCATTAAGGCTTTACGTAAAGTGTTACCAATATTTTCATTCAGTGAAAGCCATGCGGTCCAATGTTATCACTGGGGTCAAAATATCATCTTCAGTGTTCCACAGAAAATAGAAATTCATACAGCTCTGAAATGACACGAGGGTGTGAAAATAATGACATCATTTGCACTTTTGGGAGAAAATGCCTAGGACCCTAGTAATCACACATGTGCCTCCTTGAGAAATGTCCACATCTCTGTAGTTCTTTGCTAACATACTGAAATCTGCAATTAGTCAGCAATTTGACAATTAATACTTCTCATCATATTCCGATATCAAATTATTTATATATATATATATATATATAACAAAACTGGCAACTCAAGTGTCCCTGGCTTTGAAAGGACAAACTATGAGCAGTAGTTTGTTACTGGTTTTCTTAAAGTCTATGAAAGTATTTTGTTTTTTATTTATTTTCCTATAATACTGAAGACCAATCTTTTTAGTATTTATTTAGATTGGAATTCTGCAGAGATTTGCTTAGCAAAAAGGCTGACACATTGTACTCTTGCATATTGTACTTTAGAACTATGGTTGAACAGTTGAATTACTCAAATGTGAAATTCAGGCAATGGTTTCTATCCAAAAAAGAAAGTAGGTCAAGCAGCAGTGGGGTGATTTGCTATTAAGTGTCTTGCTTTCAGGCAGACTGGTAATGCAGCAAGATCTGGATCTCTGCCTTCGTGATGGTAGGCAATATTCTCATGTTTGACACCCCCTACAGTACTAAAGGACTAGGGAAACAAACAGCAGTGAGCACAGGCAGTGAATGTGTCCTTCTCTCATGTATCCCTCAGTCAGCAGCGCTGTTAAGCCCTTCGTGGCTTTTCTTCCTTGTGTGATGAGCATCTCCTCCCCTGCAGATGGGGCTTGCTATCAAAAATGTATTGAGCTTAGAGATCACGCTGGCGTAGCTGAGGTTGCCTCAGCTGGACCTCCTGCATCACAAACACTAATTTCACAGCCTTTGTCAGTTTATTAGAGAGCCAGTGTGCTCTGGTAGGTCACAGACCCTACATGGACGGACAAACACACACACACACACACACACACACACACACACACACACACACACACACACACACACACACACACACACACACACACAGACAGAGAGCTCACTGGGGGTTAAGGATCTTGTTATTCACAAACATGGAAAGATAAGTACCATTGCCTATTTTCCATTTAAACATTGTCATGCTAGTGTGCATGTACATAAACACATGCTGTTTTTTTAATACTTCCACGGTTTCCAAAGCTTTAATCAGGGGCGGCGTTTCCGTATGGAAGAGTATGGCAGTTGCCACACCCTAGCCCTGTCAAGTGTGCCGTGAAAAATTATCCAAACTTCATATCTCTATTAAAATTCATTATTATTATTTTTAAATCAGAGGGTTTTAAAAATGTTTAACCTATGATAAGCATTTAAAAGGGCTTGTCAGTAAAACTTCTTTAGTTTTTACTAAATACTTTCAAATGTGGAGTGTCACGCAGGGAATTTTGGGAATAGCAGTTAACATTTGTGACTGTAAATTTTACATCGATTTGTTATTTCTACTTCTAAAAACTGTAAAATTAACAGCATTTTACTGTATAATTACATGAAATGTCTGGTTAGATCTTTTACAGTTTTCCCCTGTATGTAGTATGGGAACATACTGTTAACCTAGTAACAGTTTTGTTCAGTAGCGTTTTTACAAAATTGTATAGTTAAAATTACACTTATTTTTTACAGTGTAGGTTTTCTAGCCAATTTTGTACATTTTAAATATCCTGTGCATAAGTGCTTAATTTGAGATTTTGACCAAGTGTATTAAACGACAAGAAAAAGTAAGCACCCATATAGCTACACTAAACGTTACATAACCTGTAAAAGTTGATGAAAGCATATAATGCAATGCATTTGCTGCCTCAGATAACAGCTACAGCTGTTCTAATGACAGACAAAACACTCCATCTCTGCCATTCACTGGTCAAAAACCTTGTTGCTCTATTTGAACCTGAACTTCTTATAATGTTAAGTGCATTAAGTGCACACTGATCAGTAAAGTATAATACAATACAAACGCTGACGACGCAGTGTTGTTTAATTATTGCATTTTTTCCCAATATTTTTTATTTATCACCCCCCGCCATACCCTATGGTTTTGTGAAACGCCGCCACTGGCCTTAATCCATGTAGAGTTTCTGCTTTTCTGTTGTGGTCCTGTGAATTGCAGCTGATAGTTGTAAAAAGACGGAATCAAAATAAGAGTCTCATTGCAGGCGGAAAGAAATGAGAAAGAAAGATGCGGAAAGATAAGGCGCTAAGATGAGAAGACTTACATACCCCTATAGAATTGTTTTAAAGCTATCTCGAAAGTGTAACTGAGCTTCATTCTTGATCTGTGCAGTAGAATAGTGTAAAGAAATACGCAATCATCCCTTCTGCCTAAAGAAAAAAAAAGTATTCTGTTATCACTCACTCTCAAAATCTTTTTTTCTCCATGCAGAAGAAAGGTGAACTAAATGTAAGATATATTCTCTAAAAACAGGCCTTGTCTGATGTCTTATGCAATTTTACTTCTTGAGTAAATCCTATTTTAAGATTTTTTTTGACATTTTTGCTTTGTATTTTGTTTTGATTAATTAAAATTGACAGTTAAAAGTACAGCATGCAAATCAGCAAATGTTATTTTCAGATTCCATTACACACATACAGTTAAATGCCCTCATGCATATACACAGATTACACACACACACACACACAAAGTGAATTGTCACTGTCATCAGTGAAGCTTGATGGTGAGGGAGAAAAATTCTACCACACATTACAGGCAGCTGTCAGAACATATCAATTTATCTCTCATTTCTTTTTGACCCTCGTTATAACTGCTCTGTTTATGTCATTATCTGCCAATTTGATGGGAACCGACACCCTTGACTGCTAACATTAGGCACTTCGCTTTGTGCATGTGTGCATTTATGTATTTTAGCTTTAGAAGGGAGTTTACAAATGTGTTCAAGTAAACATTGCCTTTTCTGTATCCTGAGGTTTGAGCAAATGTGTGAGTTACTGAATGTCTGTATTTCTGAATGAGTGTGTGTTCGTGGCCATGTATCTTCCTGCCCATGTGTGATTAAAATGGTGTCAGTGTTGGCAGTTCATTGAGAGTGAGATTTCTCAGGTTTAAATAGAAAAGTAGAAATTGTGAGTTCTTTGCCTCTAGGCACTGGAATATCCATTTGAGCGAGAGAGGGAGAAAGAGACACAAGTATAATCCTCCTGAAAAGACAAGCTTAGAGCAACATGAATTTCTGTGTTGGTCCAGGCTGGTTAGTACTGGTTTGGTTAGAAATATTTTGTAACTGTATGTCTGTATTTCTGTCCGTTCGTCATTTAGAGCTGCACAATTAATCGTTAAAAGATTGCGATACTCATTGAAACATTGACACAATCTTATTCCTAAATGAAAATAGTTCAGCTATATCTATTACAGCTGTAATAGCATGCATTTTGTTGGTGCTCATGTTAATGAAAGAGGTTTTTCCATCACCTTTCCGATGTGAACAGTTATTCATTAATATAGGTAGAGACAAAATATGCACTGCTCACACTCCGCTGTTGCTTCCGATGTGTGTGTGTATATATATATATATATATATATATATATATATATACACAGGAAGAATTTGGTTTCAAAATGCGATAAACGCCATTTAAAAAAATATGAGTTTCCGCCAAATTCAGTATTATATCTTGTCGGTATTACGCAAAATGCGATGTCTGCCGTGTTATTCTGTCATGTTTTCTCTCCTTTTTTCCAAACCACGACAAACGCCAGTCTCCTTTCCCTACAGAATGCGATAAATCCGCTAAACCAATCCAGCTCACCATTCCATGCCCTGTAGACAGTACTGGTAATGGCGGCGCTTTGAATTTACCCGGCATCCTAGTTTTCCTCCTCTACTTTGTACTTTGTGATCAACAAACAAACAAAAATTAGGGCTGCATGTTAAATCACTTGTGATTGTCATGCGCATTTTGTCGGTTCTGTGATCTCCATCATGTGTTTTCAGATGGAGCGGCATTTAATACACAGAGCCGTAGATCACTGACAAGTGCAATATCGTGTTCATAATCGCAGATTAATTGTATTCGTTTATTAATGCGATATCGTGTAGCTTGTCAGTGTAAGTGTTTTTATAAATGCCATTAATGTTTTTGTTATATACAGCGTATAGCACTAGTCAACTAAATTAATAAAACATGGCAAAGATAAATGTACGTTTGGAAGTTTAATGTAAGGGAAATGTAATTTTGGAATTTCTGTGGTCTAATGTGATATTGTTGTTCTTGTTCATGATAAAAAAAATTATTGTTGTAATTTAAAGCATTAACAAGATGACCTGTTTAATAATTAATTTTGGGGGCAATGACTGATTTAATATAGGCAATTTTTAGTCCAGTGCCTGTATAGCCTATACGAGTTACCAAGTTCTGAGGCTGTCATATATGGATAATAAATATGAAAAATAACATATTGATTCAATGGATTTATTGCATTTTGGGGAAAATATAATTAAATCTTTTAAAATCTAAATCAGGATTTGAAATTTTAATGTTATTATAACCTAAAGATGCTAAGTGAAAGTTTGAAACAGAAAATATTGGTTTTCATCTTGCCACTTTCTTGGTAAAGAAAACACATTTTTTCTCAATTTAATCAAAATGGATTTTTAGCGTTTTGGAACCAAACTCTTCATATATTTATGCGATTAGTTGCATCCAAAATAAAAGTTTTTTTAACATAAAATATTTGTGTGTACTGTATATATTTATTATGTTAAATAAATTCCAGCAGCAAATTCCCACTGCTTAAGAATGCACATGTACAGGCCTGTCTGAAGTTTGCTAATGAACATCTGAATGATTCAGAGGAGAACTGGGTGAAAGTGTTGTGGTCAGATGAGACCAAAATCGAGCTCTTTGGCATCAACTCAACTCGCCGTGTTTGGAGGAGGAGGAATGCTGCCTATGACCTCAAGAACACCATCCCCACCATCAAACATGGAGGTGGAAACATTATGCTTTGGGGGTGTTTTTCTGCTAAGGGGACAGGACAACTGCACCGCATTAAAGGGACGATGGACGGGCCATGTACCGTCAGGGCCAGGGTATTGAAGCCAGCCAGGGCATTGAAAATGGGTCATGGATGGTATTTCCAGCATGACAATGACCCAAAACAACCAAGGCAACAAAGGAGTGGCTCAAGAAGAAGCACATTAAGGTCCTGAAGTGGCCTAGCCAGTCTCCAGACCTTAATCCCATAGAAAATCTGTGGAGGGAGCTGAAGATTTGAGTTGCCAAATGTCTGCCTCGAAACCTTAATGACTTGGAGAGGATCTGCAAAGAGACATGGGACAAAATCCCTCCTGAGATGTGTGCAAACCTGGTGGCCAACTACAAGAAACGTCTGACCTCTTTGATTGCCAAGAGTTTTGCCACCAAGTAATAAGTCGTGTTTTGCGAAGGGGTCAAATACATTTTCACTCATTAAAAATGCAAATAAATGTATATCTTTTTATTTAAAAGCCTTTTTCTGGATTGTTTTGTTTTTATTCTGTCTTTCACTGTTCAAATAATCCTACCATTAAAATTATAGACTGATCATTTCTTTGTCAGTGGGCAAACATACAAAATCAGCAGGGGATCAAATAAAAATTTTCCACTGTGTGTGTGTATATGAACATTCTGTCAAAACCTCTTGTCAATTATATGTGGTCTGTCTGTCTGTCTGTCTGTCTGTCTGTCTGTCGAATTTGTTCTTTTTATCATTGTATCAATCCTATCTATTGTTCTGTGTTATTTCATCTATTTGTCTTAATATTTATGAAAATGAGAGCATATGATAAGCATGTTTGTTTGTTTTATAATGTCATCAAAGCAATTAGTAAATGCCTGTGGTGTTCTGAACCTAAACCGCTGTAAATCTCTTTTAATGATTTCTTTATTGTCTAATGACATCCAGAGAGGAGGCAAATCAGCACGGACAGCAAAGATAGCAGAATTCTTGATTCCTTTACAGTGTCTGTAACTGTGCATCTCAATATACTGATTGATTGTAAAATACCTTCCTATCAAATGTTAAAACCAGCACCCTGGTTGTGCTTTACAGATTAAAGCACACAAATCATTTTCCACACCACCCTTGAACTGTCACACTTCTTCTCTCCGCATGACCCACCACAGCCACAGAGGAAGCCCTCTATTGCCATTTAATTAACACAGCTTTCGGCTCTGCAATAACAGGCGGCAGAAATGCATAAGGAGGTCTGGAGTGAATGTGTCATAGCTGATTAAAGAGGATGAGAGGAGGGACAGGCAGAGCACAAAGGCCTCACCAAAGACCTCCCTCCTCACAGGACCTGAAAGAGCACAATGAGTCATAGGCATGATCAACACAACAGCACTGTCTGATGCTTATATGCACTATTTATATACTGTTTTGTCCATATTTTAGGTTTAGTGACTAGTAAATAGAGAGCAACAGCTGTGATTTTTTTTATATGATAATACTAGAGTTGCTTTTCCAATAATGCATGAGCTAAGATATGTTTTATACTGAAGATTTATGTCATATCTTGCGCAGCAGAATATTTACTGATAGACATGAACAGTAAGGAATTACATCTGTAGAGATCGCCTTTGGTTAAAGCATTGATAGGTTATATTTTTATTTTACTGAATGCTTCTCTTGACACTGGACTATCTTTATATACACAAAACGACCTCTAGTATGTTTGAATCTTATCTCTGTTGGCGCTACTCTCGCTGTGGCACATCTTTTTTGTGAGGTTTCCCAATTAATCTTGTTTTGTCCTCCTGCAGCACCTTGGATGATGAGGGCACGAACCTGCGACAACAGAAGCTGGACAGACAGGTGAGTCTTCCTTTGGTTTCTTTTCAGCACTGTGTACAGAAAGTTCTGCTCAAAGGAAATGGATGAATCAAATAGAGTGAACAAAAGAAAAAAACAGGCAGAAACAGAACAACGAGAGAGAAACTATTCATTGAGGAGTCTCATCACGGAAACATATTTTCAAGGCAGTTTAAAGAAAATGCCTTTGATAAGATTCAATATGCCAGCAGTCCCTCTGCCTTACGTTATGAGCTGTTACATCAATAGACTTGCCCCAGATAGCTTTGAAAACATATGCCAAGATTGATTCTTTCAATTCTCCAGACTCGTTCCTCTGTGGTCTTCATTAGTCTGTAGTTTGCATTGTATATGCTGATAATCCTTTGTTATTATTGTACTCCGCACTAGACTCTAAGAACAAAAGATGGGTTCCTTAGAAACCCTCACAAAGTTTTGGGCAGTCCATGTTAGTTCATCTGTGACTTAGTTATTCTTACCCACAAGCATGTCATTGTTCCACAAATTTCTTTAGAAATATTTTTTAGACAAAATGTGATACAAGACATGATGTACATGATAAAAAGGCATCATGTACAGAGAGTTGTTAATTAAACTCTGACCAGAGCCAGTGCAAAACAACCTGAAGGGATTTATTTTTGCAATGTCTAGCTGTTTCATTATTTCATTATTCTGTTCATTATTAAACATCTATGCAGCTATTTAGCAGAAATAAATACTTGGAAATAAAATGTTCATTAAAGCTGAAAGTATTTTAATATCTAGGTTAGTTTGAATTTTACTCTTAGAAAAATAGTCCATTAAAACCTGCAAACAAGATAAACACTGCAACAAATACAAAAATGTTTTTAGTAACAATATTAATAGTTTTTCTATTATTAATTATCTTAATTATTGTTATTTATTAAGCTTTGTATAGATTAGTTAAAATATTTAGCTGCAGTGTCTTCCAGCATGTCTCACATTAGTTAGTTTTTTCTGGCCAAAGTGATCTTCTTTTTGTTTTTTGCTTAACTGAGTTTTATGCTTACCACGTATACTACCTTTCAAAAGTCTGGGGTCAGTAAGACTTTTTTCTTCCATGTCACATGATCCTTCAGAAATAATTCTAATATGCTGATTTGGTGCTCAAGAAACATTTACTGTCATTTCCAATGTTTAAAACAGTTGTTGTTGTTGTTTTTAAGTCAGGGCGGATAGCCTTTCAGGCAGCGTGCTAACATAAAGACCCTTTGTGCCACAGGCGTCCCGAGTTCGAATTCAGGACCTTTTTTTAAGGTTTAAATTTCTTTACTGTCACTTTTGATGAGTTTAATGCATTCTTACTATATAAAAAAATTCTTGCTAAATCCAAATTCTCCCTAGTGAAAAAATAGTATACTTAAGTACAATTTATTTGTATGTACTTTAGTATAACTAAATATATTTATGGCACACTATACACTGGTATACTTAAAGTCTGCTAAATTGGAACAACTAATTTTGTACTAAATGCATTTTAGTTGTGCAAAAGCAGTGTTGAAGTTCAACTAAAGTTGTAATAAATACACTTGTTTGTGCTAAAGTGGAACTATTCCAAGTATGCTTAAGTACACTAAGTATATTCTTTTATTTATTTTTTAAATGCAGAATTCATTCAGTATACACTTCAAATGGATTTTGTTGACATTACAATTACAATTGCAATTCAAATACACTGTAAGAGTGTTGAACAGACATTAATATTACACTAATAACATACTGAAGTGCTACTATCCCTTACTTTTAGTTACTTTAAAATACATTGCAATGGCATTCCAAGTAAACTTGAAGTGTGCTAATGGCACAATTATTGTGTGCTTCTAATGCAACAAATTAACCTTTATAAATAATGGCACAGCTTAAGAAATTGCCTTTTACTAACACCCTCAGCATACCAGTCAACTCAATTATCCAGAGAACATCAGTGAAACATTGGACACAGACATTTGAACATTGACTCAAATAATCACTGCAGACTGGATTCGAACCCGGGTCGCTGCCACACACGTGCACTCACTTTACCAGATGCGCCACAAAAGCAGACTTGCATTGTGATAAACTGCGGTTACTTTTTAGTCTTTCTATAATGTCACAAATACTACTATAAGTAAATATTTTTTTTTACATCAATGACAGCACAAATTATATGGACTTAAAGACTGTGAATCGCCGAAAAGTCTTAATATAGGCGGAGCGTGGAAATAAACCTGAAACGACCTGAATAGAACACGAAAGTGCATTAAACTTGAAGCTGTTAAAGTCTGCGGACAAAACATTAAATATCCTATAAACCAGAATTATTCTTGTTCATGCACTAAAACACAGACAGTTCCGTTAGTTGGTGGAAGAATGTGAATGCACTGTTTATGCTTCAGTGCATGCCGAAGGAAATAAACCCATCCGTAACATCTCTCCATGTTTCAACTCTCAATGAACTGCACACATTTAATGTAAAATTAAATTAAATATTTTGGAGGTTTGACAGTCTCGCGGTACTCTGTGGATTTATATGTGACTTATGAAAAGAAAATATTGTAATAAGCTATGGTTTTTTGTGTTTTTTTTTGTTTTTTTACTTTTCATGTATTTAACGTCTCTGAATTTTTTCAAATTTTAACTTTTTTTGTGTAGTTTCGAGGGCTGGTCAGTATAATTGTAATAATTCGCTTAATAATCATAATATTTCGACAGCCCAAAGGACTGCAGTCCACATTTCCAAATGCAACGCTGTCGTTGTCCGTACGGAAATTAAAAACATTCATGGAAACAGTGTTGGTCCAGGTGCATTGGAGTATATTGGAAATATACTAAAGAAATAAACCTTCTGATCAAGTTCGAGAATTTCTTTCACCATTTCAAATCCATGACTATTATGTTGTTTACATACTTTTGTAACTACTTTCTATATGTGACCATGGACCACAAAACCAGTCATAAAGGATTTATAGATCACCTGAAATAAATAAATAAATAAATACGCTTTCCATTGATATATAGTTTTGTTATGAGAGGACAATATTTGGCCGAGATACAACTATTTGAAAATCTGGAATCTGAGGGTGCAAAAAAATCTAAATACTGAGAAAATCACCTTTAAAGTTGTCCAAATGAAGTTCTTAGCAATGCATATAACTAATCAAAATAATGTGTATATATATATATATATATATATATATATAGTAGGAAATGTACAAAATATCTTCATGGAACATGATTTTTACTTAATATCCTAATGATTTTTGGCATAAAAGAAAAATCGAAAATTTTGACCCATACAATCTATATTGTAAATATACCTGTGCTACTTAAGACTGCTTTTTTTTTTTCGTCCAGGGTTACATGTGTAAAGTGTGTAAAGCTGTTTTTAACCAGGCAAACTTGTGAAAAGCACTATTTGAAGTGTGGGGTTAAATTATTGAAAAGGTAAAGTTCATAACTATACAAAGTACTGCATCATTATGAATTATTATAATATATTTTTTGCAACTCAAAACATTTTTTTTATCTATACTATTTTTATACTCAAGTAGAACTCAAATACAGTGTATTTTATTGTACATCTAATCATAACAGGTCAACAGAGGTTTCAACTAAAATAAATTACTGAAAGATTACTTCAATATTTAACAAATGAAATTGTTTTATTTGCAAATCCTCCTTCGTTACATTTGCGTTGTAGGCAAAAGCTAGCAGAAACAGCACCTGTTAGCAGAAACATACTGGATGTTTCAATTCATACCATATATTTCAATTCATATATTTAGGCCGATGATAAAATCACATTAAAATACTTAAGACTTTTTAAGGGGTAAAGGACCAAACAAGTATCAATACAAATAATGTGATATTGTCTCTTGTGCCAGTATTTGGTGAGAACTCATACAGCAAACGTGTTTACTTAAATTCCATGACAACAATACAAACAATCCCCACAGACATACATTATATGGCCTTCATACAGCTACAGGATCGTACGATGAGTTGCTTCATTCATCCATTATCGACACTAGTTCTTGGGCTGAGTGAGCTGAGCATGGACATGTCATTGGGGCTATGAAGTGGCATCCTCTTTCAAAGGTTTCGTCCAGTTAGTTTATAGTGGTATGTATGTGTGAAAAAATGTGTTTGAAAAGTTTCAAACATGTAGATGGAATTAAGAACCTAGCCAGTCTTAAAGATGAAAATATATATTTCATCCTTCCCCAATGCATTTGTAAAAAGTATAGTATTCTACAAATGAATTTGTAGTGCACTAAGTTTGTGCTTGATGAAAGCATGAAATAACTACATTTAGAATGTATTTTCAGTTAGTATAGACATGTCAATCTATTTTTAGTATACTTATCATGAAATAAATATATTTTAAATGCAATGAAGTATATTTATTTTTCACTAGGGCTTAATGGTAATGTGTACATATATTGATATTATTACGGATGTCCTTCTGGGTCATTTTTATAATGGTCAGAACAGAAGCTAGCAGTTTTTTTTCCCAGAAATTGAATTTCATAATTTAACATGAGGTGTAGTTCATAATTCAACATGATTCGAAATCAATCTTGAAAACTTGAAAAGACATCCAGTGAAATACTTGCAATTAGCAGTACAGAGATCAGGGTGTCAGGGTTATTCATACAGAGATGGTTGGTTTATTCTCAAATATCAGACAGATATAAAAAGATTGAGTGACGCATTCTCAAAGTATCAGAACTACAGAGCTGGGACAGATTTAGGGTGTTAGAGGAGACAGAAAGAGCATCCGCCTCACCGTTGAAGCCTTTTTTTCAGAGAAAACTGACAGCTCAGAAATTGTAGTCTGTCAAAGACCTCCTTCTCTTCACCTGTCCAAAATGACTAGAGGTGGGCTGTAGATGGGAGATAGGATTTTAATGAGCTGCAAACATTAGGAACACAAGCCTCCATGTTCCTCGCCTCTGCAGTGAGGGAGTTTGGAGGATATCTCCTTGAGGGTGCTTTGCATCTGTTTGTCTGCTGTTGTGCTGTAAACACCAGTGGTTCCAACAGCTGGACAGGGAGAGCATAATTTGCTCCAAATCTTGACTCAAGCCATAGGTTTAGCCCACAATGCTCGGCTGCACTTTAATGAACCTCCCACACGCTTCACAAGACCATGAGACCAAATTACCATGTTTATTGCTTTATCTGCTTTGCATAATAACCTTGAAGGAGCCAAGTCTGATATTGTTGAGCGTCATCTAGCCAGCCTCTTTGTGCTCTCTGTGGCCTCAAGAGTCTTTGACCACTGCATTTCAAATAATTTTAAGGTGCTGCATGAGCGCTTATTCCGAGTGATCTGTTTTTATGATACTGAAAATGTTATGGCTTATTTGGCAGAGCTGTTTAGCATCAGATCTGAGAACAGAGGAGAGCACAGACGGCGAACAGGTTTAGGCAATGTGTTCACAGATAAACAACTTTTTATTAGAACATCAATATGGAAATCTGTGCACGCTGCACAAAGGCATGTTTCCCCAAGCAACAAGGTACCGCCAATAGAGCGAGCTTTGTATAGAAACCCATAAAGGGGGATGCAATCTTGTAGGAACATGAAGCATTATTAAAAACACACAAATTCATTGTCTCTGTGTAAGGATGACAAATTTTAGAGTCAAACCAAATCACAGGGTGTGTCAAATCAAAGAATTTGAACTCTTTTGATTTAATGATATCTCTGAGATATTATGAAAAGAAGGACTGTGTATTGACTCTGATTGCACAAATCTATTTGATTCCGATTCGCAACCTCTTGATTTGCTCCTGATTTAGATATGGTTTTGATTTGTTTGCATACATCAGGTACAGTGCATGTCAGTTTTTCTTAATGAAAACAATCTCTCTCATTGCTGTGCATTACTATAATATTAAAGGTTAAAGTTTAATATGCTATTTATTTTAGTTAAAACACTCCAATAAAACAAGAGTTGTGTTTAATCATTTACATTGCATATAATCCAGTTTTATATAAACTTTTTAAATTATATCGTTTTAACATTCTACAACGTATATTAAAGCTCATTTTCATGACAGTTTTATTCAAACATAGCTATACTGTAAAGTATTTTTCAAAGTTGCAAATAAAGCTATTATTGTAGTAAATTTTACAAGAAAATACAATTTCAGTATTATTACTTCAAAATTTCACGTTTAATTCACATTTAATATTACTTGCTATTTCTTTGTAAAATTTGTTTCTACACTGATTTATTTCAGCAAAAAATAAATCAGACATCACCAACAAGTAAAAATCGAAAGAACTTTTAAGGTTGTGTTTTTATTTATCAAACTTCTCCTCTCTCTAATTATTTCTTATTAGTTATTTCTAGTGTATTTCTTCTAGTTCAGCAATGAGCATTCGACATTGAATAGCTTTCCTAAAGTTAAAACCAATTATTGTTTTTGTGCTATTTCATTGTATTTTATGATAAAAATTAACATTATGCGAAATCTGAGACTTTGTTTCCTTTCAAAAGTAGCAAAACACAAAGTTTTTGGGATTATTTGATGGTAGACACATTTTTTCATGCATCCACAGACAACAGCACAGACAAAAATATATTTTTTGGAATTTAGAAAATTGAAATTGGTTAATCAAAATTAAGATTGAATAAAATCGATTCATCAATATACCAGGCCTAATGAAAATTAAAGGGGACATATGATGCTTTTTTAAAGATCATTATTTTGTGGAAACAGTTAATAATGTCCTTAGTTTTACCATCAGTTCAAGCCCGAGAGGGGAACAGAGTCGCATGACAGCCACAGTAATGGTGCTTGTATGTGTTTGAAAACAAGCAGCTAATAAGACGATTTTTGACGCGCTGTACACTCTGCTGTGATGTGACCGTCTCTTCTCTCTCTCTCTCTCTCTCTCTCTCTCTCTCTCTCTCTCTCACTCTCTCTCACTCACACACACACACACACACACACTGCGATTAAGATTAGAATTACCTCCTCTCCTAGGTTCACGAAACGGTCGTCCATAAAATGCGTTGCTGCTTCAACTACTGCGGGTTACTGAAACCACGCCTTATGCAAATATTTCCACATCGTGACATAGATATGTGGGGGGTTGAATGAGCTGTTTTAGGGTGGCGTGGCAGAGTCTTAACTTTGGTAAAAATATCGCTTTGGTTTTGAGACTTTAGTCTTTGCAACTTTAGGGATCTTATCTATGCACAATCAACTTGTAACACTCCAAAGATAAAGGAGTGAACTTGAAATAGCATAATATGACCCCTTCAAGAAAAGGTTTAATATATGGATTTTTATAGTAGCTGATGTTGTGTTTCTGCTTGCATAATCCATGATTATAGGTTCCTTTCTCATGTAAGGATTTTCCATTTGCACACTCACCAGCTCGCACAGGGGAGGGTGTTTTCTGCCTGACTGGACAGACCTGGTCTCAAGCCCACTACACGCTCAAGGATTCCTTTAATGTTTAATAGAGTCCAGCTCAGGGATCTCCCCAGAACTCTTGGCTATAGCTGTTCATAACGTCAGGTTGCTGTGAAAGAGAAGAATGTTGTGTGGGGAAACCCATGCTGGGATGAACATGCAGTCGTGTGTGAAGGGAAGGCATGCTGTTGTAGCTGGTTTTAGCTATAGGACGCTGAAAGTTTTATGAAGAAGCAACTCAGTCTGTGCACTCCTCCGTTCTGTTGCTGATAAAGCTCTAAGTCTAACGTTTTCAAGGTTTAAACATTATTTCAGTGCTCATCTTCTTTTTCTGACTTTGTTACTTATTCGTATCATGGAGAAACCTCATTCATTGATGGAGAGAAGAACCAGTGCTTAAAGTTAGTTTTTATTTTGTGAAGGACTGAATGTCTTCATTAGAGCAAATGTCTTAGACTGACTTGTCAGACTACTTGGGGTCAGTTAAAGCTCACCAGAGAGTTCTCAAGGGAAAATTATAGAAAGGAGATGCTGTGAGTGTGCTGTGAGTCATGGAGATGAGTGGTTGAGAAAGATAACCTATTTAGTTGCCCTATTTAGATATATGTTAATATTTTTAACAAGTCTCTTATGCTCAAAGAGGCTGCATTTATTAGAACAGTAATATTGGGAAATATTATTACAATTTGAAGAAACATTTATATTTGAATATATTTTAAAATGTAATTTATTCCTGTGATGGCAAAGCTACATTTTCAACAGTCATTACTCCAATATATCAAGTGTCACATGAATTTGAATATGCTGATTTGATTCCGTAAAGGGTCATATGATGCTTTTTTAAAGATCATTATTTTGTGTATTTGCTGTAACAGAATATGTTGGCATACTTTAATGTTAAAAAAACACATGATTTTTCAAATACTGTACATTATTGTAGGTCCTCTATGCCCCGCCTCTCTCAAACGCTTTGTTTTGTACAAAGTCCCTCCTTCTGACAAGCACAGTCTGCCTTGATTGGGCAACTGACCCAGTCTGGGGTGTAACGGTTCACTAAATTCACGGTTCGATTCAATACGACACAGTGGTGTCACGGTTTTATATACGGGGGGCAATTGGTTATATGTCGCAATGTTTGAAATATATGTTTTAAACCATGAAGGCGAGCCAATGGACATCACACAAGCATGCGTTTGCACCAGGACATCTTAATCAGTCATTTCACTATAAGCAAAAAGTGAAAGTAAAAACAGAGTCACAGAGTAATGCAAAGCTTTCGGCATCTGACGCCACTTATTCTGTCAGAGATATAGAGAGATGAATCTACTTCAACATATGCTGAGAACGGTACAGCCTATAGCTGTTTTCATTTTCCTTTATATTTCTCTTGGGGCCCATATAGTGAAAAAAAATGAGAAGAAACATATTTTGTGTTAAACAGGTTGTTTTTGAAAGTCGGTGCTTGAAATAAAAGCTTTTTTTTCATTGATTTTTATTGATGACTGCAGTGTTAATATTTTAATTATAGGACTATAATTCATTGTATGGAGCCTATAGCCTTATAGACCTGTTTAAATACCCTTTTTAAACATTTTAATTGAGGAGTAAATAGCCTATCTTATCATCGCAGCGCGTCAGTTATGCAGTGATAATTGAGGGGCAAAGTAATTGTACCTTTAACTTAATAATAAAAGTAACTTCATATTAATAATAATAGGCCTACTAAAAATAAGAATCTAACAGGCCTACATTAATTTGAAATGCCAAATCAGGACTCTAGACTCATTCTTCCCACTGGTTGCTCTTTTGCGACTTTCTCAGTTGGTCTCATGAGCACATAATTGTATTATTATTTATAATTTTTTTGCTAAAACATGGGATAAATCAATGTATGCTGATGAACTTTTATCATAGTTTATAGTTATATGGTAAAGAAAGTTCTTTTTCGTCATTAGTTTAGCCATCTCAAATAAACACGATTTGAGTTTTTTTTACTTCATGCAGTTCACAATATAAATTAAAAATATATGATAAATGTGTGATAAATATAAAATTGCTTGTGCTAAAAGTTGAAGCTGAAGCGCACTTTGAAGGACATGGAGGCGCTAGCGAGATCACTTGCATTTTTTTTCTTAATAAGAGTGTAAAATTCAAATAAAATTTTTCTTCATAAAGGTAAGAGTATACATTAAATAGTTTTATTTGGGTGCACTCATAATATTAACAAAATGTTTTGATTTTTTAAATAAAGAAAATAAACAGGGTGGTCTTGATCTTGAGCAGGAACACTTCACAAAAACTGAACCGAAACTCAGCAAATACTTGCCTCACTAACATGATAAATATATTTATAGAATGCTATAAAAAAATGCTATTTTGCACTGTGCCAAGATAGTGCTTGCATGTAGGCCTTGTACAAATACCCTAAAGCGGCATTTTAGTGTCACACTGAAAAATTACTAAAGAAGATTAACGTCATACTAATTTAAAGTCAAAATTACGATAATGAAATCATATTATATTGCATGAAATTAATGTGAAAATTACACCAACCTGTTGTTCTTAACACGAAATTCAGTAATAACACGTAGGCTTATAGATATTTTTGAAACTCTAATTGATCGATTTCATGAGACATTCATTTGTATAAATTGTTCAGATGTTTTTTTCAATATGCATTCAAATATTTATTCATGTTTATTTCATTGATTCCAATGCAGCTTGAACTGAGGCTCTTGTAGATACCACACTACAAACAAAAGAGTGCAAAACACATTTATTGTTTGTATTTGATCTCAAAATGTACAGAAAGATGAGACTTTGTGTTATAATAAAAAAAACAACACAAAGCTTATTGCGATCATTGGGTGGCTTGCGTGCAATGAATGGACTTGAAAACATTAAATATAATTTCAAAGCATTTATATCATAACGAAAACAGCTTGTGAATAGTCACATAACGGTATTTACATCATAAAAATCAACACGTTTAGCAAGTTGGAGCCTATATCATTTGTGGGGGGCATACAATTTTTTTTGCGTATGGGCCCGGGGCTGACATGCTACGCCACTGCACAGCAGTATCCTTCTGTGGTTAAGTTTGTGATATTGAAATATTTGGATTATATATATAGAAACATTACAAAGGAAAAATGCATCCTCGAGGTTAAAACATGCAGTGCATGCATGTCCTTATCTCTAGCTATGTTTTTTTGCAAATAAACTCTTCAGAAGATGAAAATAAGCTGTGGCAGATGCACAGAAATACAGAAGCAGTGCCATGTACAATGAAGAATAATGAAAATACTTGCTGTAATACTGCAGTAATTTTGACAGCTTTTTGTTATGCCTTGGAGAAGGTGTTCATTTTTTTTTTCCAAGATGTGATTTAAAATCTCATAACTACTAGAGGCAGTTCTTTCTGAAATAAATATATTTTGTGCCTGTCATTTGTTCCCGCATTTTATTTTAGTATTTCTGTCATGTCAGACATATGTATGTTTAAAGAAAAAATAACTAAAGTTATGTGTAGTCATTGACATTTTCTCATTATTGTTGTTTAATTATATATTTCATAGAGTACTTTCATACAAGTACTGTAAATCTCAAATCTGCTTTGAAATGCTGTACTGTAATGTACACTGACTGCACACTAAATATCACATGCATGTGTCTGTTAATGTGTGTTTGTAGAGAGCTTTATTGGAACAGAAGCAGAAAAAGAAGCGTCAGGAGCCCCTGATGGTGCAGTCTAATCTGGACGGGCGGTCTCGAGTGCGCAGGACCCGACAGTCGGAGGAACAGGCTCCCCTTGTGGAGAGCTACCTTAGCGGCAACAGCAGCACCATCTACCACGGTACAAAATACAGTTCAAAGCCACATAGCAAAAAACTCTCTCCTAATATTTCAAATAACCATAATGCCACAGAGACTCGAGGGTCACGTTCACTCTCGAGGGCATGAGACATTATTCCAAGCTGTCATTATGCTGACATGCCAATATCGACCCAAGCTGCTCAAACAGAGAGGCTCACAAAGGCTGTGATTGAAAATGGAAATGCTTGTTTGCTGATTGTTCGGCAAACAATGCTGCCATTCTTCACACTGCCAGCGGTACTGGCTTGAGTTACTCTATTGATCTCTGTCCCAGAGTGCTCAGTGTTAGATAAACCCTTCCTACAATATCAATGCATATCTCAATCATCTATATTAAAACATTTGCTAATGTCAGGGGTCTTTCCTCTGAGCTATGAGAAGCCTTTTCTTCATTTTGGCCGACGTGTGAGCTAACATTATTTTTAGCTGTTCGTGCTGCATTGTCATGCCATGTTTCTGTTTGGCATTATGGCTAAGCTGTAGACAATAAAATAACAGAATAACAAAGGCAATCACATTTTTTATATGCGTATTATAGACTTACATTATAGTGTTTTAGGACTGCTTATGTACCTTTGCACCAGTCTTATTTTAGTATTGTTTATATAATACTATTGCAGTGTTTATTAATATTTTGAATTTGCTTCTTATTCTAATGTTTATATGATCAGTTTTAATTGATGTTTTGTCATTTTTATAATTTTTTTCTTATATTTTTGTTAAGCTTGAATTATTTCAGTTTTAGTTAATACTTGATGGATTACAACTTAAATTTTTGTTTTATGTCAGTTAGTTGTCAAAGTTTTTTATTTCAGCTTTATTTGAATTTCTGTAAACTATTTTTAATAATTTTAGTTTTAGTTGGCAGTAATAGCACTTATTATGACATACCGATGCCTTTGGACGAAGTTCTGACTGTGTCAGAAGTTTAGAATCACATTCCTGATCCTACATCTAGTGAAGAATACTGGTACTGAAACCAGAACATTCCCATGAATCATCATTCAGTTGATGTTGATTATTTGACACCGGTGCTGTGGGACTGTTATTTTCCTCATAGGCTTGTGTCGTGTTATGAAAGAGAGGAATGTCTGTTGATACTGGCGGTATACAGTATTATTAATAATTTACCCTGTTTCCCTCAGTGTTGTGCTGTCTCATCAAAGAGAGAGCACATTTGGCACTCATCCAGTGTGAGCTGCAGTGAATTGAAGTGGCATATACACTCACTGACCACTTTATTAGGTACACCTTGCTAGTACCGGGTTGGACCCCCTTTTGCCTTCAGAACTGCCTTAATCCTTCGTGGCATAGATTCAACAAGGTGTTGGAAACATTGCTCAGATACTTTGGTCCATATTGACATGATAGTATCACGCAGTTGCTGCAGATTTATCGGCTGCACATCCATGATGCGAATCTCCCGTTCCACCACATCCCAAAGCTGCTCTATTGGATTGAGATCTGGTGACTGTGGAGGCCATTTGTGTAAATTGAACTCATTGTCATGTTCAAGAAACCAGTCTGAGATGATTTGAGCTTTGTGACATGATGCATTATCCTGCTGGAAGTAGCCATCAGAAGATGGGTACACTGTAGTCATGAAGGGATGGACATGGTCAGCAACAATACTCAGGTAGGCTGTGGCATTTAAACAATGCTCAATTGGTACTAAGGGACCCAAAGTGTGCCAAGGAATTATCCTCCACACCATTACACCACCACCACCAGCCTGAACCGTTGAGACAAGGCAGGATGGATCCATGCTTTCATGTTCTTTATGCCAAATTCTGACCCTACCATCTGAATGTTGCAGCAGAAATCGAAACTCATCAGACCAGGCAACATTTTTCCAATCTTCTATTGTCCAATTTTGGTGAGCCTGTTTGAATTGTAGCCTCCGTTTCCTGTTCTTAGCTGACAGGAGCGGCACCCGGTGTGGTCTTCTGCTGCTGTAGCCCATGTGCTTCAGGGTTCAACGTGTTGTATGTTCAGAGATGGTATTCTGCATGCCTTGGTTGTAACGAGTGGTTATTTGAGTTACTGTTGCCTTTCTATCATCTCTAACCAGTCTGCCCATTCTCTTCTGACCTCTGACATCAACAAGGCATTTTCGTCTACACAACTGCTGCTGACTGGATATTTTCTATTTTTCAGACCATTCTCTGTAAACCCTAGAGATGGTTGTGTGTGAAAATCCCAGTAGATCTGCAGTTTGTGAAATACTCAGACCAGCTCGTCTGGCACCAACAACCATTCCACGTTCAAAGTCACTTAAATCCCCTTTCTCCCCCATTCTGATGCTCGGTTTGAACTTCAGCAAGTCATCTTCAGCACATCTATTCTAGATGCCTAAATGCATTGAGTTGCTGTCGTGTGATTGGCTGATTAGCAATCTGTGTTACCAAGCGATTTAACAGGTGTACGTAATAAAGTTGCCGGTGAGTGTATACTGTACCGCAAGGTGAATTTGCACAGAATATTTTTCTTCACAATGGCACATAAATGCACTAAATGCATTTACACAAAAATTAATTGCAGAAGGAATGTTATTTCATAAAATTATACTTGAATGAGATGAAATTATAAAAAGAAAAACAGATATTATAATTCTATTTATTTTATTAAGATGTCATAATTTTGTCATATCCAGTTCCAAGAAAGCTAAATAATTTGCCTTTGTGTAATTATCAGGTTTGATCATTTGAATGGATTTGGCACAATGCACGGGAAATGCAAACACTAGTTTTAGTTTAATGATATAATAATTATTTAGTATTTTTTATCAACTTAAGGGAAAAAAATGCCTTCCATAAGTGTTTGCAGTGTTTTAATTGCGAATTCTGTCTCACTTGTTAAGCTTTGATAATAATTAGGCGCTATAATTTAAATGACAATGTCAACGTTTGAGGGTTTTCATTGTAGCATTGCGTCTTTTCTCAGAATTTGAGACAGGAACAGAGCCTAAACAGAGGAGCCTTTTCTCACCTGTGAATTGACGCCTTCAGTCTCTCAAAGCATGAGTAACAAAAAGTAACTCCATTGTTTAACTCTGCGTCACTCTTTCTTTTCAAAAATAGCAAGTCAGTGTCTCTGTGGTTTCTTTCCATAACTATACCATTGATCAACTTTCTCTCATTCTGACAGGCTTGTCTGTTTATGCATTTCAGTGTTAGTGATGTACTGTAGCTATCTACAAGCATCAAACCAACAGCGATATGCCCTTTCATGAGTGAATAGACTCAAATGAATCCTCCCAGATCTGTTGTTTAGGAAAGCACAGCAGTTCATGGCCTTGAAGGACAGTTAAAAGAAGCAGACTGTGAGAAGGAATTAATTTTTTGAATTCACAGTTGTTCTGACAGCCACAGAATACCCTTCCATTAAAATTGCATCCAGAGGTGTATGGGAGCAGTGGGATATTTAATTTTTTTGAGCTTGTAGCCATCTGTGTGTATGCTGAAAACGTAAGCTTTGTTTCTGCTTTGTGTCTTTGCTAACTCTTTTTCTTCTCCTTATTCACTTTAACCCTTTTCTTTATTATTTTCTTTTTTTGTATTCTCTAACACTATCTTCTCTGCTCCTGCTGGCTCATCCTGCTCTTCCTTGTTTAGTACAAGAAGCGGAACAGGAAGAAGTTAAAGCTGTAGCAGAGGTTCAGGCCCCTCGCTCGGCTAAAAAAACCAAGCCGCCTACCTCCACTCCTCAGACTGGCAGCGCCAAGAAGGAGAAAAAGGGCAAGCACAAAGGTCAGCTGAGCAGCCTATTAACCATCAGGCCCAGCATGTGCACGAAAATCTAAATCTGTGTGTGTGTGTGTGTGTGTGTGTGTGTGTGTGTGTGTGTGTGTGTGTGTGTGTGTGTGTGTGTGTGTGTGTGTGTGTGTGTGTGTGTGTGTGTGTGTGTGTGTGTGTGTGTGTGTGTGTGTGTGTGTGTGTGTGTGTGTGTGTGTGAGACATGTTTATGTGGTTTATGAGGACACAAATTTGTATAATGACATGGGTATGACATAGGTATTACAAGGAGAAGGTGATTTATGAGGACATTTTCAGTGTCCCCATAATTTAAAACGCTTATAAATCATACAGAGTGAGTTTTTTTGAGGGAAAGTAGAAATGCACCATCTCCTGTGAGGGCTAAGTTTATGTGTAGGTTAGGTGTAGGGCAATAGCATAGACAGTTTGTACAGTATAAAAACCATTACACCTATGGAAAGTCCCCGTAAACCATAAAAAACAACATGTGTGTGTGTGTGTGTGTGTGTGTGTGTGTGTGTGTGTGTGTGTGTGTGTGTTTAAGACATTTGTGTCATCCAGTGATTCGGTTCAGAGGAAAAAATTGAGGATGTTCACAGGCATCACAAGAGCATGCAAAAATGATGTGTTTCTTCCTTTATGAATGTACACTACTGTTGAAATGTCAGGATTAGTAATAGTTTTATTTATTTATTGAAAGATTTTTTTTTATTTGGCAAGGACACATTTATTTGATCAAAAGTGACAGTAATGTCTCCAACTCATATCTCCAACATATATATGTGTGTGTGTGTCTGTGTATATGTATGTATGTGTGTGTATATATATATATATATATTAGGGGTGTAACGATACGCATATCGCGTACCAAACGGTTCACGGGCATTTTCCAAATATATATAGCCTGCCATACAAAGGCAAAAGACCTCAACTCGCTAGTGTGAAACTGAGAAAAATTACTTTAAAGCTTTTTATTTCTCCAGCCAAATTAATTATAGGTAGGACACTGGAAATTTGGCAATTAGATGTTTTAGTAATGAAAATTATCTACATAAAAATTGGGAGCTCAAACTTTTATTTTTACCCCTTTTTTCAAGTTAATGTACTCTGCCTTTGCGTTATCGGCAAGTCTCACAAAGGCAAGGTAGTAACTTCCATATTATCAATATTTGGTTGCTGATCACCATTTACAAAATCGTTATAGTAACACCTGTATAAAATCTAGTGATCATGGGCTATCTTATATAGGCTAATGCATATAGTAATGATGAGACTGTATTAATGTATTTTTACCGTAAAACAGACTCAAAGTTAAATGTGAGTGGCTACCATTTTGCAACCAATTTATTTGCTATGCACAGTAACGTAAAATAATTCTAGACATAGCATAATTGCTTAAATTAATTAACCTAAAATAACGACTTGTGGATTTATGTGAATGCCAGCAAGAAGGCATGCTCAGAAATGCATGTGGATTAAACCTCTCCGACGACATTCATCTCCATGAATTGATTTTATCGGGTTACAAGAAAAGGTAGGATATGGATTTAATTGCAAACTGTTTGGCTAATGATTTTATGATTGATCATGCTACATCCTATGGTATTCAAGTACACACGAATCCAACTAGAAGTGACAGCCTGGTGAATAATCTGCATTACAAAAAGGAACAATTTTTTTAAAGGTTATTCACGATTGTTTATTCCTGCCAAGGTGTCTAGTCTTTACAGTGCTTTGTTATATGGAGCTGTTTGGTAGATCTCATCTACCCATTTCTCAGTTCTGGATGTGAACGCTGCAACTGACACTTTGTTCTCCACTTTAACTTCTTGTCTAGACCATATATGTCCTCTCTCCTCCAGGCCAGCACGTGCTGCCCCTTCTAACCCCTGGTTATCTAATGTTCTTCGTGAACATCGCTCCAAACTAAGGGCAGCAGAGAGAAAATGACACAAATCAAATGATCCCTCAGTATCTCTGTCTTTTCTTTCATCTTTCTCTGCTGAAGTCCATACTACCAAGACCTCATATTTCCACAACAAGATCAACAGCACATCTGACACACGCAATCTCTTCAAAACATTCAAATCTCTCCTCTGTATACACATCTCGGAATAGATGACAGAACATCACCTTCAGCTCAACCTGGCAAAGACTGAGCTTCTTGTCTTCCCTGCCACTCCAACTCTACAGCATTATTCACCATCTAGCTAGGTTCTTCTACAATTACCCCATCAAGTTCAGTCAGAAATCTTGGTGTTATTTTCGATGACCAGCTGACTTTCAAAGACCACATTGCAAAAACTGCTCGATCTTGCACTTCACAACATCAGAAAGATCAGGCCCTTCCTTACACAGCATGCAGCACAACTTCTTGTCCAGGCCCTTGTCATTTCTAGACTGGACTACTGCAATGCTCTTCTAGCTGGACTTCCATCATGCACAATCAAACCTTTAGAGATGATTCAGAATGCAGCGGCATGACTGGTCTTCAGTGAACCCAAAAGGGCCCATGTCACACCTCTCTTTATATCCTTGCACTGGCTCCCGGTTGCAGCTCGCATCAAGTTCAAGACACTGGTGCTTGCATATAGAACAGCCACAGGCTCAGCACCCTCCTACTTCCACTCACTGATGACAATCTGCATCCCATCCAGAATGCTGAATCCCTGACAATTTTCAAGCGACACCTGAAAACTCATCTCTTTCATCATCACTTGGCTTCATCATAAAAAAAAGAAAAACCTTTTCTCTCTTTTCTTAACTTTGCTCTCTTTTCCTTAATCTCTCCCTGTCTGGCTAGTATTTGCTCTTAACAATGCCTAGAACTTTGTTTTACAAGCACTTCCGATGTCCGTTTGCTTCTTTATAATGTATCGCTTATTGTATTTCTCAATTGTAAATCTCTTTGGATAAAAGCTTCTGCTAAATGAATAAATGTAATAAATGTAGATCACGATCTAATTCGTTTGTCTACACCGTAATTAAAATGCAGCAGACTTTAATCATATGGACAGTAAAAAAAGGCAGAACACCGTATAACACCAAGCTGTAACCGTAACTTCGTATTGACTCACGGCTAAACA
Organism: Gymnocypris eckloni scoliostomus; assembly: GCA_027564155.1. Lineage (NCBI taxonomy): Eukaryota > Metazoa > Chordata > Actinopteri > Cypriniformes > Cyprinidae > Gymnocypris > Gymnocypris eckloni. The sequence continues at coordinate 27,288,415 of CM050413.1, read as the reverse complement.
AAGGCATAACGCCGTAACTCATTTTGAGTGTTCCAAACAAAGTGAAATAATGGTAATTGGTGTTATGCGGTGTTCTGCCTTGGTTTCTCTAGGGCTTTTTGAAGTTACGGTTGAAATGACCCATTATTCTCTCGAAAAAACAATGAAATTGACAAATAAAGGATGATAAAGGATGTCTTGAATGTCCCAAGAATATCAATAACACATTTTTGACAAATATCGAAGTTACGGTCTTTTGCCTTTGCACGGCAGTATATATATGTGTTCTTTTGAATGTTCTGTTCGTCAAAGAATCCTGAAAAAATTATGGTTTTGTGAATTCCCCAAAAATTGTAAACACCATTAGTAGTATTAAGTATTAAATTATTTTAAATTGTAAAATTTTCCAACATTTTTACAGTATTTTTAATCAAACAAATGCAGCCTTGTTGAGCATAAGAGATCCCTCCTTTCTTTCTTTATTTCTGTTCTTTTGTGTTCAGCAGAAGAAAGAGAGTCCTACAGGTTTAAAACTTAACGTTAATTTGCTTTCTAAGTGGAAAAAAGTAAACCAATAAAAAGCATATCATTTAAGTCAAACAGCAGCTACTGTAAGTTGCCATCTCACATGTGGTGTGTTTGCTTAAACTACCACAGCTAAATACAATCTTCTCATGTCTTCATGTTCTCCGGACTGTTTTTGTATTTAATTTCCCCTCATCTAAATACATTTTCCTGTGAGAGTGTGTTGAGGATTTTCACCGCTTTCAATGACAGCGTGGCACAGGGCGTTAATGAACATGCCCCTGGAGAGGAACCAAACCGCTGTCCTACTGCCAAACTTTTCTTAAGGAATAATGAAATCCCCTCTAATAGTGCTTAGGAGCAGCTGCTGTCTGCCTGCCAAGAGCAGCGCTGAGATGACCTACTGCAGCCTTCATCGATACAAGACAAAAACATTCATGAAATAGACAAATAGATGTATTGGCTCCATCCATCAAGCGCTGGCAGTAGTGATGCTTTTAGCTCAACGTCAGCACCATAATAACTCATACAAGGGAGCATTTGGATTTCTTGGGGGGCAAACATATTTATTTCTTGCTTTTCGTTTGCTGAAGGTATGACTTTTAGTGGAGTAGCTAATATGGATATAAACTAGCTTACAATATAATAAAAGAGTAAAGTTGAGTTTAATACGGTGTTGCAGGGATAATGTATTAGACCGACCCAGAAACCCAGAATTAGCCATTGACAAAAGCCAATATGATTTTCCAATGTGACCAACAAAAGTTTATAATTTTATAAATTTTGTTCATCAAGATAATCTTCACAAATTATAAATGTTATAATCTTGGGAAAAAATATGATTTATGAGCTTTGATTCTGTATATATTTAGAATGGCTTGAAAGACCTTGAATGTAAACACAATGAGGCAAGAAATTGTTGAATAAAGTCGTTTTTTTTTATGCACAAAGTATTCTCATAACTTCATAAAATTAAAACCACTGATGTCACCATAGACAATTTTTAATGATGTGCGTACTATGTTTCTGGGCCTTGAACGTGGCAGTTCCATTGCTGTCTATGCTGGGTCAGAAAGCTCTCAGATTTCAACAGATCATAAAATAACTTAATTTGTTTTCCGAAGATGAACAAAGGTCTTACGGGTTTGGAATGACATGAGGGTGAGTACTTAATGACAATTTTCATTTTGGGGTGAACTATCCCTTTAATGTCCCCACCGACCTCTGTACCAACCATTTAGTCACTTGCTAGTGACCACCATAAAATGTGAAAATATGCTGAACTTGTTTCAACCACAGATTTATTTCAAGTATTTCACTAAAAACCCACTCAAAAAATTCCTGCAGCACTCTAGAAGTGAGAAGTGAACCTACAGTAAGCACTTCCTCTAAACATACATATTTTTTGGTACACTGAAAAAAAAACATTTTGTTGGATCAAAGTAAATAAAATTGCTTCAAATTTTACAAGGAATCGGTTTACATAATCTCAACTTGAAATAAGTTATGTGTGACCAAATCAAAATTATATTTTCAACTTAAACTAAAAATGCACTTTTAACCAAATATATATTTTGCATGATTACATTGACATAATTTTTACTCCAATTTGAGGAAGTTTAGTTAATAGTTAAAACTGCTTTGAAACTGTATGGTTTAAATGTATAATATTCTAGAATACAATGTTCATCCAAGAAATTTAACGTCCATGTGCAACTGAAAAAGTCAATCATATTTCAGGTGAACTTGCATTAACTTAGAAAAGAAAAGAAAAGACAAGAAAGTATCTCACATTTGGTCGAATTTGAAAAATGTATTAGAATTGAAGTAATTAGAAGTAATTCTAAGTTTTGGTTACCTGAACATTCATTGGATCGATGGAAATCTCTCAGGTTTCATAAAAAATATCTCAATTTGTGTTTCAAAGATGATCCAAAGTTTTATGGGTTTTGAACAACGTGATTGTGAGTAAATTAGCCTAACTCTTGAAGTCTGTGTCCATCTGTAAAAAATAATAATAATAATATATATATATATTTTTTTTTCTGCCAAGTATGGCTGTTTTTTCTTGTCCTTGCAGAGCTTATCACCTTCTACAAAGGGTGTTTTTCGGGCTGTGAGAGATTTTGTGAAAAATAATTGTAATTACTTGTAGTATACACATAAATGTCTGAGATCAATAACTTAAAAAACAACAGCATACTTTTCATTAAATCATCTAATACACTTTGTAATATATTAATATTTGCATCGGGTGAACTTATGCACAATCCGCACAAAGAAAGATGCACAGATATATGTACATGCCGCCATGATAAAAACACACCCATTAAGCAGTTAGGCAAAAAACTTGGTCAAAATCATCATATACATATATATGTATCAACTGTAACAATAAACTCAAAGTGATTTGTATAATTACTCACCAATATTATGGAATTGTGTGTCAGCCTCGGTCGGTCTGGGAAAACAAGATGGCAGTCGATCAGAAATTCTCAAACCGAACCTCGATGACGTCAGTGGTCACGTGATTTTCACAGAATGCACAATTCTTGATTTGATGTGAGAAAAATATTTTAAATGATACCAACAAAACTTACCTTTACTTTCAGTTAACTAAACTATTTACTTTAGCTCAGTGACAAAACAAAATTGTAAATTATTTAAATTGGATCAAGAATAAAATATTAAAATAAAATGAGTAATTTTAATGAGTAAAAGGCATATGTACTTTTTTCAGTGTAGTTTTGACTTTATCGGTGTAAGTTTGTAGGCTGATTTCTTTTGTTTTATAAATTAGATTTTACAACCACATCATTTGTCTGGAAACAGGCATGGATGTGGTTTGGAAGACAAAAAAAGTAAGTCTGATTTGCCTATAAAAGAAAACCCAGATATTTTTCTGCATGTCTGAACACAGTTATTTTTTCACTTGTTGCTTTTTTATTACAGTGCTGCTAGTCAACTGTACCATCATTATTTACCCCACACTCATGTAGTGGCTCTCGACACAGGTTATGGTGCTTTATACACTACATAACCAACAAAAACAGATCTGTGACTTACAAATGATGATTTCAAATCAGACATGCTATATCTGGACCAAAAGTTTTGAAAGAATAAGCTTATGCAAATATCTTGTTCATTTTATGGAGACTATTCTTGATCGATCGGTATTGTTTGTCTCTCTGGCCTTTTCTCTGACGATTGCTTACCTTGTTAAGGAGCCCCATCACAGGTCACTTTAACTTCAGTGACAATCATAGTCTAAATGCAATACTGATTTTTGTGCAATCACGAGCACTAATGCCTCTCGGTATCTAGTCTGAGCTAATTCTCTGACATTGTTCAGCAGATGAATCCCTGGAGGGGACAAAGGGTCTCGATAGCTATAATGACTTGATTTGGCCTGGTTGGATGCATGGATGGATGGTAGCTATAATCTACAGTTGCATGTAGCTGTGCTTGACTGGGACAACGTGTTCTTTTGCTGATAGTGACTAATTGGATGAAATACAAAACGCAGGCTGACATAAGAGCATCTGTAAATAGACGACGGCAAATTCTTGAAACCCCAAGGGCACTTAAAAGCAACAGCACATACAAAGTTCATTGAGAAGGTTATATATCGCATACACTACAAGCCAAGAGTTTGAAATGATTACGATTTTTTTATGTTATTAAAAGAAGTGTCTTATGCTTACCAAGGCTGCACTGATCAAAATACAGTAAAAGTAATATTGTTAAATATTATTACAATTAAATAAATCTTTTCAATTCAAATATATTTTCAAATGTATTTATTCCTGTGATGGAAAAACTGAGTTTTCAGCAGCCATTACTCAAGTCTTAAATGTCACATGATCCTTCAGAAATCCTTCTAATATGCTGATTTCAAAAAAAGGGGAGGGGTAAATTCTTTTATTCAGCAGGGATGCATTAAATGGATGAAAAGTGACAGTAAATGTAATTAATAATTTTGCAAAACATCTCTATTTATATTATATAGTACTCTTCATTTGAACTTTCTATTCACCAAATGATCCTGAAACATTGATAATAATAATAACCATTATTAATACCTGAGCAACAAATCAGCACATTAGAATGACTTCTGGAGGAATGTGTGACACTGACGACTGAAGTGAAGGCTTGCCATCACAGGAGTAAATTACATTTTAAATATTTTCACAATATTACTGTTACTGTTGTATTTTTTTTATCAAATAAATGCTGCCTTGGTGAGCATAAGAAACATTAGAAAACATTTAAAAAATCTAAATAATTCCAGACTTTCGACCGGTAGTGTTTGTGTCACAAAGGACCATCAGTTAGACTCTAATACTGCAGAGGGATTCATTCACTCATTTAGATTTGAATGTTTGTCTCCATATTTTCATGAACGCCATTATTCTGTGACACCAACGTGGATGCAGGACGGTTGACATAGTGGAGTTAACGGTGTTAATGTGTTGTGGTGGTACCATAGGAATTGATGGGCCTGCTGCCTTCCAGGAAGAAGGTCAGGAGCTGGGCAACCAGATTCAGATCCTAACAGTGGGCCACTCACCTGCCCAGGAGAGCGAGGCAGAGGGCCAGGGTGAGGCAGTGGGCAGCACACAGTCACAGGGCAAACAGGACCTACGGGTCACCATGCTGAAGAAAGGTACACCAGCGATAGTCCTCAGAGTAACGCAAACGAGAGCGGAGAGAGAGACAGGTGGAGAGATCCCTACGATCTTAAGCCATGCAGATTTGCAGATTGTTCCTCAGTATTACCGAATGCCTAACATGCAAAACAACGTCATGTATCATCATCTGGCGACTAACACTTTGAGATCTACTTACATGATACATTCAGATTCAGTATCTGCCTCTCTCTCTCTTTCCGTGACATATTTGGATTAGATCATGTCTTTACTGTCTGCATGACTTATTAGTGCTGGTTTGAGCCGATCTGGACTGTGGACAATCTTTTTGTTCTGTGCATCCCATTTTCTGCTAATTTGTTGAACAGATTAAAAGAGTGAAGTTTTTTTTTAATCCAAATGTACTCAGTTTGTTTCATCTGCTGAATTTTATGCCATATGCTATTTTGGCATCAGAGCACAGTTATTTGCAGTGTTATTTGCACTGCATAATGCTTCCAGGTTTGCTTTATGCCTGCTGCTGTTCTCTCCTCATGTTCTGCTGTCGACACACTGTTTGATTAGCACCTCAATATGTTTTCTTGTTTAAAGGAATCTCCAGTAGCATGAACTTTGATGAAGAGGATGATGAAGATGATTTGGTCAGCTCAAGTTCATCTCAGCTCAACAGCAACACAAGACCTGGATCTGCCACCAGTAAAAAGTCCAGCAAGGTAGACTACTTTTTCTGCATATTTGGAAGTGGTTAACCTGTTAGCCAGCACTCCCCATTTTTGGACTCACAGTTGAAAAAAACGTACCTAACTTAAAATTATAACAGTTGCTGACTTCAGTGTGCTACACACACAATGTTGGTGTCTTTGGGAAGAACTTTTTTTACTATGCAATATCCAGAGTTGATAATGCTCAAAAAGATAAAAAGTTATTGAGACTGAAGTGCTTTGAAAAAGTGTACCACACCGAATAAAAAAAACGAACAAATTGTATTTCATATACAAATACATGTAATAAGTCTTGGAGCAATCCAGAAAAGTAATGGGTTGAAAGTCACATGTCTCATGAGTTTATATTTCAAATCTGATGAAAAGATGAGATTTTCCTGAGACTATAAATAGCCCCACCCCCCCACGTTTGAGGAAACATATTTATTTACTAAATGTATTGAAGAGTTCTACAAACTATTAAACTATTTTAGTCATTGTACATACCACTGTATGTTTTTCAATTATAAAATTATTATAGACAGAATCTTAGACATCATATATAAGTGTTTTATTTGACCACTAAAACATACAATAAGAATAATTTGAGTAATAAAAAGAAAGAAAGAAAAATATAGTTTTGTATGTAGTACATACTCACGTGGATAGTCTGATTGCCAGACATACACTGATATTGCCAGACATTCACACAAATTGTTGATAATAGTCAGTAATCACACACTGATGTGTGGTAATATAGATGATAATCATACAGATATGGGCCATATAGTCCATTAATGACCGATCGGCATTCATAGTGATAGCCGTCATTCAGTCAGAGTAATCACAGCTGATTATCAGCCACACAGATGCTAATCATTGAGATATAGCCACATTCCTCACAAAACACACATACAGGTATATAAATGTTGTGACAAACAAAGTTTATTTTGTCAAAAAGCCGATCGCTAAGTTCCGCCCTCATCAGATGACAGGTGCATCACAGCGTGCATCACAGCCCTTGCGAGAGAGCACCAGAATTCAAATAAACGATTTCTGCTTTTTTTTTACACTTTTTTGGGGTTGGATGGTCTCATTCTGTGTGTAACACTGTATACTACAAAACCAAGACGCAGTTTTTTGAGCGTGAGCTATTCCACAACGGATACAAACAATAACTCTCCATGAAGAAAGGAGATGTAAACAAAGGAATATACATCCATATAACAACGTTATTGCTTATTTGGACTAAAGTGCTCAATGGGATGTTGTTCCATGGACCCTTACCTCTCGAACTAAACCGGGATTTACAGCAGTGGATGCTGTACATTACATTGATCAAAAGTGACAGTAAATACTTACAATACAATGTTACAAATGATTTCAACATTGATATTAAGAAATGTTTCTTTAGCATCAAATCAGTATATTAGACTTTCAATAGTATAATGTGACACAGAAAACTTGAGTAATGTCTGCTGACTATTGAGTTTTACCATCACAAAAAAAAATTACATTTTGAAATGGCCCAAGTTCTATTAAAATGTAATAAAATTTCACAATATTACTGTTTTGTTATTTTTGAGTAAATAAATAAATGTGGTTTTGATGAGCATAAGAGACTTAAAATATATATATATTTTAAATAGTAGTGTATTTTGTAATTGTTTGGTGAAAAAATGTTTTTGTACTTTGTACAAAATATGTATTAAATAAAAATATAATATAGTACTATATAATATATAAATACAAAGTTTAAATAAAGCTAAAGCTAAGAAAGTAAAATTCAGAGAAACGTTTCATTGTTAGATTTTTTAAATCCTTTAAAATCCATTAAAAGGAAGTCAAATGAAATAACAATACACATGACTCTGAACATCTGTACAGATAGAATTGAATAAAGATTACAATTATTATTTTAATGGGGTTGCAATGTAAGCATCATAACTTGTACGGCAATTACAAGGGTACTATATGCAAGTTGTGATAGGCCACATCTAGTATACTAAGTTTTTACAATATGTAAGAGAGGGTCACTGTTCCATACATCAAGCGGTCCTTGGCTTGCAAATGGCCAAAAGATCCTTGGATAATGTAATACTTATGTAATTGTAATGTATAATGTGTGATGTTTTTGTATTGTGTAGATCAAATCATTTGTTGGTGTTGAATGTTGTAAACATAGATACTGTTACGTAAGAAAAATGTCAGACTTGTCTGACAATAAAGTATTATTATCATCATCATCCTCGGATTAGATACACTTCTGCACCAATATGATTCTGACATGCCCACCACACCCACAGAATATTATACATTGTCGACTGTATCTTTTTTGATTCCCCAACAAGCAGTTTTGCATAGTGCTGGTAAAGGTCACTCCTTGTCCATTCCTGTCTATTCTGAGATGGTAAAATCGAAGGTTGAATGCTATTTTGAGCGGCTTATGTGTGTTAGCTCAAATGTGTCTCCTCTGTGTCCAGTTGTGTTACATGTACAATGCTGATACAAGCAGTCTGTGTATTGTCATGCTAGGATGTATTCTCTTGTGTCTACCTTGGCACAAAGCCTTCAATGCTGGAAATGGAGGGTCATAGTCCTGTTGTTTCCTATGGCAACAGTGAAATTATTACTTTCTTAAAATAACTTGATGGAAACCATGCATGTTTGAAACCCCTGCTCTTACCACCGGCTCACTGGTGATCACAATGTACGTAGTGTTTTGAAAAAAATAAAAATATATTTGTAGATTAGTCAATAGGAAGAATACCTGTAGTGTGGCTGTAATATTTAATCTAAATTTATGTTTAAGAAGATTTATTTTCTAAATATTTTTATGCTTTTATTAATCGAGATACTACATGGACATTTGAAAGTTTATTTGTCACACTGCAGAAAAAAATGCAAAGACAAATGCATTAAAATAAAATCTGTAAGCTTTAAAGAAAGGGTGACCACTTATATCTTTATCTTGTATTTTTCACTTTTGCGTATACATGCAAAAAACAAAAACAAATTATTGTGCATGTTATTTGTCAGTTCTCCAAATGATTCCAGTAAGCTAAAGTCGTGGAGTCTAAATCTGGCTGTTATTTCTCTGGTTGTGTAGTGGCTCGTCCATGTCTCTTGGGCCTGACCCTACTAACGTCACTGGGCTGCTTTGTTGCTCTTTAACATTTCAGTTTTAATCCCAGCTGCTTACATTTCAGACCACAGGGACTTTTGGTTCATTTACGCTGGGTCCAAACAGCTGAGTGCTCTAGTGGAAATACTTCTATTATACAGTTTTTCATTTAATAAAAGCAAGCACATATGACCGTCTGCGCAATGGAGTTTCTCTCACTTGACAATATACCTGGATTTTACTTTTTAGGAAAAAATTAATCTACATGTACAAAAAGGTTATTTATTTATTTATTTTTACAAAACAAAAATTTTAAAAAATTTTCCAGGTTTAAATAAATATACATAATATGCATAAATATGATTGTGTATTTGTATCAATCTACAAATGTACATTTCTTCCCCTTGTAAATTCATAATTGACCTGGATCAATCTCTATCTGCCTAATCCATGTGACAGGAGGCGACCTCAGCTTCCACCCCATTGGCCAATGAACCATCCATTGACGTGGATGACCTGGAGGAGTTCACTTTCAGACCCGCACCCCAAGGGGTGACTGTGAAATGCCGGATCACACGGGATAAGAAGGGCATGGACAGGGGCATGTACCCCACTTACTACCTCCATCTGGAGAGAGAGGATGGCAAGAAGGTCAGGCACAACGAAACACTGATTATTTCCATTATTTCTAAAGAGTTTTGGTTTATTTGGAAGTCATCATTGTTGTGCCCCAGTAATCAAGCCCAATCAGTGACACTCCATTCCTCTAATTTGCCGAATGAATTGAAATTATTTATTATGATGAAAGGAACCAAATTTAGCCCGAAGAGAGATTTAGCTAAGTGACAGTTATTTATAATATTGCTGCTTATCCTAAAAATATCAGGACTAAATCATAAATCACATGTTAAAAACAATGTCTTACAGCCATTTTATTTACCAAATAGAATAACACATATAGCATATAGCCAACTTCCTATAAATTATATTTTCCCATAAACAATTATTTCCATAAACAACTATTAAACACACACACACACACAAAATGGTTTAAGTCAGTTATTTCTATCATTTGCTGTAGTGTGTCAGGAGTAAATATTAGTTTATTTTCAAACATTCATATTGCCATTAACTGTAATAATCCAGTGAGATTTTCGTTTGCACAAGGAGTCTGACAACAGCCAGTGTTCCACACAGAGATCTGATCTCATCATCATCCAGTCTGTCTGGAATAACATGAAGAAACAGAACAAACTGAGACAGACTAAATCCAGAAGAACTGTGGCAACGTCTCCAAGATGCTTCAAGAAAGCTAACTGAAAAACTATGTGCAAGTGCACCGAGGGCAAAAGCTGCTTTAAACGCAATGGATGGTCACACCAAATGTTGATTTAATTTAGTTAATAGAAGTCAATTGATTAAGAAAATCTATTTATGACATTATTTTGGACAACATCCTCATTTTACAGCATTTTCCCACAAGTGCCTAAAACTTTTAACAGTACTGTATCTTTGCAGGTAGGTTTCTTGAAGCATCTTGGAGACGTTGCCACAGTTCTTCTGGATTTAGTCTGTCTCAGTTTGTTCTGTTTCTTCATGTTATTCCAGACAGACTGGATGATGATGAGATCAGATCTCTGTGTGGAGCACTGGCTGTTGTCGGACAAAAATCTCACAGGATTATTATAATTAATGGCAAAATGAATGTTTGAAAATGTAAACTGATATACCCTACTGACACCCTACAGCAAAAGGGAGAAATAACTTTAGCTATATATATATATATATATATATATATAATAGTTGTTTATGGAAACATGGTAACACTGTCTCTTATTGTTTGTTTACGTCTCAATCTCTGTTGGATGTTTTTGATGTCCGTTTTGTGCTGCTGTTCGGCGCCTAATTAAATTCTGTTATACATTAGATTTTCGTTTTAGCCGGGAGGAAGAGAAAGAAGAGCAAAACATCCAATTACCTCATCTCCATCGACCCTACTGACCTATCACGAGGTGGCGAGAGCTTTATTGGCAAACTGAGGTATATTTAAAGATGATTCATTGTGTCGTGTTTCATAAGGTAGTGTAACTTAAATCAGCGCTGTTCTTATAGACAAGAGGCATGTGTCTCTTTCTAAAGATTCTAGAGGGACCTTTAATGAGTTTGTGTGCATGTGTGCTCTGCTGAACCTATTTAAAACTGTAATTGGGTTCATTGCCTGTGTGCTGGATTGTCCTCATTCATATGAGGAGAGAGCAACTGTGTGCATGCTGATGTCTGAGTCTCATTACAGCACGTTTTAAAACAAACTTTTGATATTAAATATGTAGCAATAGCATAATTCTTATTGCTACGCTTTCATTTATATAATGAATTTTTTTTCGATTTTGGTGTGAAATATGGCTTGATCATATTCTTGACAACCTTTGCTGTGACATGCTGAAAACTTAATTGTATGAATTTCATCCAATGTTATCCCCACAGATCGAACCTTATGGGTACCAAGTTTACGGTATATGACAGCGGTGTGAACCCAGTGAAGACCACCTCCAGCCTAGAAGCAGGGAATCTACGACAGGAGCTTGTCGCAATCTGCTACGTGAGTTTGAGAGCATGATCTCGTTCAATGACCAGCACAGAGCCAGCACCCAGCCCTAAGGGCACTACATCTTAAAGCCACGAGCAACGATGAGCCACGCCTGACCTCTGCTGGCTGTTTTTATACATAGCAATACCACTGATACAAGAAAAACAGGATATCAAATGCTTGTGTAGATGAATGATTTCTAAGAATTCCTCTTCAGTAAGTAGATGTGTGAGTATATAAACATGGTGACTAATTCATATGTTTGTGTTCTGGTCTGCAGGAAACTAATGTTTTAGGGTTCAAGGGGCCTCGAAAGATGAGTGTCATTATTCCTGGAATGAACATGGACCATGAAAGAGTCTCCATAAGGCCTAGAAATGTGAGTGCAAGGCTGTTTAGGAGAGCATAAATCCAGCGTGTAGGCCCATTTGTGTGTAAATCGGCTATAATTAGCTAGAATATCAAAAGGGTAATTGTAGGTCTCAAAATAAAATAGAAGAAGCTGTAAAAATGTACACGTGATGATGTCATATGGAAGTTTTTATTCTACTTTTTACTTTTTTTGTTAATTTACGTGTGCCAATTGTGTTACATGAGTAGTAAAATACTAGGTAATGTATGTCTTATGTAAAACATAAGTATGAGGCAACCAATATCCCTTGACCTATATTTTGTATACAAATGTTGCTCTAATGGAAAGCTAATCCACCACATCTGTCTGTTTTTTTGCAGGACCATGAGTCTCTACTGACTCGATGGCAGAACAAAAGCACTGAGAGTGTGATAGAGCTTCACAACAAGACGCCTGTGTGGAACGATGATACGCAATCATATGTGCTCAACTTCCATGGCAGGGTCACCCAAGCATCGGTCAAAAACTTTCAGATCATTCATGACAATGACCGTGAGTTCAAAATGATCATCTTAGTTTTGTGTAATATTTGGTTTGCATTGTGAATCCAAGGAAATAGTTATTTTTGAACAATATCAATGTTGAAATGTAGCAAATTAATTAAAATTCATCTGTAGTGGACTATATGCTGGTATCAAATTTTATTTATATGGAAATAAGTGTATATATAACATTTTATTCATACATTTAATTCAGTTATTTTGTAAAATTATTAAGGTTTTAATTTTAATATAGTCCATTGAGTAATGTGTATGTAAACAAGTGCCATTTACTTCAAAGAAATATAGCATAAAACACGTTTCAATCAAAATGAAGTCTGTTGACTTACAATATATAAACCAAGTAATATGTTATTCAAAATAGTCAAAAAAGTCTGATTGTCAAACATTGTGGAACATGTTAATTTGATAAACTACAACCAATGGTTGTTTACTGGTGTGAGAGAAATAGTTCACCCAAAATTTAACATTTTATAATTTCCCTTTATAAGTAAATCTATAACCTATATAAACCTGTATAAGTTTCATTCTCATGTTGAACATAAAAAATATATACATTTTGAAGAGTTTTAAATAATCAAATGGTTGTTGGTCCCCATTAACTTCCATAGTAGGGAAAGAAGTACTATGGAAGTCAATGGGGACCATCAAATATTTGATTGCCATCATTCTTCAGAATATCTTCTTTTATATTCAACATTAGAAAGAAACTCATACAGGAATAACAAACGGGTAAATAAATGATACATTTTAGTAAACAACATTTTCAATGTTCAATGAACTATCCCGTGAACACTGACATCATACATCTATCTGAAATGACCTTGAGACCAGATGGTTAAAAATAATTGAAAAAGTGACGTAGAAAATGTATGTTAGTTCTGAGAAAAGCTCTTGCATCATTTGTTTGCCAAAGCCACTTAGTTCAATATTTTGCATGTAAGGCAAAGAAAATCTGACACATTAAAATGTTACTTTACTGTCCAAAATTGTCCAAACACTTTTTAGGCACTAAACATGGAACATATCACATACTCCAGAAATGGATTTTATTTTAGAAACAGTTTGTTTTGTCTCTATTCTCATCCCTGTATTCTCTCTTTCATGTATGCAGCGGATTACATCGTGATGCAGTTTGGTCGTGTAGCAGAGGACATCTTCACAATGGACTACAACTACCCCATGTGTGCCCTGCAGGCATTTGCTATTGCTCTGTCCAGTTTTGACAGCAAGCTAGCCTGTGAGTAACTATCTCTCTCTGCCAGCCACAAGCTCGAATGGACCCAGCCAGACTGCTTTACAATCCCAATAACTGAGTTAAGGGCTGCGGTGAACTCCAAAGCAGCAGGGTCCCTCTCTCAAGATCCTCCTTTGGAGGCATGAATGCATATCGAGTTTATGTCTTGTGTGAATGTGCGTGAGCAAAGTGGCATTTCCGCTTTTTTTTAAAAAGGGGACCACAGTTGGGGGAAAAGCACAAAGACTTCAAAGCTCAAACTGGGAAGATTATAAGAAGAGGATGCATTCATTTGAATCGAGAGTCCTACTCGCTTTCTTTACTTAACCGTCAAGGTAAAACTAACATTTTGCTAATGTTAAAAGAAGGATCTTTTACAGTAGTGCTTTTGTCCCTTAGATTAAAAACGAAAATAATTTTGCCATGGTCATAATTCTAAAATCATTAATGTTCACTAACCAATCAATTATGAGTTTTCACAAGAAATATAACATGCGGCGGTGAAATAACAGTTTGGGTAATTGATTTAATGAACTTTTGTAAATTACTTTCATATGTGACATTTTTTCAGTTATGCATGTCACTTGTGTCATTCAACATGCCATTTAAATATGTAACGTATCAATTCATGCTTCACAAGGACTCCAAAGCCAGTATGAAGTATGACAGTCTGACATATTTAACCACTATTTATGTATTTATAGATTTCCATACCATCTGCTGCTTGTGTCTTACCCCATGCCCATAATTCACTGTGCTTCAAGCACGAAGCTTGACCAAGGTGCCTTCACATTCAAGCTTTTGGTGTGGATTTATACAAATTCAACTGATGTGTGAGAATTCCACAAAATAGATGTAATCATTATGACTTTGTGTCCTCTTGGACGGTTTATATACAGTTTTAAGAGGACATACGATCAAAAATGAATGGTTTACCATATCCAGGTCCACACCAGTAGCTCTAGTGTGAAAGCACCTGAAGTCCTACATGGTGGAAGAAGTGTGTAAAAAGTCCTTTTACGTGAGGGTCAATATCAGGGTAAATACATTATCATCTCATACTGACCCGCTACGTTTGTACGGGAATGTACTGAGCACTTTATTCAGAGATTAATGGTGGAAAGCTGTAAATATCGTGCCTTTGGACGAAACACTTGTGATGCTTGAAGTTGGTGAGATGCTACATTGTTTTCTTCAGCCAGTGTTGTTTGTCATGCAGGTCCTTTTAAACATCTGTCTTTGTTCTTGAAAACAACCTGTATATGTCCAGTATACTGGGCTGTAGCTTTCCAGAAAGATCAGCTTTAGTTGCCTGCTTGTGAAGTAGCTGATTTTCCAGAACAGTCACTACAATGACAATGAAGCGAGTATGTATGTTTACATGCACTTTTAAAAATGTGATTTCGGTCTGCTACATTAATAATTTGTCATGGAAAACTTTAGTCCAGTTGAAATTGCACTGGTCAGATCAGGGGTCTCATTTATAAACACTGCATACGCACAAAATGGGCATATAATATGCGTAAGCAATTTTCCACGCACATATCGGATTTACAAAAAATCAACTTGCCGTAAATATGTACGCACCATACGGACATTCTAGACCATGCATACGAACTCTTTTGGATTGAGAAGTAATGAAGTAAATTATTTTTTAACTGTTTTCATTTCGATATGCATTTACAATAAATAGTCCACTCATTAAGCTCTGAATTTACAAAAAGTCATTATGCAGAAGTTAAACAAAATTAAATTTAGACATGTAGTGGATGCATTTGATCATTTGTCATGTGACATCGAGGAGTGATATAGGTGCACAATAACTAATTTTTAAACTAAACTGCTGATCTCATGTTATGAGGATTTTAATTTTTTTTGTGAACAATGATCATGATGTGCATTTACTTCGATATTATGGCGGACACTGCTGGATACGGTGGTCGAACGGTCAGTCCTTTGTCCGGTTTGAATAGGATGATAACAATGATAACATCTTACTGTACCACTGCTGCACGGACGTGTTGATGTCGTGTAAAGGCATCTCCAAAACTTTATAAAAATACCACTGTATTTGAAGGATACCATTAAAGGAAAACGGTATACGATTTGCACATTTCCTTTTTAAAATGCGTTCAGTAATTCGCCGAGTCAGACAATTGTATTTACACTGCAAAAAATATAGGCCTATTGTATCAGCTGTTTCCAATAAAAATAGATGTTCGGCTTATCAGCAAAATTGCATACATTTACTATATGACCCATATGAATGAGGTCAACTATTTTAAAACGTTTTGTTTTATGGATATTTCCATATATTTATTAGAAAAGGTAAGAAAGATACTGAATAATTTTTAGCAATACAAAAAAAATTGTAGGCTATGGCGCAAATGGAATTACAGTCAGGATCTCATATTTCCTTGATGTCTTGTACCTTTGACGTTGTTAAACATGGTGTCACGTGGATGGGAATATGTATGGAAATGATATGCAGATGAGGTTATAATACATAGTAAAACCAGGTGTTATAAACTCCATATATAGTGATTTCTGGGAGGAGTCGGGGTGGAGATGCACGTATGCACTTTTCCCCTGACTGGGATTTATAAAGGGATTTTTGCACAGGTTCTGGCGTACGCATGGTTTTGTAAATCTGAAAACATTCATGTGTATGCAAAACCTAGCTTTTGTGTGTACGTTCACTTTTAGGATGAAATCTATGGAGAGTTTTATAAATGAGACCCCAGATGTTTGCAAAGTTTGACTACCAGAACTTGATAAAGTGATTGAAGCTTGATTACAACTGTGCATGTAAACATACTCAGCAACACAGTTTGTTCAATCTGCTGCATGAGGGTAGTTGTGAAAATGTGGATCAAACACAGTGTCCGAGTGGAATTTACACAACTCAAATCATCATATTTTAATTGTACTATAGATTGTACACTTCTGTCTTTGCTAACAGTGCCGATTAATGAAGAAAGGAAATACGTGAAGATGTATTATCAGTGTGGCAATTTCATTTAAAAAATCCGATACAAAAACCTGCTGTACCTTAAAGTCAAACTATTCTTTAAAGTGTTGTAGAAGTCTTCAGATGGCCACACAGATTGACCAGATCTGCTCTATAATGCGTTAGTATGAGTTTAAGTTTGTTTATTATACTATTTTTCATATCAGTCAAACGTCACAGCAAAGTCTTCAAAAATCTTGTCATTGTCTAAAATGTTAATGTTGAATGAAATTTTACTTTTTTAAAGAAATTAATCTATCATAATTTGGTTTCTGCTGAGAGCCCCTTTGGTTTAATGTGAAAAATGTATGTTTGTTTCCATCACACAGAACATTCTTAATATCTCAAAACTGTTCATTCTAAGTTAAAAATATTTAGAATGTTAGTTTTTTCTTCATCCAAGATAAAGGCCATGAGCTGTGATGTAAATGGCTTAACTTTTTTGTTACTATTCTTTTTTGCCATAGATATGTTGTGACTTTAAACATTATGTTTTGAAACGTTATCATTCCCCCAGACAATTATTTATAATATTATGTTTTTATTTAGAAAAGAATATAAAATATATATTAAATTCTTTAACCAAACTGCAAAGAAATTTGTGTAAGTTATTACAGTTTGTTAATAACTGCCTTGTGAAACCATTCCAGCACTTTCTATACCTTATGTAATGCTCTAACATTTTGGGTTTGCTCTAAATGGTAAAAAAATCGGAAAATGTATGTTTTTCTGCTATTTTTTATATTTTGGAAAAGAAGAAAAATCTCACCACTCTTGTGTTAACGTGATAATGTATAACTGTTATGTAACACTGTTTTGTAAAATGTGTACATTGGTCAATATACAGTGTTTGTATACAGTACTCAAGATATGAAAAATAAATCTGAACGTGAATTTTCACATCTCAAATATTTCAGATGAAATAGTTGCATTTGTGGTACAGTACATCAGTGCTCATGAAATAATTTTCATAAAAAGCTACTTCTGTTCAGAAATGTTTTATTGGTAAAGATTTTCTTTGGAAAAAGGGTCTTAAAGGAACCTATTTTTGACAACACACTCTAAAATGTTATCTAGCTGTTCTTGGAAACCGATCAATGAAATCTCAGAAAAGCCTAAATGGTTACAAAGAAACAGTTTCCTTAAGCTAAGCAAGAAAGATTTACAGTAAGGTATGTTTGAACTAGAGGGTATTCGAACAGAAGACTCGTCACTTCTTCACCTTTTGTTTCTTGTGACGCATTCTAAGAGTCCCAGAGGCTTGAGATTTGGGAGACTCTGACTTGTTTGAGATGACGGTTTCCTCAGGTTGGTATGTTTGTAAAAAGGCAATGAGGTCCTCTTCCTGTTCCTCAGGATCACATTCCACTTCATCATTGAATCCCAGGCTTTCAGCCTCCATTAGGGGATCCTCCTCCTCCTTCTCTGTCTCACCCGGCCCATCTTCATTATGTTGATCTTCTTCCTCTTCTTCTTCACAGTCTTCATCACCATTTTCTTCCTCTTCATTCCCTTCATCATCATTGTCCTCCTCTTCTTCTTCATCATGTTCTTCTTCCTCCTCTTCCTCATACTTGCAGCCAACAGCTCCACCCTTTGGATAATGGAAGACGTGTCTGTGATCACTAAAAGTGATTTGTCGTCTTCTGTTTGGTTTCTGTTCCTCTTCTTTTTCACCTAGGTACTCAAGTTTCTCATCATCCTCATCAATACTTTTAGGAAGACAGGGCTGGTCTTCTCCAATCTCGTCCTCATCTTCCTCATCTTCTTCCTCCTCCTCCTCCTCCTCCTCTTCCTCCTCCTCCTCCTCCTCCTCCTCATCGTCCACTTCCTCATCTTCTTCATCTTCTCCCTCTTCATCTTTGTCATCCTCTTCTTTCCCCCCCTCATTATTCTCCACTTTCACCTCCTCATTAGTGCACGTATCATCAAGTTCATCCTCCTCCTCTTCTTCCTTCTCCATTCTCTCAGCAAGCTCCTCTGCTGTGGGTATAACTTGGTCCGGTTCTTCAAGTATAACACTAGGAAATCTGCGTCTACGGGAGGGCAAGCCAACCTGTGGGTAGGTCTCCTCTGGATAGCCTTGGGAAGCAGTGAATAAAATTAAATTCAAGGGCAAAGAAACTGAAACAGCAGTGAACCCAAAACAAAGCCTTGAGGTATACCGTCCCAATCTGCAGTGTAAGGGGCCTCTTCGGCCTCCTCCTCCGGCGTGGCTCCCTCTCGCAACTGTCTCTCCCGCATCATTTGGGTGATCTCCTTCAACTGTTTGAGATTTCTCTCCTCACGCCTCCGTGAGCCCCTACGTGACCTGAAGTCAGAAACAGTGATTTGTTACAAAAAAGTAACAAATCACAACCACTGCTAGAACACATACACATATCTCGATGATCATGAAGCTGCAAAACATTAAACATATTGTTATTGCTCATTATTTTAAAACGTAATTAAAAACATAAGCAGTCACAAGGGTAAAGCTAGTAAAACTTAACTAATTAAAGCAAACCACTAATTTATGCATTTGGCAGATCCTTTTATCCTACGCGACTTACATAGCATTCCAGACATGCACTTTATGCATTTCCTGGGAAATGTAATACTGTGAACTAGCACTTTTCCTTTTGGATTCCATTCGAAGTGGCAAGCAGATCATGTCAGTGCTCTTTGATCAGTAAGATACCAGATGGTGCTAGGAGAGAAATATGATCTGATTACCTGGCAGATGGGTGAACAACTTTAGATATTCTCTTTTCTCTGGCTTTTTCACTCATTCTGGCCTGCATCTGCACCAGCTGACAAGTAGCTGTCAGGGAGACAGTTGAAGGTTTGAGGTTAAGAATTATATTAGATACAGGTTCACTGAAACATGTGGACACCACACTTTGTATTTTCATTTAAATAAAACTTTGAACTTTTCAGAATCTAGCTGTAAAGGAGTGAGCGCAGTGCTGATGCTCTATCGGTTGCTCCCTCCACCCTTTGGTATCCATTTGATGAATAGAGCTAACCCTCTTACTACTGATCCAAAAGACATGCAGTTAATTGGTATTAGGAGCTGCTAGGCTTATAAAACATTACTTCTGATTGCTAATCCGGGTTGAACAAAAGAGAGAGAACAAAGCTTGCCAGGTTTTGGACCGGATCTTAATCTGGAGTTGCATTGTAGTTTAGATACTGAAATGCTGAGAATGCATGCAATAAGAGTAAAACATGTAAATGTAATTTAAAAAAAAGTTCACAATTTGACAATATGGTGCATCTAATATATAATGTTGTACAACTATGGTTATGTATATGCGAACTCACGCATCTCTTCAAATGTGCACTCTGACGGCAGTATAGGGAATCTGCACTCATGTCGATGAGGTTTGTCCTTAGAGGTCAGCTGTTGAAAGATCAAAGTAAGCATCAGTGATTCTGTTGATAGCATATACAGTATATATAAAACCAATGGCAATAAAAACACATTTTTTGTTTATAATTTATTACAGCAGATGTACACTACCATTTAATTTGTTTGGATAAATTAATTATTTTATTCTTCAAGGATGCATTAAACTGATGACAAGTGAGAGTAAACACATTTCTAAGCAGAAATGTTACTTCAACACCAAGTAAGCATAGTGGAATGATTTCTGAAGGATCGTGTGACCCTGAAAATTGACGTAATGGCTGCTGAAAATGAATCTTTGCATCACAGTAATGAATTACATTTGAAAATATATTAAAATGCAAAACAGTTATTTTAAATTGTAATAACATTTAACAATATTAATGTTTTTACTGTATTCTTGATCAAATAAATGCAAACAATCTTAAGCTCAGCTTTCTGTATATATTAAAGCACCTGTTAGATATTTTCCCAGAGTGAAATTATTAATACAGGAGAGGTGCTGAACAGAGCAGATTTCCAAATAGCTTCTAACAAGACTCACTTTGAAGAACAAGTAGATGATATAAAGGAAGATCCCAAAGCCATAGACGGGGATGACCTGGCCCAGGAGATTTGGCTTGCCAACACCTTTGGCTCTGGCAACGGCCTGAGGGTTGTAATGCTTGATGTAATGAGAGTCTGTGTCCCAGTGATCATGATCTTCAGAGAATGAATGTCTGTGTCGTGGGGGAGGAAAATGTCCTGGTCCAACTTCGAAATAAATAAGTAAATACAATAATTGTATAGAGATTGCACAAAAAAAAGAGCAATTGCTAGAAAAATTGTCTGTACAAAACTTCTGTAACCACCAGTGGTTATAAAAAATATGAAATACAAAAATAAAGTAAAATGGAAAAAAAACTCCTTATAATGTTTTAATGATCCCATGTTAAAAATAGTAAACAAAAAATATTGTATGGTTACTGTGTTAAGTTTTTTAAAAGATGTAGGAATAAATAAGGATAGATTTGTTTTGGAACTGATATTGGGAAAGTGACCCTCACATTATGAAGTCACACACGGGGAGCTGGTAGAGGTTAACAGGGGACCTGAGTACAGAGATCACAGGGATGGTCAAATCAGCACTGACATTACTGAAACACTAAATGAGGGATTACATTTTTATCTCATCTTACCCTCCGACTGCACTGTTTCTTTCTTCACTCTGGGTAAAAGTAATTTAGGTAGGAATAAAGACATGCAGAGGACGATACAAGAGATGAAGGTGATCTTCTGAAATGTTGAAACAGCCATATCGATACGACAGAGATAAGAGACGCTGTAGAACAAACGGTGACAAGCAGCATCATCACGACATCACTTTCACGAAATGTCCTGTTGATTCGCTGAAGCGGAAATGACTAGAAACATTAATCCACCTTCCGGCTGGGATTAGACTGACGACACATTAAATCAACTCACTCAGAATCATCAATCAAATTCGCGACCTGTTGTTAACCTGTTTTATGAGATCATTTAGTATTTTTCTCTTTATTGTAATTGAATCGCTGCCCTTACATGAACACAGAGGATATATCCATAAGACATTCCAAATTTACATTCCACAGTGTTTGCGTAACACAACTGTATTTATAATGGTAGGTTATTATTATTATGTATTTTTTTATTTTTGTTGTTTATGTTTATGATGATTGCGATGGTGTTCTTGTTGTGTTTGTTGTTGTTGTTATTCAACTATTAGTCCAGTAGATGGCAGTGCTGTCGTGATTATTGCGCTCACGAAAGCCTTTTATTGAGATGAATCTGAGGGAATTCACAGAACCTTTGTTGAAGCTCTGGACAGTTTGTGTCTCCATATGATTATGACATAAAATTATGAGAATTAATAATATTTAAATGAATTAATAAAAATAGATATTTTTAAATACATTCATGGTCCTCTCAAAGACCTTTGAGTGCATATCATGGTCTACCTTGGTTTGAAAATACATCGTTGCTTAACTAAATAAATATTAATATTCATTTGCATTTCCAATAATTCTTAATTAAAGTTTTGAGTTTTACCATATGCTGTTTTAATGAGCATGTGGGGGGAAAAAACATTTCCCTTTTTCAAAGAAATGGAGCAAATTGGAAAAGTGAATTGATTCTTAAGTTCGGCATGGTGATGCAATGCGAATGTACATGTGTGCTCTTCCTCCAGGCCAGCTCATCTTTTATCTGTTTACTGGCTGCTCTGTTATCAACACTTGAACTACCAAATTATTCTTCATTAGCCTCTATTTAAGTACAACGGATGCACTGCCACAAAAGTCGCACTGTGCCTGACACCTCATAGAAACACACAAGGCCTGTGCAGAAAGTTGCCTTATGTTTAAAAAAAAGGTTTTGTCTGCTTTTGTATGAAAGTCTTAGTGTTCATATTGTTTATGCTAAAAGCAAAATATGCCATTGACTCTTATGAAACGCTTGTGCCCCTTCATGTCATGTGAGCGATAGATTCACATACATGGCAATCAACACACCTTCACCAAACAAAATTGCTTTCAGAAATAGCAATCGTTTTTTCTTTCTCTATATTCATGCAAGTGATTTGTTGTGCAATGTCACCTTACTCGGCGCTGGCGGACCAGGTTTGCATCGAACCCCTTTTGCTCTCTCTCTTTCTGGCTCTGTCTAAATCAGTCAATTTATTTCCAAATTGCAAGTTGAGTGCAGGAGAAAGGGCTTCTTTCACTGCTGGGGTGAAATATTAAATCAATGCGCACTCCCATATATCGAGTGGGCTTTAATTTTTATTTAGTATTGATGGGAATGAAGCTGGCTTTGAGTGTCGTGAAGGACATACTGTTACAAATCCAGGGGCCTTTATATTCATGGAGCAGAGACAGTGATGGTGAGTGAATGTGCTGGATTAATGCGAACCTGAGGAAGCTGGGCTGTGTGAGCCAGGCCTTGAGACACCGGCCGGTTGTCATCCTCCATTTGTTACCATGAGGAGAGCAGAACGCCACATATGAGACTTTGAATTATCTGGTACTGAGATATAATCAGACGGCTGCTCAAAAGTCGATTAATAATCTGAGTTCAAATGCTTGCAAGACCTTCAACCTGTCTTCATGTGGAATGGGGAAGTGCTACCGGACGTGAGCATGTAAAGGTAAAACATAACTGGACAGTATTGTGAATGTGTTGATGATGTATTATGCGGGGAAGAGAGGTAGCAGATGGGGATCCTGATTAAGGCTGAAAAGCAGTGTAAATAGTAATCTGATCTGTAGCTGTGCTGTGTATATGGGAAAGCAGCTTGGGCCTCGGCCAGAGAACACTGATGTCCTACAGCACAAGACGTCACATTACTCTCTGCTGCGCCCCTGACTCAGTCAGAGTTCCAGGGGTCACAGGTCAAAATGCATGATGATTTTTGCCAAATGTTTTGTACAGTATGTTACTTTCAACACCTAGTTATGAACTGTATTAGAATATTGTTTTGTAAATTTTTATCCTCTAGCATCACATTTTTGCAAAGCTCTCAGATAAACAAGTAAACACAATAAAATAACTCCGGCATACGCTTCAGGCCAGCTTCAATTATATTATTAAATTAATGGAAGGTTGAACTGTGTTCTCATACATTAATCATTTAGCAGATTCATTTTTCTGAAGGGGCCTACAAATGAGGACAATAGAAGCAATCAAACCAACAAAAGAGCAATAATATTTAAGCGCTGTGACAAGATCTAACACATACACAGTACACAGCAAGTTTTTAATAATTAATAAAATAATACAAAAATATATAGAGATCAGATTAGTGTTAAAGGGTCAAGTTACTATAATTTTGTATATATTTATATATTTAATCATTTAGCATACGCTTTATACAAAGCGACTTACAAACAAGGACAACAGAAGCACTCAATATTAAAAAAACTCAAACAGATGCAAAACTAAAAGTTACAACTTTATAAATGCTATAAACACATTTAAAAAATAAAGAAATTAAATAAAAATGACAAATGCATATAACACAATTTCAAAACTTAACATTTAAATGAAAACAAAAAATAAAGCTAAGAACAATTCAAAATATTAAAGAACAAAATGCATAAGAGTATAATAATGATTCTAACATAACACTAGGCCAAACCCAAAAAACAACGACATATATGTGTATGTATGTACAACACACACACACACACACACACACACACACACACACACACATATATATATATATGATTCCATTTCCATATAGTTTGTTGAAGTAATAAAATAACTGAAATTAAATAAAACTAAAACTTTATTAAAAAAAACTATACAAACATAATAAAAAACCTAATAAAATGACAAACATTGCTCCAACTTTAACTAAAATAGATAACAAATACAAATCAAACTACATCAGTTTATCAGTAATCCTAAAAAACTAAAACAAAGCCAAACACATGCTTAAAAAAACTTACACATAGAAAGAAATGGTTATAAAAACTGAAACAGAAGTGAAACAAGCAGTAGGAAAGAGGAGAAATACAAAGCAATACTTATAACCTTTGCCGGTGTCCCTGCCCGGTGGAGTCGTATATAATTCATAAGAAAACAAGTAGTTGGAATAAAAAAAGAATAGAGAATGCTAGTGTTAGAGGGTCAAGTTTTGTATAAAAAATAAAAACAGTAGCTAGAATAGATATAGAATAGAGAGTGCCCGTGTTAGTGGACAAGTGTAGATGGAAGAGATGTGTCTTTAGCCGTTTCTTGAAGATGGCAAAACACTGCTTGGACTGAGTTGGAACAGTTAAGTTAAAAGTCAGTTCAAGTGATTTTGTGCCCTTTTTGGGATGGCCATTCACCTGCAGAATGATATTAATAACAATGTTGTTTTTTATGGTTAACAGGGACTCTCCATAGGCGTAATGGTTTTTATACTGTACAAACTGTATTTTCTATCGCCATACAACAACCCTACACCTAAACCTACCTCTTACAGAAACTTTGCATTTTACTTTGTATATAAGACTCATTCATTAATATGATTTTGTTTGCAACACACACCAAACTTTTGAACTGTAGTGTATATAAGACTTTATGGCACATGCCTATACATTAATAATGATTAATTTAAATAAAAATTGGATCTCCCCTATATCACCCCTGTGAATTTCCGACATTTGGACGTGCCAGCATACTCTATAAACATTATTCATAGGGGAAAACAAATATACTAATTACCACAGCAGTGTTGCATTTGCATTGAAATTGTTGTTTATGAAGCCAATGTCAGTTTTCATTAAACGGCTTAGTGACAAACTACATATATGGCACAAATGTCAGTATATTAAAACTCCTTCCAGCAAGGTAATTACATGTGCCCGACCTATCGTTTTAAAGGTAAGCCATAACCGATTGTGTTTTCACACAGGGAACAAGCAATTGATTGGCTTTGTTTGACATCTAGAGTTGTTTGCCAGTGCATTGCATCTTTGTTGTGGACGCTGCATGTGGTGGAGAGAGAGTGGGCAGGCGGAGAGGGCCACAGTGAGGGTGGAGAAGGCGCAGAGGTTCAGCTGATAGAAGCTTTGATCTCAAACAGCAGGGGGGAAATGACATTATTTAAGGTGCCTCACCAGCGCGACACTGCAGCACAGCGAGAGATGCGCTGTGAAATTGCAGGTTCAGTTGCACATGGTTGAAATGCCGGACACACATACACTTGTGCATAAACACACAGACAAGCATATTAGCAGAAACCCACCCACAGGCGAGTCGGCATCACAAGCTCACACATGCCTCACTGTGAGGAATGTAAATGCTTCAAATACATGTGGACTCTTCAAGTGTGACAGAGAGCTGTTTGTTTTTACATGGGTTGA
Organism: Gymnocypris eckloni scoliostomus; assembly: GCA_027564155.1. NCBI lineage: Eukaryota > Metazoa > Chordata > Actinopteri > Cypriniformes > Cyprinidae > Gymnocypris > Gymnocypris eckloni. The sequence goes on along the minus strand of CM050413.1, from coordinate 27,262,427 downwards.
CTCAGAGTGGATGCCTGGCCATGAATTTAGTTTAGGAGAGACAAAACAGAATTCAGACTCGAGATAAACTTTAGATTAGATATTTATGTAGTTATACACTGAACAGTAGACCTACAAAAATAAAAAGCACAACATCAGCATAATATAATCATACATACTGTAACCTGCCTATACATATAACAGTAATCAACCCCATTATTACAGAGGTACATGAACTAACATTTTATTGAAATTCAACAAACCAAATGATCACGGATGTACTTTCACATCCCATATTACAAATTATTTTTATATAATGGATAACATTTTAAAATCTTTCAAACTTTTTCTAAAACTTTTTACTTAATAAATGTGTTTTATTGTGTCAATAAAATGCTCAATTTCCTTCCTAAGAGATATTAATTTTTGTAAAAATATTTAAAGAATAGCCTTTTTTTATTGAACATACAGTTACAGTTCAAAACATTGTGATTATGACAAAAAAAACTAGATATATCTTTTATATAAACAATATACAAAGATCTTGAAAAATAACCAAAAAACAAAACATTAAACTTGGGGAAATATATAAATGACAATAAATTTAATTTAAAAAAAAGCTAAATCCCCCCCCTCCCATCAGCTAGTCACTGGCATATTATAAAGGAGGGAACATATTATACTTTGAGCACAGCGTATATGATTTTAAGGCTTTGACATTGCTGGAAGAGGCAATAGTATCCAGATAACATTTCAGGTCTTTACAAAAAATTGAAAATAGAGGTCACAAAAATTACATTTATGTATACAATTTAGCTAGGACAATAAATAGATTTATAAAAAATATTTGTCTTATTCATTCTTGTTAGAGTTATAAAAAACAAATAAGACCAAGAATAGCCTTTAACCGACAAGTCGACTTCTCGATGACATCATCATGAAGGAAGTGACATCACTTTTGGTGGGAATACAACAGGCCAAAATCAGTAAGTATTAGCGATATTGCTATTATACGTTGCAAATGAAATAAGGACCGCAGATGTGTTTTTATAAATAATTCGTAGGAAGTTTGTGTGCTGCTGTTATGTTGCTGGCTTACTTGGTCTTACCGTTACTTGTCGATGTGTTATAATGAACATTGCACCTCGCGGTCTCTCTCTCTCGCTCCTCCTCTCGCGCTCGCTCGCTCTCTCCCCATATAAAGTGCAGGACAGGTAATACAGTAATCAAGCCTGACGGCCATTTTGTAGCCAATAAAGTAATTGATGGCATTTAATGTATACGTCTTAAAAACGATAAAATTGGAACTACTGAAATTTTACTTTGACCTTTAAAGCTGCCATAGCTCCAGTCTACACTTGCGTCGACCTTGTGGAGCTGTGGTCAGTATGAACTGTTATTGTACAGGTTAAGATTAACCGGTACAATACAGGTACAGGGTATTGTGTGAAGATTTTACATTTTGTCCAAGCTATTCCTTTACTGTTGAGTATTTGTGGAATATCATTTTTCTGTAAACACAACACCCCAAACAATTGAAAGGAATGTGAATAGTGTTTGTTAATTGCACAAACTCTATAATAAGAATGTGAGTGATTTTTCTGACTGAGCAACCAAAGGCAGTTTTAATGTGCAATGTAAATCAAATGCAGAACGTGAGTCACTTTATCTTAAATGTATGGTGTTATATAAGCTCACTTTATGGATTTCTGATGTAAAAGCTGTATTTCTGCATGCATACTGTTTAATGTGTAATTTTACATAGAATAGGACACGAGTGCTTTGGCATTAAAAGTTTACAACATACATAAAGTAAATTGCTGCATGAGTCAGATGAGTGTGTGATTCACATACAAAACAAACATTTAAACCATAAAAGATGATATAGAGTTGATTCAGTTGACATTCAGCTGTGCCTCTGATGGATCTCGGACATCTGAACCCTTAGTTTAAATAAATGAGGACAGAATGTCATCGGCGTGTCCCTTGTGTGTACAGCAGGCACCTTGAATGGCCTTAACCAGCTTTAATAGGTGATAATGATTAGTGCTCCATAAAAAAGAAGAAACGAAGAACAGATAAAAAAGAGAGAGAGAAAGAAGGAGAGAGCGCTTCTTCACGCAATTATTAACAAGTTAACTTTGTAGTGGAGACACTTTATCCCCGAGGACAAACAACCCAAATGTTTGCAAAATATAATTAAGCCGAGGCATCTTTAAATGTCATTGCAGCCTGTGCCATGTTTCAAATTGTTCTGCATCAACAGAATTTAACGAGATGGCGAAGGAATCCATTCCCTGCAAGCATGTGATAAGCCACACATACAGTGGAGCACTTTCATTGATTGCCAAAATAAAGCATTTTGTATGCAAATGGGGGAATGGAGTGGGTAAGCTGATTCAGCCTCATGGACACCAAATAATGGCCTTTACAATTAATACTCTCGCATGCTATCCATTGAAACTTTCATCTCCCGTTTAATGGCTCTGAAACATTTACATATGCCCCCCCCCAAAAAAAGTGGTGTGTTGTTCCAACGGATTAATATGAAAGCCAACAAATAAATAAAGTCCAAACACCCTGTGTCTCCACATGAGCCCCCCTCCGATTCTTGGCCCGCTCCTGCTTTTTTTTTTTTGCTGCTGTGTTTCAGGCACATTTTGGATTAACTGATAATCTTTGAACATGAAGGAAGGTCTGGGATCCCCCAGGGGCGTGTGCTGGGGAGAGTGAGCTTGACAGGGGGATTGAGGCTGATGTGGCATTGTTTGAATGTAATGTGCTTGTTTTGTACTTGTAAACACGCTTCTCTTTGTTTTAGTAATGCCATCCCCTTCCTGTGTAGATTTTTTTGTTGGAGAAGCACAGGTTTGTACACATGGAGGCATGATGGGCTAACAGTGATACGTTATAGTAAGACCTGATCAGATTTCCTGAGGGGATAGCTAAAGGCTAGTGGACAATGTAAGTCAAAGTATAGCATCAGGCGATCTTCTGTCCACTATCAAATGACGACAAATGAGCTGGCTCTTCATTCATAAATTAAAAACCACCAGTGTGTGGAATGATTATGTTAAAGCGCTATATAATATAAGACAACATTTAAGGAGTGTTAACCTTTCAGACGAGCTGAGTAGAGATGAGTGATTGTGACAGCCTGGTTTACATGTATTATTGAAAACATCAAGGACTTCATAGAGTAAAATGCTAAACGTACCAATCCATTGAACATTTTTGTTGCGTTTATCTCTTGTGTGTTGCTAAGAAGACACATGATATCTGAATCCAGTCTCTGTTTTACACTGGAGTTCCCACCAGCTTTGAGCTTGGTGCACAACCCAGTATCTTAAAATGTTTTAAAACGCATAAAAAATGTTGTTAATCAATTAAGATTTGATGCATGACCTTGATTGATATAATATGTAAATTATGATAAGATCTGCCATTGTGGAAGTTGCATCTTTGATATTTATTTTAATTAATGCTATTATTGCTGTAGTATAAATATTGATATACATGTATCACTTGGAAAGAAAATAGAAATAGTGCTTGACTTTGATCATTTGTTCATAAAGACTATAGAGAAAAAGGTATAAAATATTCAAAGTTCTCCTGTAAGCTTCATTACCAGGACATTTCGGCAGTCACACCCAGTGTTGGGGGAAGTTACTTTTAAAAGTAATGCATTACAATATTGCGTTACTCCCTAAAAAAGTAACTGATTATGTTAATTAGTTACTTTTTATGGAATGTAATGCGTTACATTACGTTTGCATTACTTTTGCGTTACTTTTTAAATATGAGCAGGGCCTGATTGTTTGCTTTTAATATAAGAAGTTCTATTTATAGCAAATGTAAAACCCCTTTCACACCAAAAAGTGTAATGAATAAGCATCAGGCTGAAGGGAGAGTAAATTCACTTCTGTAAAGTAGAACACAGGAGAAGGCAAGGCAAGGCAAGTTTATTTATATAGCACATTTCATACACAGTGGTAATTCAAAGTGCTTTACATAAAATGGAGTGAAATAGTCATTCAAATAATAATAATAAAAAACATATATAATCACACCAATAAAAACAAAATGTTATAAATATTTATTTTAAATGAATTTAAAACAGTTAAAAATAGAAAATGATTATACACAGTGCACTCAGTTTGGACGTAGCACAGCGCTCATTCAACAAATGCACAGCTAAACAGATGAGTTTTGAGTCTGGATTTAAATGTGGCTAATGTTTTAGCACAAATGATCTCTTCTGGAAGCGGATTCCAACTGCGGGCAGCAAAATAGCTAAAAGTGTACTACCCTTGTTTTGTGTGAACCCTTGGTATTTCTAACTGACTCGATCCTAATGATCTGAGTGGTCTGTCAGGTTTATATTTAGTGAGCATATCAATGTATTTAGTATTTACTTCCTGTATTTAGGTCCTAGGCCATTGAGTGATTTATAAACGAGTAAAAGCACTTTAAAATCAATCCTAAATGTAACTGGAAGCCAGTGTAAGGACCTGAGGACTGGTGTGATGTGCTCAGATTTTCTGGTTCTAGTCTGAATCCTGGCAGCAGCGTTCTGGATGAGCTGCAGCTGTCTAATGGTCTTCTTTGGAAGGCCGGTGAGGAGACCATTACAATAATCCACCCTGCTGGTGATAAAGGCATGAACAAGTTTCTCCAAGTCTTGACTGGAAACAAAACTTCTAATTCTTGCAATGTCTTTGAGATGATAGTATGCTGATTTAGTTACTGCTTTGGCATGACTACTACAATTAAGGTCTGTCTCCAGATCCAGAATCACCCCAAGATTTTTGACTTGATTTTTAGTTTCTTGACCCCTAGAGTCAAGGTATGCATCCACCTTGAGAACGTCATCTTTGTTTCCAAATGCAATGACTTCAGTTTTCTCCTTGTTTAACTGAAGAAAGTTAAAGGCTTTCTAAGAAGGCTCAACTACAGTAAGATCATGTTCACACACAACGCCTCTGTACTTGGTGTGGGCAGTCGTGGCTCTAATGGATAGAGCGTCGGACTTGTAACCCGAGGTTGTGGGTTCGAATCTCGGCTCCGGCAGTAATTGTCCATGACTGAGGTGAGACCCTTGAGCAAGGCACCGATCCCCCAACTGCTCCCCGGGCGCCGCAGTGTCGGCTGCCCACTGCTCCAGGTGTGTGTGCACTTGGATGGGTTAAATGCAGAGAACACATTTCACTGCTGGTTATACTAAATAAAGCTCATCTGAGCTTAATAATTATTATTATTACTTCTGATTTCTCCCAATATGGCAACAGGAGAACTGTCAGTCAATAAATGGGAAAATAAAGTAACTGGAGTTACTTTTTGAAAAAGTATTGCGTTACTTTACTAGTTAATTGAAAAAAGTAATCTGATTACGTAACTCGTAATGCATTACCCCCCAACACTGGTTACACCTGTTAGTAGATATAGATGTTCATAGTTCTAAAGATGGCTATGATTACAAACACAGTAAAAACAGTAATATTGTGAAATAGCATTACAATTTAAACTGTTTTCTATTTTAAGATTCTTGTGGTGACAAAGTGGAATTTTCAATAGCCATTACTCCAGTCTTCAGTGTCACATGATCTTTTAGAAATCTAATCTAATATGGTGATTTGATGCTCAAAAACATTATATGTTATTATTATCAATGTTGAAAACAGTTGCACTGTGGGAACCAATATTTTTTGGCCAGAATATTTTTAAAAAATAGAAAGTAAACAGTGTTTATTTTAAATATAATTATTTTCTAAATATATAAAAGTCTTTACTGTCACTTTTGCTGAAACAAATTATGCATATGAAAACTGAAAACAAATGGCAACTTCCAATTGTTAGCTTATGGAGCTTTTTCTACCTGACTTAACCCATACATTTCATTTTGCTGGTGTAACCTAATGTGATTAGGTTCACTTCACAGTGAAGGTAGCCAGCCACTGTCTCACTTTAATCTGAAAAACGTGCCAGCATCTGCCTGACCTTTAGAAACTGAGATTGTTAAATCTGCTTTTTGTATTTAATTCCCAAACTGCGATTATTGTCCACCTTTCTTTCTATACCTTGTTTTCCATCTCAATCTGATTTTAGTGATTATGACATGAAAAATGTATGTAAAGTGACCCTCATATGCTATGCAGCAGGAATCACCCTAACCCTCTGATTATAGTCATTCCTGGAATTACTTTAGATCTCCGTGTATTTCTCCTCTGCCATTCATATTTTCTGTCTGATATCACCTTTTCATTTTGATGTCTCTGTCCTTAAGCTCCTTCAGCATCTGCGAGTCCTGTGAAAGTCAAGGACGGCTGTAAAAGTGTTGACAGTAGTGTTTGAGGGCTCAGGACCACCACACCAGCAGGGAAGCACGGAGGAGTCAGTGTATACATTAGTGTGTGTTTGAGAGTATTGCTGCTGATGGAGATGACCTCTGCTAGACAGAAGTGTGCTGTGAGGAGAATGGGATCTCTACACTGCTGCCCTGGCTGGAATTTGTGCTTGGGAAGTGTTTAACTTTCTCAAATCCCAATTGCACTCAGCAGGAGGGGGTCTCCTTTTTTGCCTACAGCTCTGCTCTCGAGGTTGCCCTTGTGTCTGGATCCTAAACGTGTGTGTAGGGGGGTTGGAGCACTGGAGGATTGATTGGATAATGGCTCTGATGTCAGAAGGGTGAAAGTGAGCTAGGAGAAGAAGAGAGACTGAAAACACAGCTTCTTATCTAATGATGAGATCCACTCCATAAGCTCAGCCAGAGGTGCCTGGGTAATGACGGAATGACTGGCTGTGTTTTATTCAAGAGATATGGCTATCTATCTTGAATAAGATATCTTGAATGAATGCTGCAATTGCTAGTTATAAAGTAAAGTCACAATGTGAGATATACTCAAACTTAAAGTGAGAGGAAAATATTCTATTTATGAGTTCCAAGCATATGAATGACCAAGTGTAGTCATAATTACAAATAAAATCTAGGGTACTCCCCAATTTTGAAGTAGGAAATAATGTTTTGATGGGAAACATGGTGGCAAACATGTTTGTTTAATGATAATGAAGGTTTTTGCAGTTATTTTTATTTCCTGTGCCATATTTCAATTCCATTAGGGTGCTCTATACAAATGAGCATATAGACAACAAATACAAATACAAAACTGATCTGTCATGGTTTGCTTTATGCAAAATAAAAGGTCACATTGGATAGCATGCATAATGGTTTTAATAATTTCAAATGTAGTGACTTAATATAATAATTTTTTAGGCTACTTCTGTGAAAAATAATTCAACTTAAATTTGGGAAATGTCATAATAACAAATGCTCAGTTCGTTATTATGACATTATGGAGCTCCCCATGTGCACATGAAGCCAGCATTGAAGTCACAATGTAATTGTAACTCGCAATTGCACGATTTAAAGCTGTGAGTTATTTGAATGTGGGAAGTCAGAATGACATATTATATGTTGAAATACTGACATTTGTGCATTACATACTAATACCAAATATATAGGCATACAATACTGACATTGACAATATTGAAGTTATTATTTTAACCCCTTCAGACCTGAATTATTTTCACTGAACAAAAAAAATGTTTATCTACTTGATATTTGCTCTTCTCCAATATAGAAATAAGTTGAAAAAAAACAAGATTAGTGCCAACTAATTTATTTATTAGATTTTCTTCATGTCCACTATAATGGACACCAGGACTGAAGAAAAATGTAAATCCTCATATTTCAACCATACATAATAAGTAGAGCTTGTGCACTATAGTTGAGCTTGTGTTGAAGATTTTGAAAAAAACACAAACTATAATAATGACCAATGCAGTAAGAATGTGGGGAAAGGATAAGAGGAAATGAAGTCTCAAAAAAACTAGTTTGATACTTGTCGGTTGAAGTGGGTGAATCTGCGTATATGTATTAATGTCTTTGTGAGTATGTGAATTGGTTTATGTGTATTTTCTGATTGTTTTGGTGAATATATGATTGTGTGCATTATAGCATCAAGGCATCAGTGTGTGTGGAGGGGGTGCAAGTGTTTGTGTTGCTGTGTATTCACTGATCTCAAATCTACTATAGCTGTTTCTCACTTTTGATCTCGCTATGGTCACTTTGATGACATAAGTGAAATCATATTAATTTCATTAATTAACATTAATGTTCATAAACATTAACATTAGAACTTGTAGCTCTGTATTTAGCTTTGAAATGCTTCCACACATTTCTCAACCTTTAATTCATGAGGTGCTGTTGATATCTTTCAAGACCTGATGCGATGGACATCAAATAAATAAATAAAATCCTGTGTTCTGCAACTCTGAAAGATCTTCAAAATAACTTTTAATATTATCATTTTATAGTCTTAATTTTATAATAGGTGCAAGTTGATGAGGCTACCATAAACATAAATCTGCATATAAAGTGTTAAATGTGCACTTCCTGCTCTTCTTGTCTAGTTGGTGAGTCATGTCTCTCTTTTGAGATGCCTGTAGCTCAATCAGATTAAATTAGGTGTCATATCTTCGTTGTGATTGGTTGATCAGGGACCAATCAGTGACCACTGACCAGGCATAGCTCATATTATGAAAACATAAATTTTTATTGGTTTAAACAAAAAATAATAATATGTGAAGTCTATTTCATTGGACGCAGGGTATGAAGGGGTTAATTTTCTTAATTTTTTATTACATTGATTTGTGAAAGGCCTTTTTTCGATTACATTTTTTCCATTTTTAAATCCACTAGACTGAGTAAATTTGTTTTTCAGTGCTAACTAAATTGAACACATTTTGTGTGTGAGCGATATCTCTTCGTCATATCTAAGTTATAAAGAAATGGCAGGCCACTTCAATCTTCCTCAGAGAAGCCTCAGCATTGCTGGTCACTGCCATGCCCACTGACTCCCTGTTGTTGTTTTTGTATTTCATTTCACTAAGCTGCCTGAGCAAAAGGGTGAGCGAAAATCTTCACTAAGTCCTTCACCCTCTGCGCAACCCTCATAGATATTCTCTACAGAGATAAAGCAAAGTAAAATTGAAAATTTACAAGCGACTAAAAAGATAATACAGTTTGAAATAATCTTACTGTGCGTGCTGAACGGTGTCAATAAACAAGCATGCTTAGAACAAAATGCTTCTGCTTTTATCTCGGTGAAAAATCCATAAAGTCTTTACTTCAAGCTGAGACAGAGGTAAAGTGGTTGATGCTTTTATGTTTCACCTTGTTTTTCTCAAAAGTGAGACCCCATTTGGGATTTGAGAGGCATGCCTTCTTATGGTTGACATTTATCTTGGACATGTGAGGGATGGAGGAGAGAGAAAGTTAATAGAGAGTGAGCGTCATGCTAGTCTTACAGAGCAAAGAGTTTATTCACTCGGCAGGACAACTATAATCTCGTGGCATGAATGGACGTGTATTCATGTATTTATAGCTTATAATTAAAAGCGTTGAATGTTTTTTTTTTTTTTTTTAAAACAGCAAAAAATCCTGTTAATTATTTAATTAATGTATTATTTATATTTCTGTTTAATAAAAAATGTTCAACCATGGCAGTTTGTGCTTTTGTAGTTTTCTTACAATATTCCAACATTTGCATGTTACGATAACAACAGTTAAAGAAATATAGTAAAGAACTAACTTTTTTCTCTGTACATATAAAAAAGCGCAACCATATTGCTGGATTAGTTAAAAGGGAAAAACATGGTTGCTTTATTTTTGCCAAGAATTTATTGTGGTGCTGTTCAAAATGACTGTTATTCTATTCTGGTCAGCACTTCATCCCTAATTTCATTAAAAACATGTTAATTAAAAAAGGTAAACAAATAGGAAGCCTTTCCATTTAAAACGTTAAATTAAATTGGAAACAATAATAGAAATACATGGAGCAGACAATGTGTTTTTGTGAAGGAGAAACTAGAATGGATGTTTCATGTCAAAATTAGTCAAACTGTTGATTCAGATGATTTTTACCAATTGTAGATGTTGATCATGTTATTTTAATTTGTAAATATTTATAAATATACCTACTTAATTTTAGATTCAGTTTTAGTTTAAGTTACTTGCAAAGACTTTGGAAAGTGATCTTGTGATTGGGTTGATATTTATCAGTGTCACCTACTGTATATGGATTGTGTTGTGAGATTTTCTGGCAGGTTTTGAAGTGCTCTTACTATTTCTGTTACATCTTTAAATTGATTGCGTATTGTAAATATTAAGAGTAGTATCATTGCACACTATTCCAGATTCAGCTTTTGCTAGACTCCAGCTTTGTTTGCCTTGTTTATAGCCATGAAATGCTTTTTAAATCTATTATAAGTGCCAAGGAAATGCTCTTTTTGTGTATAAAGTATGACCTTTCCATAGAGCACCTTCAACTTTTAACCATTTCCAGCATTGTAGCACTCTCTGTCTATTGATGTTTTTGATATACTGAAGTAATGAAAAAGCATGTGTGAATGTTATGTGTCGAAACTAGTCAAGAGAACTCAACCCATGTTACAACGACTCCTTTGTATTCAGTTTATTCAGGTAATGGCAGTAGAGTTATTGGTGTAAGGTGGTTACAAGTCTAATCAAACATGACAGAATACCAAATATTAGGCGTTTACACTCCCAGCTCAATATGAAATGGGATCACAAAGGTGTCTGCAAACACACTTCAAGTGCTGTGAGTCTGTCAGCTCTTAATAAGTGAAAGTGAAGTGAAGGTCCTCGTGAGTTCAGAGCACCTGACACAGAAAGTGACCTCATCAAAGACTAGTTATCTTCCTCTACTATCTGGTGGCAAGACAGAAGATTTGATGATCGTGCCTTCTCTCTGTAGTGTCAAGTTGAAGAGCCGATGATAAAAACGGCTGCCTGTCCTGAGTGAGAAACGGAGCCAATTGAAAGTCTCGCAAGCCGAGAGCCACAGTGTTTATAAGAGAATTCATAGACTTCTCATATTCTCACATCAGAAATAATGAACAAGACTCTCTGGTACTACATTAGCTGTTTATTGAGCTATGCGAAAGTCTGACTTTTTATGTCCTACACCAAATAACCAGTTGCTATTAATATGTGTCAGCTAACCCGGTTGTGCTCTCTGCCTTTATTGATTCATTTAGCTTGCGTTTTCTCAAAGATTTGTTTCCATGCTGAAGACATCAGGAGAGCTTTCATAAGCCGAGAACATGAGAAATCACACTTTTCGAAGCATTCAAACGCTTCACGTCACTTCGGCACTGTTATTACGTTTCCTTTGACCTTTTGCTGTTGGTGCGCAGTGTGATTGACTAAGAGGAAGGTAGACAATAAGCTCATAATAGCCTTTAAAACAGTTCAACAACGCTGAGGAGCTCAATCTGCGCATAGACAACTTTTCTCATCACACTTGTTGAATAAAACATCAGGCTGAGTGCATGCTAATGACTGACAGCGGCTTCTCTGTTTTGCACAAACAAAACCTTACTCTGTCTGCGTTTTCACTCTTTTTTTTCTGTGCCCAGGAGTTTTAGCTTTGATGCATTTTACACCAGCCTCGGTGTTGACAAGTTATCTGTGACCTGTAGAGTGAGACCCCCGAAACCGCAGTGCCGAGAATCCATCTTCACATTCCCTTTTCGCCTGGAATAGCGGCGGAGCAAACAAACAGGGCCTAAACAATACGATATATACCACATATCAATTACACTAAATGCCTCAGTATCTATACTTCACTGTCTCAACCACACACCGGTTACAAGGCACACACGCTGCGGCGGGATGATAATGGGTAGGCATTGTTCTCCACCATCTGGAGCGCTGATAAGACTCGCCTGTGCATAGTTGATAATAGGAGCCAGCGGAGGAAGAACTGAGTGTTAAATATTTCCTTGGCCCATGAAAAAGGTTCCATTTAAGTCCACTGACCCCAATTGAATATTAATGAGCTAATTAACAGATTTATTGTTCTACGCAATTTCTGGAGGGGCCTGTTTTTTAAGTGCTATTATTTTTTTCTAATTATTTTTTGCACTTTGTATAATTGAATCTTTGTAGCTGCCAGCATCCCAAGCGTGTCTTGGCAATGCAGAAAAGAATTTGGATCTGCGTTTTTTTCCCTTTCTTTCTCTCTCTCTCTCTCTCTCTCTCTCTCTCGCTCTCTTCTCCTCCACTCAGTTCGTTTCTTTCCCCAACAACAACTACAAAACAATGTTTTCTTCGATGGCAATGTGTTTGTAATTAAGCTTTACCCCCCACGCCCCCCCAACCTCAACGGCAGAGCTTAGGCCTATGAATTTTTAGATTTAAAGGGGCTAGAATGTTTGTTCCAGGAAGGAACAGGGTGAGGTGTTGGATTACAAAACAGCAATCAGCGGGGTTACACTCGACTGCATCACTCGGAGGGTCTGGCAGGGCTCTTAAATGAGCATTGACAGCTGTGGCTGATAGATAGCATAATCAGCTGATGAAGAGGATACACTGCAGCGCTGCTCTCGACGGGCTCTTTGAATGGTGCTGCTTTAGCCACACACCGGGTTGCTGTAAAGGTTACCTTGAAAGAAATAAATGCAATTAGGAATGTGAATGATCAACACGGGTGATAAAGGGGGACGGCGAGCCTTCTGTGGAATCCACCAAATCTCGCTCGTGTCGGCATGTCGGTGATGGATGGCATACTCGTGCGTATGTTTTGTGTTTCAAAGGAGATGTTTGAAATGGTGTTCGATGCAAGGACACAGTCTAACAATTGCTTTTTTGTGGTAAAATTGACACGAGACAGAATTTCAATAACTGTATGGGCATAGCGACTGGAATAATCGCAGACATTCTGACAAGCGCACCTCCGTTTGAAATATGTGGTGTGAGATTGGAGGGACGTGCGAGGGAGGGGGGCCGCTGGTGATGACCTTTTGATAACTACAATATAATTATTATTGCATTTTTTGCTATCTGCAACTTTGCTTAATTCTATTTACGCCCAGAATCCAATTCCGCCCAAATAAAAGCATCAATTTCTTTCGCTTACTCCACCAATATAACTTAGAATAATGAACTAATTTCGCTGTTATATGGAAATAGGGTCTCATTACAATAATTTTGCCTGATACACAAGCCATCTGATATTAGGAGCCGGGCCCTACAGTCAGAGAGGTTATTATGCTATACATCACAAACTGCATTAGGCTCATAAAACCTGTCACCAAAAGGTTGAGAAGTTGCAGCAGCCAGCCCCGTGGCTTCACATGTCTCCTCTAAAACAGGAGACTCTGATGAATCAACCATATAGAAGAAGCTGATTAAAAAAATCATTTCTGATTGTTCACGATTTCCATAGACATTAGGGTTTATAGCATCTCTTCTGTTCGAACTGAAATGCAGTGGTAGCCCTTTTCTTTCCCATCAGCTTATAACTCCATAGTGATTTTTTCTTCTACTATGTTTAGCTTAACTGAAAAAGACAATTTCATATAAAGCATAGACAGTACACCACTGTTGAAAAAGATTGGGGTTGGTAAGTTTTTAAAAGAAGTCTCTTATACTTGCCAAGGATCCCTTTATTTGATCAAATTACAATTTAAACAATTTAAAATTGCTTTCTATTTTCATATATTTTGAATCGTCATGTGGTGGCAAAGCTGAATTTTCAGCAGTTATTACTGCAGTCTTCAGTGTCACATGATCCTTCAGAAATCATTCTAACATGCTGATTTGGAGCTCAAGAAACATGTCTTCTTCTTATCAGTGTTGAAAACAGTTGTACTGCTTAAAAGTTATGCGGAAAACCTGATACTTTTTTCAGGATTCTTTGATAAATGACTTTTAAAAGACCATCATTTATTTTAAATAGAAACCTTTTTACATTATTACATTTTTATGAATAATATATATAAATATATATATTATTTTAATTTAAATATTTTATTTAATTTAATTTAATACTTTTGAATGCAGTAGAGTTTTCTTTTAATACTTAGTAAAATACCAATGATAATTTATTTTAATGTACTATTTTACTTTTTAATTGTATAATGCACATTTCTTAATATTATGCCTAGACAGTACACCACTATTAATAAGGATTGTGTATGATATCACACAATATGTATTTGTAGTATACTTGGCTCAAAATAATAGTTTTCAAATGCATTTTAGTATTTTTTCACTGGGGAATGTACATAGGTTATAAGTAAGTTGCTGAATGAATCAGTGTTTTTTAATTAATAAATTGAGTAAATGATTCAGTGATTCACTCATAAAGATCACCATTTGTTTTGTTCCTGAATGAATCAGTATTGTTGAACTCCCTAGTTTCTTACATACTGTCATATCGCTGAACCTTCAGAAAGTGAGATAGAAAAACCCCCAACACTAATATATTCACAATATATGTCTGTTTTCTATCTAAACTAGAATGAAAAATAAAACAATTAGTTTGGCTCATGTAAGCTACTGTAAAGGATAATCATCAAAACGTTAAGCACCAGATGCTGGTCCTTAGCGGAAACTGTATTGTGGCATTATTTTAATTGCTTCATTTCCATGTAGCAGACTGCTTGGTTCTTGAAAATTTGTCATAGTTCTTTGTGTTGAGCAGCAAGAATCGGATGGTGAGAGAGATGACATGCATCTGCTGTTGATGTGAAATTACTTGAAGGAGGTGTCGAAACATTTGTCTGTAATTGTCAGAGCAAGGATAGAGTTTTTAGCATACATCTAGAAAGAAGAGCAACCTAAGCTGCACCTTGGCTAGTCAAGAGTTGGAGACAAAACAACAAAGTGCAATAATTGTTTTTCGAGCTGCGTGCCAGCGGGAATGTGTGATGCTAAAAGCGATGCTTTCTTCCCCTCAGAACTCCCAGCAGTCAGATGTGGTTCTGCAATCATTACATGTTGTCTCACAGAAAATAATCTTTGGTAACAATCAATTACAATACATTTCCCTCTCTTGTCAGTACTTCGCATTCTGTACTGTGAAGCCGGTCTGCTAAACATACTCCCTTTCAAATATAATATAATTTATTCATAGGAAATATGGAGTAGTTAGGCTTCAAAGTTGTGATTATAATTTAGCCTTCCTCTCAGTAGGTGAAATGAGGATAAAACACAGCTTTTTTGTCCCATTATGCATACATGAATGTATGTTTTTAAGATGTCTGTTGTGGCTCTGGTACACTCTCAATGAAACAGCCATAATCTGACTGAGGTCATGAATGTAGTCTGAAGGCAAATATAAGGCTATATAAGGCAGTTTCATGCTCTCTTTGCTGGTCGGCTGACATTGGAACATTCCACCACTAATTTGCAATGCGGACTCAGGAATGTCTTGCCAAATGAATTTTAGGATTAATTCAAGCAGCTGGTATATGTTCAATGTAATCATCAGTGGACAGTGATGCAGGGATTCAGTTCCAAGGCCTTGTGTTAAAGGAAATATTTCAAATTCAGAACAGTTAAGGTCATTTAAGAGCATATGTGGGATCATTTAAATTACCACAACATTGTGACTTCTTTCTTTCTTTCTTTCTTTGTGACGGAAATGTGATGCTTGTAATTCTATAAAAGCATCCAAATTCTTCTATTCTAACATATATTATTTTTATGCTCTTTTTTGTTGTTGTCATTTTATGGTTTTAGGCATTATGTCATGGCAGCAACATATCAAGATTTTATGCAAATTTATAAAGAAAATATTAGAAAAAACTTTTTTTAATTTTCCTTTCATACTAAAATCATGTTAACAAGTCATGACTTTACTACTCAATCTGTGTCTATATTATGGGACACGATGAAACTCAAATTGTGATGTACATCCGAGTGAGAGCAGATTATTGAAAAAGTTCTTGCTGTTGATTTGAAAAATTACTGGCTTAAAAAATAATAAACATCAGTAACATTCACTGAAAACTGATGGGATAAAATTGATTTTATGCTAATTTCAATTTTTATGGATTATCTGTAAGTGCCTTTTTTAATATAAATAACGTGTTAAGTAGAAATATTTTTTTGCAGTAATCGGCATTAAGTTCTGTTGATTTGAACTTAACTTTATCATATTGAACCTGCAATATTACTTTATAGAATGTGTGAATGATTATCTCCAAGTATATAATTTGGAATTGCGACACAATCGTCGCTCTGTCATTGCCTTGTACCAGGGAGGGGGAGGAATGCAATACACTTGGATTTAGGGCTAACATTTCAATTACAGACTTCATCAAGAATGGTAGCTTATCCCTCATAATTAACATAAAATGGAATATATCATCACACAGCGATTCTATTTTAAAGCAATCAGGGTGCAATTTCCATTCGATTATGAACGTGGTTTACGACTATACTGGGCGCCTATTGAAAGCTAATTAATTTGCAATGAAGACAATTATCGGGGAGCTCATCATTTCCACTGTACTGGAAGCCCCCCCCCCTTTATCCTAATTCGGCTCCCTCAGTCGGGGTGCCGGGACTGAACAAAGCCTGTGTAAAGGCACTGAATGTCAGTGAAGCATAGCTATGCAGAGGGAACAGAGGTGTTGAGCCAGAGCTCTGCTTCCTCTTGGGGTTACTACTTCCCAAGCATAAACCAACTTGTATGCCTGGCGGCCTTACAGCACGAGCACTACTGTAGTGAATGGCCCACAGATTGCTCTATTATTTCAGGACAGCAGCAATGCAAGATGGACTAAAGAGCCATTATCTGAGTGAGTGAGACCATCGGAACTTATTACATGTGTGACCTTTAAAAGCCTTTCCCCATTACAGATCTCAGGTGAGATTTTACTGGAATCAATTTTTTATACTCAGCCAGATGGAGGCCCCCACACAAAAAAAGGAAACGAAGGAACAAATGAGCGAGTGAGAGAGGGAATGAATGCGTGAGCGAGTGAAAGAACAAGCCGTTTCTTTGTGAAAAAAAGCTCTCATAAAAAGAACCCACCAGAGCCGATGGAGATGGGCAGGATTTTAAAGCACCTCTAATGCCTCTGCGCCCTTTCTTCGCAAATTAAAGAGACTTTGAACTGGCTGAGGAAGATGCTGAAGTATTGTGCTTAATCAAGGTAGAAACACAAAGCCGGCACAGGTTCCCCTAAGGATCACATCAAAAGGTACATCCCACTTTGTGCACTATTTAATCAGTTAAAACACAGATGGCAGCCTGCCTCAATTAATTAATCATATATGAAGCATCCAGTACCTGTGAGCGGAAAGTATGTCAATGCTACCGAGATCTAATTTGGATCTCCTGACGTGCCTCGGTATTTGTCTACATAAAAAAGACCTGCAGTTAAAAAACTTCTTTCATTTTGCAAAAAGTGCCAAGCATAGTTAGTGCTTGGTAAACTGTATTGTAAAAGTTGCAGCAGCGTGCAGCCTTTGAACCTCCTTATCCCCCTCTGACTGACAGCTTCTCATTTGACTTGGCTCTCATTGAAGAACATTGCTGCTTCTTACCCTAGATGTATGGCTTGAATTTAATTTGAGGCCCGTTAGTTGTGTACCTGAGGGATATAAAAACAGAAGATATGCACATTATGTGTGCGTCTCTCTGTAAGAAAAAAAATGAAAGGCATATCTGCTTCAAAGCAAAAATTATTTTATAATTAGCCTGTAAAATTCACTGATGGCGAGAATATCAATGCAAAAACGCCTGTCAACAGACTTTTCCGTCTCTGGTTTGTTGAGCTTTTTTGATGAGCCGCATTTTTGAGGGAAAATGTCAACTCCTTTAAAGATCTCACAAACCCTCCATGTTAACCTTTTTTAAATCTGGAGACTTCTGAGTAAAAAGATGGAGAGGTGAATCAACACTTTTCTTTAGAAAATGCTTCAGGTTTTAAAGGGATATGCCACCCAAAAATAACAATTCTCTCATTATTTACACACCCTCATGCCATCCCAGAAGTACATTGTTTTTTTCAGAAGGAAAATGTTTTTTAGGAACATTTTTAGAAAAATAATCCATCTCTGTGAGTCTGTATAATGCAAGTCGGCATATCCGTAAAAGCTGACGCTTCAAAACCCATGCAAAACTAACGGCTGCAATCATTGTCTTCTGAAGCAAAGTAATAGCCTTGTGTGTGAGGCTATTAAAATACTAATATTTTAAACTTTTTAAACTATAAGCCATTTCTTTCAACCAACTGTTAAGGTCATTGCACTCTGAGTCCGAAGTGTTCTCATGGTAAAAAATAAATGACCTAACGTTGTGTCAATCACGTTTACACACTGCCTCCGAAACCTTTGTCCGTCATACTTTTTTTGGATTGGGTTCGATTTTCTCAGTTTTCGCATCCGTAGCAAGCATTTTGATAGGAAAGGATGATGAATATGAAAAAAAAAATTAAAACGCATACAAAAATTTAGTGTGCATAGATCTTTAAACCTGCATCTATATGAGCACTATATTGACTCACAGAGTTGGATTTCTATTCCACAGAAGAAAGCCATATACATCTGGGACAGGGTGAGTAAATTATACAATTTGTAGTTTTGTGTGGAGTATCCCTTTTGAGAGTACCAGTCTTATTGCTTTATTTGTTTGGTTCATGGTTGACTGCCCTGATTGGGAGCTGATGTGGAGGTATTTTTGCAGGCCGTCATATGGCAACAATGTTTCTACCATATTTTTGTCATCCTGCAACTCCAGTATATTGCTGTCCAGGTAATTAAACTACTTTGGAAAGTCTTGTCACCTTGTAAAAGTAATTAAATTTCCACGAAAGCACCATGAAGTATGTTTAAAGGATTATAAAAGTGAGGGTAATGAATGTGGACATGAGGCCTGGAGCAGGGAGAGAGATGGATATGTTGTAAAACAGCAGCTGTGTGGGCCTTTGAGTCTGGACCCGTTGCCCTATGCTAACATCAGGGTGGCCCTGTCATTCTGAGCGAGGACTCCCCTGTTGAAGAAAACATATTAAACCAGCCTAAGTTGGTCCTCTGGTTTTAGTTGATTGCCCAGCCTGGTCAAGTTGGCTTGTTGGCTGGCTTTATACGGGTTTTTTGCACTTTTCAGCTGGGAGACCAGCTAGCCGCCTAGCTAACACCAGTTTGGCCAAGGCTGAAAGACCAGATTAAACCAGGTTCAAACCAATTTAAGGCCCATTCACACATTGGATGACAACTAAAAAGATTACAATAACGTTTTAAAAATCATTCTAAATGTAAAAAATAACATCCATGCTACGTCTATAAGGACAACAGCACAGAGGAATGATGTAACTGGAATCACTTTCATAAAAAAAGCGGGAGCATTTAAAGTGGCACTGATTAGACATTACTACAGTTATTGTAATATAGTTGCTATAACTGGTCCCTTAGTCTGGTTTGAGAGTTTTTTTATGCAAGCATTAATTGTCAAAAATTGTCCATGTTGTTATGCGTGACATGCTGATATGCACACGAAGGCTTGCAGTCTCATATTTCTCTTGTGTTTATTTTCTCTTTTTTCTCACTCACGTACAGATGTAGCCTAACCACCATTACTCTTTATTCAGAGTGGCGATGAACTAAGTTTCTTTATGTCTCATATACCCACAATTCCAGCAAAGCTCAATAAAGTAGATTTATAGTTCAGGGCTGCCTGAGCTCAAATATATGGAAATGACATAAACAACAGTAATGTATCTGATCCCTCGTCATCTCCTGTGATCTATGGAGCCTTGTACCTCGGTCTCCCCTCCTGGAGGCAGCATGTACCCTGCAGATGGTGCTGTTTTAAAAGGATGGAGCTGTAAAATGCAGTTCCTGTGCTTAATTCTACACTCTATCTTACTGTTAGCACTTCGTAATAAGCTCTGTCTACTCAGTAGACTCTACTGTATGTCTGGCTGATATGGTTAGTTAAACGGCTACTCCATTAGTTTGTGCTGCACCAACAGGATTGGTTTACAGCTTTGCAGTCGTTTTCTACTTTACATATTGAATGTGTCCTCTTAAAGACGCAGCTGTAGCATGTGTTCACAAAGTCTGTACATCATAGGGAGCTTTCAGAACGCGTTATGGCCATTCTTTTTCATAGAAACAGATATTGACGAAAACATCAACAAACTAAAGACCCCAGAGGGCAGGAGAGAGCAGAAGTGCTTGTGTTATTAAGGAGCTGCAGGACTGCAGTGATTGAGTACACTGTTTGTGCATTAGCAAAGTACAGCTGTGGTTAAATGAATGTTGCATCAAAGCTCACTCAATCAGCAGCAACACATGCAATTATAGCCGGCTCAGTATCGAGGCACGCCATGACCCCAGTGCTGAGAAATAATTTACAAACAATTTACAGTAAAAAACACTTGGCTGAAAATACCACACCTGGGATCTGTCTGTCTGTCTGTCTGTCTGTCTGTCTGTCTGTCTGTCTGTCATTCATTCTATCTATCTATGATTCACTCTATCTATGATTCACTCTATCTATCTATGATTCACTCCATCCATCCATCCATCCATCCATCCATCCATCCATCCATCCATCCATCCATCCATCCATCCATCCATCCATCCATCCATCCATCCATCCATCCATCCATCCATCCATCCATCCATCCATCCATCCATCCACCCATGATTAGCTATTTCTACATAGCGTTCTATCATTCTATCTACATTTATTTACATCTCTTTTCTATCTATATGATTCTATTTCTGTTGTTCTATCTATCTATATATGGTTCATTTTATATTTATCGCTCAGTCTATATCAATAATTCTATGCAGCATTCGTTCACTTCATCTACATTTATCGTTCTATAAATATCTATGTTTTATTATTATTCTATCTATATACAGTATATTGTTCAATCTATATCTGACATTCTACCTTGTCGTTCTATCTATAATTATCTGTCCGTAGGGCCTATAGTAAACCTTTTAGATAAAATATTTTTTTAACATATAATTTCAAACAAAGCTTTGTCAAGCCAACATTCAAGTTATATGTACATTGATATGAAATATGTACATTGATATGAAATTCACTTAATTTCAACTTGAATTGCCATTGCCATCTTATTTGCCACACCAGTGGCAAATTCAAGATTTGAATTGAAATGCCAGTTCAGCTCGGTTCTGACACACAATCCTAGCACCGCCGTTAGGCAAAGAGTCTTTTGCTGGATTAACGGATGAAATATCTGACTGTAACCACCCGAGCTCACATTGCACTCTGGCTTGTATCAGTACTTTGAGCAATAGAGGACCAAGTCAGCCTGGAGAGAAACTTAATCAACAGTAATATATACAGTGCGCCCTGAATCCATTCTCTATATCCAACAAGGTGATTTTCTCTCTCTCTCTTCCTTTCTTTACGAGAAAGAGAAAATTGCACATCTAATGAAATCCAATTTTATATTTCATTCTGAGGAGCACAATAAACAGAGAACAAGCAGTAAATAAGCTTTTCAAAAAGCTGATTACCAAAGCAATTTATTGCCAAGTCCAAAACCATAGCAGAGTAGAGATGTGTTGGGGGTGAACAGGGGGGCTTTCTTTTCTCTCATTTACCTTTTTGCCTGCTGCGTTGTTATTGGCCAGGTGTGCGTGCGTATGCGTAGGTCCCCGTGTTCAAATATATTTATTTATCCATATGCGCTCAACTTTTCTGCAAATCTGTTGTCTTCTGATGAAAATAAAAAAGGGGTTTGTGATTGGGGTCAGCCCTGCATCCATTAGAGCAGCAAATGAAGTGGAATTCAAGGCTCCTCCATTACCGAGGCCTTCTCTCATTGTTCTCTGGCTGCTTTCCATACAGCAGAGTCCCTCTCTAACCCAAGGCTGATTGCAATAATGACATTTTCCCGCCACCACAGTCCCAATGTTTTCCTGATTGGAATACATAGCCAGTGTGCTCCAATAAATAGGCCTCACCTGTCCCCTGCCCCCTCTGAACAAAAGGTCCTAGCCTGTGCTTTGAGACAAATTGTCTCCCAGTTACAGCTGTATCATATTATTCTGTTGAGCTCATTTACTGGAATATAAAAATGATAATTTAATTGCATTGTTTGTGTAGTGGGTCCACTGATACGGCCCTGCTATTCATGAGCTTTTCATTATTGGATTTGGATTCGAGACGTCTGGTTGAGCAGATCTTTGTCCTACAGGACTGAAAACGTATTGTCTCTGTATAGCCTCATCGAAGCGACTACGTGCCGTCTACGTCTTGACTTTAGATGCACGCTCACTTTTCGCAATGCGTTTTGCCCAAATGTGTCATCATGAGCATTCAAAATAGCGCCCATCTAGCTCAAATAGGAGATGGACTGAGGATGGCTAAAAGGGGGAGGGTGGCTAATGTTATAAGAAATAAATTGAGCCGGCATACAGTGCTGGAAAAGTGCACCGCGCAGATTATTCACAGTTATATAATGTACTGGGAGAGAAACAGGCGCTTCTCATTTTGGTCACTTATCCCTCATTGTAGAGGGGCTGTATATTTCATTGCTGCTGCAGCAGCTTAGAGGATACATTTCAAAGCAGCAAATAAAAATTGGCTAAACTTCCAAAATTAGCATTTCAAAGTCAAACATGATTTGCAGCGAGGCAGAGGGGGGGAGAGAGAGGAGGGAATGTGACTGAAATTTCTTCTGCGTGTGTGTGTGTGTGCAGGGGCTAGAGTACAAAACACTCTGTGTAGACCCTAAAACCAATTTCTAGGCAAATTGGTTTAATTTAAGAATGAGATCATAGAATAAGCAAAATGCTGTGGGGGCAAGTTTATGTATTCTGCATTTATTTTGCCTCTCCTGCAGTCTGTCCATTTGGAAGGGTGTAATAGGAATAATTTCACCCAGGGGTGCACAAGCAGGTCAGCTTCATATACAGCGTATGTTATACATATTCTACAATAATGTACACGGTCTCAGTCAGACCACTTTTAATAACTTGTGTCTTTGATGTTGAACGCCTTCCTCTGTTTTGATCACTTTGCTTAAAACATGACATAACTGGGCATATCGGGAACTAATGTGTAAGCTGAGGGGAAAAAAATAAATCTAAATATTTTATAAATATTATGTTGGTGAAAAGACAACATAGTGTGAATAGCAAATCCTCTGCTATCCTGTCAGTCCAAACAAGGCCATAATCATAACAAAAATCTGTTCTCTGCTGTGTTTATTTTAATGGCAAATTCATGCCAGATATTCACACGAAAAATAAATAAATAATATATTCATATAGAAATGTTATTTATTTATTCTAGAAACCACTGTTTTTTTTTTTTTTTTACTGAGTATACATAAACAATTGTTTTACAATCAATGGTAATGTGTAGGGGTGGGCGATATGACCAAATTCGTATATCACGATATGACAAATTTTATATCACGATAACAATATATATCACGATATAGTGATTTTTTTTCTTTTAAAAAGGTTTTTATTATATTAAAATCATTAATACCATATCATTTTCATAATCCTTGTCACCAATGTCAATATCAAACTAATACAAGCCTAAAGAGAGAGAGAGAAAAACTCAACCTCACTGAAGATAAATAAACAGTCAGTGATGAAATAAGGACAAGAAACTAATTGCAAGCAATAGGACAAAAAACTACAATAAATAAGAAACGCTACATACATTGTGTAAATTAATTAGTCTTCACTGTGTTTTATGACACGTGTATTATGTGTAGATTCTATACATATTATAAATATATCATTATTATTTTTTATTTATTCTCATTAAACTTACAAAAGTGATTTAGTCAAGAGCAGTGTGCTATGATTAACATGAATGCAGACAGAACGAATATTGGACAGCTTCCCCTTTAAGACCGAAGTCCGGATCCAATATAGCGAAGTTATTGTTACATACGCGTTTTCTCTTTCTGCCGTTTACTCTTTCTTAAGACCTAAATCGCTGTGTTTATGAGGATACTTGCAAAGACGGGGATTCTGACGCATATAAGTGTGTTTATGTAATTGTTCAAAGTCGGCAAAAAAGAAAAGGCGCGCTCCTCTCACACAGACACAGAGACGGCGCACGCATATAGCTCTGTTGCTTGTGTTTCAACGGCTTAAAATCGGTTGTTTTAAAACTGCAGTGCTTAAAAACGCGTGACCATGCTACAGATGTAGTCCCTCGTTTAGGAACGAGCTCCTGGTTTTGTCCTGGCTGGTCGTTCTCATCCTGCTTCTGTCTCCCCTTCACGCCCCGTGGTGGGCGGCGTGTAAAGATCGCAGTCACTCAAATTATAAAAATGTATTACCTTAAACAATGTATTTTTACAACACCACGATATAAACGATAGAACATAATATGAAACAATAGACTTTTTATTTCGTCCATCCGATATTTATATCGTCATAATATACATTAAATATATATGTAATATACATTAGTAAAAGGATATATTTTCAGATTGATTTGTTTATATACACTTTGGGCGGCCGTGGTACATTATAAAAGTAGCCAAAAAAATACGCAACACAACCCGGGTCTGTAATTTTTCCCACGACTGTATTTTCAAAATAGCCCGCTTCGCTTGTTGTGCCGCTACCCTGGCAACACTGTACCCTCATCACACACGACAAATAACATTCCGCGCTGCGATGACGGCAAGAAGTTGGGGTCAAACCTAAGAATGCGATTAATTTGCTTAAAAAAATTAACATGTTAACATTTTTAGATTAATCGCATGTGTTAACGCGTTAACGTAGACACCCCTAGTACAAATAAATGCTTTCTGCCAGCATTCACTAAATACGGCGTGGAAATATACACCCACCAGCCACTTTATTAGGTACACCTGTTCAATTGCTTGGTAACACAAATTGCTAATCAGCCAATCACATGGCAGCAACTCAATGCATTTTGGCATCTAGATGTGCTGAAGATGACTTACTGAAGTTAAAACCGAGCATCAGAATGGGGGAGAAAGGGGATTTAAGTGACTTTGAACATAGAATGTTTGTTGGTGACAGACGGGCTGGTCTGAGTATTTCACAAACTGCAGATCTACTGGGATTTTCACACACAACCATCTCTAGGGTTTACAGAGAATGGACCGAAAAAGAGAAAAGATCCAGTGAGCGGCAGTTGTGTGGACGAAGAAGCCTTGTTGATGTCAGAGGTCAGAGGAGAATGGCCAGACTGGTTAGAGATGATAGAAAGGCAACAGTAACTCAAATAACCACTCGTTACAACCAAGGTATGCAGAATACCATCTCTGAACGCACAACACATCGAACCGCAGCAGAAGACCACATCGGGTGCCGCTCCTTCCAGCTAAGAACAGGAAACGGAGGCTACAGTTCGCACAGGCTCACCCCAAAATTGGACAATAGAAGATTGGAAAAACGTTGCCTGGTCTGATGAGTCTCGATTTCTGCTGCAACATTCAGATGGTAGGGTCAGAATTTGGTGTAAAGAACATGAAAGCATGGATCCCTCCTGCCTTATCTCAATGGTTCAGGCTGGTGGTGGTGTAATGGTCCGGGGGATCTTTTCTTGGCACACTTTGGGCCTCTTAGTACCAATTAAGCATCATTTAAATGCCACAGCCTACCTGAGTATTGTTGCTGACCATGTAGGGCTGTGCAATTAATCGAATTCGATTATCATGCACATCTCGTCAGTAAAGCCGGGTCCTTGATTTGCGGTAAATCTCCATCACCTGTTTTCAAATGGAGCGGCAATTACTACACAGAGCCGTAGTTCACCGACAAGCTAGGCAATTTCACGTTCATAATCGAAGGCGATTCGTATGCATCCCTTTATGACTACAGTGTACCCATCTTCTGATGGCTACTTTCAGCAGGATAATGCACCATGTCACAAAGCTCAAATCATCTCAGACTGGTTTCTTGAACATGACAATGAGTTCACTTTACTCAAATGGCCTCCACAGTCACCAGATCTCAATCCAATAGAGCAGCTTTGGGATGTGGTGGAACGGGAGATTTGCATCATGGATGTGCAGCCGATAAATCTGCAGCAACTGCGTGATACTATCATGTCAATATGGACCAAAATCTCTGAGGAATGTTTCCAACACATTGTTGAATCTATGCCATGAAGAATTAAGGCAGTTCTGAAGGCAAAAGGGGTTCCAACCCGGTATTAGCAAGGTGTAGCTAGTAAAGAGGCCAGTGAGTGTATTTGCTGGACCCGGTTGGACCAGCATGATTTCTCCTTCTGGTTTGTACTAGTTAATGCTGATTTGGGCCACCATTCAAAATACAACATTTTGCGGCTTTTATCTGCCCAGGGAAATGCACTGTAGCACAGACAAAGCACCTGTAGTTTTAATTAAACACATTTCACCTTTAAATCACCAATAAGTGCATGTGCAGTCGTTCGTGTGTGTGCCTGTGCGTGTGAGGTAATGCTGCAGCTGGGGATAATATGTGTGTGTGTATGTGGTCTTTTCCCTCATTATTTTTCTAGAAAATGAGCAATCAGGCATCTTGCACAGAGCCTGATTGTCTCCCTCTGTAAATCAATCCAGGAGCTGCAATTAAAAGGTACTCTTATGTGGTGTAATTGCTGTCTCGCTAATCCTTTATTTGCACACCTGCCGGTGAGTCTGAATTTTTAATGAATTTCTAATTAATGCACATTGTACACTTGATTTATTTGTTAGCAAATGATGTCGCTGCTCTGCTTCCCTGCTGGAGCAGTGTTTCCAGAAAGCCTTCCGTCAGCCACAATATAGGTACATGCGCCACAGTTTGAGTGCAAATGTGCACATGTGCATCTGGCCTGAAGGTCAAAACCCATATGCTGTCCATGTGTGGTTGTTAATGTCTGACTGATGCAGGTGGGGAGAAACATTACAAGTTTATGGTGATTTGGCAATTGTTTGGGTGCCTTAATTCCTTGACTTGATGGCCTGTTATTTTCACATTTGTGAAAATGAGCACTGTTGTGCTGATTACAGTAATTGGGCTCTTTTCGTTTAGTTTTATGTGGGTTTGTAAATGTTTTATTTTGTGTTTTTGAGTTATGCTAGTGTTGTGTGAAATAATCTTTATAGCAGTTTGGACTTTTCCACACTGAGAAATATTTTTAAACGTGTGTGTGTGTATGTTGCAGTAAGAAATAAATTAGAATTTGTATAATAAAGTCTTTAGAGGTATTAGACAGCTCTTATTAAAAAAAATAAGTTAATGTTTGTTCTTTTTTAATTACTTTGTGTTCTTTTAAGTCTGAAGTTTTCAAAGCACTCTGGGAAACGTTTTCCGTATGAATAGAATGAAAGGCTCTATTTAGCTAAACTATACCGGAGAGTCTGCTTTAAGTATTGGACATCTGTAAATGAAATTTCAATATGCTGTAAGACCCCAACTGATGCCCTTCCCATTTCTTACCCACAATGAATGAAACTAATTGCTTTAAATGGCAGATCCTCCGTGAAGCAGCTCTCCTGTGGTTCAGAGCTCATAGAAACAAGAATTACCACCAACAGATGAAAATCAAAAGTAATGGGACAGAAGATTGTGTCACCTCAGTAGCAATCCTTTAATTGCACTTCTTTTGTTCATGAAAGCCATTCGGAAATGCAGCGCTTTTGAGAGAGCAGTTTAACTCTCACAATGCCTCTGTGCCACAAAAAGACTGAAAACCCCAAGGTGGTACGACAAATTGCTCTGTATGTTTTTCGTAAAAATACCATGCTGTTATTTTTCTCCAGACAACAGTTCATTCTGAGGCCTTGTGATATTTTGATGGAGTTGTAGCGTGTCAGATATGAACTCAAAACATCAAAAGTAAGGATAACTCATTAATAAGGGAGTGTTTGAATAAACAGGAAAACTGTTGAAAACAAAACTCAGAAGCAGACCTCATGTGGTGTAGTACTCAATGTTATGACAACAACAACTTGGGAGTTTTTGAATTAATTTGCTTTATTCGAAATAAGACCGTTTTTAATTCATCTGAAAACAACTTGTCTTAGTCTATCAGCAATTAAAATATGCTGTGATTCATTATTTCATTCTGTATATAAAATTGTCATTTATTATTTCTGTGTAGTTGTCTGATAAATGTTTTTGAAACTTTAGCCATTTTAAAAGAGTTCAATAATTACATGTGTTGATAAATGGGCCAGCCTCTTCAAAGTTTGGCTTGGGGATCAGAAAACAAACTCAACTATGAACATTTAAGAATCTTTTTAATTCACACTGGTAATAAAATTGCATTACAGTTTCATAAAATAAATGTTCCAGTTTATATATACAGAAAACAGACTGTACATACCCTCAGAGAAGCATTAGAAGAACGAGAGAGAGGGAGAGAGAAAGAGTTAGAGACCAAAACAGAAAAACATCACAAAAACCATACAGGCAAATACAGTGCTCAGCTAAGCAGGCACAACTGTACATCAAAACGTGTAACTGCTCAGTGTTGGGGACAGGAAGGGCCAAAAAGTTGTACATTTACAATAGAGTCCTCAGGGACCAATAGGGCTTTTACTGTAAAAAGTATTGCAGGCAAGCAGACAGATGCTCTTCTCTCTGAGTGCAGCAGAACATCCCTCGCACAGAAGCGTGTGTTTGTGTGTGTGGACCGAGAGCTGCCGCTGCCGTTGTTTGATTGGCTATTGAACTTGTGTCTCAAAGCTCCCGTTGAGCTGTCCCTCCTCATAGTCCATCTGACACAGAATCATGTTGTTTTTTAGGAAAAACTTGTCGCCCACACAAAACCTGCAGGATTAAAAAATAATCGATTAACATACACATTGCATTTAGTCTATTCCCACCAAGTCCACAACAGAGGCAGCAACAGCTTCTAAAACAAACTCCTTCACACAGTCTGCATTATTATTTATGTAAAATTATGTATTATTCTGTGGCTAGGTTGTCTTTTCATTTATAATCTGTATAACAAATTTCCCTTCAGGTATTTCAAGAAATATTGACAACGTGGCATCAGATTCAATAGTTTTGGTGAATATTTGTATTGAACAGACCTTTACACTGAAACAGCATGATAGTTAGACAACATTCAGACTTGAAGAATCATTTTTGATTTAATTGATTTTGAATTGGCTGAACATCACAAAAAAGCCCAACTGCAGGAAGAGGAATTTACTTGTGATTCAAATTTTATAATAATTTAAGGTGTTTTATTTTAAATGTTTTATTATGCTTTAAAATATGGAAATTCAAAAAATTCCAATTCAATGCAGGATGGCCTGCAGCCCTGATATACATTTTTACAATATCAAAAGACATGAAAATAAATAATAATGAAGTTTTATATTATATATAATTAAATGCACAAATCATTTTTTCAAAAAAATCTCAAAAACTTTTGGTTTAGGAAATATCATCGCATCAATGTGGAAATGAACATGCAATCGTCATCACATGCATCAGGAATGCTACTGTTTCTATGACGGTCTCAAAGTCTCTTGTGATGTGGCAAGAAGGTACAGCTTTAACTAAATGTTTTCAAAACCAACAGCATTTTTCAAAGCAGGACAGGATTGGCACCTAATGAAAGCATGCCACCATTTCTTTTCATTGGCAAACAACAACAAAAAAACTCTGCACCAGTTTCCAAGGAAACCCCACCACTGATCTTTTTTCCCCTATGTTGGGGCTCCTTGCCAAAGTATAAATTGTTAGCCTCTAAAAACGTCCCATGAAATTTCATGCCAATTAAAAGAGAAAAATATTCCATGTGTGCACTGCATTTTACATGGACAAGTTTGCATATGAAAGCCATGACTGTCGAATGGACAGTGCGTCCATGATGAAAGCATTGCCAATGATGTTTTCTCTTATCAATCATTGCCACGCCAATGTGCTGTGTTGGCAAAGGAATAGAGCGGACCACGGGAGAATCAGGCTTGTGTGCCATCCGTCAGCAGCGAGGTTTCACTCACCAAACTTTATTACACACCTGGTGCTCACCAAATATGCCACGACTATTAATTCAAATTTCCTACCAGATGCTTTATTTTGTTTGATTGTTGCATTTAGATTCTTTAGAGGAGGCCGTAGTCAGTTCTGAAAAATACTTTTTTTCTTTTTTTGTGGCATCAGTTCTAAACTGGAGTTTGAGCTTGTTTGTATTTACTGTAGTATTCAATGAGTTTAGCGTGTGCATGCGGCAGCTTTCAAGGATGACACAAAAGTCTTTTTTAGAAGTGGGTCACACACTAGAGCATTTAAGACGCTGTCACACTCCTGTGCTCCCCAGGAATGTTTGGAAGGATGATACCTGAAAGGTTCATTCGTCCGGCCGCTTAATTCCCTCGGCGAGACACATAGTGGTGATGTGCTTGGCTTGGTTGTTATTGAGTAGGAGCTTTCTGGTTGACTGTGTTCAATAAGGCGTTCACATTTTGATCAGGCTTGGTATTGGTCTGCCAACGATATCGCCACTGAAGCGCTGGTTAATTTCACTCAACTCAAGCTTATAATCCCACTTCTGGTCACAAATACAAACCAGGACAAAACTCGTAGGTTTGAGATGAAATGCAGAGTAGAATGTAGGGATGCACTAAATGTTTGACAACTGAAATTATTCGGCTGAAAATAGCAACAAAAAAAGGCTCTTTCGGGTGTTCGCGAATAAGTGAAAATTCGGAATAAATTGTATCGAATAATTCAATTTTTGCTGACATGATCAAATGGCAATAAGCTTAGAGTGAGAGGCGTGCACTGTTTATAATGCAGCAAACATGCCATCAGTGTGGAAGCATTCAAAACGGTCCGAGAAACTGATCTTTCACAAATCATTCTAATATGTTGATTTGCTGCTCAAAGTGTTCAGGTTTCTTTCTTTTTGTCTTTACCCAATCAATCACATGCCTGATTCAAGAAGGGGGTCTCAAAAATGGCCAAAAATAAGTGTTTATACCCAAACTATAAACTTTTATCCCAGTACCTCTCTTAGGGATGTGCCGAAATGAAAGATCTTAGCCGAAGCTGCACAAAATGAAACACTGAGCCGAATACCGAACACGGTTTTTCTATTTGTTTTCCCCCATGTAAGCCTATTTTGAATTTTTTTCATTTATTGCATAAATTAAATAGCCAAAAAAACTTTTCAAATAAAACAATCAATTACAAGACAACAATTTAAAAATATTTACTTAACACAGAACATTTTTTAACATTCTATCAGACATTATACCAACAAATCACAATTTTTGGCCATTTTTGAAACCCACTTCTTGAATCAGGCATGTATTTTTTTTCTGTACAAATAAATGCAGCCTTGCTGAGAAGAGAATTTTAAAACATTAGAATATATTACAGACCCCAATTTGTACACTGTGTGAATGTTATAATACATTTATTAATATAGCTGTTGTAGGGTAATTATTATCATCATTATTATCGTCTTTTTTATTTATTTTACAGAACAACATTTAAATTACAATACTAACATTTATGAATGTTGATGGAGCTTTTATTTTGGCAGAAACCCGCAGGAAGACCTCAGTGCTTTTTGTTGACAGCAGATTTATAAATGATTCTGACGAGTTTGGGAAGATGTTTGTCGCAAGTATCACATTGGCACATGCCTTTTAAAAAAACTAATACAAATGTTACTGAGCAATTGCAGAGTAACAGTGTTTTAGCGCAGATTTTTCTCGCGCTTTGGACTCTGAACCCTGGCGCCGCGAGCTTGTGCAGCGCTGTTTGAATAACTTACAGGCAATCTGTGCGTGTATGAGAAAACGTAATATTCTGCAGTTTATTTACTATTTCGCGATTTTAATCATCATACAGTGGCCAGCATCAACCACTCTTCCTCTTCTCGGAGACATGAGATGCAGTGTTAAACAGTCTCGCAGTCGGTGCTTCGTGCTTGTAATGAGTTTTACGTCTTTCTCTGACAGTTTTAAATACTTCCACACTGCAGACACATTAGTTCCATTGCATGTAGTGTGCAATAGACATAGCTGAATTGTTGTCATTCAGGAAAAAGATTGTGTGGGTGTTTGAAGCAAGATCGCAATTTTTTAACGATTAATGGAGCAGCTCTAATGTAAACACTGCAAAATAGGATATCGATTTGCAAGGATATCGTCACGTTCTCGCGAGACCAGTCGGATCTCGCGAAGCACATCGGATCTCGTCACATCCCTAGCGTGTGCTAATAGGTTCTTCTGCATTTCTATATAGAAAGACAATCTTGTAGGCTTGTTGTGATCTCTTTCTCTCCTTACCTCTGGTTACAAAGCTGACAGGCAAAACAGTCCAAATGGTAAACATTATCTCTGGCCCTCATCACCATTTCAAAGGCTGGGATCAGTTTACTGCAGGCTGCACAGTTCCCCGTTGTACCAAAGAGCCTGTGAGAGAAAACACAAAAAGCAGATTTACTCACTTATACCTTTCTTAGCCTTTATGAAATCATGCAACAAACTGAAAAAAAGGAAAGAAAAGAACCAAAGAAAAAAAACACATTGGACATCTAATGCGATACGTGAATCCAGCTTGGCACACATTAGGTATTTTTTGTTAATGAGGGTACAAACCTAGATGTTAATTCTTAGCTAATGATCTAATTAAAATGATCACATGGTTCTAATCCCCTTCTTCAAAGAGTTTTTGCCTAGCACACTGCAAAAGCAATGAAAATAGGTCTGAGGCAAGCAATTGAACTGCTTGAATTTTTTTTCCCTCTCTTTTAAATCCGGAGTAACTAATGAGACTTTGCTCAGACCAAAGCCAGCTGGATTTTACACGAGGCTAAATACTATAATGTAGTCAAAATTCAAAAGATTCCCCTTGTAAGGATACTGCCTCTATCCTCCGTACTTCTCCCCTCATTTTCCTTATTTCTCTGTGACCTGCTAAAAGCAGAGTGAGATGTAGAGGGAGTGTTGTGAGGTACGTAACCTTGGAGAGGTAAGTAGATGCTCGCTGGAGCACGGAAAGGGACACACAACTCACATTTCTGCGCTGTTTGTTTAAGCTTATTAGATGGGACGCAAACCACCAAGGTCACAAACAGAACAAGGCATCGAGGCAGATCGCTTTCCTCCACTACATCCGCCATTGGCTTTACATTTTCAAAGCCCTTGCTCCAATGTTTAATTTGGAGATTCAGAGTCGGAGATATAGATATATATACACGTTTGGCAGAATAGGGATGCTATGCACACAGGAAGAGCAAATGGAGGAGAACAGGGGGAGGAAAAGGGGAAAAATAAAGGCAGGATCAGGATGCGGCCATATGCTAAACTCCCTTCTAAAGTTGAGGACTCGGTTAGAGAGAAAGGGAAACTGAACAAAGTTGCAGCGAGTCCATATTAGTCTTTCTCGACTGCTCGCCCTGCGTCACCGCCAGCATCTATCCAGCAGACCCTGCTGTTAATTAGAGCAACAGACCCGAGCAGAGAGGAGTCTTATGGTGGGAGAGGGCATGTTGTTATATCAGATAGGCGAGGTGTTAAAACGAGCCATTGTTAGATCGGGTTACTGCTCCAGTAAAATGTGTTTATGTGGAACTCTGACACTCTGAGGAGGCCGTGCAACCCCAGCGAGATGTTGCCTCACAAAAGAGTTCAGCTTATTAAAATAATGGATCAAGTGCAGCTTTGTTCCAAGGTCAGCGCAAAATCTGTGAGAAACCAACTCATAATTGCACATTCAATTTATACTTTACATTTTGTAGTTAAACTTTAAATTAGTGTCTGTTACACATCACACATAGAATTGGATTAGTAATCATAGTAAGTGTATTTACAAACTGCTCAACTGTCCAGTATGTTGTCAGAATTTATATAGTGTATCATTATATAAAGAACACTATTGTATTCCATTTTTTATTGGTAAGGCTGGGTATTAATGCACATTGCTTCAGTTTTGATTCACAAGCAATTGAATTTTAATTTGATTCATTTTGGTATATTTTAGTATACAGCAGAAATTTGCACTTGGCTAATGTTGTAAATTATTCAGAGCATTATTCAAACAAAATTATTCAAACCGCTAACTTGCCTTTTTGAACTGTTCATTTAAAGAACCAACTTATAAGAGTCAAGTTGTTGAATTGGACTACACGTGTAAAGCTGTATGCTTTTTATTCAGCCATTTGTTCATGAATCAGACTACACTAATCATGCTGTATTTTATTTAGTAAAAGAATTGGATCATAGGAGTCATTTGTGTCAGAAACCAGGCTAGACTAGTTGTTGTGCTGTAGGGGTGTGCGATATATATCGTCCGCGATATTATCGTAATTGTTGTTTTAATGATGTGCAATTTGACAATATCGAGTATTTTGCAAAAACCCAACTAACACCTACATAGTGCACGCACACATTAGCCTGCGTGGTGATGGAGGTAAACAGTGCACGGGCGCAATTAGAGTGTTCTTTCACTGCATGATTCAGTCGATTAAAATGCTTTAAGAATGATTGCAAAATTCAAGATCTGGGGGCAGAAAATGTATATATTTACGTTTCATATAGTTCAAATCACAGGAAGGGTGCCGTTTTTTCTTCAAAAATAAGCATGATTACAAATGTGATATTTATTTTATACAACAGTTCAATAAACAATAAGTTAATATTAAGAGACTTACGTTTTAGACACCATATTGCCTGTTTATGCTGCATTTCGCCGACAAAAAATAATTCCAAACAGCTGTACAGCGAGGTTTTGAGTCTCAGTGATTCGCTCCTGAATGATTCAATCGTTTAAATGATTCAGTTCAGTCGCAACGACTCACTTATTAACAGTGATGTGCTGCCACCTGCTGGCGGTTTAATTTCAAATTTAAAATAATTTAAAATATCAGTATTCAATGTTTTATGTTTAAAATGTCAAACAATTATGCATTTGTAACTGGTTAAAGCACTACACGTCCCTTATGAGCTGCATTAAACAGTGTGTGAATACATCTAAACACTTCTGCAGAGATTCATTTTGATGATTCATTTGTTTGGGAGCAGCCTAAATGTGTATTATCTTAATTGACTGGTAAAATGTAACAATTGGACTCAAAATATGTACACTTTTGGAAACAAAACTGCTTTATTAAAAGGTAAAAATCAAATACTGTGCACGGTATTCAGATATCAGCACAATACACTCACACACAAAATATTGACTAATTATCGTTATCGAAAAAATCCACAAAAATATCGAGATATCATTTTCTTTTTCAATATCGCACACCCCTACTCTATGGTTTGGATTGAGTAAAACGAACAGACTCAGAGTCATGAATTGGACTACACTGATTGAATAGAATTCAATAGAAAGACTTTCTTTGCCATTATTTTGCTGTATTTATTGAATCACGTTCAAATCAGACTGAACAAGAAATTATTTATTTTGCTGTGGTGTTGAAGATGAATCATTCAAATTATTTGATTAATTAGAAAATCTATATTTTTACACAGTCCTATCTATTGATATTTCATGCTTAGTAAAATCACCGACTATTTTAACGAAGATAGATCCGTCCAATATATATATTTTTCACTAGGGCCTTTGGCAGCATATTAAAGAGACTATG
This sequence comes from Gymnocypris eckloni scoliostomus, assembly GCA_027564155.1. Classification (NCBI taxonomy): domain Eukaryota; kingdom Metazoa; phylum Chordata; class Actinopteri; order Cypriniformes; family Cyprinidae; genus Gymnocypris; species Gymnocypris eckloni. Next base: position 27,227,043 of record CM050413.1, on the reverse strand, counting down.
CTAAATAATTTGCCACAGCATTTGACAGGACAACCATTAACAGCAAGAATCCCAGTCATTCTTCAATCTTGGAAAGTTCTCCGATGGCGGGCCACATAATCCTAACGTTTGCAGACACATACATGGTCCGAGGCAGAAGGAAGGATTAAGGTGTCTGTCTGAAGGAGCATGTTCTCTAAAAGGGAATTGCGCACAGATTGTGGTTGAACACATTTCAAATGTCATGCGTTAATGCTGGAGCAAGCAGCTGGAGTTGGGAGTTCAATGTTGTGTTATCCTGGCTCGCTTCTGAAAAGGTGGTCGGAGTCCCTGGGGATCCCGAACAATTTCTTATGGCTCACGTCCATCATGTTGCACAGTAGAGGGTGTTACAGATCACATCACAAGACCCATTCTCCCTTCTTTTCTAAATCAGGTCACAGAAAGCACAGGGATGGCAGTTTGAGAGGGTCGTTACTGACTTGTGAAAATTCAGGGACCTCTTGATGGTTTAAGAGAAGAGGAGTCTTCTTAAAAGAGAATGCACTCATACACACACATACACACACACTCAGTGACAGATAACCGGGCTTCTGCAAAGAAATCTGCGGTGGTTTAATTGTAGGTTTTTGCAGCACTATGATGGCCCGGCTAAAAATGGAGACTTTACTGGTGGTTAACTTAAGTGGATTAAGAGGTTACAGAAACTCATTTGGAAGGTCACTCGCTAACTTTAAAATACAATGGCTTGGATTTTCAGGCAATATAATTCAAGATAAAGAGAAACCAACCATTTTATCAGCAAGGCCATTTAATGTGTTATTCCAAGCAAAATGTGCTCAAGAATGTCCAGGCCTAAAACGTCTATTGTGCATAATTTTTGCTATACGAGTTTTCATTACACGCCTAACGTTTTAATTGTTTTCTTGGAAACAAAACAGTCTATTCAATAACAGATACTGTGATAAGATTAATGAGCTCTCAACTCAATGTAGCATTCCTTTAATGTTATCATAGCCTGGGCAAAATAAAAAGTCCCCTGCGCGCTGATTCCATCGAACAGGAGATACATTTTTTTTACACAACAATAAAGGAAAAGAGAACAGAGCTTTTCCCTTCATAATCTTGTTTGTGTTTAACTAAACTTTAGTATTAAAGCTGAAAGCCTTTGCTCATTGTTCTCTATGATTCCCTGTGGCTCTGTGTAGACAGGTGTTTCTCTTCTGGTGTTTCTTCATAACTCCTCTGAAGGCGACATCAGCTTCCTTCCCTTTAATGTCTCTCTGTGATTAGACTTCAGCTGTTCTAGTCATTTACTTGCGTTCAAAGGGACTTTTGTTCAATACTGTATGTGTGAAGTTTTAAAAGTGTGAAACCACGATGAAGATCTGGGATGCCCCAGATGTATATTATTAAACATCTAACATGTATAGAATACAAATAAACACACAGAATACACAGATATATCTGACTTTTTTTCGACCCCACTGTTCATGTTTTATTGGCAGGGGTCACTGTATTGTGTGTTCAGGCATATAGTTAATTTTCAAAGTGAGATACGGCTGACATTGGGATTGTGTTGCCACTTAAATTATATGACTGATGTCTTTTTTTCCTCATAGGGATAGCTGTGCTTGCTCAGTAGACTATTTTAACATCAAAATGCACCGAATGATAGCGGAGACTTATCTCTGCCCTTTAATCATACTCACATGCTGGCTAGTAATGGATGTGTCATGATTAGGAGGAGGTGTAATCTAATTTATATTTCAATTAAAAGCACCCTTCTTTGATTAGTAAATGACTGATATGTCCCCCGTAATATAATGCAGTGGTTCAGATATAAAAACGTCTTCTATTCACCAGAACGTTTTCATTCACCGTTCCTGGCTGGTGGAATGATCTTCCCACCTCTATCCGGAATCCTGAATCCCTGACAATTTTCAAGCGACACCTGAAAACTCTTCTCTTCCGTCTTCACTTGACTTCTGCTTCTTCATAAAAAACACCTTTGCTCTTTCCTTAACCTCTCCCTGTCTAGCTAATTTTGCTCTGAACAATGCCTGAAATGTTGTATGACAAGCACTTCCTGTGACTGTTTGTTTCTTTATAATGTATCGTTTATTGTATTCCTCAATTGTAAGTTGCTTTGGATAAAAGCATCTGCTAAATGAATAAATGTAAATGTAAAACAATTTCAAGTCAAGGGTGAATGCAGTCTAAAACATAGGCACTCACTCTCTGGTCATGAGGTCAAAGGATTCTTGACCCCAGCAAAACAGATTAATCCTTTTTTGTGTGCAGTTATGAAAGTGTTTGGCCTGAATGGAGCTTATAAATCCTGCTAAACTTATATATTAATGAAACGGTCAACTGTAATAACAAGCTAGTTTGTGCAGTGGTGGGGCTGTGTGTGTTTTCATAGGGTGGGGGTTCATTATGGCTCTACGGTTCTCCTGAAGGACAAAACGCAGAAGGAGCGCAGCTCATAATTAATGTGCGCATGGCAGGGCTCCAAAAACCCAGTCGAAAATAAAAGAAATGTGTTTGATCCACCCGCCTGTCTTTAATGAAGTGCCTCCCTGTATGGGAGGCTAATTCTGGGTGAGATTTCTGCTTCATTACTGAAGGCGAGCGGGCTGATTCTCCAGCGGTGCGCTGGAGGTGAAGTTTAGGCGGGACACCCTGCGTGGAGTCTCAATCACTCGCGTTTAAAGCGAACACACTGATGCTTCCTTGCTCTGTCTGCACGGAGAGGGATACTTCTTAATTTGTTCCTTAATAGAATTCATATCCAGCATCTCCAGGCATTAAGTAGCACACATTTGTCACAGGCTGAAGAGCAGATGAGTGGGATAGATTTCATTAGGACATCAGAGCCAGTACAGCGGCAACAGGAAGCTCGCTTTTGTGCCATTTCTCCCTCCATCTTTCTCTGCTTTCATTCTCTAGCAAACACAAAATTTAATTGCCAAGCATTTGGGGCTTATTTAGATTTTTTTCCTTATTAATTTGATCATTACCACACATGCCTCGGTGTACGTATTAGGGACCTTGTGAAGCCGATTGGATGTGCAAATTGAGTAATGGCCAGTGTTATTTACATTTTTTTTTATTATAGTTTGTCTTGTGACAAAAATATCAGTTCAATTTAGGCAATATTTTATCTTGTCATGTTCATTACATGACAAAAACATTACATTTTATTTCCAGTGTAGTAATTTATGTTGAAATCTGAGTTTCTGAAATAACATTATATTTCCTACAGTATTCTTTAGAATATTTAAAGTTAGTTCTAGTTCATTTGTATATTTGTGCATATCTCATATTAATCTCATACAGTGGGGCAAAAAAGTATTTAGTCAGCCACCAATTGTGCAAGTTCTCCCACTTAAAAAGATGAGAGAGGCCTGTAATTTTCATCATAGGTATACCTCAACTATGAGAGACAAAATAAGAAAAAAAAATCCAGAAAATCACATTGTAGGATTTTTAAAGAATTTATTTGCTAATTATGGTGGAAAATAAGTATTTGGTCACCTACAAACAAGCAAGATTGCTGGCTCTCACAGACCTGTAACTTCTTCTTTAAGAGGCTCCTCTGTCCTCCACTCGTTACCTGTATTAATGGCATCTGTTTGAACTCGTTATCAGTATAAAAGACACCTGTCCACAACCTCAAACAGTCACACTCCAAACTCCACCATGGCCAAGACCAAAGAGCTGTCAAAGGACACCAGAAACAAAATTGTAGACCTGCACCAGGCTGGAAAGACTGAATCTGCAATAGGTAAGCAGCTTGGTGTGAAGAAATCAACTGTGGGAGCAAATATTAGAAAATGGAAGACTTACAAGACCACTGAAAATCTCCCTCGATCTGGGGCTCCACGCAAGATCTCACCCTGTGGGGTCAAAATGATCACAAGAACTGTGAGCAAAAATCCCAGAACCACACGGGGGGACCTAGTGAATGACCTGCAGAGAGCTGGGACCAAAGTAACAAAGGCTACCATCAGTAACAGACTGCGCCACCAGGGACTCAAATCCTGCAGTGCCAGACGTGTCCCCCTGCTTAAGCCAGTACATGTCCAGGCCCGTCTGAAGTTTGCTAGAGAGCATTTGGATGATCCAGAAGAGGATTGGGAGAATGTCATATGGTCAGATGAAACCAAAATATAACTTTTTGGTAAAAACTCAACTTGTCGTGTTTGGAGGAGAAAGAACACCATACCTACTGTGAAGCATGGGGGTGGAAACATCATGCTTTGGGGCTGTTTTTCTGCAAGGGGACCAGAACGACTGATCTGTGTAAAGGAAAGAATGAATGGGGCCATGTATCGTGAGATTTTGAGTGAAAACCTCCTTCCATCAGCAAGGGCATTGAAGATGAAACGTGGCTGGGTCTTTCAGCATGACAATGATCCCAAACACACCGCCCCGGCAATGAAGGAGTGGCCGTAAGCATTTCAAGGTCCTGGAGTGGCCTAGCCAGTCTCCAGATCTCAACCCCATAGAAAATCTTTGGAGGGAGTTGAAAGTCCATGTTGCCCAGCGACAGCCCCAAAACATCACTGCTCTAGAGGAGATCTGCATGGAGGAATGGGCCAAAATACCAGCAACAGTGTGTGAAAACCTTGTTTAGACTTACAGAAAACGTTTGACCTCTGTCATTGCCAACAAAGGGTATATAACAAAGTATTGAGATGAAATTTTGTTATTGACCAAATACTTATTTTCCACCATAATTAGCAAATAAATTCTTTAAAAATCCTACAATGTGATTTTCTGGATTTTTTTTTCTTATTTTGTCTCTCATAGTTGAGGTATACCTATGATGAAAATTACAGGCCTCTCTCATCTTTTTAAGTGGGAGAACTTGCACAATTGGTGACTGACTAAATACTTTTTTGCCCCACTGTATGTATATGATGTGTTTTGGGCAAGTTAATTAACTTAAAATAAAGCGCTTCAGCAAAGTGCACTCTCTGTTCAGCATCAGCTCACACTGCTCAAGTGGCTCAATCCCCAACATTATTCCTTCTGGTTTGTTTCAAAAATATTGTTAGTGAATTGTTTATCTAGGGTTGTTGTTTTTCATATCTCTTAACTGAAACCATTTTCATGATGCACATATTAACAAACATTAATTTCATGAATTCACTGTCACATTGTTGCAAACCTGTATGACTTTCATATTGTCCATACAGAGATAGTCAGTGTGGTCAAATACTGTTTTGACCCTGTTGACGTTCTTCAAATTGCGGAACTACATGAGGGTGAGTAATGATGACAGGATTTTTACATTTGGGTGAACTGTCCCTTTAACTCAGTTTATGACAACAGTGCTGAACTGCATGTCTTACTGAGAAGGGCCCTACCAGTGGGGGCTCTTTGGGGAGAGCAGCTTGGGGGATAAATTACTGGATCTGGTTGGGAGACCCCAGGGACTGGGATTTAACGCCCAGGAAATAATCATGTTTAATTTAGCTAGCAGATGGCTCAGAGATGGGAGGCAAAACAGATCCTTAGACCTGCAGTTCTGCCACTCAGCTGCCTGGGGAGAGCTGCCTGAAAGCCCATAGACTCACTCATACACAGCGGTTTATCGCTCAACTTAGAAAATGGGCGACACGTCACATTCATGTAAACATGCAAAACCTTACCCGACTAAACATAAACAATCGCTACAAGATGCCACTCCAAGCTGTTTGCTCACTTGCACAACTGGGACTTAATTGAAATGCACAGAGTCTGGGTCGGTACACTGCGATGAGGAAAGAACAAGCACTTAATCTTCTGTACCAGCCTCAAAGAAAACATAATTTACAAGCTAAAAAAAAATCTTCTAACCCCACAAGTTAGCAGATAAACGCAACAGGAGAGAGAGAGAGGACAGGACCAGGAATGAGACAGGCAGGGTGACAATCATCGGCTGTTAGATGAGGATGTACTTTTCTGAATGTCATGCAGCCTGAGGTGTAACAAGCCCTTTCTGCTTTGGCAGCACTTTGACTGCATCATGTTCTTACCTCAGGTAGTCCCTGCGACAGAGGATGAGATTGGCTTTGGTGTAGAGGGTGGAGCCCACCTCCCCCAGACGGCAGTCGCAGCAGGCACATTTCAGGCAGTCTTCGTGCCAGTATTTGTCCAGGGCCTTGAGCAGGTAGCGGTCTTTAATCTTACGGTTGCAGCCGGCACATCCCTTCTGTTTTCCTTTGGGCTGGACGGAGAGCATCGGCACACCTGTGGCGATAGGGAGACAAACACAGAGAGCATTGTGATTTACTGCCTGGCTAAACCGGTGACTTTTCATGTTCCACTCTCTTTGATAAGGGTGGCGACACCACCGAAGCTCAGGCCGCTGTTTCATATGCATTAGCCACGGACACTCTTCCGCAAAGATAGTTGTGCGGGTCACTTTGGACTTCATCCGTTGCTGCCCATGCTCAAAAGAACAGATGTTATTTTTGGCAAGTGACACATACCCGTTTAATGGGGGCTTGAATGCATCTCTATGTTGGTATGCCCTAGGACCATCTCTATTTAGATAGCTGACAGAGGTATTTATGTTGTTTGGAAGATTATCCATGGCCCTATTTCATCAGTATGAGAACTGTTGGCCATGCTAAAAGCCTCCCGTGGGCTTTGTTTGGTATAGATCAACATTAACCTTTTAGAATACTGTTGACCGCAAGATGGCTGCTCTCAGCTTCCAGTGAGATACGGTATGGCCTAAGTGCCTTCCAAACATGCGCAAACACACACACTAAAACCTGATCTCCGTTTACACTTGCGCTTGCTGCATCGCGACCAGAGAAGAGTAACCAAACCGGCTAAATCACTGCGTTGTCATGTAGCCTCCCCCCTATAAGCATGCCTTTTAGCCTCCTAAAGGACAAATAAAGTCCATTTAATAACTGCACTAAACACTAATAGTCTATCTGCGGTCTGACATTTGTGTGTGGACTAAAAGCCGCCCCCGGGCCAGAGCTGGTAACACTGGCACTCGGCACCCCTCTGCCAGCACTAACAGGTCTGCCACAGCTGAAAGCGCAGGACAACAGCTCTTAAGACACTCTCTCCCACACTGAGCTATTGATCCGTCTAATAGAACGAGCAGCTAAACCGGCACTCTCACTCGCTCTATACCCCTCTTTTGGTCTCTGCTTTCAAAACACATTTCTCTCAGAAAGCCTTGTGTGATGCCCCCTTTGACCCCCCCCTCCACGCGTCCTCCCCCGCCAAACGGCGGCGTATCAGCTCCGGACGGTCAAACCATTAAAAACCCCCAGTCCTTGATGGAGACAGACCCATCTGGACAGAGGGCTTTTTATTTAAGCATTAGCCTTTTTACAGTATTGAAAAAAAAAAAAAAAAGTGTAAAATACATTCTCTGTAGAGATTCAAAGAATTGGTGTTATGCAAAACAAGGTACTGATTTTAGGTATTTGAGAGGAATTAAATGTGATAGTCAGCACAAAATAAAAAATGTCACCGTTTACTAGCTTGACTTTCATGTCATTCCAAGCCTGTATGATTGTTTCTTCTGCACTGTAAAAATAAATAAATAAAACAATTTATTTAAATGGGGTCCATTGCTGTTTGGATCCTACTGACTTTCATTGTAGTCAGAAAAAGAAAATAAAGTCATGCAGGTTTGGAAGGACAGAACTGATTTATCGTTGTGGTGGACTTTACCTTTAAATTCATATTTTCCTGGTATCGTCATGTTTATGCTTAGCTGATTGTTAGTGCATTTGTGTATGAGACGAGATATCCGTTAAGAGTATCCTGATGGCAGAGGTCACAGGCTGCAGCTCTTGTTCAGCTCCGGCTTTAATGTCCGGTAATGGCTCTACTGTACATGATCAACAAATGTACGCCAGTGGGCATGAACTCCATTATCCAGTACCCCACATGCAACTATCAGCATATTAATGTTTTTTTGTGTGTGTGTATCCTCTAACTGGACTAACCTTGCACTTTAGTTCCAAGAGAAGTTTAGTACAGGCTAGGGTATTGAAAAAAATCTGAATTAACTTTCAAACATTTAGATTTTGTCTTGACAAATTTTACTTTATACTTTTACAAGAATTAATTTAAACTCTTTGTTCTTACTTTACAATTTAAATTGTAATTCCGCATCCTCTTTACTATGGAATTATATTTGTGTCAATAAAAATGAACGTCACTTTATAAAAATGAACGTAACTTTATACAAACGAACGTAACTTTTCCAGAAACGATCAAAAATATGCCATTACAAAAGAAGAAAAACACAATGAAAACGAAAAAAAATTACTCAGTCGCACAAATTTAACATGCTCTTCAAATAGGCTTCATTCTTTGTTAATGATTTTCATAGATTCGTTTTCGCAAATCGTGGATTCTGAATGCGTTGCCACAGGTTTCGCTTACGCTTTGCACATTTTCGTTTGCTTTTTTGGCACAAACCTCTCGTGGGGGCGGGCTTAACAGCGATCCACTCTGATTGGCTAGTGAGCTTTTGATAGACAGCTGCTCTCTGACCTAGAAGTACAGACGTCATTGGCGCGCATAATGGAAAGCTGTCGCGGTGATTTGTGTGTAATACGTCGTGCTTGGTTTGTATTATATTAAGTATGTAAATAATATTTGACCTTCGGTCGTCTCAGTCTGCAAAGATGAGCTCTCAGGAGAGACACGAGCGGGATCATCGTCCTCCTCAGTTTGTCCCTCAAGGCAGCTTGAAGTAAGGTTAACCAATAACATCGATAAAAGTTTTATTCATGTACAGTGTGCAACAGTTCGTTGCGGGTTATCAGCATCTGGAGGTCAAATATTATTTACATACTTAATATAATACAAACCAAGCACGACGACACACAAATCACGCGACAGCTTTCCATTATCGCCAATGACGCCTGTACTTCTAGGTCAGAGAGCAGCTGTCTATCAGCTCACTAGCCAATCAGAGTGGATCGCTGTTAAGCCCGCCCACGAGAGGTTTGTGCCAAAAAGCAAACTGTGCGGCACCCGCCTGCAGCCTGCAGATCGAGGCGGGGCTGCACCTGGGCGGGGCTGCACGTGCAGCCCCGCCCACGATGCTTCTCATTGGTTAGTGGCAAAGTAATGACGTAGATCAGGGGCGGGCTGCACCTGAGGCGGGCTGCACGTCTCGTCCCGCCTACTGTTCTCATTGGTTAGTGGCGTCAATTCGTCGATTCTAGCGGTTTTCATTTACGCTGTTCTTCGCTGCATGGTGAGTACAGGCAAGCTACGTCTCTTGTCTAATTTGTTTAATTACTATTTTTAATTCTAAAGTGCCGTTTAGTGTGTTGTTAAAAGGAAATGTGAAGTAGTTTCAAAATAAAATCGCGCTTTACTCACTCAACCATGTCACGCAAGGTGTGAAGGTCTGCTTTTAAATAACCAGGGCTGCGTTTCCCAAAAGCATCGTGAGCCTAATGCCGCCTTCACGTTCTATCGGAAATTAAATAATTGTCACTATTGAAGTTGTGATTACGAGCTCGTCGCATTAAAATGTCGAAATGGGAGGCGTTCATGTGCAATGTTTACCTAGGAAACTGGTATTTACGATAATTCCGAGAGCATGAAGGCAGCATTAGAAAGTTAGTGTGGGTGGTTTTAGTGGGATTATGATTAGGATATAGTGTTCCCAAAATATGCCCCTTAAAAGAAATACAGTGGCAAAACTGAACCAGCAGAAGTAATATTGGACAAGTTCATATTAACAATGGCTATACAAATTTATATTGTTTTTCTGTGAATAAAATGATTAAATGTTAATTATTTAGATATTATTATTATTATTATTATTATTATTATTATTATTATTATTATTATTATTAATTATACATCTATTAAAATAAACAGTAAACTACATTTAATAATAATAATTCAACAAAAGTATGATTAAATGTGAAAAAGACTGCTCTTTGTCACTTTAAATAGAATAGTCTTGATAAGCTCTTTGCACAACACCACTTATATTCTGCACTGTTTGTTTGTTTGTTTGTTTATTTGTCTCACTGGTTTGCACTATCTACCATGTGCCTTATGCCACTTTATCCATTTTATATTATTATTTTTATTTATATTTTTTTATTTAATGTTTTTTTTTTTACATGTCCTTATTTGTATATTTGTAATAGTTGTATTTTTGTGTACATATATGTTTGTATATATATTTTATTTGTACTTATCTGTATTTTTGCGTTCTACTGTTAGTGTTTAGTGTTATCTGTATGCACCAGGGAGTAAGAGAGTAGCAATTTAAATTCTCTGTATGTATGTACGGTACATGTGGCAGAATTGACAATAAAGCTGACTTTGACTTTTTTGACTTTGACTTTGATTAAGTTTAACAGTCCCTGAAAGTAGAGCTTGTTTTATTATATTACATACTGTTATGCTGCTATACAGTATATGCACAAGAGCAGGTGCCCAATCCTGCTCCTGGAGGGCCACTGTCCAGAGTTCAGCTCCATCCCCAATTAAACACCTGAACCGGCCAATCAAGATCTTATTAGGCATACTAGCAACTTCTAGGCAGGTGTGTTGAGGCAAGTTAGAGCTAAATTCTGCAGGACAGTGGCCCTCAAGACTGACTTTGGATAACCCTGCAGGAGTATAAAAAAACAAAATTTTAAGCTAATACTGATTCTCTGTATTTCCTTCTTTTGCAGATCCTTGTCATTGTCATCACCACCCTCCATATCTCTCCTCTTTTTGTTGTTCCTCAGTTTATAACCCAAAGGCTCTTTTAAGAGCCATTACCCCTGCAAAAATGCACACAACTGTGTTAAGCAAGGGGAATGTGAGCAGTATTTAAAAAGCTGCACTAGTGAGTGCCCATTCTGCAGTTACTCCAGTATGCCACAACTGATGTATTATCACATCAAAAATCACTTTCAGTGGGCAGTGCAACATCATGGTGAGTTTAACTGTCTTTTGCTTACCTCACTTTAGTTAAAGTTTAATATGGTGCCGATCCAGCCAGCAATGCACTGTGCATGCTTCGGATTTAATTGCTTGTGATTTTGTAGTAGAATGTTTAATTTTAAGACTCGGGTAAACTTCATTTACTGCATTCCACACATTGACCATGGGTCTTTGTTGCTGAAATCACAAAAATGTGCTTGCACATGGATGGTGCTGATGAAAATTCTGTCTTGCGACTGTCCACTGACCAGAGCAAAATACAAACAAGTGAAGGTTAAATTTAAATTCCTTGATCCTCTGCACAGCCAAACATTCAGTCAGGAAGAATACATGCTCATCTACAGGTTTTATAGTGCACTGTTCGGAGTTCAGCGATTGTGGTCGTTCCTAACCACATTTGATAAGATTGTGGTCGTTCCTAACCACATTTTAATAAAAATGTGGCTGTTATTAACCACATGTAAGTTTATCAGCTAGTGACTTGTTCATCTGACTTTATTTTTAGGAGGCTTATTTAAATGGTTTTGGAGTTAGGATCAAATTATTTTTACAGATCACTTTTTTTGTAAACTGTCAATGAAAATGTTTATATAATACTCATGGGAAGTTCAGGTTCTGCCCACATTTCAGTTCTCTTGTATTGTTTTGTTTGCTGCAGTACAGTAACTGTTTTTCAAGTTATATTCTTTGTCATCACAGAAACATTGCACAAACCTTGTCTCCTGGGCCTTGGCATGAATACTGTGTCAACGATATTACGGTACCAATATTAATTTAAATTAACTGTAAAAGCATTGGAAATTGTTTTACTTTTTCAAAATAGTTTGACAGTGTGCATGGCAACATCAACAGGGCCTTCCACTACAACATCTCAGCAACAGCTGTGGTGTCTTTATCCTGATGGTAAGTTTATAAAGCTGATGTGTTGCTTACTAGATGTTTATCCAGTAAATGTATCTTAGCAAATGTATTTGTAATGTTTACCATTTCAGTATTCACTGAACTTTGTGACTGCAAGGGCCTTTGATTTTACAGAGGTAAGTGAAATATGCAATGGCAAACCCCCATAATATTAAAAGGTAACTGAGTATTTATTTTTATTTTAGCTTGACGTGCCTTGCATCAGAAGGTGGTGGTGTCTGCTGCTTTTGGAGAATTTCCCCTTGAGGTTTGCTTTCTTTCCTTTTTTTTATTTTACATTTTTGAACTTACACTAATTTTTGCTGTGCTGTCACGATCACATTATACAAACCATTGAAGCTTCAATGATCAAAAACTTAGCTTTTCCTTTTAGTTTGAGAGAATGTTTTATTTACATAATATAAAGAATTGCATTACACACCTGTCCTGTACTACTTTTCATTGCAGGTCTGATGGAGAAAGACGGGCAACAAAAGACAAATGAGGCATACTGCAAAGAATGTATGAGACATTTAATAAGACTTTTTCTTCTCTTACCATATATAGACTGACTTGTATTCTCTGCTATACTTTTAGGCACAAAAGGCAAGCATGACTGCTGAGTTGCAACTTTTGGATGTAAGATGTCTTTTTTTCTTTTGTGCTGGAATACTGTAATATTCCATTCAAGCAAATTGATTAATCCTTTTATAAATACTTTCCAGTTACCAATGGAGGCCTTGGAGATGATACTCCTTGAAGTAGTGCTACAGGATGGAGATGCTGCCTACATGAATCTGTCTCTTACATGCAGTTGCTTTAGGGCAATTGTAAACAAGGCCGGTTCAGACAGAAGGCACACTATGCATGGCTTGACAGTAAGTGTGTTAAAGTTTAAATGTGTGTGCAATGAAGTATGCATAAGGCCTCATGAGTATAAGGTTGGGTTTAAGTAATCTTGCTTTTTCTAAAGCACTGGCATGGCTAACATAATCTTAGATGTGCATATGAAAGAGTTCTGTTTTGTGTGTGTTTTGGATACAGGTGTTGTGAACGGGAAATTGAGTGAAACATCAAAGGCTGAATTGGGTGCCTTTTGAAATTAAAGAGTGTAACTTATGTAAAACCTTGTTCAAATCCTGCTCCGGTTTTACGGTAATGGGAAGCGGTTACCTGAGAGGATTCTACGACAGCATAGAGGACCCCGACTGCTGTTTCATGTGCCAGTAAAGTGTATAAAGAAGGAAGGTTTAATGATTAAAGGAGATTAAGTATTAAAGGAAGAAAGTGTGTAAAGGATGTTAATGTTTAACCAGAGATTTATATGTACAAAAATATGTGTTATATACAGATGTACAAATTTCACCTTTCTTTATCAGAATTAAACTGTTTCATACCTAAATAAATAACAAGGAAATACTTGTCTTGGCATGTTATTCATATACAAACAATGCTGGTATTTTTACCATAAGCTTTTCCTTATCAAGTAAATCCATAAATTATTAATTTGTAACAATATGGTTCATTAGTTAACATGAACTAATAATGAACTGCACTTATATAGCATTTATTAATCTTTGTTAATGTTAATCTCAACATTTATTAATACATTATTAATCTTGCTAACATTAGTTAATGCTCTTGTTAACTAACATGAACAAACAATAAACAACTGTGTTTTCAATAACTAACGTAAACGAAGATTAGTAAATACAAGCTCATGGTTATAGTTCATGTTAGTTAATACATTAATGTTTAATGAACCTTATTGTAAAGTGTTACCATTAATTTTAATAACATCTTAAGACATGACACTTGCTGAGAATATTTAACTTTTATTTAAATGTTAATAATACATGTAACAGTAAAGCATATGCTGAAATTAAAATAAAAACGACCATAAATAACTTGTAAGTGGTAAATGACCAATACACATGAATAGAAATAACTTAAACTTTAGTTGTAAATAAACTATTTATCCGTTGACATTGCGATTGCAATGTGACAAGTCAAAAGCAGAAATTGGATTCTTGCTTGAAATGTACATAAAATGTTTTCCAAAAATTAACAAATTTGCAATGTATTGTTTAATACTATATAAATTTACCAGTTATATTAACGGCATCACAGGTTTGTTTCATATAATTATGTATTGTTTCAACCGCATTTCCTGTTTACCGCGGCGTCAACGTCATTACGTTGCCACTAACCAATGAGAACAGTTGTAGGCGGGGACGAGACGTGCAGCCCGCCCAGGTGCAGCCCGCCCTGATCTACGTCATTACTTTGCCACTAACCAATGAGAAGCATCGTGGGCGGGCTGCACGCAGCCCCGCCCAGGTGCAGCCCCGCCCCGATCTGCAGGCTGCAGCCGGGTGTACTTGGAAACCTGTGGCAACGCATTCAGAATCCACGATTTGCGAAAACGAATCTATGAAAATCATTAACAAAGAATGAAGCCTATTTGAAGAGCATGTTAAATTTGTGCGACTGAGTAATTTTTTTTCGTTTTCATTGTGTTTTTCTTCTTTTGTAATGGCATATTTTTGATCGTTTCTGGAAAAGTTACGTTCGTTTGTATAAAGTTACGTTCATTTTTATAAAGTGACGTTCATTTTTATTGACACAAATATAATTCCATACTTTACTAACCTTGATTCAAATTTGGCAACTGAATTGGAATTTAAAAGGCATTCTCAAATCAATTCTGAATGGTGCACAGCCCTGGTATGTGCTCATTTTCACACTTTCCCTCTGTGATGCACATGTTCATTTATTGGATTCAGATTTGTTCAGGATTCTGGACCGTCCACACATCAGCGGAGCTATGAATATAATATAATTAGCATTCCCTGTTATAAAATTAGGTAAATATGTGAGAGCACTCAGGAAAGACAAAGAGAGAGGGCAGGAGAGCGAGGGCTTGTTAGTTAAATTTATGACTTGGATGTGAATAAGAGCTCTGGTGGTATTATACAATCTTATTTCTTTATCACAACTGGAAAAATAGGGAAGCTAATTGGTCTAGCGCCACTGATGGGAGCCATCAATTAGCGGTGTGCTTCCCCCCTCCAGCTTCCTCCCCCGTCCCCCCTCCAGCCCCAATACGGGCCCCTTAAAGCTGCCGCATTAGGATCACAAAACTCGCTATAAATACCAATGTTCAGTATAAATGAAGGTAAAAAGCCTTTAAATTGAAGCCAAACTAGCTGAGGGCGGTCGTTTTCTACCTGCATTTCATGGCTTGTTAGAGGTGCACTCTGCAGGTATGCCAACAGTGCTCTCCTGTCAGCCTTCTACAGAACTAGAAACAGTCTTAATGAGGAGAGAGAGCGCTCGTCTGCAAGGAAAAAGTGTGTCCGTGTTTGTACACGAGTGTGCGTACGAGACGGAAACGAGCTTGGGAATCAGGCTCCTTCAGTTCCCCAAGGGATGGCACAAAAATCTTTAATTTGCCTTTTATGACAGCTAATTAGTTATTCTATTCAAAATCTTTGCTTTAAATAAGAGAACTAATTATACACAAAGGTCGTTTCCCCCACCTCAGGAGAACCACACATAATTGGTTTAGGCCACCACCCCCCGCTTTCCTCCCACCTTTTAACAACATGCACATTGGCTGGAGAAAAAATGAACAGTGGAGAGCTCTACCCTTTCTGCTGTATAGCACTCCAGGCTCATAAACAAGAAACCTTTGAGCAGTTCCGTTCTGTAATTACCTGGATGAATTCAGGTTTGTGGGTAACTGAATGACACCATCCCACCGTGACCGGTTTCCTAACCCAGATTTAAGGCGGCTATCGCTTCCTGTCTCACAAGGCAAGAGCAACCTCCAGGATGAGTTAGCTGAGGTGAGGAGCGCTGTATTCTGTCTGAGCTAATCATCTTGTTTCTGCCATCTCTGAGAAACCTCTTGTTGTTTTCCAAAAAAGAGCCAGCTGAGATACGCTTTTAGAAGCCCTATATAGTCTCAGCACATTTTAAACCTGAAACGACAGAGTAAATGACTGAATAAAAGTGCATAATGTTGACTCTGACATCAGCAAACTGGTATTTTGGGGTTTATACAGAAGAGTGCACCTGTCATCATTCTTTGCACAGCCTGGAATCTCGGTAGTAGACCCTTTCCCCATATCTGCCCTGCAGAACAAAAAAGGGGAACATTATAAACGGAGACGCAAACTGAGGCAGCTCCCACTTAATCCAATCCATTTAACGGATACAAGTGCTGCTGACCTTCCTGTGTCATTCCATGTCACAAAAAAAGCATATCCTGCTATCTGCCACTTGATTCATATCCGAACAGTAGATGCGTTTTTTTCCCTTCAAGAGGCAGTGTTTGCCTTGTCAAACATTTCCCAAACAAATAAAAGGGAAGGAAGAAAATCATTCGCTATTAGTAATTGGTGTGCACCCTGTCATCCGCCTCTTTTCCGCCCATCCACCCTTTAAAGACCTTATCTCAGTCGAATATGTACGGATGCGTTTTTGCATTTGAAACTGTCAGACCATGTACTTTCCATTATAAAGATAGGATCCGGTTTCTATGCAGGCCTTCATTTCAAGTTCTATTTTTGTGGATTTAAAAAAAAAATCTAATCATTGTGGTACCCTTTTGATTTATTTTTATGGTCTAGAGCAAGGGGAAAAAAGTCAAGGAATCGTTTTAAAGCATTACAGCACAATTATCATATCTTGTTTGTCTTTGTAGTCTGATTCTTTTTCCTCTGTTCCATCTAGTAAGCACACAGTTGAAGCCAATGATGATGCAGAGTTTATGGTATACAGGGTCACTGTTTTTAGATCTATCAATTAGCTGGACACCTCAGTGAGGCGTCTCCATGGGGGCAGGTGAAGGGGGGCGCTGGGATATTACGGTAGCTGATTTTGCCATTTTAAAATGGCATGCTCTAATATGTTCTTTAAAAGATGAATTTGGTCATTATTTAGTCACCCTAAACTCTATGATCTTTTTCTTTTGCAGAATACGAAATAGAAATAGTTTATGCAATTACAGTGGATGGGGACTGAAGCTTTGGATGGCCGAAAAGGACACACAATAGCTGTAAGTATCATAAAAGTGGTCCATATGACTTATGAAGGCATGCTTTATGTAAGTAACAGACTAAAATGTAAAGTTTTAAAATGTTAACATTTATGTCGCTTTTTAAATCAGATTTTAGAGATTCTGATTTGTGAATGAATCATTCTTGTGTGTAAGGTCTTTTCAATGAATTTCTAGTTGAGTCGGTTCACAAAATAGATTTGAATGATTTGTTCAGAATCAGATTTGAATCTGACTGATCCTCAAGCTCACTCAATAATCTGGTAAGATCAGATAACAGCCCACTGGAGGTTATCGTTGAATAACTTGCACTGAAGTATTTTAATTTTTCAACTGAAAAATGAATTGAATCAGCTAAAATGTCACAATATATTTATATTTTCAAGTTTGAAAGCTTTAGGCCTCACTCATTATAATTGCATGAGTACAATAGAAAAAAAAAAAGATTCATACAGCTTTGGAATAACATCAGTAAACAATTTCTTAAATTTACTTTTGTGGAGATGTTCATAGCCACATCAAATTATCATCAAACACAGGCCCACAACTAATTATAATATGTATTCATTTTAGACAATTCACTCTTACCAAAGTATCAATGTGGCTTTGTGTTTTTATGTGGGTCTGCATTTGAGCCCCAGAATGCCCTTAAACGAACCTCAACGGCATAAACCATATGCATGACCTCAAAACATCTAAGAAAGGGACTAATTTAGAGGGACAAAGTGCTGGAGACTTGAACTACAGATGTATGAGGGATTACAGCCAGTCATCTGTCGCAAAGCTGTTGGCATGATTTTTCATGTATGACAGCCTTTGGTTTTGACGGCAGCAATGCATGCATGGAGCAGAAGGGTTCTCCAAAATATTAAACACCAGGAGTGAATGAAAAGTCTCTGAACAGTTTTCAATAGCAGGTGAGTTTGCGTGTATAGTACAAATAATTTTAGTTAAAAGATGTAACAAATCCTTTCGTTTAAATACGGGTCTGATCCCAAAAGCACTGTAAGATTAGAGATGCTCATCGGTTTAAGGTAGCACTCTGAAAAGAGGCAGAAGAGCGTGTTGGAGATGAGTGTACGGTGGTTGAGACAGATTGGACCAGAAGGCCACAGTGTGACAAATGAAAGCTGATCAAGCCATGGGAGGTTGTAGTCTTTGATTGAGCTGAACCATTTGCCAGAAGGGAGTCTTGGTGGTGACAGGGATGGGAGAGGTCTGTGACGATATTAACTGCATGTCTCCAGGGTATGTGATGAAGATGATCTCTGTGGACTTGATAAGCACTTGCAGCTTGCCCCGACAGTGGGCAGATGCAGTCCTGAAATCACACATTTACTTGTTGAATGGAAGGAGTTGTAATTGAGGTTTTTGGAATTAAGGGGTACCAGAGAGAATGTAGATTTAAATAATAGTTTTGAAGCCCAATATAATTAAGATTTTGTGTTCAACTGACCTGACTTTAGCTCAGATAAGTTTAGACTTAATTTACTTATGAAACTCTTGTATTAAAATAAAGAGAGTAAGAACAACATGTCAAGATTAATCGCTTTATGTACTCCCAATTGTAAGTCGCTTTGGATAAAAGCATCTGCTAAATGACTAAATGTAAATGTGTCCAATCCGCTATGCATTTGTTTTTCCTGTGGAACACAGATGATGTATTGAAATGGTTTTGTTTTAGTCAATACAATAAAATTAAATGGGGTTCAATGTTGTTCTGGACCCCACTGACTTTCATTATATGGACAAAAACAGGCAAAACCTTTTTGGGGGGCTATCCCATTAATGTCTTTAAAAGCTGGTTAAATTATATTGTAAATATTAGCTATTTATTTTAAGTGGGATGAATTTTAAAGTGCCACTTTTCTGAGAGGGTTGTGTGTCAAGGGCATGCATTATACAGCATGATAATGATGTAAATTAAACAAGTGCCAGATCATTATGTCTAACTGAACTTTGTTGTTGAACTTTATCTTAAAACAAAGCTTTGTTAGGTCCAGCTGTGCATAGGAGCCCGTTGTGAGCATGTAAGCTGCGACCATGGCAATCTGGACTAGAATTTGTCAGCCAGCCACCGTGGAGGTTAATGGGGAACTAAGGCAGATGTCCTGCTATTGTCTGTGTGAAACAGTTCCTTTCAATCAGTCCACATCATTACTGTTGTTGAGCCTGTAGACGCTCATTCTCCTTTACTGCCAAGACAAAACACATCTGGTAATAATGTCAGGTAGAATATGCCAGCTGAAACAGACAAATGAATAAAGAGCTTGATCCTAGTTGATAAGCCCAAAGCAGAACAGTCTGAAACATATTGATTCCTGTGTTTGGTGGACATCATGCAGCACGTAATGGGAGAATAGAATACACTTGTGGGTAAATTAAGGTAAAGCAGTTGTGGATGTAATTACATCTTTTCAAGACTGCTCTGCGTATTAATATAGGCCTGTCTTTGCTTGCTATAATTAATACCCAAGAAAACTTTGGACGAGGACTGCATTTGATAAAAAAAAAAAAAGTGAGAAATCAGGGCTGGCATGACTAGTGCTGATGGATTGAGGGTGCTGATCATTAATATGATGCACTTTCGCAAACTTTAGCAGCCTGCTGCCGCTAATAAGGCCCGGTGAAACGGAGCAGCGCTGCTCCCTCGCAGTGACCCTGGCACTGCCTGGGATAAGGGAGGGTTTTGTCTCCGGGAATAATTGCTCTTTTCACATGTTACAAGTGTCCTGACCCCTGCAGTCGGCAGCCACTTTCCGAGCATAATTACTTCTGATCCAGCCCAAACGAGGAAGCCACATTAGGCCTGCAATAACACTGGCCCGGCTTCAAGCGCAAGGAGTCGGAGTAGAGCAGGGCCTGGAAACAGTGGGTTTCTTTTCTCCAAGCCCTGGCGGTCGTTTCCATCACGTCAGAGGTGCATTTCTTACACTCGCAGTCACTTCTAGGACCCAAGGCCTTTTCTTTCTCTCTTTTTCTCTAGGATGAGGAGATTGAGAGGCTTACTAAACACATTGTTAGCTCCTGGTGCCCTGCTAAAGCTTTGGTTAACAGATGCGATTCCAATTAACGGATAACTTCATTAGCTTGTGTGTGTGTGTGTGTGTGTGTGTGTGTGTGTGTGTGCCCGTGTTTATTTATTTTTTGCTCTACACTTTTTTCTCCTATTAATTTTAATTTATTCACATGGGGTTAATTAAAAGAAATGTATCAGAGATATGCAACAGCTATCTAATTAAATTCATTACTGCTTATTTTGGAGACGTGTGAAAACTGCCAGTGCTATTGCAAGAGGCAAGTTGTTCCAACACTTTGGCACTCTCTCGCTGGCATGGTGAGAAAACAGCTCTGGAAGGCGAGTTGTCGACAGACCAGAATCAGAAAAGCTTGTACGAACAGAGAGGAAGAACACAACTGACTCAGGGGTTACAAGAGTTTCAGAGGAACAATCAGTCGCTCGATAGAGAAAGAATAGGGAGGTGTGTGACCTCACATCCAGCCAATCAAGCTTCACCCATCTGGAAGTTGTTCTCTATAGTAGGCCTGGAGTGTGCGTTTGTTTTAGGTCTTCATTAAGACGGAGTTCGGAGACGGCAGCCTCTACCCTCCCATTTACTCCATCAGAAGGCATAAACTTGTCAATATCTCCCGCTGATGAATGACTCTTCACATATATATGAACTGCATTTATTTTCCCCCTCTTTTCCCACAGATTTCATTTGCATATGAATAAAGAAATAAATCCATCTATTCTCCCTCCAGATCTTTTCAGACTTTGAGGAAAAAAAAGAGGACAATCTTATCTGCTACTTCATGACTCCTGGCAAGAATGTAACCATTAGCACCGTCAGAGCCTCTTTCCGTCATCCGTGATGCCCCAACACTTTTTAGCCAACATTAAAAATGAATTTGGCTAGGCATAAATGTAGGCCTTCTAAAGTTTGTCACTCCCAAGGTTAGGGAGTGATGTATGAAATTCCCCTCTCCCTGGCAATTACTACACATTTAGCGTTTCAAAAGATATGCCAGGAGACAGGTGTGCCATTCAGAACCATGCTGCAAGGTTGAAAATGGAGGAAACGCCATGCAGCACAACTCCATTTGGGCCCCGTTTAAAGCTGAATAATGCAAATCCACCATGGGGGGTATTTGTTTTGTGTGTGGGACCTCTATGACACTCAACCACTCTCTCGGATCCGCATCTCCTTATGGGGTAAATAATGAAGTAGGGTTTAGGTTGCAACAGTAACCTTTCATTTTCCTAGGCTTTTTGGTTTACTGTACCAGGCTTAATCAGGTGAACATTCTGTGGCATTACCATTAAGGGAAGTACGTTTGCAGTCATTTAACAAGCTGTAATGTTACGGTTTCCCAGATATCGGAGAATGATAACTTCAGGGCTTGTTTCAAGCATCAATCTATCTTCAGAAGAGGCTCATTTTTTATTCTTATTCTTAGAATTTAAAGCCTGTGAGTTTGTGTGTAATTGGTAAACTTTGTTAGCTATACTCATTACATTAAACATGAAAATACCTTCTTTTGGGAACATTCCCATTATGGAAAAGCATTCATAATGCTTATCAGTGCACAATAATGGCAAATATTTACAAAATTGTAACAATCAGCATATAACAATATTTATATAAATATGCAAAATCTTTGCATATTTTAATATATAGATTACTTTTCCATCATCCAGCTAACATCAATGTTCTCATTTAAATGACAAGTAAACTTGAGTCTATTCTAACCTTCTCCGTAGCAGCATTGAGAGCACTATGACTGAATGACCACACCATCCGTGGTTATTGACGTTACTTGAGAATTCAAGAGTTAAATCGAATGGCCGCTCCATTATAAGCTCCAACCGTGCACGGGAGACTGTCACGTTTAAACGTGTCAAGAAAGGGTAAAATCATCGGCTGGCAGATAGAGGGCTGGACAGCATTATTTAGCTTGTGCTCCGTTTCCAATTTCAATTAAAGCCGACCAGAGTGGCCAAGCGCTTGGACCACATCTGCCACTAATGGATCAGAACCCTCACGCTGAGCATTGATTAAATCAGCCTCACCAATACCGTGTCCTTCCCTTTTAAGGAACAATACAAACTAACCGGCAATCACTGCCTTTAATTAGGTATTCAAGATTTGATTTATTGAAGGTCGGCCAATGAGTTGTGGAAGTTAGGATCTCATTAAGTGGACTGAGTTTCCATTTGCCAGCCCCCCTCCAGTGCTTTCTCTAACAGCATCCTCTCTTATGTTGTGGCTTTTTTATTAAAAAGGAATAGATTTTAATATCCATGTAATATTTGGATGGAATGTGTTTACACAAGCTATATTGGATTTCTCTCTCCCAACTATTTTCTTAAGTACTTTACATGTGGTTTGTTATTACCGGTTTGTGGCATATATATGGAAAGTTTATTGAGCTGGGGGGAGTTTTCATTATGTTGTCCCAACAGAAAAGAAAAACCCTCTGGCCTACATGTTTCCTATATTTATAACGGTGACCTAGTCAGCATTGCAAAAATTGATGAATAGAATCTCTAGATAAAAAAAAGAATTATAATAACAATCACAAATGGTTTGGTTTCTCCTTGAACAGCAGAAATAATATAAAGATCAAGAGATGAGCATGAAGGTATAAAAATGGAAATTAACACAATTTACATGGCTACCTAAAATACATTGAATATACTACCTTTCAAAAGTTTGAGGTCAGAAAGATTTTTTTAAATACTTTCATTCATCATGTTAACAACATTGATAAAAGTATCAAAAATGTAACTTGAGCATTAAATCTGCTTATTAGAATGATTTAATGTGACACTGAAGAGTGGAGTAATGGCAGCTTTTATTCAGATTTGCCATCCCAGGAATAAATTACATTGTAAAATGTTAAAATGGAAAACACTTTTATACTGCAATACATTTTTTGTCATAAACGTATATAGTATATAAAACATATGTACACAGTAAAAGTGATCACTTACAGTACAGCACTATAGTGTATACAGTGGTTTCTTTCAGAATATTATTATATTAGTCTGAAAGTACAATACTATAATGTCATATCCATACAAGAGTGTATGTGTGTGTGTGTTGTGAGGTGAGTCAAGAGGCTACAATCTCCAAAAACATTAAAGCACTAGTTTGAGTATCATCCTCGCTCCAGGAATGACACATTGAGTAATATATTGAACAGTGCATCATTACTCGTTTCAGAATTCATCTCACTTCACTCTGCTATTCAGTAATCTTCAATGGTTCCATTACAAAACAGATGCACATCAGCTATAATGAGGACTACAACTTCAACAGCTCTGTGAGACATGCTGCGTGTGCATTCAAACATGTTATAAACCTACACGGTAAATATATTCTGCACATGCAAACCAATTTCACATAGATGTATACATGCTCATGGTAACATGTACCCGCACAGGTGCACACATGCCAACATACCCACGTACCTACAAAACACAGCATCCAAAACAAACACCACAACGGTTATCAGAGAGTTCCTGCAGTTCTCCAGTAAACACGGTCTTGCGAATATGTATCTAGGGAGCATTTCAGGAGGGATTAAAAAAACTAATAGGCATAATGGAAGATCAATGTATAACAAGATGGAAACTCACATGCATAAACAGACCCGGTTACAATTATGCCACAAGATTCTATTTCTACATTAATCATTCATAACGCTCCCTCATAAACATTCACAATGCAACAAGGCTTTTCCTTTGTGTCTAAATACCTTTCACAACCCATGTCTGGCTTTTTTTTTTTTCATCGTTTCATCATATTTGAGTCAGGTAATATTTACAGTATAAAGACATCAAGGCGAGGTGTGTGATATTAGCTTTATTTTTTATAAAGGCAACACTAATGAATGGCTATGATACCTCCAGCTGCACTTTCTAACTTCATTAGAGCCAAATGTGGATATCAGTGTAGGTATCATTAGGAAAGCTTTTATCAAGTTACAGAATGTGATAAGGTTAATGAGGAGTTTATAAAAGTGTCTCTGGTGGACGGAAAGAGCTGGCAGGGAGGACGAGACCTTAAGCAATGTATGCTAGTCATTTATTTCATTAGCATGGCCACCTGTACTTTTTTTGAAAGGCTGAACCTTTTAAAACAAGAAGGTCATGCCAAAAAGTAACATTCCAAAGTGCAACAGCAGAACTTGGTCGTGAAATTGCGTGAATGTGTAGAGCTGTAGGTCATCGCTCCTTTCTTTACCTAACGCTATAGGTCGCAGTCAGTGGTAAAGTAAAATTCCCCAAGCTTCACAGGACAACGGGCGCACAAGACGAAAGATGAAGGGAGGAGGGGAGGGAAATAAACAAATAAATAAAGGAATGGAAGAGGGACTGATTAAATGGAGCCAAGTGTGACGACCTGCTGCAAGAGAAGCTGAGTGAGTGTGTGTGAGGGAAAGAGAAAGTGATCGCACACAAATGCAATAGACGAAGCAACTCACCCTTGCAGCGAGACGTGCTAGCGAGAGGTGCTGCGACAAGGTGACACGAGGGAATAACATGTGGTCTAAAGACCAAAGGAAAGTAAATTAAAAACCACCTAGTGTAAAATCATCAATATGTAGCTGTATATCCCCCTTTCAGCAGAGCATATGTACTATTACTTGGAGCATGTCCACTGGGAGAAGCTACTATATTGTAGAGAATTCCAGACCAGAAACTAATTTAAAATGAAAAAGACAAACATTATAGCAAAAGTGGAATATTATAGCCTATATATTTTTCCTTTTTAAGATGAAGCTAAATTTGTCTGGACCTGATACTATATACACACTTCACTTGGATATTGTTTTCTGCGCCTTTCTGTTCCTCTTTTTACTGAACGCTGCACCTGTCTGCATTCGTCTCAGGACTCAAGGTGAAAGATAAGGTTGCTCCGAGACATTTTAAAAGGTAGCCTAAAATTGACGATTCATCTCGCTGGCAGCATGTCTGAGGATGTTATAAAAGGTTTTCTGTGTTCCCAATGTTTCAGTGATGGACTGTATGTCCTTGGAGCTTTTCAAAAATCCCATGTTTATTGGAATCATTTAAAAACTTGCCAATAACTACATCGTTACACAGAGAAATGGGATGAATTCACAGAAACATGCGGTCATGACAGACCATATGGATGCAACATGAGCCTTAGATGTTTGACAGCGTTTAGACATTGGATGCAGATTTAATAAGAGTGTTCACACGTAACACAGGAATTGAATATGATCGAGCTGGTGAGCATCGTATGAATCGTATCTTTAACTCTCGCTCTCTCTAGAACCTTTGTCTTTATTCGGGTTCCCTTTGAGCTGCGGTAAAATGATGGGAAATTATATACATCTGCAGTCACTGATGCGTGAAATCACAAGTTTAATAGTGATCAAGTGCCTTGGGATAGAGACAGAAATTGGTTTGGTAAACTGTACGTTAGGTCGATCGCATAAGATCTAAAGGAATGTGACTTTTCTGCTCCTTTTGATTCTCCTCATCATCCTGTGTCCTCAAGATTTAAGCGACAACCCCACATACAATTATGGTAAAATTGTATGACCAGCTCTCCAATTTTGTACTGTTGAAAGAGATGTGTCACTTTGTAATGTTTAACATTTCAAATTCATCGGAATGTGTCAAGACCATCATGCATTCAAAGCCATCATCCAAAAAAAAAAGAGCATGCCAATTTAAGACCACAGAGCAATGACGGATCCCTATGTTGAGGATACATCAGTTGCAGATATATTGAACTGTAATTGCATCAGGAGGAAATATTTATAAAGTAGGAATTTCTTCAGGCTGAAGCAATATAAGTAGCAGGAACACAAGCATTAGGCCCTGGATCCAGGCGCAATATTGCGAGAGACCCAGGGCGAGATAAACATTGATGTAATTTCAATATTTGAAATTGGCAAGTTTAATTTAGAGTACGAACAAGCCAATAAGCTGAGAAAATAGCAAATACAAGAGAGAAAATTACCTTGCAGGATGAAAAAAAGTGAAAAGACTTAAGGAATGTATAAAAGTAATCTCCAAGTGGAAATTAGAAATCAACCCACAGAAAGGGGAATAACAGAATATAAATATTACTGTCCACACTCTAAATCAATATAAAATTGCTAGAAGACCGAATTACCATGGTAACTCAAGTAAAGAATGAAGCAATTCTTATTATTTCAAAATAAAACCTGGTACCTGAAGCCCTGGGTTTTATTACAGCAGCAGACTGATTAGGGGTCTAGTATTCGTTTGAAACATTTCAAATGCATGCGTTAGAAACGAACACATTTCATTGGTCCGTCGGCACGCAGTTCTCGTAAATTAAACGAGGAACTGTAACTAAGAATATATCATCAGGATGAAGAATAGAAGGGTGTTCTTTTCTCTTCTCCAGGTTCTTAGGTAGCCCAGCGATGCGAATGATCAATCCTGAACAAGTCCACAATGAGGACCCAATTATTCCTCCCAATCCAGTTTTAAATACCTTGCAGGGAAAGAAAATGGCTGAATAGCGTATTTCTCCAGAGAGAATTAAAAGTCAACCGAGAGCTTCTTTTATTTAAAGGTAGTCATGAAAAGGAGTTGTGCTTGTTCTGTACCTTAACACATTTAAACACTCAAATTGTAAGAAAGTACAAGAGCAAGGTATTGTGTCATTGCCTGAAAGCAGTAGAGCAAGGATTAAATACAGTGCAAGGACCACTGATGACAAAGCCTGCGAAGCTGAAATGTGAAAGGGCTGATAAGTTGGGAAGGCTGTGTAATAGTACAATAGCGAGGGTGTGCAAAACTACGACACAAGTCCCAAATCGCTCTACTTTCATTCTCCAGCGCTTAGTACATCACATAGTACAGAGAACAGAGATATAAATGACCCAATATTTCACATAGAAAAAGGCACATATTTTAAGACTTCCTAACAGCTCTGGGTGAATATTAGGTCAGAAAACTGAAGCAAGTGAAAACTACTTTGTATCCTACTTTCCTGTTAGGGAGAACGTAACGGAATAATTATTCTATTGTAGGATGCAGTTATTTCAGAGTTACACAGACCATTTGAAAGTTCAGTTATGGAAACCAAATACAGCACTGACACTGGCGTCTATAAAATTCAGAATCGCTACACAACTGCATTATAAAATGATTTGCTTGAAGGCCATTTTTCTAAATCGCAAGTTTATAAGTACCGACAATCCATTCATGTTTGCTTACACAGAGGCGTATGGATAATGCGAGCAAACATGAGGGTAGTGCATATGGTTATGTTTATTTTTCACAAGGCTCAGTTAAATGAATCTTATTCACTAGCTTCCCTCACTTTTAATTCAGTACAAGATGTCCGAACTATGAGAATACTGACCTCAACTGATATATTTAGAGTCAGACTATAGCCTTTTATTAGAATCAGACTTATCTGAACATAGCCTGTGCTTGTGTTAGTAAAAAGTGTGAGTGAGTGAGTGAGTGAGTGAGTGAGTGAGTGAGTGAGTGAGTGAGTGAGAGAGAGCAGATCCAAGCTGCCTTCCCATCCCTGCCAAAATGCCAGCGCAGTTGGTCGGCACCAGCAAGCAAAGGGTGAAGCTTTTAGGCAATGAGCAGCAGGTGATCTAAGCTTTTCTGTAAGTCCTAATGCTCCTAAAAGCCACTCTCCCTGCTTCTGTAATTGGGCATCAGTAGTTAATGTAGTATTGACTGCATTACATGCTCCTGTGCATCCTCTCCTACTAATGCCATTTGCATCACCTTGTACATTTGCCATATTGCTTAGCCAATAGCTGTTAAAAGCAATCTGAATCATGAATCATATGGGGAACTTTTAGCAAGACAGACATCCAAAGGAGACAATTTACAGTTGAGTTAATCTGGGTACATTAGCGCAACATGGATTGAGCGAGACAGACCAATTTATGTTTCTACGGCAATCCCTTTATTGGTTTTTAGATGGGTTAGTGAAAGGATGGTTGGCTCAAAGAGATATGAAATATCTATTTTCAAACATAAATATGGGTCTGAAATGCAAGCCATTACTTTAGAGGGGAAAGGGCCCCTGGCTAAAACTAAACGTGTGTGTGTGATGACAATGTTCTCTGAAAGATGACATGCAAGGCATTTTTAGGTCAAAGACACTTTGTAGGGATTTTCTTCTCTCAACGGCGTTAAAGAAACATAGAAAAGTATAAAAACGGGATTAAGCTTCACCAAAAAAAAACTTGTCCGAACCGCAAGCTCCGAAAGAAAAGTTTATAAACTGTTTCCATAGGAACCAGCGTGCAGCGTAAACACAGAGACGTGCATCGCACACACGCCTATAAAAACAGAAATATTTGCAAACTAAACACGCTGATATCAAACTGGTGAAGTAGATGTTCTCGTTTTGCCCTATCGATAAACGTTAAGGTTCAAATGCTCTCACCTGTCAGCGAGGGCAGCCGCTGCTGATAGAACATCTCCCCGTAACTTCACAGATTTGACCGAGCGCTAACTGATACTGCGGTGAATAGAGACGCTGGTTCAGCTCGGTTTTAAACAGATAATAGTATATTGCATACGCGGGGAGAGTCCAAGAAGTACACCGTATTCTACACGTCTGAAGTCTTTTAGGATAACGTTAGCGAACGCGCTTTCCTCCTCATGTAAACCTGACGAACGAACGCGTCCGTCTGATATGACAAACGAGCTGGAGCATGAAAGTGCCGTTCGCGGGGAAAATGGACGCTAAATGCTGCATTTCCTCACTGTCCCGCGTTCTTCATAGTCGTAAGGAGCAAATGAATGCACTAACAATCTTCCGCACACTTACCCTCTTCCTTGTCTAACACCATCGTCCTGAGGAGCGAGGAGTCCGGCTCCAGGCGATCCGCTCTCGGCTCCAGCACACTTCTGCGCGCGCCGCTCGCGTCTCTGAGTAGAAATAGCTTTGCAACAACAAAAATAATAATCGTCCGCGTTGCTGCCGCAAGCTTTAATTACACAGGCAGGCTCGTCTGTGGTTTTCCGCTGTTCAGATACAGAAAGCCATGTAGAGAAACGTGTGTGTCCGTTATTCTATTGTTTAATGTATTTCGGAGGTTATAACGATGTCCCTTCAGCTGTATTCGCGTACGCAGCAGCGCGTCAGTAATATCCACGCTTGCAATTAACGAGGTCTAAATCTAAAGTGAGACACTGCGGTGCATTCCATGCAAAAATGAAACGACTACACTAAATCAAATCTAATTTAAACACCCGTTTAAATTGAGCTGCCGCGAAGAAGCTATTCTCGGAGTCGAAACGTGTTCCTCCCAGTTCTCATTTGCTCCGAAACTGTAACTGTATTCATGAAATCCAATTCTGAGGCTGACAACTCCTAACAGCATGCTCACTCTGCCTTTCTCACCCAATTTATGCGCTCCGCGCGCTCCTGCTACTGAATAAATGCGCGCGCTTCCCAGAGAGCCACGGATTCCCCTGTTAATTAAATCAATTCATTATGCTCAGATCTGATTAGCAGCCCTTCCCCCCCTCTTTGAATCAATTATTCAATACACAAACATAATTGCTTGTGCCAGAGGTGTCTAAGTATTAGCTTATTTAACTCCAAGGACACTAATTACCCCTAGGGCAAGGGAACTTTTCTCATTAATTCTGACAAAACACAAAAGCACAGCTAAGGGAAAGTGTGTGTGTGTGTGTGTGTGTGTGTGTGTGTGTGTGTGTGTGTGTGTGTGTGTGTGTGTGTGTGTGTGTGTGTGTGTGTGTGAAGTGCTCACAGGGGGGTGTGAGTGTACGTGTGTTCTTGTGTGATTTGTGTTGTGTGTTATAAATAGAGAAAAGAGGGTTTGAGCTTTTGAAAGCATTATGAACAGTTTTCATGATCTAATTTCTTCTCATTCTTCATTCTCGCCGTTTATAATATTTCCACTCTATATGTGATCGGCTAGAAGACTCACTTTCCATATTCAGATAAACAGTCATTTTGAGAGCAACAACACAACAGATGGGCTGTGTTTTGATTAGTGGTGAGATAGGCGACTGAGTTTGGCTCTGGTAATTTAATTGTTAGCTGCTACTTCGCTGATAAAAGTGTTACTGTTTCATGGTGGGCAATTGGTGGGGTTTCACCTGCCCTGCGGAGACTCTTAACCAATCAAGTCAGAGATCCAGCCGAGATTATCCATTAGGGGAGATGCAGAGGTTACAAGTGCTCTGTTTAGTGTAGCTAGTGATCTGGTTTTCTGGTTTTTCCTTTATTTTTATTGCACGTCCCTGTCGAGGTAGAGATGAAAATGAGATCTGGATCTCCTTGAAGGTGATGAATAGGCATAAATTATGTAATCATAATTTATATCTGCTCATAAGAAATTAGGGTGCAAATCTTCTATGCCCCCTAGACCTTCATTCGTAGTGTAATTCAAACTATAGGCTGTAGCAACCTTAGCAGATTGGGACATTGCCCTGCCCCTAAAATCCATTGTTTGAGCCTTTGCTCTATGCCTCTCTTGCCTGACATGTCTGACTTTTCATTTCTGCAGTGTGATAGATGGATGACTTTTGACCACAAATGTATGTCTGCTGACCTCTTGCAGAAGTGAATGCTGAGAAGTGAACCCAATTAATTTAATCACAACAAACCGCGGGAACAAGGAAAGTGTGGCCTTTGTTGTTGAATGCTGAGCTACAAAAGGCTTCTTGACAGTTAAATTGTGAAATAATAACATTGCCGAACTCGAAGTGTTTTAAAAAGAGAAACCATATGCTGTTAAAACACCTCTTACAAAAACAAAAAAAACCAGAGAAGGACTAATCTGAATGAATAAGTATTTTTTGACCGACAGGTAAGCCTATACAGTGGTTCGTTAGTAAAAAATCATTATGTTGTGATATTCCGGCTTGTTATGAAGCTGACTAGGAATTTCTTTCACCAGTGCGGTGACACGCATCATGCTTCTCTTCTGTACTGATGGGCAGTGATGGAGCGATCCATTGTTTCTTTATTATTAGGAGGCCTAGAGTGCCTCCCTGTTCTGTGGCACGCTTCATACAGTTGCAACTGGAAACCATCCTGGAGTGTGGGCCTTGTGTTGCAGAGTTAATTAAAATTCATTTCTGATTGGGAATTAAGCAGGCCCATCTATTTACTGCTAGGGCTCACATACAGCCAGTTCAAAAACACAGCACAGTAATTAACCCTACCTAATCAGATAGCATAGAGCCGAGTTGGGTTCCCATTTATCCTGGGGCAAGCAATCAGTGGATGGTGGAGTCAGGGAGAGGTTGAACACGAGCCTTTCCTATATTTCATAATGGTTAAGCTGATTATAAACCAATATCAGACATGGTACTTTTCTCTAACTGCGTTCAATGGAAAGTCCTGCTAGGAGGAAAGACTCCGAGAGGCCTGTTGTGATGATATCTGGATAAATGAGATAAATGCACATGATAGATGGTGCTTGCTTACATTGTCTTAAATGAATTCAAATACCAGTTGAAAGTTGTCCTCCATTCGATGGGCAGGACTCAAGATGTTTTCTTTCATGTGTGAGACTCATGCTTCATCACAGATAATTATCTGAGAATTTTAATTGGTTTCCCAGGATGTTTTTTTTTTTAACTTTCTGAGCACATCCTCTGCGTTCTTTCAGCGAGTTCTGTTCAGATCTTAATTTTGTACCATATAATGGATGCAGTAACTTTTTAATATTAGAATGCAGTATTTTAATGGTCCACGGGACCATATTAGGTTTAAGCAGTGGACAATAGTTGTTTTTAATGTTCTGTCATCAGTTTATGGAGCCCCTCCTAGTGGCTGCATAATGCATGTTCACGTTTAAGTGATCCAGAAAGAGCCTTTTTCAGCTCTCCCTCCGGTTACAAGAGCATATTCCATATAATCCAAGAAACTGTCTATGACCTCAAAGAGCCTTACCACTTGAATATGCTCTTCTCCTTTACTGATTGCACGAAGCAGCAATTTGCAGTCCACCTACTCATTCCAAATGGGACTAGTCAAAAATAGCTTAGGTGTCATTTGGGGGCAAAGAATCCTCTTCCCAAACATTTAATCCAACTTTAATCCCAGTCATTAAGAATTAGACATGCAGAGCTGTCCGGCCGTGCCTCTAAATTACAATCAAACGGTTACCAATTACACAAATTATTGATGGTAGATTCTCTTTTCAACTGCAAATTAAGGCTATTAAGAAAGGCTCCTTTTTAATGCAAAAGTGACTAATTAACCAACGGATGGGAAATCTGCAGCCCAGATATCAAAAAAAGTGCTTGGCGCACATTGCAGAAACACAAGGGAACCAATTAGTTTAATTATCAAAACAGCTAATTAAAATTGCACAGTTCCTAATTAGTTCTTTGCTTTTGCCTCTAATTGACAGTATGGAGATAAATGGGCTGCCGATGAAAAAGAGAGAGAGAGAGAGAGAGAGAGAAAGAAAAGGGGAGAGGAGAAAAACAGGAGAAACTTCTACAGAATATTTATGCTGACTTTATCTCCGTCTGTGTGGCAGCCCTTGAAAGTGGAAAATTAATGACCTTAATTCCCAAACTGTTTTCCCTCTAACGGCGCTCCCCTCCATGCTCCCGGTACACTCGCCTTTGTATGGGGTTTGCCACCCTGCCAACTACTGGAATGGGGGAAAAGGGAGGACTTGGGGGTGGGAAAGAGCCACCAATTCTCCTCCTAATGTGACAGCTCGCACCTAACAATAGAGCGAGATGAAAGAGTGGAGCAGATGTAACCACTGGGAGCATTGCATCGTGGGACTGCAACTTTGTCGTACTTTTTTTAAAGGGCTTCTGCCATCTTTTCCGAGCTCTAATTTGTCCCATAAAAAAGAGAAGTCTGCTGGGACGCAGATAAAAGACATTTGATGGAGGAAAATGTGCTTGTATTGAACGCTCAAATGCTAGATGAATAATTGCTCTCCAAACTTGATTTATTTTCAGATTCATTTTCCCATGGAGTGACCCGTGTGAGCGGTGCGCCTGCATTGCTGTTTTACTAGCATTTCTTAAAAGGTATTTGAAACTAAAAAACAATGATGGATCCCACCACTACATGAAATTGTTTCCCGGGCAATCTTGAATGACAGCTATTTGATCTTGAAGACAGTTTTTTGACTGTGCCTGACATGTCCCATGCTCGAGTAAGGCCCGGACCTGGCTGGCTGTAATCCCGCCTATATCCCCTCACATGTCACTGTCGCAGCAACCCGCTTCACATTAGGAGATAAGCATCTACTAATCAGTTTACTCAGGGGCCTGTGTTAAAATGTAAATTACATTAATGCTCAAATTATGCATTATGGTAGTCAGTGATGCCTGGCCCATAGCCTGCATAATGTTCCCATCATTTGGATACAATCTTTTTAGGTTTGTTGTTAATGCACACTGATTCGCCCTGGTCTGGTCAGCATCAAGTGTGATACATCAGTCGGCCAGCGTGTGGGACATCATAAGAGAGTCGTCATTTCTGAATTAGCAAGAGAGAAGCTTTTTATCGGAGCTACTCTAAAAGGTTATGATAATAGCATGTTGGTTTCTTTTGCCTAGCACTCGCCCATGAAGAAAGATATTTCTGCTCTTCACATTAATATTTTGGTGCTGGAGGTTGGAAAATTGCGTAGGTATTAATTTACTTGTAATCCCAGTGAGTCAAAGTGGATTGCCTGAAGAGCTTTTAGGAACAACATTCGAAATGTGATTTATCTCTCCTCTTCCTGGCCATTTCGAAATTGCACCCTGAAGAGACCCTCATGTTGCAGAAGCTCTTTCTGCCCAGAGGAACCTGCTGCCCATGACTAACAAAGACGCACATTCTCGGCTAATTGATTGTCTTCTGTTTTATTTATGGAAGGGCGGTAATTAGTGGCCAGCATAATGTACGCCCTTCATTAGCACACGGGTACCACTATGGATTTCGCTGCTTTGTTTTAGATGTGCACACCATTAGGAGAAAACAAAAGACGAGAATTTATTAGCACGGGCTCTTGTAAATATCCCTGAGAAGTCTGTGTGCCTTTAAGGGAGAGCGCAAGGCCTGTAAAACTTCTGTCAGCGCTTGCTCAGTGATTCCATTCGCGAGACGGAATACGTTAAGGAAAAAGCGGTATAAATTTAATTTTAATTGTTTTGTACACACGCCAGTGAAAAGGAACTGATTGGACACAGTTCACAGACAGTATATTAATATGTTATTTTCATATGTTAATTGGTTTGCATAATCTTTCCCCGTGCCTGGTTTCAGAGTACCTGGCACCGAGAAGGGGCCTAGAGAGAGAAAAAGGATGACTCCAATTTACATAAAATCAGACTCTCCGAACATTAAATAATAATGCGTCTGCAAGCCGAAGGTGTGTTCAGTTAGCAGAAAGCACATTTCTATAATTTATACGCCAGCTGTTTTGATGCTTTCGAGTCCATTTGCCTCCCTGCCTGCATTTAATGAAATCTTGTTACTGGAGAATTGACTGGAGCTAAATTGAGATTTTAATCCCATTGACGTTGTGGCATGGAAATGCACACTGGTGGGAACTTTTAATGGAGGATCTTGTAATCAGAAGACACTTGTATTCAGCTCCCTTACAATAATGAATCTCATCAAATGCTCCGGGCCGAGCGTGCGCGAGGGGCTCAAATTTCAAGGTTTTTGACCATCCCCATTTGAGACATTCCTTGGGGAGAGTGTGATTACTCAAGTTTAGCAGTTTATTGCTTCATCTTTCAATAGCCACTGAAGCACAAAATTCTCATCTAGGTTACTCCCTTTTTTCTTCCTTTACTTGAAGAGCAGGCCAATATAGACTGCATAACAGCTGGTGACATCTAAGAGAAGCACCATGTGGATTGCTATTGCGATGAACGCTTTTGTTGTCCAAATTATATTCGCATTATCATTATCATTCTGATTAGTCAGTTGCAGCATTCAGTGGTCAGATGTTCTTAACCGAACACTTCAGTGCTGCCATTGAGGACAACGAATATTAGAATATATCTGATTACTGCAATTGACCAATGAGATTTCAGAGAGCGATGTAATACATATGTATACTTTCATATCACACCGCAAACTCGCTCTTTGTTGTTTCATATTGCATACTGTAATATTGTTTCATTGTTTATCTTATTGCTACTGTAGGTCAGTTGTTTTATGGCTAATTTACGCTGCATTAACAGACTCAAATATTGTTGTGAATCTTGTGATTGTTGCTCAAAATTAGCCTTTATGTTGTGGATAACAATGGACTAGTGAACAAGTTTTAAAGATATTTGATGAGTGACCATGTACGTAATATGCTGGATAATGAACAATTATTATTGTAAAATAAACCCCTTCTGGGTGAGAAGGGTTGTTTTCGCAATAATGACCGGCTGATAGCATTCTACCGTACACAGTGGATTGCCTCAAATAATCACAAACACTGCGTCATTCAGCAGTGCATTGCATAGCTGTTTGTTCCACCATGATTCAATGGATATCACGGAAAGTTCTCACAAGACATTTTTAGGGCAGTCCCAACTGCTTTGCGTTGCTTTTTTAGAAGATCATGCAGGGACACCGTGGTTGTAGTAGGGGCTAGATTTGTCCATGTTCCTCCTGGAGGTCTACTGCAGATCAATCACTGTAGAGCTGCTCCTACTGGGACTCTCAATAACATCCACTGATTGCTTTCTGTGGTGGAGGCTGTTAAGTGGGAGCCGCATGATGGGCTCATGGACAACACTTAACGATCAATCAGCAAGGTCCAGACCTATTTCCAACTGCATACAGAGGCCGTCCTACACACCACACGCATTCAGCTGGAGAACCATTCAGGTGGTCAGAAGTGTTTAAGAATCACCAGGGAGAGAGCCCCTATCAGCTGTGGAGTGGAGAGTGAGGGAGGGCTGTAGTGGACAAGGACGTGGAGAATCCACGCTATTCGTATTCAGTTTGGTGAATGTTTGGTCATTATTTATAATAGGGGAGATTTGAAAGTTGATATTTTGTTTTGAATGGTGTTTGAGAGCATGACCTTCAAAGAGTCAGTGTGCATTTCAGCTGGCACTTGATGAGAAAAGCTTGTCTTTGGGATTGGCAGGCATTCTGTTGTTTCCCTACCAATTTAAATACACCAGACAAACAAAGCTCGGCAAAACAACAAACTACATTTACCCGAGCAGAAATACTTCATATGCAGCTTGTGCAAGAGACCACCAAATGTAATGAACCATAACATTTCAAGTCTTTAAGAACGTTGCTGCATTGTGCAGTAGTTCCGCAATTGCTGAGAGCAGTCAAATGCAACACGGTCCAATCTGTACCACTGGCCTTACTTTAAATGTATCTTAAGTGCCTCCATAGGGCAGATGAAGCTCTAATGGTGAGAGAGCTACTTGAAGTTTTCCCATTGATTAAGGATTCCATTGACTTAATGAGCATTGTGCCTTCTATCAGATAAGCAGTCAATAAGTTCTAATCTCCCAAACAGATGTCAGGCACAGACTAGCTATAAATGAATTGATCTGCTCATCTTCCACAAATGGGAAAATGGCTAGGTATTGATATGACTCCCAGCATGGTGATGGATCAGGGATGGTGTTAAAACATGATCCATTGACCAGGAAGTGATCGCAGGAATCAGACACCAGTGCTAATCTCAATTTGCTTTAAGCCTTCAAAGGAATGTGAGATGAAGAGATGGCAAGATTTGTTCAATTATAAAGTGTTTTTTTTCTTTACTGCAAATATAGTTTTATTCCGTTGGGAATGTTACCAGTGTGGGGAAGCGAGACATGTTTTGTATTCCCCTGATTGTAATCTGTTTCGGAAAGAGTGTCTGTTATATGATGAAACCTAATAAGTAGTATCAGCAAAAAGATGTCAAACAGTTTCCAGAGAAGTAAAGAGTGAATTTTTAAACTTGACTTCTGTGTTGCTGAAGGAAAATCTATGAGTCTGTCCTTTCAGGTATTTCTGTGCTCCAATACAGCTGCATTTTCGAGTTATAAAGACTATAGTTAATAGACTTGGCTTGCTTGGATTCCTATGAAATCTTGGGAAGATTTATACAACCTCCTTCTCTATTTTCTCTCAGTCATTGCAAGAAGATCAAGTTTTGAATAAGAACAACTGCTTATTTAATAGAAACTGAAACAAGCTCTTCCCCCGCTAATCTTTCACGATTTGGTTGTCAGAAATCTTAATCTTTCCTGTGGCCTGCAATAATGAGCCTGCTTTATTGGTCAAAGGCCATAATCATTTGAGCTCTTTCTTTATAAACTCATTTCTGCAGACTGACATTGTGATAGAGGCACGAATAATAAATCATAAACGGGTCCTTCTAGAAGATTGCATTGTAAATGTCAAACCACACAGGAAATTGTAATTAAAGAAAGGAAATTGCCTCAAAGAACCACCTGATTTTGAAACGAGCAAAGCATGGAATTTTGTAAGCATTTAATTATGGTTCAATTTGCCAAGACTGTTAGTTTTTTTTTTCTTTGTTCATCTTTTTCTCTTGGACTTATTATTCTTTCCTCTTCTTCACAGTCACTCAGCGTGAGTTGCTGAAAAGAGGATCAGGAAAAGAGCTTAATTCTCTATGCTTTCATTCACAACCAGAGTGATTATTTAGTAAAATATTTTGTTCTGTCATTATCCAGTGTTTGAGGACTAAAGGGAGCACATTTGGGGCAGTTGTGGCCTAATGGATAGAGAGTCGGACTTGTAACCCGAAGGTCTTGGGTTCGAGTCTCAGGTCCGGCAGGAATTGTTGGTGGGGGGAGTGAATAACCAACGCTCTTCAATCTTCACTTTCAATACTACGACTGAGGTGAGACCCTTGAGCAAGGCACCGAACCCCCAACTGCTCCCTGGGCGCTGCAGCACTGGCTGCCCACTGCTCCGGGTGTGTGTTCTACTGTGTGTGTGCACTTGGATTGGTTAAATGCAGAGCACGAATTCCGAGTATGGGTCACAATACTTGGCCACGTGTCACTTCACTCACTCACTCACTCACTTAATCATTGCGTTGCATACCTTCAATGTTTAGACAACTTATTTTTTTAGTCTTTTTAAAAGTATTGCATAAAGTTAAATGAAATATACACAAATCATTTATTTTTGACTGAAACACCGAATGAGAAGCAGCAATAAAACTAAACATATTATTTTTCCCAGAGTACCTAATTGTTGATGATAATAAAGACTGCGGCAGGTAAAAATTCCTCCACAATATAATTTATGTTTTTGTTCTGACAGTGATATGGTTTCAAATGATCAACATAGGTTACATATTTAGCAATTATTATTATATTGTGCTATTACATTATTACATCTATCATTAATCTCGCTAGAATAGATTCTGACTGCTCAGTCATGCCATCTAGTGGTCAAACGGAATCCGGGATTATCTTGTTTCACGTTTCATACTGCTAATACTTTATTCGAAGTCAACAATTAATTCTGGATATTCATAGGTTGACGTTTCACATCGTACATTCCTAAACCCCGGGTTAACATTCTTATTTGCATATTTACAGTTTCAGTGTCACTGATTGGACGAACGCAGTATGTGATTGTTTACATAAAGGCTCTAGCATAGCGCTTTTTCTTATTAGCTATGTTGCCGAGTGCATCAAGTTTTTCCTCAGTTAACTTTTCAGACTATAAAGGTAAGAATTAAACTATTTTCCACTCTATTTGATGTGGAAGGACTGTTTATACGCATGCCATGTTTCTGTGACTGACGAGACATGTGGGTTTTGTTGGCGGTGCAAAGGTTTCACTGTTTGCCGAGTTCATCTGAGATTGGCATTACTTTCATGTCTCTCTTAACAATGCAAATGCATAAGTCTTATTTCGTAAACCTGAAGTATTACTGTTACTATAATATGGTCGTTGGCCTGTTTCTAGGCTTATTGTTTTGTACATGGTAATGGACAGGTAAAATAATAAAATAATAGCCTATACAGCAGCCATCCTCAAATCTGGCACACTCCTGCAGAGTTTAGCTCTAACCTAATCTAACACACCTGAGCATGCTAATCAGAGTCTTCAAGATCATTAGAAAATCACAGGTAGGTGAGTTTGATCAGGGTTGGAGCTAAACTCTGCAGCAGATTGGCCCTCCAGGGAAAGATTTTAGGAACCCTGCTATACAGTATCACAAAAAATGTATTTATAAGAGATCAATATTACATTTTCATTGCCACATATTAATCCATTTGGTGAGTACAGACAACATTATGATAACATTGTTTGGTTTCTAGAGCATAGCAACACAAGATGTGGGACTTTTAGTTTGGCTCACCAAGAGAGACAAGGAAAAGTTATTTGAAACCAGTCATTACTTTCGCAATTTGATTTAGCGCCTCTAGTGGCTCAGACACTGAACGCTTCACCAGCTACAGACCTCAGCCGTCTGACATATCAGAAGACCTCATTGTCGCATGTTGTGGTGGAGGGGTGTGACAGATAGCAGTGAGTGTGTCTGAAAGAGAAAGATCTGGTCTTGAAGTGGGTATCTACCCACACTCCTTAGCCCTGTGCAGCGATGTCAACCAGCCCCTCTGCGAGTCAGGCTGAGTGAGAGGAACAACAGAAATTTCAACTGAGAAGATCAATTATAGATAGAAGGAAATGAATGGGGAAAGTAATTTAATAAATTATTGAGTTGATGTCTTATATCATCTACAAAAGCAAATGAAAAATTAGATTGTGTATTTGGGTGAAACTGGATTTTTAAAAAGGCTCAGAAAACATATTTAATTAGAAAAAGAAAAAAGATAGTGATTGGTATAGCCAGTTACACAAGGAGGAAAATGAATAGGTGGAAGAGAGATAGTGAGACATGTGCCCGAGAGAGAAAGAGAGAGAGAGACATATCATGGACAGGAACACCAGAAAGTGAGACTGAAAGTTTAGGCAACTTTCTCGCTTCTAAGAGCGAAGCACAGTAAAATATATTGTTAGAGTCCCAAGGCAGGACATTGCAAATTAATTAGCATTTGCAATAAATTCTTAGATCACCATATATCCAGTTTCAAATCTCACAGATCCAGAACATGCAGTGGCTGTAAACTTATAAACACCAGCCATAGCAGAAATAGAAATAGCCCCAGTTAATGTCAATGTGACTTCATTTTTTTGTTTTCAACATACTGTCCCCAACCCAAACACATGTATCTAAACATAAAAGAGGACACTCTGATTTACCCATCAGCCTCAGGAAAAAGTAAACAGTAAAAGTAATTAGAAGGCAGTAACTTGAAAGTTGAATGTGGATTTCTCCTCTGTTTGAACCGGAGCATGAGCATGAGTTATAGTGCAGATGAGGGAGGAGAGGGGAAGTAAGGAAGACTAATTATGCGTTTCTCCGAGTGGCTTCTTTGGGACGAGGCGGTGTGGTGCTGAGACACAAGGAATGCAAATTGCGAAGGTTTCTAGGTGAGGTGTGCCACAGTCACAGTTTCTGTTGGGACCCACAGCATTCCCAAGAGACCAGCTCTACGAACGGTATTATCGGCATTGTAGAAAAAATGTCACTATTTATAAGATGAAAGGCTATCTTCGGGGAATTAACAATTATTATTATTATTTTTTTTAATTGGTGTTGTGAGATACTTTTCTTGTTGCCAGAGGTTTGATATTTGTGTATTTACTGGATTGCACTTCATTTCTGCATCATTACAACTCAAGGTGATGTATTTGTCAGTGTTTTGACCTCATGGTTGATGCAGTAACTCCTGTACACATACAAACTTCAAGTTTCCAGAGTTTTAATACAGAGCATTATAGATTTCACATTGGAGTTCCTTTTCTTGCTGTACATTGCTATAGTGAAAATGACTGATGCTGCAGGACATTTTAGTTATTTCAACCCTTTGATCCAGGCAATCAGGTTATTTCCTTTAGAACTCCATGAGTTTCTAGAAAACAATAATCAGAGGGTCTGTTGAAATGCAAGACCAGACTGCTTCTTGGACATGAAAACAATCTTGTAATTGTGAAATGCTTCTCAAGCATCAATCAATGATTTAAGAAAAAAAACATGATGAATAAAAGCAACTCAAAGACCCTAATCAAACAGAGAAGTCGAGTTCAATTCCAAACAGCACTTCAAAGTGAAGCAGCATTTCGATATAGATTTGTACAAGAACAATCTATAGCGCCGCTTTGTTGTTTTCGTCAGACTCGAAAGGGGAAGAAAATCTATTAACTCCTGATTAAAATGTACTCAGTTGCGTGAAGAATACTTGTGATTCAAGTGTGAATAGATTGTCGCTGCCATTAGATACGAGTTTATGCAGGTGTTGGCCACATTCGGTGCTTGTGTGGGTGTCTTCAGGCGGGCCCAGAGCTGAAATGGTGATAATATAAAAATGCGTGAATCCGCTAATGAGACCCTCTTAATATTCTGAAAATCTAAGCATCATATTATCATAAACGTGCTCACAATTTAGTCAACTCCAACGAGAGGCTGTGCTAGGAAATAAATTGTCCCGTTCTTTAACGCTAAGTATTTGAGAGCACATGGATCCCTGCCACTGCCGTCAACCTTTTAAAAGCTCGGTGATTGTCATATGAATAGAAAGTGCCTCTTTTAAGCGTACATGCAAGTTCCTGCCAGTGCGATGAATGGAGCTCTATATTTTACCGTATACCAACACGATCTCTAATTGCGTTCCCGATCAGGCTAATTGAGTTGGATTCCAGTGCAAAGTCACAGTTATAAAGGCCTACTGAAAAAAAACAGATGCCTGTACGGATGTACTTCAGATGTGTGAGTGAGCGGATTGATGCCAACGGCCTTTGTTCTGACATCTGTCAGTGACATCTGATGATTGGTTGGAATGTGGCGTCACTGGATATATTTTTCCACAGCCTGAGCTAAAATTGAGCTGTGTTTCAGGGTCATCAACACTATTGTGTCCGTCCGTTAGAGGTCACATCTTTTGTCATCTGATTGTGTGTGCGATTGAATAAGAATCATTACATTAGATCGTAAGTTGCTGAAATACAGCTGCCCTAACCTTAGAGTAGCTCTCGCTCCCTGCACCGCTGTAATTGAATAACTTACCCACACAAAAAAAACTCTGCTCATCCTTTTCGCCTTCTCTGCAGCAACACGGAGAGAAAAAAAAGTCTTCTCTGTAACTACCTGGGAAAGCAACCCATCAACAGCTGTTAGAGCTGACTTGAAGGTTAAATATTAGGAAGGAATCCAATTTCTCTTGTCTATTCAGCTCAGCGGTGTGTTAGATTGCAGCTGGAGTGTGCTTAGCGAATATGGGGATATGAAGTGGGCTAATCAATCCCCTCTGCCTCATTCTCAAATTCCTCTCATATCAGGTCCCTGCCCCCCAGGCTGGCCTTCTGCTTTCCGAAAGCCAATTCCACACGAAATAAGAACTGTGACCTGCAGCTAGAGGGTGAAGTTGAGTTTTTCCTTCATGATTAATCTCTTCTTGGGTGGCTTTCAGAAAAAAACAGGGAGAGAGAGGGTGGACGTTGTGTGTGTGTGTGGGGGGGATAATGTAAGAATAAGACAACATGCATGTTGCTGCTTTGCAACAAGACTTTTTCTTCAAAGAACATAGTATGGCCGAGCAGGCTTATAATCATGGGCTACTCGTTTTGATAGGGCTTCATATTGACATTGAGAAAATGAAGTAACAGATGCCACGATTAGACCTGCCACTATCGTAATTGTCACCTGAACGAGGTAACACTAATGTGCTTTTTAAAAGCACTTATTTATTTATTTTTCCAAGGTCTTCACATGGCTTGGTGTGATATACATGTTATCAACTAACAGGACCGTGGCAATCGTGTACAGATGTTACTTAGCAACTCTTTATTTTATTCTCATGGATTTGAACGATTAGGTCAATAAATTCAGTTTCAAATTACGAATAAATTGTAAATTTTTCAAACTATACATTTTAAATTAATTTTTAGAATTAGTGTATGGATCAAGACAAGCAGAGTGCAGAGTCTTCGGCGTAAGGCAGTGTAACCTTAAAGTGCCAATGTAGCATTTTATAGCATATAATGACATCTTTCACTGAAATTGAACCTGTCAAGCACTCATCCATCCAGTTGGATTCTACCTAATGGCTGTTGGTTAGAGTTCAGATATATGGTTAAAGTGCCACATACCAGCCTCGAGTGTCTAGAAAGGCTTTAGATATGATGGCTTTTGTTTAGCGGTGAAACTCAGAAGGATGTGCACCATTTAAGCAGTTAAATTATAAAATGGTACAAGCCAAAATGCGGCTACAAATTCAAACCAGGCTCGGGATTACGTTCTGGAAACATTTTGTTGTGCATAAACATTTTTTAAGCATCTCTAAACCTACAGCTTTGTACTTCCGGACTGTGATCTCATCCTCTCATCCTGACCAATCTCACATTCCCCAGGGCCCTCAGATAGACCCCCAAAATTCGGACTGTGCTCACTGGGACGCTAAATGGCCTCTGGAATGGTGTGCATTTTTAATGTCTTAATGATGATCTCATGCTATACAAGTGTTACACATACATCTAGTAAATTTTTTAG
This sequence comes from Gymnocypris eckloni scoliostomus, assembly GCA_027564155.1. Classification (NCBI taxonomy): domain Eukaryota; kingdom Metazoa; phylum Chordata; class Actinopteri; order Cypriniformes; family Cyprinidae; genus Gymnocypris; species Gymnocypris eckloni. Next base: position 27,183,593 of record CM050413.1, on the reverse strand, counting down.
CGTCTAAAACGCTCACTTTGAAAAACAGCCCATTTGCTCGCTACCCCCCACTAAACAAATTGGTGGAGAACAACAAAGTTCAATCTATGCTTGAATATTTCTGTGTTCCTCATGTGCGGCAGGCACTTACAGGAGTGTGTTTTTGCATCCTGGATAAGGTAGAGGTCCGCGAGGGACGAGAGGAAAGTGGATTTCAACCAGGTGGGGGAATCGCCTGCATACAGCTCTGAGCGCCTCTGAGTCAGGCTAAACAGTGGGCACAGTCATCCTCACATTGGGCCAAATGGAAGAGTAAAGTCGCAAACACCATGGAGCTACTTAGAGGAGGACTGCAGTGCTGTAAACATGTTCCTCTTATTGGTGTGTGGTCTTAAACACTCATTAAAGATGGAGTGGGTGGACTTGTTGGGGAGTATTTTGTGCATCTGCTCTCATGTAAGAGATTTGTTTATAATATACCACATTATGGAGTTATCGTGTTAGGTGGCCTGGGCTGACTTTATGCTGTTTGTGGTCTCTGGAATTTATACAGTTATTACCATAATAAGTGCAAGATGTACAGAAGGCCCTGAAGGATAAAGTGCCTTCCTTTAGTCTATTATCTACATTACTTATCAGGGATCAACGCTAAGGATTTTTTCTATTGGCCCGATCGGCCCAGTGGTACAAATTTTGACTTGCCCTGCCAAAATTTTCACTGGCCCTGCCACAAAAAATAAAATAGTTGCTGTTATCATGATTTTTGATATGTTGCTGTTATCATGATTTTTGTTATCTTGTATTCTAATAAATAAGCTTTTTTACAATTCTCTATTTCAATTTCAATACCACAGCAAAAATCACTAACCAAAAATAAACATAAATATAACATTTAAACATTATTAAACACAAGTGACAGCCAGTATATAAGAACAAATGAACTATCATATATATATATATATATATATATATATATATATAATCAGCTTCTTTCTATCAGCTGTGACATATAAATCTGCATGTTTTTATATTTAATCCAAGTGCATTTTTTACTTTTATAAAGGTTCCCCCTAACATCATTAATACTTCATCTTTCATTTTAAATTCTTAAATTTAATCTATAAATTAAATGATAATAATGTCATTATTGTTATCTATACGTTATTCAATTAAATCATTTAAACTGAAAAAAATACAACGGCATGGAATAATGTTACGAGATCATTTTAAATATTTTTTGAATATACAAACAAGAAATGATGGTGGAAATTATACTTTTAAACGAAATTAAAAGGCCAGTAGGTGTCCGTAGTGAGCATTTAATGAGTGAGTCACTGAGTTGTTCATTCAAACGATTCGTTCAAATGGCAAATTCATCAGGGTCTCATTTATAAAACTCTATGTAGATGTCATCCTAAAAGTCTACGTTGGCACAAAAGCTAGATTTTGCATACGCATCTGATTTTTTCAGATTTATAAAACCATGCGTTTGCCAGAACCTGCACAAAAAATCCCTTTATAAATCCCAGTCAGGGGAAAACTGCATACCTGCATCTCCACCCCGACTCCTCCCAGCAATAACTATATATGGAGCTTATAACACCTGGTTTTACTATGTATAACCTCATCTGCATATCATTTCCATGCATTTTCCCATCCACGTGACACCATGTTTAACACCGTCAAAGGTACAAGACATCAAGGAAATATGAGATCCTGACTGTAATTCCATTTGCGCCATAGCCTACAATTTTATTTGTATTGCTAAAAATGATCCAGTATCCTTGTTACATTTTATAATAAATATATGAAAATATCCATAAAAATAAAACGGATTAAAATAGTTGATCTCATTCTGTTACACAGGTCATGTAGTATTTAAATTGTTTTAAACAATTCAAATCAAATTAAATGTATGCAGTTTTGCTGATGAGGTGAACATAAGCTGAACATCTATTTTTATTGGAAACAGCTGATACAATAGGCCTATATTTTTTGCAGTGTAAATACAATTGTTTGACTCGGCGATTTACTGAAAGTATTTTAAAATGGATATGTGCACATCTTTATACCGTTTTCCGTTAATGGTATCCTTCAAATTCAGTGGTATTTTTATAAAGTTTTGGAGATGCCTTTACACGACATCAACACGTCCGTGCAGCAGTGGTACAGTAAGATGTTATAAATGGTTCTATTCAAACCGGACAAAGGACTGACCGTTCGACCACCGTATCCAGCAGTGTCCGCCATAATATCGAAGTAAGTGCACATCATGATCATTGTTCGAAAAAAAAAAATCCTCGTAACATGAGATCAGCAGTTTAGTTTAAAATGAATTATTGTGAACATATAGCACTCCTCGCTGTCATTAAAACATAGGATGCATGAAAAGGGATCAAATGCATCCACTATATGTCTAAACTAGTGGTGGGCATAGATTATTTTTTTTTTATCTAGATTAATCTTGGAATTAATCTAGATTAATCTAGATTAAAATGGCTCATTTGAATTCTGCCGAAGGCATTCAGAATATGTGTGCTACCCAAATAATGACTAAAAGTAAGTCTTAGAGAACGGGTTTCTCAAGCCAGGTGGCGCATTAGACCAGGGGCTCATCTCCTGTTTCCAAAATGCATCACAAACTTTAATCTCTTCCGTCCCAATCCCACGAAAAACTGGGGAAAATCATTCCACTCCCGGAAGAATGACTCCCATTCCCTCCACTCCCGTGTTGTTGTTTTGTTTTTGCCGATAACTGTCAATTACAGTAAAAATATAGTACAGATCACAGCGTGCCCACCTTATTAGTTGAATAAAAACCCAAAATGTCGTTTTTGTTATTATATTGAACTGAAAGCCATCTTATTATGCACAGTGTTGCACAGATTAAATTTCATGTAAATCATCCATGCTAACACACGTCTTCTATTTTATTTTTTGACATTTCACTCTCTATAGATATATTTTTCAAAGACGGAGTTTCAAGTTTCTCGCTCAAGTTCACATGAGACCTAAAGCGCATCCTGTTTGCTTAAAAGCGCAAGCGTTCGTTGTTATTCTGAGTGCACACAAATAACGTAGAGTCTTTACAGATTCGAAAGATGTATTAGGCTACTTTTATCTGTATGACCAAAAAATGACGGAGATTTTAAGAGCAAGTGAACGCACCGGAGCCTGTCCTGCAGCAAAGCAGCTTCCACACAAACACTTCAATAGCGCACATTTCTCTAGGTTAACATCACATTGAGCGGCCATGTAAAGTTGCTACTACATACATCTTTCAGATGAAAAGCCATATTTGAGGTTGATGAATGATAGGTGAGCGTTTGGATGTCCTGCCCGAGACCAGCCGTTAACAATCTGTCCATCACGGACTGCGAGCCTCTAGTTCGAAGACTCGTTCTCGCCGCCTACAGTGCAATTCGGCTTGGTATACACCCGCGCTAAAATATCAGGGTGAAAGTCATCATAGCTTGCGTAGTATAGACCCAGCTCCCAACCCAACTTTGAGAATAGATTAACGGCGATATTTTTTTTATCGCCCGATAAGAGTCTCACGTTAACGCAGCACGTTAACGCCGATAACGGCCCACCACTAGTCTAAACGTAACTTAATTTAACTTCTGCGCAGTGACTTGTTGTAATTTCAGTGCTTAATGAGAGTGGAATATTTATTGTAAATGCATATCGAAATAAAAATGTATTTACTTCATTACTCCTCACTCCAAAAGAGTTTGTGCACATGGTCTAGAATGTCCGTACGGTGCGTACATATTTATATCAAGTTTATTTTTTTATAAATCCGGATATGTGCGTGGAAAATTGCTTAAGCATATTATACGCCCATATTGTGCGTGTACGCAGCGTTTATAAATGAGACCCCAGATGTTTATGCATGGACTAATGAAACTTTGACTCAACCGATTCGTTCAAAACACTGAATCATTCAGCAATGAATCGGCTGGTTGCGGTGAGATGCGCTGTGGTTCCGCCTGCAATGTAAGTGACCTAATATTATTGTACTTGCTTATTTAATTGTTTATTGAACTATTAAACAGTTGTAATGGTGAAAATGAAAAAGAGGGGTATTTTAAATATTAATGTATTTGCCAAGATTCGAACCCACAACCTCGGGTTACAAGTCCGATTCTATCCATTAGGCCACGACTGCCTTTATTAGGCAGTCTATATACTATATCTATATATAGTAGAGGTGCCCAACTTAAGAAACAAAATGTATTTCAGTTTCAAAGTGGAAACTTTAGGGGCACAATTATTATTTTCCTAAAGTCTTAAAATCTATTTTCTAAATTTATGTTATTGATCTTTTTATGAACGATTCATCCATGTATATGTTACATTTTTACATTACATTTTTGACCTTATCATTTTGTAATTCAATTTTCACTCTAGCAACACAGAGACAAATCTATGCACTGTTCATGCAATTTGCCATTTTCAGATCTTGTACCTCCTTATCTGCCCATCATTTGTGGATCTCTCCTATAAACAATCGTACAATAAAAACATCAAATAGTCCCCAAAAACATGTCAAAAAGGCAGCCTAATCTGAGCTGGTTTATTTAGATTTGAAGCATGATGTTTTACGATTGACAGGGTCATCGAACATCTTGAGACCTCCACGGACGTCCATGTATGTGCAAGCATACAGGAAGTGTCTGGCCTGCAAGCACACTGCAGCACTCACACAGACCTTATCTCTGACAGCTAGGCCCCTGGAGCTCCACCATGTTGATGAATAAAATAGTACCTTTTTCCAATTAGATTTCCCAGTGTTAGCACGAAAATGTACTGGCTAGAGATGGGGAGTTAAAAGTGGCCTGGATGTTTGACGGTCTGCAAAGACAGCATAAAAGTTCTTCTGGCTCTTAATGACGGGGCTGGGGATGATGATGATGTTGAAGACTGACACTTTGTCAGGCTTTTATGGGCATAGGGTGAAAGTGCACAGAGACGGTTCCACCATCACTTCTCACCCCATTGTCCTCTGTGAGTAATGTACAGAGGAAGAGGAGGAGGAGTGGGATGAAGAGGAAGGGTGGCGAGGGGGGGAGCGCAGATGCTTCCGCGCGCAGTGGCGGTCGTCTCAGTGCGAGAGCTGAACTGCACTTAGGCCCCATTTGCTTTTAAGGATGTCTGACAGGACGGCAGCCACGTATGATCAAACTCCCTCCACCCCCAACATTCAGTTGTGACAGTTCGCTGGGAGAAGGCCTTAATGCACTGTCACCAGCGCTCTCCACTCAGCTGCCTTGATTTACCTTCCCCATCTGTCCCAGTCAGGCAAGCCAGGACAGAGAGCAGTATGGGTCACAATTTAGTTTAGTACACATCGAAACATTAGCATTCCGCATTCACACTGGTCAGCATAAATTTCTGCCATTTTAATTAAAGGGATAGTGTAATTATTTACTCAAGATCATGTTGTTCCAAAACTGTATGACTACATGACATTGTTCTGTGAGCAATAAAGATTTATTTATTTATTTATTTATTTATTTCAATACAATTAAAGTTCAATAACCCACAAGATAACACTTTACTAAAGGTCTTTATTTACAATGCATTATAAATGTAGTTTTAATGCATTAATTATGCCTTATAATGAGCCTTATAATGCATTGTATTATCTCATGAATAATTGTAACTACAGTTATAATGCATTATAATACTTATCTATTGATTGTTACACCTTTAGAAAGTTTTCCACAAAACGTTTAAGGAGCACAACTGTTTTCAGAATTAATTTAATTTTAATTATTTAATTATTATCAATTAAAATAATTAAATATTTCTTTCAAATTCTTTCAGCATCAAATCAGTATATTAGAATAATTTCCGAAAGATCGTGTGACACTTATCTCAGAAACATTTTAAAAGCTGTTACCAGCTTTTGAATGGTAGTGTGGAGCTGTAAAGGCCTTATATGGATTTATTAGTTATTGCAGTTTGAAGCTGCTTCACTGTCATTGAGAATGTTTCAGCTTCTTGAATGATCATAGCATGTGGCAAGAAATTACGTTCATGCTTTTACATTTCGACTCGCAATGAAAGCCTCCTTTGGCTTCTCACTTATTAAAACACATCCTTTCAAAGCAGCAGGCCTGTGACATAACCTTGGGATTTAATAATCATTTTATGAATCAGAAGCTGCTCTCACATGAGATGGACATGAAGTGGGAGGGGGGTAGTTGAGAGGTTTGGTAGAAGTGGCATCATGGGTAATCTGGAGGCTTGAAGGCTCTCTCTTAGCCATTATCTTAGGAAAGCACACATGTCCGCTTTGCCACGTTATTCCAAGGTCTCAATTACACTGTGTTCTCTATGATTTAAACAGCACTGTTTTCATACCGGCTACACGGCACACAACAAGCCTCTTAAAGTTCCTAATAAATGTGAAATTGCATGTGATGTGTTTTCCCCCTCTCTCTTCACTCTGTGTGCTTTGATCATGCGGTCCCATGACAGATCCATCAGCCCTCTCTTCATCTCCTGTAGGAATTGGCTGAGCTTAATTGGTGCTACCAGGAATATATCAAAGCAGGAAACCGGATGCTCTCCGAACAGCATCCACAAAGCAACCTCTAAATCTGTATGGCCCAATGGCCACTTAGCAGCATTCTGCTTTTCGACATACACAAACATTTCACAATGTTATAATGACAGGTGCACAAGGAGACTATGACTTTACTACATTGTCACAGAAATCACATTGTCCCCCTCTCTCTAGTATTGGGGGTTGCTCTGAAGGCCCGTTGTTCTAATCTTATTTAACAGTCTATGCCTAACACTCAACAGGGTCTCTCAGACTGGAGAGTTTCCAAACAATGCTGGGCTCACCCAAGCTTGGAATTGGTTTTCCGTGGAACGTCTCCCTCCTCCCTTTGGGCACTTTACCAATTTGGCCAAATTTGTTCCATCACCGGCTCTAAGTAGCAGGAGTGTTTTTCGGCTTCGTACTGCAGACTGGCACTTGCAATTTGCACATTCTTTGCAGAACATTAGCAGCTTTGTTGAGGGCTGAAATCGGCCTTGCTACTGAACTGTACTAGGACTAGGTTTATTTATTTGGCAGTTCCTAAAGGTAAAATCAAATTAAGCTTTAAAGTTCCTCAAGTTAAGCTCAAAATCTCTCTTGACTCAATCAGTGGATCTGGTTTTGAAGGAGCTGAATCATTCAAGGTTATGCATATAATTTTTTCTCCCGTATGTATCTATATATTCATATACACTCAACCTAATCATCTTTAGAAGGAAGAAACCTTCAGCAGTATTAAAAAAATAATGGAACGTCTTTGTCCTGCCTTACTGTGACTTACTGTATTACAACAGACATGCTCTATTGCTCCTTATGCCACTCTATTAAAATCGCAATGTGCCTTCCTCATTATCACCCACGGGTAGGACATTACATCTCTGTGAACTGTTTTTTTTCTTTCGTTTAACGCAAGACAAATACTCTGTAGTCAAGGCACCTGTCTACATGATGTATTACAGGCATACAATAGGCTACTAAAAGTTGATATACTGTAATTGTGCATGATAATTAGAGTTATAAACCCACCTGTAAATGCCCCATTGGGATCTGGGATATTAGCTTATTCACTGAAATGCACGCCCACTGCTTTTTTTTTAATTTTAGGGATGAGTGTTAGTGGAAATATAATTTAAGGGCCATGATTGCATTGGAGGTGTACATATAGATAAAGACCAGAATGCTTCATAAACCATTACTTTACAATTGGAAGATAAGTGCATGAATTAGGCTAACGCTAATGGAAGAGTGTGTAAACTCAGCAATAAGTTTAACAGCAGCGAGACTCAAGCTGCAGCCGAGAACAGCTTCAGGCAGCAAAAGCAATTAAGAAAACTTAAAATAATTTGAACTAATTCTTTTCTCGTTATCTGTGGAAAATAATGCATTATGTGTTGATTATGAGCAGGGAGGAAGTCCTTTATCTGGAGTGGGAATACCTTATGCTGAGACTGCTTCTTTCAGGAGGCTGCTTAAGGGGATTGCAGCGCCGGATTTCTATTTGGTCTGACTCTCTTGCTTCCATTTGCAGGCTTTGCTCTTTTTCCTCTCTGTAGTTTGTCCTCTCTCTTCTCCCTCCACCGCCTCACATTCAGAGTTCAAATTCATTAAATACGGTGTCATCACGCGTTAGTCTTCACCTATGCGGCAGCCATTTCCTCCCTCACATTGCTTTTAGAAACAATTTGCTTGTGAATAGCAAGGGCATAACAAAGTGGAATGAATCAGAGTGAAAGCGGAGTGTTTCCTGGAGATGCGGGTTGGCACATGGAGTTCCGTGCCTCCGTGTGACATCTAAACTCGCTGTAGCCCTCAAACGCTTGTGTGTGGGGGTGTATGGTTGCAGGGATTGCCAGTAATCTTTGGTGCCTTGCTTATACACACAGCGCCCCGTCTGCTTGTGAAGTTGTGAATGCTGGTGTCGATCCAGAAAATCCAGTTGCCTTTGGATGCTCAAACCACATCAAGACCTTTTGATGAGGGCCAGAAATCCTTTTCAAATGTCATACTTTGGTGATGTTTACCTTTAATAACCCAGATCTAAATATTTCTTTTTAATTTTGAGCGAATCATTTGTTCATGCTTCGAGACGCTTTGTTGATATTCCATTCAGGCGGGCGTACACAATGAAACAGGCCTCTTTGGTAGCAGTTTATTTATTTGATTCTCCCTCGAAGCCGCTGCCATCAGCTCGGCTTCGTCTGAACCCAGCGTGGTAATCTCGCCTCAGTCACGTCACTGCAAGAGCTCTGCTCAATTTCAGAGACACTAGTGAGCAGTCATGAGAGGATCCAAACCCCATTTAATGTCCTCTGATGGCTTTTGCCTGTTCGCCATCTCTCGGTGTATCAGAGTGAACTTAATAGGATAATGGAGTAATCCGGTTAGTTTACCTTCACTCTTAGACCATTTATTCAGCCTCTTTGATGCATTTGTTTCACAGAACACCAGTGGAGATGTTTAACCTGCAGATGCTAGACTGTGGAATGGTTGCGTAACGCATTCAATTTCGGCAGAGCAGCAGGCATGAGCGCAGTGTGTCATGAGTACCAGAGTTCGTGTAACCTAATGGAGTGCAAATAGAGTCATTATGCACTGTAATAGGAAGCACTCTCTGCAATATAAGCCGAGCATGTTTTCACCACTTTTCTCAGTTTTTGCTTGCCCTTCCCTTCACTTCCCCCATTATGCAAAATAGAGTTGTAAAAAACAGGCCAACTAATCTTTTTGTCCCTGTGTCTTTTATTCTCTTCAAGCATTTTCGTGTTGTGTTGTTTGTCCAGGAGGGCGAATCCTGAATTTACAGCGTCTGCGTGCCACCTTGCCTCACGTGTTTGGGTTTAATTACTTAGAAATAATCAATGGACTAATGATGGCATAATTTAGAGCTCACATTAATCTAGTGTCTGGAGGTGTTAATCAGAGCAGAGCCCAGGCTGGATGTGGGGAATGTAACCAGGGAGGAAGTTATTCATGGAAGACCAGGTCACAGACCATGATGGAAGAACAAAGCCAGTGATTGATTCTGAACATTATGGTTCCCCCCATTGGCAGATTTTTCATAGAGGTTTATTACAGTAAGGAGTCATTAAATTAAAGTTAAATGTGTTGTATATCCACAAATGTTTCTGTTACATCACACAGACCAAGTCCATTCATATTCAGTGTTTGGGATAATCTGCGTTGGGGAAACGCAGAAGTTAATCGCAATTGTGTTTGTTTGTCTGAACCGATTCACTAAATGAATTGGAAATTCCAGCAATACACTACCATTCAGAAGTTTGTCTTTGGTTTTGCTTTTTAATGTTTTTAGAATAAGTATTTTGCCCTAAACAATTAGGGCTGCATTTTTTCATCCAAAAAACAGTAACATCTTAATATTGTGAAATATTGTTGCATTTTGAGTAACTATGCTTTTAATATATCTTAAAAAAGCCATTTATTCCAGTGATGGCAAAGATTTTTCAGAAGCCATTTATTCAGTCTTCAGTGTTACATGATCATTCGGAAATCATTATAATATGCTGATTTGGTTATCAAGGAATATTATATGTCTTGAGTGTCATTTGTAATCAGTTTAATGCATCCTTGCTGAATAAAAGTATTGTTTTCCTTCAAAAATAAAATCTTATTGACCTAAAAAGTATTGTACATATGACAGGGAGAATGGTTTAAGATGAACAGATTTACTAAAATGAATCAGACTTCCCAGTGCTACAACCAAGAGAGAGAACGAGTGTGTTTGATTATTTCCTCAGATGTACAGTAATCACTGGTTTACATAATTTTAATTGATTGACAGCAGAGACCAGTGTATTATTTCCAAACTTTTTCTCTGTTTTACTATATTTGTAAGATGCTGAGTGAGGTAAACAAACCAAAACTCAATCTTAGTCCCTTTAAATTATGGGCAGAATCCCTGTAGGATGAAATTTAATATCGGAAGGCCTTGTCCATACAGGATTATTGTTAGAGCCAAGCCTATGAGCTTTGTGCTTTCAGTGGGACAAATGGGGAAATTGAGGTACACAGATTTTCAATAACCTGTGCAACGTCCCGCAGTGGCTCATGGGAAGGCACACATTGCTCTTCCTTCTTTTTCAGCAGGAAGCCCATGGGGGACCCAGCATCCACAATGCACATGTTTACAGGTACAAGTACCAAGCACGGAAACAAGTGCCCTCGATCCCCCCCTAAACCCCAAACATACACACACACAAACAGCAAATGAATTCTGCCCCAGTAGTCCTTTACTGGAAATATCTAGAGGAAAGAGACGCTTAACACAGCCAAACATTACTTTAAAAATGTCATATATTCAGGACAGCGGAAGATAACTGCATTGCACAAGAGACCTGCACTAATGTCAGCTGAAGGGCATTGGAATAAACAGCCGCTTGTCTTTTCTTGGTTGGGGAACTAGGGATTGGATGGGGTAACTGGGGATAGAGATAGCAGCCTCTTCCAGCTGTCTCAAAGCTTCAGACTTTCTCAATCCTTCTATAGCTCTCTCTTTCTTACTTTTTGTGCTCTTTTTTTCTTTTTCTTGTTTGGACTCTCTTCATTTTGTACCAGAGTCTGGGCCTACACACCCTTCCTCGCACTTTGTATGAAGGCCAACATATTTTTACTTATTAATTTTCCATTTTAGCTCTGTTACGAGACTCAGTGGTAAGTTTGCCATGGCTTTCATTAAGGCTGAGGTAGGATGAAATATGGATGTGTAGGGAGTGGATTAGAGTGATGGAACGGCTTGAATATTGCTTTCCTGGCGCCTGGGCAATATTGTCCTGGGGGTGTAAGACACTTTGGCTCATAGAAACCTGAGCCATTTTCAAAACACCATCGCACTCATCGGTAGGGAAGAAAAGAAGTTTGAGTCATCCGCAACTGATAAATATCATCTTGAGACTGAGCAGACTTCAATGCGTAAGAGAGGCTCCATCATCATGATGCATATAGTGCTGGGTTGAGAGAGGGGCCGACCTGAAGAAAACGTTTTGGAGAACTTTCAAAAACTTGAACAAATCCATTCTGACCATGATGCTCGACCGGTAGACGGTGATGTGCTTTTAATGACATTTTGCTAATGAACAATGCAACTAAGACAGCGGTGTCATCAAATCTTTGACATTTCTGTTATGTATCATTACCAACACCAATATTGGAAACTAAGCAAGTCCTTGTGTCATATATCAAATGCTTGATACATAATCGAATGGAAAATGCCCCACTAGACTTTCCTTGCTGAACTTGCTAGTAGTCAATGGTTCGAATATACTGTATGTAAATAAAAGATAAATAGAGAATGGGAATTCTTACCTACTTAATACATCTAAGATGATTTGAGAGATGCCAGATCTTCTAATTGTGATAACTGATCTCTGGCAAATTTGGTTCTTCCAACGAATTTGCATATTAGATTAAAATATCTGGATTAAGTTGTATAAGATTACTGTATGTATAATACAAATGTAATGTTTATTTGAGAGTGTTGATTTTTTTGTAATTATTTGTGAAATTTACTAGCAATTTCTGAGAGAAAATAGTTTCAAGGTAAATCATACATCAGTCCTTTTTCAGTGTATTTACAGTAAAGTAATTTTTGGAAATTTAAATAAAGCTGAAATAAAAATAAATATTAGATGAAAAACTAGAATGTTGCCATGGTAAACAACTGAAATAAATACATTTTTGTTAAAGCACTATAAATTATTAAAACTTAAACATTTTAATAATTTAATTTTATAGTTAAAATAATAATAATTTTAATAAGGATAATAATTTTAATTTAAATAATAATTTTAATTTAAAATAATAATAATTTTAAAGTTTTTTAAAATCTAAATGTAAAAATAATGTAAATAAAAACTAATATATAAAAATTACAAAAGCACAACAAAGTTTTGAAACTGTAAAAAAAAAATATTGTAAAATTAAATAATACTCAAACAAAACAGTTGTGTATAATTCAAGAAAATAGGGGTTAAGAAACTGAAACGATAGCCACAGCAGAATTCATTTACATTTGCGCATCTCATAGCCACACGCCGTATGCTTTGTTTCTCAATAAATCAGTGAATCATTCTCTCAACTGATTTGTTCAAAAACAATGACTCACTCCTAAAGAAAGCTGTCTTTGAACAAATCAGTTGAATGAATAATGTTAAGAATAATGTTGAAACTAATGTTTTTAAAGGAATCTCTTACGTGTTTTTTTTCTGATTGATTTAGTGTCTGAACGACTTGGTTAAATGGATGATTAATGATTCACTCAATAAAAAAACTGACTGAATTATGTAACTTGCAGAAAGAGTAATTTGTGGAAGAATGTTTAAGAGTTTTAAAGACTTATGATGACCTTATTTTCTCAGCATATGCAAACTTCTTCAGTGTGGTATGCTCTGTCTTTGTGTTTCAGAGAGAGGAATCAACTGTCCAGCAACTAAAAATATAACTAAATCATGTGATAATCCATAGCCAGCAAAGACATTCAAAAAGTCCAGAGCATTTATGGAATCCTCCAAATGAGGGTGAAAAGAGTGTTTTGGGGATGCACAGGAAGTGCCTCTGAAAGGAGGCTTCTTTGTGAGGCTGTGGAAAGTGTAATTGAGCAGGGGACCTTATTTTCTACTGCACATTTTGTTCTGTGGCAGCATATGCACTTCTTCAGTGTGGTATGCTCTGTCTTGTGTTTAAGAGAGAGGATAACTGTCCAGCAACTAAAATATGAGCATTAGGCAATCATGTGATATTCATTCAATTCCAGCAAGACATAAAAAGTTTATTTCTTCTTTGTATGGAAAATATTTAGTTAAATTAAATGTTTTTGAATGTTGTATAATATTTTAACATATCAAAAACTGTAATAAAAATACAATATATTAATATTTGGTAACACGTTAGAATAGGGAACACTTGTTCACTATTAATTAGACTTTTTCAATCTATGCTAATTATTAATTAAACAAAATAATTAGTAATTAATGTTACGTTTAGGTATTGAAGAAGAGGCGGATTTTGTGAATTGGAGGCTCCAGGCAAATATAGGAATGGGGCCCTAATATACATTTACACACATTAACCAGATCAACCTTGAGGTTCCTTTTTTGTCATGATGCTTGCTGCTGCACAATGGTGTTGAGTCCAATGTTTCTATATTTTTATGTACATGTTATAATGGGATTCTTTCATTTACATTTATTCATTTAGCAGACACCTGTTACTTAACTCATGAATAATTGCAACTCGATCGCACATTTGATCTGTTCTAAATGTACCTTAATTTAATACTTTTCACGTTTTAAATACTCTAATCAACATGGGCATGGACAAATATAGATGTTTTATGCAATATATGTTTATTATTAGTGAAACCATAGTTACTAGAGCATGAAGACTAGACCAACGGTAATAGATGTTTTTCAAAGAACTTGTTCATTTCTATTAGACATGGAACAAATAACCAAAGAAACACCAGGTTCCTATTACTTCTCTTTCTTTGCTCTGAGCAATTTACTGACACACGCCTGTTTACATTTTTGCACGACAGAGCAGCTCACTTCTTCTGAACATGCAAAATCTACATTTATTATTTATTATTGCATTTATTTGCCTCTCTGTACCACATACTGTAGCCTATTTTGATGCAGCTCAATTCTCAATAAAACTGTCAACGGGATGAATATGAAATAGTGACTGAAACGCGACCCATTAAGACTAATGTAACCCGCTAATGTAAAGAGGTGTGTGCGTGCGCTGAACCGAGCAGATGCAGAGAGAGAGAGAGAGAGAGAGGTGTGTGCGCGCGCGCTGGGAAAGAGAGACCTCACGCACGTGCGGCTGTCAGCTTCAGATGCATAATATTTTAATTTGCTGCAAGAAGCACGTTCAACTTGGACACGCAGACGGTTGTCGTAGTAATAAACGTCCGCGTGTCTGTGCTTAATGCGCATCTCGTATATGAAAAGCATTTTAGGGGCCCTTGCCTTTTGGGGGCCCAAGGCAATCGCCTGCCTTTGCCTAATGGGTAAGTCCGCCCCTGGGTAGGATTAGGGATGTAGAATAAGGTAATGTAGATATGTGCTTAGTTACAAAAACATGGCTAATATTCTAGTAATATGCATGCTAATAAGCAACTAGTTAAGAGACCCTAAAATAAAGTGTTACCTAATATTTTTTCCCGCTTTCTCTGACATAGACATTTTTACCAACATCAGTCCTGATCATAACCTTAAAAATGCCAGTCTGTTTACATATTTAAAATCCATATACTAAATGCTATGCAGATGTTTTTAGATCATTGCAGTTTTGGATATGTCATTGATTAGCAACAACATTCATTTTGATGCATTATTATTTTTTGTGTAGTGTTAGATTTTTTCTACCATTCACACACACACACACACACACACACACCAATTTTCCCCATACACACATACAAACCACGCTCTGATATCCATACCAATACACCCACACAATTATAAATAATGACATAATTTCAGTTCAATTGGCCTATTTCAGCAGAAAACAGAATTGATTTGATCCATAGGCCAAACCTGAGAAAATGGTGTAAAATACTACAAATAAATAAATGTATACATACATAAAAACATATAGTACATTTTACACATTACAGATAGATAGATAGATAGATAGATAGATAGATAGATAGATAGATAGATAGGTAATTTAATTACCTCAGTTTATATGGAAAATAAATTATATTATCTGAAATGATTGTGTATATTTAAACGGACATTAAATAGTCTTAAATAGCATCAGTGTAATTTGCCACAATGTGTTAGTAGCTTTTAGTTTGGCAGGCACCAGTTTTAAAGCAGTTGTGCTGCACTGGTAGGGTGACAGCATTGGCATGAAGCAGTGGAGCAGTGACCCTGTAGTCTTCTTCCTCCAAAATTACCAAACTCAACTTCTGTTTTAACCCCACCCCAGCCAGCGCTCTAACCAAAAATTCAGCAGACTGTGTGAAATGGGCAGCTGACATGGAATGCAGAAACTTTCAGGTGAAATCTGAGGTAGAGCGAGACATGTTAAGACACGTCTGTTTTTGGTTTATGTGGAGGAAGGACAAATGCATTTTTGACAGAAAGCCATAATAATAGAAACGCTGCTGCCATTTCACCCTGCAAACATCAAATAATAACACAATCACATTTATTTCCTCACCTAGATGTATTCCCATCCAATGAACAGGGAGAAGACAAACAGCCTACCTGGAGTCTCTCTCTTCATGCCATATGTCACAGCTCTCCAGTGATGCATGGGCAAATACCTGTCACTAACTGCCTGCTGTGGTAATAGGCTGCTCAACAACCCAGTCGTAATGAATTAAAACATGTAAAGTAGACATTTGGACAAGAGAACCAGCTTGCCCATCACAGCTCGTAGCGCGGGAAGATGTATTGCGCGGACTGTCACGATAAGGGCCTATCTGGAAGTGGGACAGTGCGGTAGAGTCAGAGGTTGGCTCTATCTCAGTCCTGTAGAGGCAGAAGCCTCGTCGGCTGCGTCTGCCATCTGCCCGACGGTCCCACGATCTATAAATGAAGTCATCACTCAAGTTCGTCGCCCATAACTGTGCCGAGCCAGTGAAAGTCGACGCAAGTCTGAGTACCCTGTCCCTGACATTAATTACACAGAAAATTAAACAAAACCTATTGCGGTGATTGAGGTGTTTACCGAGAGCAAGCAGCCTCGAGGATGACTCTCTATGTATCATTCCACAGATAAGGGGACATAAACCGCGAGGTGCTGTGATGACATATTGAATTACTTCTGAAAATGTGTAGTTTCGGTGCAACACGTGAACTAGCATTGTGCATTTGTACGGTGTGTATGTAATGCAGTAAGGAAGCAGAATCCACATGTGTCAAAAAGCCAGCAGTTTCTTGAAAGGTTTGTCAATGCACACTTGCGCAGTGTTTTGCATTTGTGAATACGGAGGAATCCAATAACTGTGCTTGTAATAATGACAGTTGTGACATCTGTCACTTTAAAACGTCTCGAGAAAAATGAGGAGAAATGAATAGTGAGCGCTCCATCTCGTATGAAGTAGTGTAATCCTCTTTAAAGGAAGACTTTGCCTCGCAAACCCTTTCTTCTTTAATTGTAACCATTATAATTGCAGTTTTGTGTTGGACGACTTTCAAGGACTTATCTCCTCTATTTTGTATTATTAACTTTCCCGCTTACACTAAATCCGAAAGTTTTATGCTTTGTTACTTCTATTGTCATTGTTCATTTTCAATTGCCCATATTTCCTTTTTGAAATAGAAAGTCATTATGTACTTCCTTTTTTTGTGCTTCCCTTGAAGCCCTCCCTTTTCTATTATGGCTGAGCTAAAAAGTTTTTCCACAGATTTTCCCTTTTCATTGCAACTCTCAAATCACCATGAAACACCACGGCTCTATTTACAGGCGGCATTTGGGTCTGTGAGTGTGAAACGGGCCTTTTTTTACCAACATACCCCTTGCTCAATTAAAACGGCTGAAACATCAGCGGCGAGCTCCCGTGTCTCAAACCCGAAAGGTCATATGTGAAATTTGCCCCTTGGCCTTGTTATCAAAGTCAAACGGCTAGTTTAACAGATTCCTATGGGCCTGTTTTGAGAGAGCGCTCATTCACATCCCCGCTTCCTTGTTCATCTACACAGACAATGAGTGATTAGCACACAGTGGTAAGTGCTTTTTCCTGGCTTCAAAGGCCTAGCCGTGTGGCCGGGCTTCAGAGGCAGGGGTGGCTTTTAATCTGGGCGCACCACCTGTGAGAAGCGTTAGAAGTTGCGGTTGGCGTGGCAGCAGTAGGACTTCATTATGTCTGAGCCAGGCTTGGCCTGAGTTATCCTGCCTGGCTGTACCTCTCAGGCAACACACATACACACTCTGTCCGGGCCTTTCCCTTTCACGCGGCGCCCGCAATTTGTCACTTTTCACATGAGATGAAGCCTTTTATGAAGCAAAATGAGTTTCCCGAGAAAGAAGTGCCACAAAAGCCCCATGATTAATTTGCTTGTTAGGCTATTGCAGCTGTCACCTGTGTAAGACATCTGGACAGCAGATTGACTAATGCCATAAGTGGAACCGAATCGCTCACACTCTCTCGCAGTTAGCGTTCCCTGCAGTCAGTCTTTTAGTGGGCTTTTAAAGGGGGACTACTTGCTGTCTAAAATGGGCCTTTTTCTAAGGGGTAATTAATAAGCATTACTTGTGATTGACATGGTAATTAGTTGTATTAATGTGCCGCTAAGAGGGTCTGTACAGGAAGGAGGCCTATGGGTGTGAGGTGGGATGGTCTGACTCAAAGTGACCTCACTTATGTTTAATTGCCTTTTCTAATAATAATCTGGCTTTTACAGACACGACAAGCATGGACTAAACAAAAAAGGAGAGCGTACAGTCCGACTGTGGTTAAGATGTTGTGAAATCACTTGAGGGGCTGTTGTCAGGTCTGTGATATTGCACTCATCTTCAGTCTACTGCATTGGACCATCGCTAGCAGGTGTGTTTAAAACTTAAAAAATCCCCTCTGATGCTCCCCTGTTGTATAACTCTTTTGTCCACTTTAACGGGCAAGAAAATGAATAGCAGGACTGTACTGGGCACAAGACAGCAGGGTTGTGTGACATCATTGCCTTTTAAATTCCATTTCCTGACTTTGATTTGATGTAGCAAACATGGTTTGAATGCAATCTGAAGGGGAATTTAAATTCAATTAAAATAACTAAATTTTTAACTACAAAAGCCAAACATTAAATGATGACTTACCAAAGCCTAGATATCTCTCTCTCTCTCTCTCTCTCTCTCTCTCTCTCTCTCTCTCTCTCTCTCTCTCTCTCTCTCTCTCTCTCTCTCTCTCTCTCTCTCTCTCTCTCTCTCTCTCTCTCTATATATATATATATATGTATATGTATGTTGTATTGTTGATCTTGTATTGTTAGTGCATGGAACCTTTTAAGTGATTTGTAGTTTATAAAGTGCATAGAAAAGTACAGCCATGGCCATCCAGCAGTGCTGAGCCATACGTTTGCAGCAGGAGTATTTTCCACACATCCCATCAGCAACGAGATGCAATTTTGAATGAATCCCCTCCCTTCATTTTTAATTATGGCGGAATTATCTGGTAGCATCTGTTTATTTATGTTTTCTATGTAATCAGGAAATTCATCGGAGAAAACAGAGGCCCAGGGGCCAGTGACATCAAAAAATGCAACACAATACTCTCCCATTCACATACCTCTTGATTAAAACCGTTTTGAAATATAGATAAACAAATCTGGCAGGTCCCATCATGTACCCAGGGCCTACCATAACCAATTCTTGTTTCTACTAAATATAAACAATAACAGCAAATTCCAGCCAGAGTGCAAAAAAGAGGGGATTTACAAAATGGGATGTCCTCAATCCAACCTGCAAACAATTTGTTCGGCAGAAGCTACAATAACTACATCAGTGGATGGGGCTTTAGTAAATGTTTAAAAACATACACCGTTGCGCCTGTATTTCTTCCCCGGAATCAATTTATGGTTCAAAGACACATTTTTCACTGATGGACCAATTTGAGAAATGGAAATAACACCTGAGAACTTGTAAATCACCCTGTGCATTGATCAGAAAGACCAAGGCTTTATGTGGATGTGCTGATGGGTGTAAGCAGGTCACTAAATCAGCTTCATGAACCACTGCTAGAGGGAGAGTGTTGCATCAGAGGGGGTGTTGATAATCTAATCTGAGGCACATGGAAAATAACCCTGCAAAAAAAAATATAATGTACGACCGACTTCCTCTGCGTGCACCCAATATCATTACTATGAAAGATCTATGAATCACACATACGGAAGTTATACAATATCATATAGCTACTTTATTAATCCCTGGGGGTGAATTATCTTTTCCTTTGATCTGCGTGGCGCATTACTATTTTTTTCATTTCCTCTTGTAGATCCATTTCTCACTTTCAAGCCATATTACTTTTACTACATTGCACTTCATGTGATCAATTCCCCCCAGCAGCATCAGTCATATCAGAGATATTCCATGGTACTAATCACATACATCTTGGTCTGGCATGATTTGGGATGTCGATTCCTCTGCAGCTGATTTGTTTTGTTTAGTACCATATCTGCTGACCCACAGGTATCAACTTCAAAAAACCTCTACATACTGCCTTTTCCACTCCGCTCTTTCTGTGGTACCTTTTTTGGGCCTATTTCAATAATCCTCAACATGTATGTTTAATGGCAAGGGCCCGACAGGAAATGATCAGCAAATGAAACGAAGCGGTGGGTTATTACGCGGCACTGCGGTGTCAGCCTGGGCTTCGCCGCCATTAATTTTATTGTAACTCATTTCAGTGGCCGAAGTACGCCGGGATTTAATGTTTCCATTCCCCCAGTCCTGTTCTGCATGACAAATTGTTTTAATAAACATATACTGGGTCATAATACAGTAATAATAAGCCTACCAGTCACCTTATATCACTGCAGTTAAATTTTCCCTCCCCGTAAGCCAACATTGGTTACAATGACAATTACATGGGGAGCCAATCCTTAGCAGCGGCAAGCACAATGGACAGATTTAATATAGTTTGTAAATATGATTAGTGTGCTGTCGCGTTATTGGAGTCGGGTATTTACATTTCTCTCAGGGTTATTCACTATATGGGATCAGCGTTGAATAGAGGGGCCATTTTTTTTCTTTTTCCTTTTCCTCATAGCTTTTTTTTTCTTTGAAGGCTTCCTCCGCTCCCCTTCACAACTTAATGAAAAACACGGTT
Organism: Gymnocypris eckloni scoliostomus; assembly: GCA_027564155.1. NCBI lineage: Eukaryota > Metazoa > Chordata > Actinopteri > Cypriniformes > Cyprinidae > Gymnocypris > Gymnocypris eckloni. Next base: position 27,163,263 of record CM050413.1, on the reverse strand, counting down.
GACCGTTATATTCCATGGATCAATCACCATTTTTAATTTTGAGGATAAATGTGCAATTTTGCAACCCTCCAAACCTTTCTCCCACCTACCCTGTGTGTGTGTGTGTGTGTGTGAGCGTGCAGTCATGTGCATACTTGTTTGCAGGCGGATGCAGGCTGCTGTTAATGGAAAAGAGAAAGAATGTGTTCTTGTAATGGCTTCTGGTTATTTACAGGGGTAATTTCATGCTACATTTCAATTATTGCCTAGGTTTGTTTTTAGCTCCTCAAGCTGTTGCTCCTACCTGCAATTGAGCACAGTGAGGAAATCTATAATCAGTGCACAGTTCGTTCTGTGTGTAGTGAAGACTGCAGATTGTTTGTTACTAGCTGCATCCGTCTCCAACATTTGGATAATGAAATACTCAAGTGGGGATTGCTGAGGTCAATTAATGCTGAAGCAATGCATTTAACCCATTCTCTTATTACTGAGTCAGCAAAGGGACCAATTTGGCTGCACACAGGAAAGCACATTTGTAGACCTGCACAACTAAGTTCAGCGCATTCGCTCCGAGTTCAATATTTTGTAGAGGAGTTGACTCTTTGTCTAATTATTCACAGCTTTTCAAACAGAGAATTTCAATGTTTCCCAGAGTCGTTCGAGATATGAATCTGTTTGCAGAAAATATTAACCCATCTCCACTCTTTCAAATATGTGAAGTAATAAACGAGGCCATATTATGAAGTCTAGTCCACAATGCAACCAAATAACTAACACATATATTGATATGATAATAGATGGAGATGTCAATAGAGGACAAAACACACTCATCTTGTCCAGAGTTCGAGCCTGACTGTTGATCTATTAGTTCTTCGTCTGGAAGATGAGAAAATTAGATCCCGTTCTGTTTTCGTGTTGACCTGTTTGTTCCGTGTGGGATGCAGACTGTTGTGGGAATGTACACAGGTAATTAACATGGGCCCTAGAATCTCATCAGATTTCTATTGTTCTCACAGTATGATTTTAACAACCCATGGGAACTCAATAGTGTGTCAGTGTTGTAGCAGATTAATGGGATTATAATTGCAAGTGATGTTTTCTTTGTAAAACTCAACCTTCTTTTATTAGCTAATTTTGACCTGCCAGTTAGAAAGAAGCTGAAGTGTTAAACTCAATTTTCTTGCAAATAAATACTTACCAGGATAACCATTGTTTTCTGTAAATGTCAACTACAATAGGTAGTACAGTTTTGAAAAAAATTCTCAACCTCTTGTCTTTCCAAACCTGTGGACAAAAAATATTTTTAAGAATGTTTTATTTACTTTGCGATGAAATTTAAGTTATAATTCACTGATCGTTTTCCGCTCCTGAGGTCATCTATTGTGATTTAATCACTGAGTTGAATTAAAGAATTGTATCAGTCTGATTCAGGCTTTCTTCACTGTACAAACTGATTAATTAAAAAGATCAACGAATAAATATCAACGCCTCTCGTGAACTCTTTCAGGAAAGCTAGGACAGATATTAACATATTTTATGATAAATGAATAAATTTAAGTCTGTTCATTATACAAATCTATTATAAAGCATCAAAAGGCTTGGAATATAGCGAGTCATCACTTTTAAGATACGTTTACGATGTTTTCTTGTCAGTCCTCAATGACTTTCATAATTTAAAAAATATGGTTAATTCGTTCTTCAAAAATGCATAATTGAGTTCCACAAAATAAAAAAAGTCATACTTTTTTTTTCAAGTCATGAGGTTGAGTAATTGATGACAGAATTTTATATCAAAATATGATACAGTATTTTGGCTGAATCATTTACTGTTGCAGTTACTTGGTCTCTATTCATGTATTAATCACTCTAATCTAATCTAAAGTTACTAATTTCAAGCTCAAATTGTAAAACGTCATATCTGAGGTCATGCAGTTGTTAGTGGCGTGATGAGTTCAGAATGTGTGCAGACGCCACACTCACTCTGACAGGGCTTTGTCTGAAGACTCGTTTGTGAACTGCCTATCATGACTGAAACAGAACTGACAGTTAAATGAAATATTTATTTTCAATATGTAAAAACATAGATTCTGTCCTCAGCAGTAGTTAGGAGAAAATAGACTTCTGAAACACCTCGCTGCCACTGTAGTCTTGGCCCTCCAGTGAGTCAATTAGGGAGGCTTAGAAATGTTGGCAGGTCTCCTTTCCTTTTAGCTTCAGTCTAGGTCTAATTTTTCATCTTCCCATTCTTTTCGTCTAGTGTGCACTTATGATTCATTTTTTGTGGCTAATCAATCGTAGGTGAAATACATGTAGAACAGGCTGGTTCAAAGCTCCCCATGGCAGACAGATTACTGGGGCGGAAAGGTCGAGACTGACATTTGGTGATTTTCAGCCTTCATATCTCTCCAGCGCTTGCTTGTTTTTAAAATATTACGTGTGTGTCATGCGTAACAAAGTTGCCGAAAAACTTTTGAGACCTCAAAAGAACAACACGTTACATAAATACCCTTTACTCTCATAAACCTACTTGCTCACGCTGTTCTGGAAACCTGGTCCAATTCTTCACTGACTGAATTAATATTTGAGTTGACATCAATACCACCGCTCCCTATACGCAGAGTATGCAGTTTGCGTAGGGCACCAACTCCCAGGGGGGCACCATCCCAGTTGCTAAAAAAATATTAATATTAAAATGTACATATATATATATATATATATATATATACACACACACACACACACACACATATATATATATTAGGGGTGGGCATAGATTAATTTTTTTAATCTAGATTAATCTAGATTAATTTTGGAATTAATCTAGATTAAAATGGCTCATTTGAATTCTGCGAAGGCATTCAGAATATGTGTGCTACCCAAATAATGACTAAAGTAAGTCTTTGAGAACGGGTTTCTCAAGCCAGGTGGCGATTAGACCAGGGGCATCTCCTGTTTCCAAAATGAATCACAAGCTGCTTGAGAAAGCTGTTCTACTATGATAATTGGTGATGAAAATAAACTATGTTCAATAAGATGTACTTGTGTTTACTAACTGTTTATTCAGTTAAACATGAATTTTGAACTGTAGGCCTACATAAGAGGTCGTGATGAACTGTTTCCATTGGGAAGCTTCTTAAAAATACATTTTCCCTGAAGCAAACCCAGCTACCTCCATTAAAACAGTGGGTAGTACAATTCAAAAACGAAAAATTCTACCTGTTAAATTATGTTTTTATTAATGTGTACACCTTACAGTAATGTGTAGGCCTACACCTTACAGTAATGCACATACAGTAATTACGTGTTATATTCGCGGTTGTGGATAGAAGGGATACATCTAGTACCGGAAACCAACAATAAATATTTTTTCTACATTTTAGATTGTGTTTTATTAACGTCTACACCAACCCCAACCCTAAACATACCCTTACAGTAATGCAGATATATTAAATATTGTTGTTCAGCGTGAGAAATAGGAATATATATAGGAATATATATATAACAGCGTGCAATATTGATGCGCGCATGCGCAATAAGCCGAGGTAAGAAAATTTGACGGGTAGGATAAAATGTCAGGACACAGGCTCCGGTGAGCTCACTTGCTCTTAAAATCTCCGTCATTTTTGGTCATACAGATAAAAGTAGCCTAATACATCTTTCGAATCTGTAAAGACTCTACGTTTATTTGTGTGCACTCAGAATAACAACGAAACGTTGCGCTTTTAAGCAAACAGGATGCACTTTAGGTCTCATGTGAACTTGAGAATTCACTCCCGTGTCACCCTCTGCTTCGAACCTGTGTGTATGCCTAACGTTACTGTGAAATTACCACATCAGACGTGACGTGCTAACATGGATGCAGCTATGAAGCCGCCGGTGTCGACAGAACACCTGTCCTGCAGCAAACGCTTCCACACAAACACTTCAATAGCACATTTCTCTAGGTTAACATCATATTGAGCGGCCATGTAAAGTTGCTACTACATACATCTTTCAGATGAAAAGCCATATTTGAGGTTGATGAATGATAGGTGAGCGTTTGGATGTCCTGCCGATTGTATTACCATACAGACCAGCCGTTAACAATCTGTCCATCACGGACTGCGAGCCTCTAGTTCAAGACTCGTTCTCGCCCCCTACAGTGCAATTCGGCTAGGTACATCCGCGCTAAAATATCAGGGGAAAGTCATCATAGCTTGCGTAGTATAGACCCAGCTCCCAACCCAACTTTGAGAATAGATTAACGGCGATATTTTTTATCGCCGATAAGAGTCTCGCGTTAACGCAGCACGTTAACGCCGATATAACGCCCACCACTAATATATATATATATGTATGTTAATTTTTTGATTTGTATTTATGTATATCATTATAAAAAAAATGCATTTTACGGTGAATACAGTAGGCAGCAGGCTAAGCACACGTGACGCGCCATTCCGGCATCCGCATTCGCGACCACTCGCACCTTATGTTTGCGGTTGACTGCAAATGATCATAATTGATGGACAACTATACCTGGGAAAAGACAATCTGGCGCCAAGAAAAGAAAAATAACAAAAGATGAAGCCAGTGCATTACTTCCATTCTTAATCTTGTGAAACTTTTTTTTTTTTGGTTGTTGATGTTAATAACGTGTTTTAATGTCGGCAATAATTTAACCACCAACAACGCATCTACTATTCTCTCTTGAGTTTCCATGTTCCCTTACAAAAAATAGCCATGGTTTTACTACGAATTTAACAAAAAATCGTGGTTCTTATAGCCATGGTAACCACAAATTAACCATGGTTTTGTTACTTCAAATAATAGTTTACAATTAGGATAATATTTTTTGTGGTTATAAAAACAGACCGAAGCCAACAACAGCCTTTATAATTACTTAAAAATGCATTATATAAAAACAATAAGGCAATTGGTTAATTAATAATTCTATAGTTTAATTGAATAGCACTGTAAAAATACATAATGTAATACAAAATAAACAATTTATGTACATTACATATTATTACAAAATGCCTGTAAAGGGCGCCAAAGGCCTGGTGACTTCTGCTGTTACACTTACTGTACGATCAAATCCTTGTGTAATATTGGCCAAGCATTTAGGCTAATTCAAATATCCACTTAATCTTTAATTGTTGGCCACCTTTTTTTGCGATAGATGGCACAGCCTCTATAATTGATTCAACAAAAACATGTGGACATCACAACCCTTACAAAAATTAACCATGGTTGTATCGTAGTAAAATTGCTTAATTTTCTTTTGCGTGATTTCTAAATGATGGAGACAATAAAATCAATCAAACAACTAATAATAAAATCGTAGCTAGCCATAGGTAACTGTCTAGAGCTACAATTGTATTTGTAATTTGTAAATAATATAATTTTAATTACAGTTCATGTATTTATTAACTTTTATATTTTATTAAAGTTCTATTTTAACCCCATGTGTGTTTTTTATTATTATTATGAATTTTACTTCCATAATATTTGACGGAAGGGGCACAACAATACAATTCTGCTTAGGGCACACATTTGGCCAGCAGCGGCCCTGGTTGGCATTACCATTAATACACTTCCAGCGAGTGTTGGCTCACATCAGAAGGGCTGTCTAAAGGATGCGTGACCTTTTAAATTAATTCATATTACTGTAATTGTGTTTCATGCTTGTTGGCCTGCATTGAGTTGGTTGATATTTTATTGCATTTTTACACTGAATTCTGAGCAATTGAGATGCCAATTATGTAACAAATGCTCAAAGTGATCTCTTGATTAAGTTTTCTCTAACAAATACATGACTTCTTTTAGTTATTTTCGGACCTTCAGAGCTGGACATGGGAATTATTTTATGTATTATCAAAATGTTAGGCAATTTGGGCAAAGTAAAAAAAAAAGATTCTTCTCATGTTTAAAGGTAAGATTTTTTTTTTTATTTTTTTTTGCCTCATATAAGTGACATGACAAGTATAATGTCAACAATTTGTAATCTTTTAAAACAAATTAGGCAGATCTAATCTTTGGCAGATATATATTTTTTTTTTTTTTTTTTTTATGCATTTAGCAGACGCTTTTATCCAAAGCAAATCTTTTTTGTCAGTACATGTGTTCCCTGGGAATCAAACCCACAACCTTTGCGCTGCTAACGCAATGCTCTACCACTGAGCCACAGGAACACTGACATAAATAAATAAAGACATATTACTTGCTTGCTATGCTATGTTGTGACTTCAAAACACTTTTACCATAATTCACGATTTGTAAACTAATAATCTTGACATTTGCATTACATAACCAGCTCTATGTGTATGGCTTTGTTCTGATATAAACGTGCTCAGTGGCTCACCTAGTACAAAATTGCACTTGTGATGCTAGCGCTCAGGTACAAGTACTGTGAAACATCATCGGAGTCAATGATAAAAAAAGCTACAAAAAGAACATTAGATAGAGCACCTTTTTAACCTTAACGTCATGATATGTACAAAAATCATTGTTAAAAATGTTGCCAAATTCATTTGCATCTGTTTCATATAAAACTGCACCACTCAAAGTGTCATTAAATGTAATCTAGTTACATATTTTATATAAAAATTCAAGACAGTAGTCAAAGCAAATGACAGGTGTGGTTGTGATATAATTATTCCACTGATGAAGTATGTAGTTTTAATGTAGAATCAGTGGGCTACACTGAGTGGTAATTGGCTGGATTAAGTTGGCTCTGCTTTCGTCTCATTTAATCTATAAAGAATTCCACTCAGCATCTTGACATTCGTGTAAAGAGCAGGTGGATGAAAGTATGGAGGCTCAGAGCAGAGGCACTGGCTATGCAGACAGAAAATAAATATTATGCATCAAGTGGGGAAAGTCTTACAAACCACCTTTTGTGTTGCTCATTCTCTTCAGACCCCCCACCCTTAATTTCTCTATATTTCTCTTGTCTCACTCCGAACCTCCCACGATCTGCCCTGCTCCTTCTTATCTTCCTAGCCCCTGTCCTCAATTCTCCACATTTCCTTCTAACTCTTGTCTGCTCTTCCAACTTGCTTTATCTTTTCACCTTTCTTTCCACTCCCAGTGTCTTAGTATCACTAATAGAAACTCACTCCATCCCATTTGCTCTCCACTGACATCCCAGGTTTTGAAGAGTTGTGCCCCCACCTCTTCACCCCACCCTCGTGCTCTTCAGCCTTGGCAGTGTTTTCCTGTTAGTTTAATTCTCATTTCAACTAATTATTATTTTTGCATATAGCATCTGCAGCTCCCCTGAGACATTCTTTAATTAATCATTTATAAATCTACACTGCCTGCTAGTTTATTGGATTCTGCCTTTAGCACAGACCTGCTGCATTGGGAAACCATGAATGATTAGTTACAAGTGATCAGGGTCTCGCATTAAGGCACATAAAAATCCCTGTGCTGTAGTTTAAATGTTTGAGTGACATGATAGTCACACATTTTTGCCTGACGCCAGACATGCTATCAGTCTATGCTCCCCGAGCTGTGATGTCTGATTCCTGACTCTTCTGATTCTATATGAGTCAGTCAAAAAGGTTCACAGCACAAATTGTGTCTAACTATGTGCTTACAGCTTATGAATTTTAAGGTTATTTTGTCATCCAGCATCTGAGTCTGATAGCCCCTTCTCTATGTAAAGAATCTGCAACAGGTTTTTTTGTTTAATGAAGTATTTGAAATGTGTTCAGAATTTTCTGTGTGGGATAGAAATGTGCATGAGTACTGTGTCCCACATACAGTCTTGCACTTGCTCACGAGTTAGCAATTTTAATCAGATTCATTGAGTCAGTAAATCATTCAGAGTCACAGTTAACTAATTCTACTCAATAATTTGTTTGTGTTATGTTTGATTCGGAATGAATCTGGAGCTGTACTATGATATGTACTTCAGTGATAGAGCATTACACTTTTAACCTTTATGTTACTCATATATGCACTCAGTTATTAGATAGAGAGAGAATAAATGTAGCTGTGTGAATTACCTGAATCTTTGCATCTCTCAACGGTGTGTGGCAGCAGCATCTCTAATTGCAATTCTGTAAGTTTAACTGCTTCAAGAACAGCGACATTTCAGTGCCCATATATGTTTTGACTGTGTGCGACCGTGTGTCTGTACTGTGTATGTGTGCATTTGTGAGAGAATGAGTGGAAGAAAGAAAGATAATAAAATATAATTTCATCTGAAAAACGTGGAAATAGTTTGACATTTTTATCCTTTTGTTTATTATATTTATTGGCTTGGTCAGTGTCTTTGTGGGTTTTTGTTTGTTTGCTGTTGTTGGACGAGAGGACCTTTGAAATAACAGATCATTTGGCAAAGTGATATGGAACTGTAGTGTGTAGTGCGGTCAAGACCTGCCTGGAAGTACATCAGCCTTGAACTGCATTTCCTGAAAACTAACTGCAGAATCTTACAACGTTCGCCAACCATATGTGTGTGTGTATGTAAATATATATACAGTATGTAGAGAGCGATAGAGACAGACAGACAGACAGACAGACAGACAGACAGACAGATAGATAGACAGATAGATAGATAGATAGATAGATGTTATTGTTTAGCATAATGTAAACATACTTAGTGAAGGGTGACAATATGTCCTCTTTTTCCCAGACATGTCCTGGCCAGGATTACTATATTGGCTAAAATATCCAGGTTTTGGCTTTGTTTTCATACATGCTGAAGGTAATGATCGAAAAGTATTTTGACCTATAACATGAAAGCATTGCACATAAAATTGTAGCACGTGAGAAGGTGGGAGCTACAGAGAACAGTCAAAGTACCACAAGAGCAATTCAAAAGCATAAGCAAAAGCATCAATTTCTCACAGTACTCTGAAGTCATACAACAGTCGGTCTGCGCAGCACCGCTTCAAGTCAAACACACCTCATTTTGCAACAAGTTTTATTAATATTTTATTGATAAACCCCTTGAGATACATCACCTCGTTTTCAGTGTTCATGTATTTGCATTGCTTTGACCGTATAGATCCCACCTACTCATGCGCTATGATTGGTTGATGACTGTATGTACAATGCCTCCATGTTATTGGTCAAACTACTTTTTAATCATTATCTTCAGCAGAGCAGGAAAATCAGAGTTTTTTAGTCAATATAGAAATCCTGGCCAGGACATGTGCGGGAAAAAGAGGATGTACGGTCACCCTAACTTAGTGACTACCAACCACAATCAAGAACCAAGTTTCCATGCAAGATTACATTCAGGTGAAGTCATATAACTGCTAAACACAAATACTTGACCCCTGATCACACCTCTGGTCAGCCGCCCCCCCCCCACCCCATGGACAGCAGTGATTTTCTTGCTGCGCACAGGGCCGGAGATGGGGGGTGAAAATCATCCGCTATTAATTTTGCTAAACTCTGACAGGGCAAGTGGTGACAGGGTGCTGAAACTGTCTGGACTTTTATTGGAAAAGAGGCAGTATTTCCATCACTTAGAAGGGAAATAAATTAATTGAATCAACTGGAGGCGTTGTGGGAGCATTTCATAATGTCTCTCCACTCTGACAGGAAAGTGTGCCTTCTTCAACAGGGTTCCACCAAGCAATTAAACCTCCACTGGCTCCAGCAGACTGGACTCACACAGGCCGCTGTTGCCTGTTATCAGTGCTTTCTCTCCCCCTCTTATCATCAAAGAGGCTGCACTTTAGTACAGAGAGGAGGTATATCTAGTAATAAGGTAACAGCGTAAAAGCCATCCACACTATATAATGCACTTACCGAGCTCTTGACCACACTAAACCGACCTGAATCCAACTCCATAAAACTGCATGCTATAAATCATGCCCACTGGTCTCTTTTCCACTAACAGCCTGATACTACATTAACCAGAATTCCTCTCATTTAAGCTATGCCGTGGCCCAGATTTCTATGCACTCACTGTAGGCATATGGGCCTCTGTTTGCCTCATTAGCGCCTCAGTTGTCAGCCAGACCTTGTGCTGCAGCACACGCAAGCCTCCCAGATAACACTGACAGAAAAGAATAATCATAACAGAGTAGGGGGAGAAACAGAGTGGGTCTCGCAGCCATGGCAATTACACTGCATTCATCTGAGGGGCTGAAAAAAGTGTGTCTGTGAGTGTGTGTGTGTGTGTTTGTGCAAGCTAGACACCATATGCAGGCCTGCACAATCTACACAACAAGAACCAATCACTTTTATTGAAATGCATCTCAATTTCCCTTTTTTAATACTGAGAGGTCCATTAAGGATTCATAGGAAGACACAATAAATGGGAGGGAGGGATGGTGGCACACAGCTGTCTCCGCTCTGTCTTCATTACCCAGCATCCCTCTGTGATTCTCACCATTGCCAGCCAGCCAAATATCACCATAATGTCTCTGTTATAATGGAGTCTGCATAGATTCTGTGCATCGCACCCTTTGTTTTGCACTCTAGCAATGAACACAGTCATCATCAAGCCGAGACCAGGAAATATTGAGGAAACCTATGAGCGCTTATATCCAATTCCACTGCGTAAGCCGTATGTTTTTACTTGTAAGTGTTAACAGCACACCATGCCATTTTTTGAGGGTGCAAAAAGCTCTGAGACCACATAATTCTTCTGCTTTGCTTATATGCATCGGATTCAAGAATGACTTCATGCTGGCTGGTGTGATGAACAGGCAGTAACCTGATCCTTGCTGGAAACTTTTCAAACACCAGGATTTTTCTCGCTGTTTTCTCTGGCAACCCAATCACGATATAAAACCCACATCTACATCATAAATCTCCCCCAGCCTCTCAGGCTTTAAACACTGCTGAGTGGTAGGATTAGATATTAATTTGGCAACTGCCAGGCTTGGAGATTTCTTGACAAAGTGACTTATAATGATTCTTTAAAATGAAATACCATGCTGACGGCATGGTGGACTTGTAAGTTATTGATTTAATTTTCATTTTCATTTCTCATAATTGTATCATATTCTGTGTCCACACTGTGCCATGGTGGTGATGGAGGTGTTGATCCTCAGCTGGAGAGCTTTGAGAGATCTGGTGGTATAAGAAGGTATTACATCTGTTTCTAAAAACAGGAAGTCACTTTCAGCATGTGCAGTTCCAGCAACAGAGAGAAAACGTCAGATTCTGTAATATATTACTAGAATTTTTAGTTATTTAGTTTAATAAAAGCTAAATATAAAGGCAACTTTACAAAAAGGTTCTGTTTAATAATACATTTTTAACATTTTAAGTTATTACCATGATACATGATAACCTTAAACATCTAAACTAGATTACTAATTATAAAATAATTAAAAATAATCTTAAAAATGTTTTATATTGTATTTTCCCATCTGTTTTGTTAATCAATGATTTTATATTGTACCTAATACATTTACTTATATTATGGTGAAGCAATACCAGCAAAATAATACAGATTAACACACACAGATAGATAGATAGATAGATAGATAGATAGATAGATAGATAGATAGATAGATAGATAGATAGATAGATAGATTTACCTTTACAGCTGTTTAACATCCTGTAGTAGTTGGACAGTTGTTCTCTTACGTTACTTTTTGCTCATTATAGCAGTTCAAAACATCCAGTCTCATATTCCTTATGCCTGCATACAGATTCTGTCATCTCTCTCAATGAATGTGTAGGAAACAAAATATTATGTTAATGAATGTGGAACTGATGGATTCATCATCTTGGAGTGAACTGATTTCAGTCATTGTGCCTTTTCAGAATCCATTACAGTCATGTGTGATGACTGAGGCTTTTGGGAAGCGGACTTTGAAAGACAGGTGATTATTCAATGACTAGAGTAAACAAGCAGCAGCAGACTCAGGGCATGCTTGATGACTGTCAGATACGGTACTCTTACCCGTACAAAGGTATACATCAATGTCTGGTGAGTTTATAAGTTGTTGTGATTTGCCTCTGCGGACATAGTGATATTTTGTGGTTTGTTTTGTATTTATGTTGTCTTATTGACACTTTTACTTAGTTTTAGCACTTAGCTTGTATTCTGCCATTCCACCAGCTGATGTACCACTGTCTTTACACAGGCGAGTTAAAGGTGCTCTGGGTAGACTTTGTGTTGGATCCAAATTCAGCATATAGGCCCAGTGCAGCATTAAAGCCATAATGAAATATGCTAGCTCAGCCCCTTCCTACAAATGCAGCTCTGATGCTATTTTGCTTGTAATGGAATGAAATGCAGCATTAATTAAACATACATACACACTCACACACACATATATAAACATATTTATTATATATATATATATTACTCTATGGTACGGGGTTGCCATATGGCAACAATTAATTTCTTCTTATTTCCTTGATATTCTGAATAAAATACAATATATTGCAATATGGTAATTAAAAGGGCCAGCCTTAAAGTAGTCAATAATGTGCTGTTTTTAAGTAAAATAAGAAATGTACATTTCAACTGACAAGAAAACCATCATTTAATAGAAAAACTACTTTTTGTGCCAATTTTCCACTGTGGTACACTGATGCCATATGGCAACGGTTTCCTAAATACCCCCCAGAAAAAATATTTTTTAAAAATCTCTTTTGATTTGTATAATTTAAGCTATTTTATGTAATAAAAACTTATTATAAAAATATTTCATAGTTATAGGGTTAAATATACAGTATATATATGTATGTGTATATATATGTCTAATAAAATAAATGTTTTAATGTTGTGATTAAAGGGGTTTTTGATTCATTGAAACTTCAAAAGAACAGCATTTATTTAAAATAGAAATCTTTTGTAACATTACGACTTTACTGTCACTTTTGATGAGTTTAAAATGTCCTTGCTGAATAAAAAGTTCCTTAATTTAAAATTCCTTGATTAAAGAAAAAATACTGAACTGTAGTGTATTTACTTATTTATTTATTTATTTTACCTGATATAACCCTTAAGATTATTTTTGTTAACTTAAAATAATGTTGTCTGGTTGATTCAGTAATATTAAGTAATATTTTGACGTGAATGGAACCTGTTTATTTAAATGTAACCAGATGAGGCACATTTTTAGACAACCTGACAGAACATTTTACAGTCTGTGCTAAAGGTAGATAGAGGTAGATAATTTAGGGTAGATGGAAGATGATTTGTTTGTCAGAATTGCCCATTACCTTTGGCTATTGCATCTAATACAATTCTAAAATATTGACACTTGGATGAAAATAAGAGCAGGCTGTTTTTGCATGTATAGGTAAGTATTACATTGGGAACAGAAACATTAATTGACTGAACTATCTATGGAAACCATCTTAATTTAAGTCTCAGCTAATTTAATGGAAGATTCTATCTTATCAAATACTTTCACTATAAAGCTGTCAAGATCAAGCCAGACATTCTAGCCTCTTCTAGACTTGTATTACACCAAAAGTGGCACTTCAGTGATATATGTATTTGGTCAATGAATAGCACAGTTGTTTTTGATGTTGACACATTGAGTGATTTGCAATTAATATGAGGAAAGAAACAGCTGCAGTGTTAAAACACAGCCGGAATATTAGTAATTGTATCTCATTTCGAATCCATATCTGCTGGCCTTTGTAATCTTTTTTTTCCCCAAATGTACCACATCAAAACCAAAGCCCCTTGTGAAACCAGTGGAGCCATTAAAGGAAATTGAAAAACCAGGTCAGTTCCAAATGGATTTTGTCAACCACCATTAGCAACATTCACACTAGATAGAATAATCCACTCTCTATAGCACAAACACAGATCAGTTGAAGCTTTAAAAAGCTGCTACGAGGCCACATGCAGCAAAGACCTCACCTACATCAGAGAGCAAGAAACGAATAACCTTCCGACTCCAACGAGAGAGCATGTTCGTCTCACGCAAGACAATCATCCCTCACATCCTCTTTACACATTAAATGAAATGGCTAATAAAATGACTTGGCAGTTCGCACACCTCATAAAGAGCACACAAGCCCAACTTTAAGACTGTTTACCCACCTGACTCCGTGCGAGGCTGCGATTTGGCCTCTTTGTCCAGCTTGCACGGGAAAATGACTTGCTAATCTGTTTACTTATTTGGAGTAATTGGGTTGGGTGCCAGTGGAGGGGATTTCCTTGACTGTTAAAAGTCTCGGTGAGTAGTCCATTCCCAACTCCTTGGGATAATTACTCTGACTGAGCCATGGCCACAGGGCCCACGCGCAGGGCTGCTTTTTAAACTGTAAATTATGAAGGATTAGCATTTATGAATTTTAAATCAGGACTGTGGTAGGAGACACTAAAGCTGCTTAGTGATTGCAAACGGCAGCATTTGAGCAGGCAGGAAGACGGGTAACCCGTTCCGTGCCAGTCAGCACACACACACACACTGAGCGCAGTCACACTCCTGACTGCAGTTATCAGCTTTAAGTGAATGAGGAGCTGACATCTTAACATCCCGTACATCACAGAGGAGTCTGCTAAGGGAAATGTTTGATCCAGCCGCTGGGTACGTCTCTCTCTCTCTCTCGAATGCTCTCGCTCTTCACCCCTACCAGAGTCACGGCTTTGCCACTCGCTGAAGTGTCACAGTGAGCAGCATATCCAGTGGGTGATTATGATAATGTGGGACTTGATCCAAAATAAATTATGCATAATGGATTGATGTGACACCAAGTCATCAATTAGACGAATATCAACATTAAGAAATGTGATGCAGCACAATATTTTATTTGCGATGCTCAAATTAATTATCAAGTTATTTGCGATTCCCTTCATTTCACCGGGCCTGATGTTGTCTTTATCTGATGCGCTCAAGGACGAGCATCGCTCACCCCGTCACCCCAGGAATTTCGGCAGAAGGTCCAAAAAGTGCCACAGCACATTATTAGCTAGTGTGTGGGCTGCATCTTATCACCTGCATCCCCTGCTCATATCACACATCTGGGGCTGTGTGTCCCTCACTGGCGGGCCATGACCTGAATGTGTGGTGTTAACTGGCTGGGCCAAGCAGCTGGGGGATTCACTAAGGTCTCGTTGGTCTCTCTGCGCCACACGTCGTCTCCATGCTACATGACACATGAGCTGATTAACCTCCATCTCAACACCTCAGCCACCTTCAGTACAGGGCTCAATGACACATTATACCAGCCAATGTGCTGACACTCGACACACAGGCGGTGATAGCATGTCAAGCAGGTAACTTTACACCGGGAAAGTATCATTGTCAAAAGGTGCATGTTAACAACTCGGGTGGGTGGTGTACAAAATATCTTTTGAAAGTTGTTTGCAGCAACATGCATCTCCCTGCGAGCACATGGTGATATATATACATACAAACACATGGTGATATAGAATACAAAAGGCTTTTATCCAAAAGCAAGTTTTTTGTGCTTATTTCTGGGGTGGACAAGATATATAAAAAAAGTCAAAACCAAATCTTATCTAGAATCAAAATCAAAACTTGGATCTAAACCAGGATCTGCTAAATAACTATATGCAAAAAATCAAGGAATTTGAATAACGTTATACAATAACATTAATTTGTTAACTTTGATCGATGTATTAGGTTTCATGATCTAGCATTTTTTTTATATTAGTTATGTTTAATTTAGTCGGCGGCGATGGCCTTGTGGGCAACGCACCAACATATAGCGCCGTTGTGTTTTGTGTGTCCCGACGCAGACCTTTCCAGATCCTTTCCCCTTTCTTTTTCTCGCACTTCGCTTCCTGTCTATATGTACTGTCCTATCACAATAAAAGGCAAAAATGACTAAAATAAATAAATACAAAAATACTAAAAGTTTAATTTTACATATAGGGTGCAACGGGGCTAAAGGCCCCCCGGGTAAAAGGCGCCTTTGATATTATTTTAATCTAAACTACTAGATGGCACAAAAACGTGGCGCAGCACTTTCCAAAACATCTGCTTTTCAAGATGTATATATTTACGTGAATATTTGTATGATCTTTGACGGCGATTTTGCGCTGCAGTGCAAAGTTGATTCTGTGCTTACTTGATCTAATATTTTATGTTTTTTAAATGTTGTAGATTTAAGTAGTAAATGAGAATTGCTAAAATGAATGCATATATTTTGAAACAAATGTCTTCTTTGTGATTTTGTGAGTTTTGTTTAAGATAATTAAAGCAACAGTTTTTAATAAAAAATAAATATGTAAAAGTATGGTATTTGGGATAAAAAGCACCACTGCTGTTGGGGCTAAAGGCACACTAATTAACATGATAATTAATAGATGGACTTTTCCATTTGTTGACATGACACGGTTAGATTCAGATGGTATATATCATGTATTATGTTGGGTGTCCATATTAGAGATGATCACCATGTTTAGAATGAAACGTTATATTAAAAACATGATATCATATTAATCATATAATAAAATACAATTCCATTTGTTGTTACTACTGTAAATATATATTCAATTATTATTGGATCTGCTTCAATATTTTCAGAATCCTTACTAATCAAAATAATTTTGTTTCTGTATTTTTAAATATTACATTTTAATGACAGTATGTTTATTGAACAAAAATTCATTATTTGATTGTTTTGAACAAGTCTGAACTTAGACATTATTTAAAAAACCAATAACATTATTTTAGCTGAAGTATTTAAAATAAACAACTTGATTGATTTTCAAAATCTGTTGCTCCATTAATGTTCAATACAACAATATTTTTTCTACCATTATAATTCAGTATGTTATTGAACTGTTTATTGTTAGTTCATGATACTTAATGAATTAACTAAAGTTAACAAATTAATCTTTATTGTAAAGTGTTTATTTTTATTTAGATCTAGGTCCTATTTTTGATTGGGTTCTTAGTTGAGCTTTAAGTTTGAATAAAAAAAAAACACATTTATCAATTGCTTTGCTGGTATATGTTAACGTAAGAAACACTGTGTGAAACAAGACTAAATAATAAACAATCTAGTATGAGGGAAAAGAAGGATTGTATGGATGGAAAACAACAGCAAATCTTTCAATTTGTTGTAAAGACAACAAAGTAGGAGGGGGAATTTGTCCTATTAAATCTTGTGTTTGTTCAGCATGCTAGGCCTCCTCTGGCCTTGTTCCTTCACTTGGAAGCATAAATGGACATATCTTATTGATTTTCTTTCAAACCAGATCGCAGAGACGCTTGTGAATATGGTAGACTAATTCAGCTGGTGATGTCCTTCGGGAGAGCATGTGTTGGGGGGGTGGAGCATTGAAAAGCCAGGCGTTATAGGGTCCACGAGCGTTCCTGCAGCATGGCTGTGGGCCTCATTACACCAAACAGGGGCCTAATTGCTTTTCCCTTCTGTCCCATCTCATGCTCCTTTCCTTCTCGGCCAAATTAAATGGAAAGTTTTTTAATTATTTATCAATACCACATCTGCCGGTGGATCAATCAGTGTGAATGGTTATCAAATATAATGGGATCAAGCTGGCTGATGGAACGCTGTGAAAAATTGATCGCAGTCTTAAGCATTTCTATGTGTTCCTTAAGAAACCCAATTATTTTTCTTTGGCAGGGGGAGAGTGACAGTGGCTTTGTTAATTTGGCCATGGAAGACACAGGATGGGGATTGTGCCCCAAGGGGGGACAGTTGACCTACTGAAGTGTGGCTGACATCAAGGTCTTGTCATTCATTGCCATGAATCGACCCCCTATATAGGCAGCACATTGTACATTCAATGAAGACAGCTCTGCTGTAGGTTTATGGCTCTCCTATGCTTTGAGCATAGAAGGATGTTTCTTCAAGTATAGTGAAAAAACTAAAAAACTCAAGCATCACAGAAGAACTTCTTTTCTGAAAGTTCCAAACATAGTGTCATTTTCCACCACACCTCAAATCATGTACCGTGGTACATTTGTGGAGTAAAATGTGTCATATTTACATTTGTTATGTATATTTGCCATTTTATAAACAGACACAATCAGACAAAATAATATTTTTAACAACACTTTTTTTGCATGTTTTTTACCAGGTTTGACAAAATCACAGCTTGACACTGGTCTCCTTACCATGTATGTTGAAGTTTGAAACACTTTATTAGAGGCAAAATTGCTTGGTTTATTTGAAATGACAACACAATGGCTTCACATTTTGATGATATTATTATAGTTTAAAAGTGTAAAACTTATTTTTATGATCGATATGGGTATATTTCATATTTTAAGACTGGCATTTTGGGTTTGGCAAAAGGAAAAACAATCAAATCTATACATAAAGGACATTTGATAAGTATCAAATATACAGTAAATGATGAAACATGATAAAACATTTCCAAAAACACACAATGTGACCATTAAATAACAAAAAGGAAAAAGTTCATGTCAGTTGCTTTAAATAAAAATCTATGCATGAGGCATAAAATTGTCTATCTGAAGTTGAAGAAACACTCACAAATGGATCTTCCTTATTTATTTCTACATTAAGATTTAGCAAATTATGCTGTCACATTGAAGAGTTTTTCAGATGACGAGACAATCTGCCTTTTTATGTGATGTTGCTCAGACACTGAACACACTTAAGGGCAAAGTGGGTCTTTTCATAACACTTCTTCTTATTCTGATTGTCAAGATTAGCCAATGTATATTACAGCACCGAGCTTCACTGACAGAAACTTGACTTGCTCATGCTACATTCTATCAGGTTGTGCAAGGCAGTGTGCTGTCGAGAATTATTAGCCAGCAGCACAACAATGCAATCTTATTTCATAGAGCACATATTCAATCACAGAAGAATTCAATGTTTCAGGTGTCGTAAACAAGACAAGAGGTGGTTCGGGTATTTCAGATAAATTAAGTCCCCAAGATGAATTATTTAGATATTAATGAAATTCACATAGGTGCTCCCTTAACATATTCATTCATCCAAGACCAGTAAATAAACAATCAAATATTGAATTCAGAAGACAAGCTAACATAAAAGGAAAGAAATGAGATTTTGCTTCATTTTATGTCTTTTTTTTCTGCTGGAATTGGATTATGGAGCTGGGAGTGGGGAGGGGAGATTTGTAAGGGGAATTGAGCTCCACAAAATAAATTCTCACCTATTCATATTTAAATCACACCTAGGTGCTGCAGATAATCCATTTTAAGACAGTATGAACTCAAAATGAAGGTCCAGGACCCATACATCTGAAATAAACACATTATTGTATTCTCTGTGAAGAGAGAGAAAAAACAAGTCCCTATCCCGGTGACATTCCAGGTTGTATTTATGTAACCCCCCAATAGAAAATTTGAACTGCTGAACGTAGTTGATTATTTTCCAAAAGGCATAAACACTCCCATCCATATTCATTAGGAATTACTCCAATCAACATGTCATATGGATTCTCAGCCAAAGCGCCTTCCAGCAGCAACACTGTTTAGCTGGATCAAGTAAACCTGTTTTTATTTCGACTTCTCCCCTCCATTCAAATGTCATTCCCTATCAGTCCCACGTCCCGTGATGGTTGCGCTTACATGTCGGTTACTGATTCATTAATCCCCTGGAATGGCTTTTTTGGGTGAACACAGAGACTTAAGCTTTGAAGAGGGACGAGTTTTAGTGTGAAGATGAGCTGTGGGTGGTAGTGGTGGTGGTGACAGAGCCAGCTTCTAATGTGAGAAGGGAAATATAAGAAAGTGTGTGCAGGAGTTTGTGGATATGGATTCAACCCTCTCGTGAACCCAATGAGTGTAAAATAAAGTCAAGTGGAATTGTGGGATTGCATCATTGTGCAGGTTGTTGGTGTTTGTGTGTGGGGGTTTAAGTATAAGTGTTTGTCCTAGTTATAAGTGTTTGGACATATTCATGCATCTCTTATATGCACACCCCCTCCATAAACCTAACTTTCAGAAATGTTGAGAAAATTGATCATAGTTATCTTCAGAAAATGATACAATACTTACTGTTCTTTTGGTCTCTTTTTCTCAAGTAGTACTTCTTTGTTAAGCAGACACTGTAACTAATGTTATCTGACAGTACGTCCAGAAAGAGATGCTCTGTAAACACTTGAGGGCTTAGATCACATTCTTAATCTACAGTATAGCAAGCCTTTAAGCTATCATATATGCTCTCTCTCTAAACAATGCACATCCCCCATAGTTGTGCGTATACTGGGGATGTATTTAGACTGACTGTCACAAATGTGAAATGACTCGAGTACCTTTTTTCCAGTTTTGCATTTTCATATTCCTATTCCTATCCTAGTCAAGATGTTGATATTGAATGTAATATATATAATAAATAAAAATCTTATTAAATACTTTGGCCAAGTGAATCTGTCAAGTATAAATCAGGCTTAACAATAAAAAAGGCAACTCATTGATTATGGCTACTGCAAGAAATAATTGAAAGAAACAATTAGCTTATTTGCAATTGAACAATAGTGTGCCCAAGCTAATATATATATATTATATATTTTTGGTGGCTTGGGAAACATTGGCAAACAGTTTGAGACATTGTTAAAAGGGAACAGGGAATTGTTGAGGGCCCCACCCTGTCACCTCATCCAATGTCACAGTTTAGAGAGCACAACTTACACAAAAAAGGCCATGTGCATCAAGAGTGTAAAGAAGGATAGGCTGAAAACAGTTACTTTCGTGGTAATGGCTGACCTTTCTCCAAAGCAGCACCCATGCATTTTTATGCATGGACATAAATAGCTGAGCTACATAACAATTAAGGTAACCTTTCTGTTTGAATAAGAGGCAATTTCTCAGCACGCTGAAATTACATGAATGATGAATTATTTTTGTGTTGGAGAGCAGAGATGAGGAGAAAGGGATGAGATAAGTAGGAGGGTGCAGAGTAAAATGGAATGGGACGGATTCTATAAATCCCTGTTATAAGGCCTAAATTTGGGGAAACAAAACCAAGGTAGACATACATGATCGCTTGTGCTGTTTTTTTTTTTTGGAGGTCTCAGTGGGATTCATTAATGTGCGTCCCAGCAGCAGTCTCACTTGCACCGTACATTCGACTGGGTTAGCGCTCATCCCCAAATTACATTTAATTGGACAATTACTCAAACTCAGAAAACCTCCCCACAAGAAGCCAACAAGGCTGCTAATAAACACCTTGTCTTCTCAATAAAAACAAGGAAGTCATTTACCTGACCCAAGAGGCACAATTTTTATCTGTGCAAAATTTATTTTCAAAATAATTGCGGTGATGAGAAAGAATATTAAAAAGGCGGCTATGTGAAGAAAGAGTAATGCAGGCCAACCCCAGGCCTGCTGTTCAGCCCTCTCCCCTGGGAGAGAGGCTCATTTGTTCCCAAGATAAGAGCATTTCACACACTCACACACACAGTCGCACAACTATAATATTATTGCTGTCATGGCATAATGAAATAATTACTGGTTCGCCCATGTTCGCAAAGACGCAAACACACACGCGCACACACTCACTCATCTCCAATCCCCTCTGCCTCTACCCCCCACACCGAACAAAACTACTTTGTGTTTTTGTATGAGATTGTTAATTAAAGACTGCTGGTGGAGGATGTCCATATTGGCCATATTATTCCTTTAGAATGAGCAAGAACAGTGTACAACACCTCAAGACTCAGAGCTAGTTGTGAGGGTTTACTCAAGAGGTGGGAAGCACACAAATTACAAAAGTAGGTATTTGGTGGGAAAAAGTGACCACTGAAAAGTTTTCGGCCTTAGTTGGCACTAAGCCGTATCTTTGCACTGGAGATTCTTGGGAATTGCTCACCTCTGTCACTGCTAAACCTCCTAGATACGGACACAGAAAATGGATATGCTGGCTAGCTTTTTACTTTATCTAGCAGGAAATGTATTGCCTTCAGTAAGTAATGATTTGTGCTCCGACACTAGGACGTCACTTAAATTCACAGGGTCCAGGACTTAAAAAAAAAAAAATTAAGTAGGCCCCTCTAACCAGACCTCAATAAGTTAAAAGTGAGGCGGTACCATACAGGGCAATGCAGGGTGAAATTCAGAATTGAATACAGTAAATGGCCCACAGAAAGCTGAATTGGAATGACAGAAAGAGGAATTTATGAATTATTTTTAATATTATTAAACATTTTTCTTATTCAATGTTATTTATTCATGTGGTGGCACAGCCGAATTTTCAGAACTCCAGTTACTCCAGTCTTCAGCGTCACATGATTCTTCAGAAATCATTGTAATGTTGATTTAGTGCTTGGGTAACATCTCTTATGTTCTCTATAATTCTAACATTTCACTATTTTTTTATGAATATATTTAAAAAGAACAGCACTTATTCTTTTGTAACATTATACAATTCTTCACTTTTACTTTTGATAAATTGAATGCATCCTTGATTAATAAAAGCATTACTGATTCCAAACGTTTGAACAATATTGTACATAACTGCATTTACTGTAAATGAATGTCTTACGCTCCAATTTGCTACATTCATTCAAATTCAGGAATTGAACTCTCCATTCTCATGGCACCATGACAACATTCCTAACTCTCCCCTTGATTGCACCACAAGCCTGAGAGACTATGAGAGGTGTGACTAGATCTCCTCCTACTGACTCAAGGCCACACACAGTTTTTCTCTTACTTTTTCTCATTTTTTTCTGGTTGCCCTCCACTCTTCCCAGAGCTCATAGGCCACAGCCCGGGCCTTTTCACATCTTTGAGTAGTAGTGAACAACGGGATGAATAAATAATCTTATGACCTCACACATTCAGGGACAGCAGTCTAACACCTTAACTGACAAGAGTTCATCCAAATGCCACTCCCTGGTGAAACAGAAACAGAGAGAGAGAGAAACTGCAGGACGAGTGAGAGAGTGAGTCCAGCCCAGGAGAGTTAGATTGTGACAAATGGTGTGGAAAAAACAACAGCAGCAGCAGTCTGAGGGGAAGACAAGAGTAAAACTCACCAATAATTAACTGGGTAAATATTGCAGAGCGGACTGACTAATTACCTCACACGTCTGGCTGCGCTCTCATTACTGTTCTTGTCGGAGTTAACCCTTGTACTGCCGGCTCACCATACAGACAAAAACACACATATTGCATAGATTAATCAGATCACGATGATATGAGATCAGTGAGCGCATGTGGTGCTGCCAGGAAATATCCTTAGTACTGTAGATGTCTTGAAAATCTTGAAAAATGTGGAGACGGAGGTAAACTATGTTTTGTCATTTAAAATGATATCAATTTATATTAATTTTTACACTGAAATTATGCTGATACCAATAAATCAATAATTATTTTGTGTTTTTGGATTGCCAATAACCAATAAATGGCCAACATGGTTGTGTCTAAAAACAAAGACATATGAGAATTCATTATTTTAATTTGTCAAACAAAATAATATCGCTGTTTCTTTTAATAGTACATGTGAAATTAGGCATAACAACATTATAACATCCACTAGATCCATCAACATATTTGTTTAGATCTGTTTGGACTGGTTTGTTCATAAATGGTGCTTGGTATGTGCATGTTTCTCTCCCAAATCAGACGAGATTACTTTTTAACTGGAGAAAGCTAAATTATGAAAGCAACAGGTAACATCTTGATTGATTTGTTTCTTTCAAACACACAGCTTTTCACTTCACAAGATGAACTGGAGTTGAGTCGATTACTTGCGGTTCTTTATGATAATTTTATCAACTGTTTGTACTCTTATTCTGACGGCACCCATTCACTGCAGAGGATCCGCTGGTGAGCAATTGATGCAATCCTAAATTTCTCCAAATCTGTTCTAAAGAAAAAGAAACTCATCTACATATTAGGTCAAAATTTTAAGACAAAAAGACTCAAATTCTTAAGGATATTGACAACATTTTAAAACATCCATAATATTGACAGAAACCACCAATATAAAAAATATCTAATATTAGCCAATAAAAAATATGGTATTGACTCTTTAATGCATCCCTGCACAATATATAACATACTGGTACAACTACAACATTGAATTAAGTTTGGCTGTACTGTAATATACAATAATCCTGACTGGATGTGATATCAAACTAGATGCATGTGAAGCAGAATGATGTTCCTGTGCTCTCTCTCTCACACACACACACACACACACACACACACACACACACGCACACACAGATAGGCATTTCTCCAATAATCTCCAGGCCACTGGCTAATGACAGCAGCTGTGAGCCAAGCATGCACCACTTCCAAAGCTGATTCAAGTTTAACGAGCCACTCTAGAATAGTATTGATTCAAATCTGTGTTTGACAGGATACTCTCAGAATGTGTATTTAATGGCTAAGGACTTCAGATACTCAGTAAAGCATCTTAAAGGAGAAGGCATTTAACAGAGGTCTGTGTCTCATTTGTGTAGGAGATGGTCTGCCGTCTCCAAAGAGGGCAAGGGGGGTTTAAACTTATGTGAATTTATTTGTCTCAAACTATCACTCTCTTTATTTTATTCTATCCATTTCTGTTCTGAACAAGCAAATGTGTGTGTATATACATATACACACATTTGCTAATCAAATTGCTAATCAGACAATCACATGGCAGCAGCAACTCAATGCATTTAGGCATCTAGATGTGCTGAAGACGACTTGCTGAAGATCAAACCGAGCATCAGGATGGGGAAGAAAGGGGATTTAAGTGACTTTGAACGTGGAATGGTTGTTGGTGCCAGACGAGCTGGTCTGAGTATTTCACAAACTGCTGATCTACTGGGATTTTCACACACAACCATCTCTAGGGTTTACAGAGTATGGTCCGAAAAAGAGAAAATATCCAGTGAGCAGCAGTTGTGTGGACGAAAATGCCTTGTTGATGTCAGAGGTCAGAAGAGAATGGCCAGACTGGTTAGAGATGATAGAAAGGCAACAGTAACTCACATAACCACTCATTACAACCAAGGTATACAGAATACCATCTCTGAACGTACAACACATCGAACCCTGAAGCAGATGGGCTACAGCAGCAGAAGACCACACCGGGTGCCGCTCTTGTCAGCAAAGAACAGGAAACGGAGGCTACAATTCACACAGGCTCACCAAAATTGGACAATCGAAGATTGGAAAAACGTTGCCTGGTCTGATGTGTCTCGATTTCTGCTGCGACATTCACATGGTAGGGTCAGAATTTGGTGTAAAGAACATGAAAGCATGGATCCCTCCTGCCTTGTCTCAACGGTTCAGACTGGTGGTGGTGGTGTAATGGTGTGGGGGATATTGAGCATTGTTTAAACGCCAATTGAGCATTGTTTAAATGCCACAGCCTACCTGAGTATTATTGCTGACCATGTCCATCCCTTTATGACTACAGTGTACCCATCTTCTGATGGCTACTTCCAGCAGGATAATGCACCATGTTACAAAGCTCAAATCATCTCAGACTGGTTTCTTGAACATGACAATGAGTTCTTTACTCAAATGGCCTCCACCGTCACCAGATCTCAATCCAATAGAGCAGCTTTGGGATGTGGTGGAATGGGAGACTCGCATCATGGATGTGCAGCCGACAAATCTGCAGCAATTGCGTGATACTATCATGTCAATATGGACCAAAATATCTGAGCAATGTTTCCAAAACCTTGTTGAATCTATGCCACGAAGAATTTGGGCAGTTCTGAAGGCAAAAGGGGTTCCAACGCGGTACTAGCAAGGTGTACCTAATAAAGTGGTCAGTGAGTGTGTGTGTATATATATATGTGTGCGTGTGTGTGTGTAGGGTTCATTTGCAAAAACACGTAACTCTGTTTTTAAAAAGTTTCAAAAATCATGTTTTATTTTTTTTGTGCATTCCGATGAATCTCAATCAAACTGCAGTTGGGTTCTTTTGATTAGGTTAAAAATAACTTTCAAAAAAGCTAACTAATAAAATAAAGCACAATAAAAACATGATAACATAATAAAAACATGTTCTGTTCAACATGATATTAGGCATACCATGGACAGTATACATCCATAGCACTGATGGCTCTTGGCAATTATAATGTTCATCTTTCATTTTGCAGCATGGTGACCTCTTTTTAGTATGGTGTTAATTGAAATGGACGTGGGCGGACCGTAACAGCACTCTACACAACAGGGTCAGGTGAGGTAACTTAGTGTTATTTATTGCGGAATGAAGGACTGTGGGACTGTGCAATTGTAATCTCTTTCAAAAGCATCCTCAACCTTTCTTGTGAATCTATTACGGCAACATGCACCTCTTGGTTCCTGTTGAATATTTATTGAAACCGCAAAATTAGAACCATTAAACAAGACCTCAGTATAATAAACACAGCTAATTGCATGCATAAACAAATGTATGAGTGCTTGCACGCAAACATACACAGATGTGCTCACACACGCACTGTGGTATTGTGAATAGTTCATTAAAGAAATAGGAAAAAAGCACGTCTCATGAGGGAATGTGCATCCAGGTCTAATTAGCCAAAATATAAAATCATATTGTTAGAATGTAGATCTAGCCACAGCGCACTTTTCCCTGAGGGTCATACCTCTGCTGATCATATGCATGTGGACAGGACACTCCCACATAGCCTGATTTAGGTCATCCCTACTCTTTCCTCCATCAGCGGACACAGAAAACAAGAGTCTTGATTAGCGTGCACAAGTTTGATTCATACGTAACTATAACAAATACTTTGGCGATCGGCTATGAATTCAAGCCGGTTCTCCTCCGCTCCAGACTAGCTGACAGCTTCTTAATGCAGCCACATTAAAGTGCTTTTGCAGCATGTGTGATGCAGCTTTAACTAGGTCCTGAGGGTATTGTTGGTTATCATTGCCTGCTGCAGGAGCGGACGGCCCAGGCCCCGGTGAAAGCAATTTCAGCTTTTCCTCCCAATCAGCCCACACTACATGAGAGAGGGAGCGGAGAACAAACGGGCCGCACTCGCTCGCCACTCCCCAGCCCGATCTTATCTGGACCCCGCTGCTGAAGTCCGCATGGTATGCGTACTTCAATTCCCCCATTAGACTCGGGACAGTTCGCCTCGGGACTTCGAGCTCGCACAGATATCCGTAAATTAGACTCTCAACGACTGATGAAACAGCGCCGTTACTCCGCCGCTAGTGCATCAGGGCATGAGCGCAGCATGCCAGTTAGAGAAAATGTCAAGGTTTGTGTAGTCTGAAGGGATTGTGTTGCTGCGGATTGCAAAAAGAAAAATTCCCCCTAAGTGGCAAAGCATTGGTGCTACCTACAGTATCAGATACATAATGAGTACAACTACATTTCAAATGCTCACACTCTAGAGAATAGTCAGGGGAAAGGATTTGAACTCGGTATGGAATGAAAGAGACTTAACAAATGACACGGGCAGTGTAGCGTGTTGTGCAATAATGAGAACTTTTCAGTTTGATACATATCAGGTAGTATATGAAACAGGCGACTTCGCTCTTGTACTGGAGTGACGGGGGAAGTGGTTGTAGATTACGGCTTTAGAGAGTTTAGGACACCACTTTCTCTCCCGATGTTGTTACAGGAGGCCTGTGATTAATCTTATGTCAGATAGTGTAGGTACAAACACATACAGCTGCTGTCAGATGGTGGAGTTATGAGGTGGTGGAGGGATTACTCTAAGGGTGAAGCTGTTGGCCTGTTACCCGTTAAGGAGTAAATTTGGTGGTTTATTAAAATGCATCACAGCTGTACACTCTGGCCAGTGTTCAGTTCTCTGATGAGGTCAAAGTAACTTTTTAACAACGTGAGATCAGTGTTGTGGTCCTTTATGACATAATAGAGCATGAACGTGTATGTATGTAATCTTTAGAGTATTTCTTTGATTTATTAAAAAAAACGAGCTATTCTATTTTATATTTTATTTGTACATTTAATGTAATAATAAAAAATATATATATATAATAGATTTATATGTTTATTACGTATTTCAAATCAATTAGTTGCAATATTTTAATTCGATATAACATAAATATAAAATAATTTTATTATAATATAATAATATATAATATTATAATATAGTAATATTATATATAATGTTCAGTTCCCAGATGGGGTCAAAGTTAGGCTTCTTTAATATATATATATATATATAGCGTGCACTGGAAATGTGACTTTATTTATAAATCGTTATATAAATATATAATGCTTATTATATATTAATTATATTTAAATCAACCGTTTCTTTGCCTGTTTTGTTTTGTTTTATTTAATTTTATTATAATTACAGCTGAATATTTTACTCTGAATACAATTAATTACAGCTGAATATTTTATTTGTGCATGAAAGTGCAATACATGCATTTACATTTACATTTATGCATTTAGCAGACGCCTTTATCCAAAGTGACTTACAGTGCATTCAGGCTATACATTTGTTTTGTCAGTATGTGTACATGCAGGGATGCAGTAATCTGTAGAGTATTCCTTTGATTAGTTAAAAAAAAAGACTTGTTCTATTTTATATTTTTATTGTATTTTAAAATGTAATGTAATTTTTTAATGAAATTAATATAATATATTTATGTTATATGTTTGATATGTTTTAAAATATTATATTAATTGCAATAAAATATAATTTAATATATAAATATTTAAATAAAATAATAAATACCAACTTTTATTATAATATTATATATAATGTTAGATGGTCAGTTTTCAGATGGGGTCAAAGTCAGGCATTCATTCATTCATTCATTCATAAATAAATAAATAAGCGTGCATTTGCAATTTTGATTGATATATAAATCATTAAATACATATTATATAATTATATATTAATCAACAGTTTCTTTGCCCTGCCATGCTTGTTTTATTATTTAAAAATATATATTATATTTATAATTACAAGCTGACTATTTTACTCAATATTTGTTTATGCATTTTTATAGTTGTGCAGTGTGCAAAGTTGCTGCTTTTGTAGAGCATTGCAAATGTGTTATTTTTAATATTACATGACATTAAAATGCAGCTGCCTATGTAGACAGTGAGGTAGTTTACTGGCTTCTGGAACAGATCTACAACGTCTTTCTTTAGGAGTGTGCGACACAAAAAATGCTTGTGAAGGCTGTTGGCATTCTCCCGCTAAGTGGCATTTTCAAATGTCTTTCCCATTTCACACATCACGATAATCTTTCCCCTGATTTCCTTTCACGTTTAACAGCCTTGTCTATGTCAGAGAAGCAAACGGTAAGAATCATCTTCTTGTCAGCTTGTGAACAAATTTTACACAATCACCCCACCGTCAAGTTTTATCTTGGGGAACCAATTAAACACAGTGTAACGACCATGCTGTTTGTGTTGGTGAGTCTGATGTGAAATAATCTTTCTGGGTTCATACGGGCCACGGTTAAAGGTAGCGGAGGGTGATGATTAAGATAAACCGTATTGTGGTGCGTTGAGGTAAGTGACCTGCCGCTTGGAGCAGATAAGGCTTCAATTAATCTGTGGCGAAATGTGGCAGGGTAAAATAAAGATAATTACTAAATCACCAGGCTACATAGCCTCAATATATATATTTTTTACTCCGTATAATTGCTGTGAGGGAGGAGAAATTAAATGGATTATATCACAGTCCTTTCAGATAGATTACAACTGCTTTTAAATAACAACAAGACAGCAAGTGCTATTTCATCAGCAATCCAAGAAGCCACTGACAGTCTCTGCGTGATTCAAATTGAACTCTCTCTCTCTCTCTCTCTCTCTCTCGCTTCATTTATATAAATCCATTTAAATAAACATGCACACAGACACAATGTTGGCTGGAGGTATACGGGAAAAAGGCTTTTAATTCATTTCAGGAAATGGCCAAACAATTAGATACTTGATGATCTAATGTGGGATTTTTCCCTTTTTTTATTCACAAAAAGGATTCAGGGATTGCACTGAGGGAATGTTTAGAGAACATTGTTGGATCCGTTTTATTTTGACAGACATTGCTGATAAATGGTCTGGACTCTTGATAGCAGCAGAGAGATGGCGGTGGGGGAGGTGAAAGATTCTGAAAAAGCAAATCATGTTTATTTACTGCATCTGAGGTTGGGGGTTAAAAACAGTAAATTGTGGATGAGTAATCAAAGGCATGTGATGGCAGATTTCATGGCTAGTTATCTGCAGGTTCTCACTGTTCCTTCGCTCTGTGTGCTGGGAGATTGCGGGAAGAGCCGGCGTGCCAAGTGCACAAGGCTTTGGGCCCTTCCTTTAAAGCCCTGCTGGCACGCAGCCCCCTATTGGAGCCAGAGTGCTGCGCTGTATGCACTCATTATGGCCTCCATTAGAGTAAACATTTCAACAGAACCCTCATACAAACACATCACCCCCACCCCCCTGACACCCACTTTTATACTCTTACTGCCAGTCTGCATCTAAGCCGCCACGAAAAGATGAGAAATGGGCCCACTCTTCATTTTATTTATTTATTCATTTATGTATTTAGAAGAGTATTTTTCAGCCAAAGCATTTCTGACGTTTTTGCGTAAAGAGCTTTTACATGTCACGGCTCTGGCTTGAGTGCTGTTATCTAGGTTGCCACTTTAGAGTGCTAACAAAGAGGATAGAAGAGAGGCCGGCATGTTCATTAGCAGCTTCTGCTAATTCCTGCTGGGTCAGAGGTCACAGAAACATGAGGTTTCACTGTAAGTGAGAATGTATATTCTTTTATTGCCCTAAAAGAAACGGGGGTCTGTAACTCACTTAAATTCCTTTCTTCTCCTCCTTTTTTAACATATAGCTGAATAAAAATCTGTCTTGTGTTAATGACTAGTGAAGAGTTCTTCAGGTAATTTGAAAGTTTGTCATTATTTACTTTTCAGACTGTGGAAGAAAAAATAGATATCATGTCTGCAAACTATGATTTTCCCCCATGATGTATTAATTTGTGTCCATGTTTTATTAATTAATTTCCTCATTATAGTCAAATTGTGGCCACATTGTTCTAATTTGCTCCCTCATTTTAATTATTTAAATTGTTTAAATGTAATTATTTAAATGACCGCTATATGTGTGTGTATATAACTTTGTGTTAGGAATAGACTGAACTGTAATTAAAATTAGTCAATCAAAAAAAAATTATTCTGTCCTAACACTTCTTGGCACACTGTCTGAACG
Organism: Gymnocypris eckloni scoliostomus; assembly: GCA_027564155.1. Taxonomy (NCBI): domain Eukaryota; kingdom Metazoa; phylum Chordata; class Actinopteri; order Cypriniformes; family Cyprinidae; genus Gymnocypris; species Gymnocypris eckloni. The sequence continues at coordinate 27,132,312 of CM050413.1, read as the reverse complement.
AATGCAGCAGTATCTGATTTGTGAACCAATCATTGTTTCTTTTCAATGAATCAGTTGATCCAGTTTACAAAACTTGTCTGATTGATTTGCTCTGACTGATTCTTGAGTTTAGCTCACTGACTGGTCGCACTAGTAAACACATCACTGGAGGGGAAGATTATGAAAGAAAAATGAACTAATCTGTTCACCTTAGTGCAGAAGTGATATGGGCCACTTTTACGATTCTTTTATTTTAGAAGCTTGACAGCTCCAGTTCTCATTTACTTTCATTATAGGAATGGCCAGTATATTGTTTAAAAAAAAATCACTTTTATGCTCTGTGTGAAGAGAGAAAATCACTTTTTGGTACGGCATGAGGGTGAGTATCCTCACCGGGGTTCAGCTGTGCTTAAAGAGCCTTTCAGCAAAGAGTTCTTAAAAGCAACCACATTTTCTTAATATTTTAATAACCTAAAAGGACCTTTTGCGATTTAAAAAGTTATTCATGAAACCGCAGATACCAATAAAGCAGATTTATTTTCAAAAGTGCAGGCAAAGATCTTGAATGATATTCCCCCGAGATGTAGAGAACTGTCTCTTCTCTAATGATGACAAGGAAAACATTTCCTTCATATATTTCCAATTTATGAAAATGAAAACCTTTTACTGAAGAAAACAAAGGAGAAGGCGTTCCTTTGATCTCGCTGATGACTTACTCTGTGTACTGTTACTTCTTCAAATACTAAAATACACTCATTTATGTGAAAGTAAAGTATTAGCATCCGTGCAGGGTGGCTGCTCCTGGCTTTCCCTTGGCGGCGGTTAGCCCTGTGACTTCTGTCAGTGTAAACATCTCGCTGACCAAATGTGCAGCTGGGGAATGGCCACAGTCTGTGATGATCGTCTGTCACCTGTTTGGCACACAGCCGCATACTTTCTCTCTCACACATGGAAACATGCAAAGATAGAGAGAGACAGACTTTTTTTCCTTTCTCAGGATGAGCCCTCGATGTTAGAAGATGTTACAAGACCCTCTCGTCAGTCAGACACTCGCTGTCAGAGAAACACATGTAGAGCTAACGAGCATCTGTGTAGCTCGGGTCGGCCACTCATCCCGCCCAAGGCATGCCACAAGACAAGCCAGTGAGCAAGGAGGATGCAAAAGCCACATGACACTTGCTTTTGTGTATCATATCATTTTTCAATCATCTGCATTTGATTTATCTCTCAGACACAGAGCTGCGAGCCAGTGTGGCAGGCCTGCTCGCTTAGTTATAGAGAGTATAGAGAGAGACATAGGCTGATGAAACTCTGTGATTTGTGCTTTTCTGACAGAGATGGCTTACAACATGCAATGCTGTGCATTGGCCTTATTGTGTATGAGGACAGAAAGAGGGAGATGAATACAAGTTGAGCTGGGGTGGATGTCCATTGTTGTTTTCATTTTGTTTCGTATTGGGTTAAGTTTCATCTCCAGTGCTGAAGACACTTACATCAGATTGTTTTGTGCCTTGTTTTTAGTTATTCCTGTTATGCAATTCCTTCTGAGCTCTACAAATATATGTAGATGTGCTGTCATGTGTTGTCATTTAAAGAATATTTTCAGTGAAAGGTTATACCAGACTATTATTATTTATGTACACGTCATCAAGAATTTGACAGGCTGTCTAACAGCCCGAAAATAAAGAATAAAGAAAGCACGCTTAGTTTGAAACATGTCTTGGAGAAAAAGGAAAAATGAAGAAACATTGGGAATATTTTAATTAAAGCGGTTTACAACAAAGAAGTACAATATCATACTGTATGTAAAATTCATCCCACATGTATTTACATTTAAAATTCACCTCATGTTTATACTTCATTTGTCACTATTAAGTGCTATTTAATACAGTTTTACTACTGCAATACGAGAAAACTAATTAATATAGTTTTTTTTTATTAAAATGTTGAAATTTTTAGATTTTGTAAAATATATGCTTTTCCAAAAAGTTCCAAAATGTTTTTTTTCAGTGATTATACAAAAGCTACATTTTTGTTTTTGTACAATTAATGGTAGAACCATTATTTTTTCTTTGCATGTAGAATATTTAATAATCTAAAAACCTTTTTCCATTATAAAGAACCTTTTTATATAATGGAAAGGTTCAGTGGATGTTAAGTTGTTTATGGATCTATAGATGCCAATAAAGAATCTTAATGTTTAAGATGAATTAAGAAATATATGATGAGATATGAAAATGTACTGAAGGAACCTTTTAGTATAATACGAGAAACATTTGAATGTTTCTATTGCAGAGAAAGAAGTAAACAAGAGCGATCAGCCTGGCTTGGATTTAGCCAGTTCTTGTGGAAGGAAAATGTTTCCGCCCCCATAAATATTTCAGGGGCATTCTTTATGTTTTGACTCGGCTAATGTTTTTTTGTTTTGCGGTTAATGCAGCATAAACTCCCACTGTTTATGGTTTGAAGTTGCCTCATATTTAAAGTGAATCTAATAATGGACATTGGTTGTAATATACCCTGCGATCCTGCATTATTGATATGCTCTTTCAGTCAGACTGCTCTATTGAGAGGTTAAATGCAATACTTCTGTTGTCATAGAATATTTACCGTCAGCTCTGTCTGTATTGATTCCTTTTATTTTTTAAATAAATAACTAGAAATACTGTAAATTTTTAATGCACCAATCAGCTTGTGAGAAAGAGAAAGAAGGGGAAATGAAAAGGCCGTTTGTAGTGAGGGTGTGAACGGATTGGGAGGGTGCTGTGGGGGGCGTTTGAAACTAACATTTGTTGGAGATGAGGTGAAATTGGATAATTTACTGCTTGGATGCAGAAGAGTGATGTTCCTCTTCTGCAAATTTACAAGTAAAGTACCTAATAATGCCAGGCAATTAGACGCTGACTTCTGCTCGAAAACAGGGGCTGGAGTTGCCAGGACGGATTAGGGGCATTATCCTACCAATGCAGAGAGAGAGAGAGAGAGAGAGAGAGCAAGCGAGTGAGAGAGAGAGAGAGAGACGGAGCAAAAAGGGAATGAGAGAATCGTTGTTGAAAGGTGGCATTACACAAGCTACAAGGACAATGCCTTTAAATGCCACACTTCAACAGCAAGAAGGGATTTGCCTCTAATTAATTTCCAAAGATTTCTCCCTCTGTGGAAGACTGTTGGCGGGAGAAGCGCACGCGGGAACTCTCTTGTCGTGAGCAAATGCTCAACATCGTTAAAAAAAATCATGTGGCGTCACTTCTTGAGCCAAACTTACTTGGATCGCTACTTCCATCTGCACAAGAAATTACAACATTATTGGAAATCCTTCTCTAGGCGCTCTAAACATACCACCTGCTCATGACCTACATCACCAGATAGGAGGATTATGAGAAATGTTTCTCAAGGACAGTGCATTTCATTTATCATATTTTAGCCCACTGGTGATTTAAACAGTTTTAGCTGTTTACTCATGCATGTATTCACACCCAGTTTTAAGATGATAAAAAGTTGAAGGGTTTGCCAGATCTATACAAGCATATGGTTTCGCCACCTATTAATACTAATAGTTTCTTTCTGTTTGTCTGTTACTTTATAAATAGATAATTCGGGTTGGGGAATGAGAATAGGTTCCTATTTAGAAAAATACCAGAAAAACAAAATACCACAACCGAATGAATTCTATGAGGTTCGTTTATTTACAGTTCTAGCACATTCATTTTGCTGAACATTTTTCTGCATTACTATTCAGTGCAAACACACCGTAACCAGTAAAATCAGATTCTCAAACGAATGGCTTTTGTGAGAATTTTTCTTTTTACTGAATCATAACCAGCGCAAGCAGTGAAGTCCGATTCCTAAACAAATGACTCTTAAGAGCCATATCTTTATAGTGAATCAAAAACACTCAGCACAAGCAGTGACGTTCAATTAGCTAATGACACATACTTTGTAATACATTGTAAGAAAAAAATGGAAAAGGAACTGGTAATTTTCTGCAAGGACATTATCCGTTAAGTTAGTGGACTTTTCTTTTAACACTAAAACACAATGCAGTGTTTAGTTCAAACTTCAAAATATGTGAAATAAACAAATGAATAGGGTGGTATTCACATTGAAACAATTCTCACTTAGAAACTGATTACAAAGAAACAACAAGTAACACTTTTTGAAACAGCAAGACTGAAATTGTATTTTTTTGTTTAAAAACAAATAATCAATATGGAAAATTACTACTTAACACAGTACATTGTCGTGTGCATAAAGCAAATGTTAACGTAATAACGCAAGTAAATAACGCAATTTTGTTCAGTGATATATTATAAAAAAATATATAATTTATTAAATGTTACTTATTGACTTATTATTTTTATTGAATTTCTGTTTTCCTAAATATTTTTCCCTCAAATTCAAAAGAATCATTAATAAAATTAAGAAATCATCAAGAAGAATAGGAAACGAAATTGTAAAATGTCTTATGATTCTCTTCTCTGCTCTTAAGCACACACCCATTTCCTCTGTCTACACACACACACTCATACACTACCCTCCTGGCAGTTTATCTGAGTGCCATCTGATGGGTTGTTTTAATGGAGAGGAGGACTGTGGTTCTGGATGACAGCTTTTAATTACACACACACGCACTCGCAGACACACACACACAGTCTAGTCGCACAAGAATGTCCGGGTTCAGTTCCCCCGTCAGCCAATAGAGAGGCTGATAAAGCCACAAAGATAAAAGGAGCACAACATGATTATGTTCTTGACAATTGTGAAGGGGCAGCACTGATGTGGCACTCTGTATGCCCATCAGGCCAAACACGCACACATACAAAGACCTGCTCTCTGTGGATTTTCTCCACATACATTGTAGAAACTTTCTTTACTCTAAATACTCATCTCATGAAACAAAAGGGGTAAAAAGGCAAACAGAAATTAATTGGTATTGGTCCCAGTACGTTACTGTAGACATTTAACCATGTTAAATGTGAGAAGATGAGACATGAGAGGCCTTGACTTAGAAGGACAGACACCACTGAGAAAGAGGGGAAGATCACAGGGGGTGTTACAAGACAGATGAAGTTTCGATGATAATACGGTTGGACCGACAAATTCTGAGCCTCGACTGTTTTTTAATTAACATTAATTAACATTAATTTGGTCTCTAATAATGAGCAAAGAATGATTATCATTCTGATGGCTCACATTATAAACTGACCCCTCAATTTTTCCCAAAGCAAATATTGTCTCCATTACCGAGTCTGGTTTATCATTGAATAATGTTGGCCATGAAAGAAGACTCTTTTTGCCAACAGAATAAATTATTTGATTAATCATAGTGGCTTTGCAAAAGCTTGGTCTGGTCTAATTTCCAGCATGACGCATTACCTAAATGTTTTGTATGCCAGTAAGGTTTTAAATGGGCCAACATTGAATTTAATAAGCTAGTTCTTTTTTGCAGTGCTCTTATGTACAAAATTATTGTCTTTTTTTTTTTTTACCTCTGCAGTGATTAGAAAAATTACAATTACCTATCAGACTTACCACACACATGCAACACTTTTAAAAAACTTCAAGTACTTGTACTTTGTCCCAGCACTTCTTTGCAGCAGTCTGGCTTTGTTCAGGTTTTCCAGAATCAACATACTGTGACCATCTCTTGTCATAAAGTGTTCCATGAGCGCTCTCTGATCGTTAAACCATTGAATTCACTTTCCTACTACGACGCATGTCACTGACTGTGGGAATGTACAGCCCTATGCATCAGAAATAAACAGAGATGCAGCCAAAGTCATTGGCAGAGCCTCTCCCGTCGTCTGCAGAGCATGGAGTGTATCTCCAGCACCGGCTCTTTTCTCGTTATTCCACAGTCGCAGCCTGGTGCTCTGCAGATACATTGAGGTCTGCGCGGCTGAATCGCTCGAGCTAGTGCAGTGTGAACAGTAACACCCAGAAAAAATTACACAGCGCAGGAAACGGCCCTCTCCGCCGCTGAGCCATGGAGGCATCACAGGGGCGGAAAATGACAATTCCCTGAAAAGGTCATACAAGACACTCTTGCCTACCGATTCAAGCTTACAGCCAATCTGACAATCTTAATTCAAATCATGACATCCCTTCCCCCACAAAAGAAGGAAAAAGCATTTTCATCCCTTGTGTCAAAACGGCACGTTGACCTTCAGAATTTCAGCACTTTCATTGAATTGTAACCTAATGCGAATCAAAAGGAGTCATTAGCACTTGCACATTCTCACAATGAGGCTATATTTCTATAGTGATTGATTGCATTAGATCAATGGCAGGTTTTATGCTAATTATAATGGACAGAAATTGACTTCGCTCGTTGTTTGATGCAATGACATATGCTAATGGATAAGATACTTTTTAGTTTTAGCATGACACAAAATATTTAAGCACAAAGGATGTAATTGTATCATATAGAGAGAATAATATGCCCTGATGGTCATAGAATAGCCATAAAACCTGCAGATTTCGCATATTGCATTTAAAGTTTCTGGGCATTGTTGCATGAAGAGACGAATAATGGTGTAATAAAGTGAGGCTCCTACAGAATATAACAGGCTTTCCTCTGAATAACGTCTGTTCAGCCACTGCGTGGTGCTACTCTGTGCTAGAGCCCGCGACACCAAAGCATGCTGATATACCTGAGCTCACAGAGTGTGTGTATGTATGTATAAGTGTGTGTGTGTGTGTGTGTGCGTGTGCGTGCGTGTGTGTGTTCTGACAGAAGGACAGAAAAATGCTCGCTCCTCCAGCCAGTATCTGGTATGATTCACGTCTCCGCAATGAGTCACAGATCCCAATGAAATCCAAATATGGGCCGGTGATACTGGCTGTGTTTGCGCCCCAGACTGTCGCCCGGAGGAGGTTTTGCTGGGAGAGATATAGTAACCCATTCGCTTTTCACAACACAGCTCGGTGCCCTGATTAATTGGGAAGATAGGCATATGCGCTCGCTCATCAGTCTGATTGTGTGAACGGGCTGCAGTTTGTACGGATGATGCCTTTGAGAGAGGTGATCATGGCTTTGGTAAATGAAGATGAGCTGAACGAGTTCTTGTTGTAGCATAATGACTCCTGTTCCCTCCATAAACCCACATCATGTATCTCTTTCCTCACCTCTCCCTCTGATTAATCACACCCAGGGGCACATGGGTCAGGGTATATTCTGGCAAACCGTTTGCCAACTACGTCTAGCAATCGGCAAAGCAAACTGTGGTACACCCCAATTACCAACACGCGATGGGTAACTCGCAGCACAATGTTATTTTCTGTTTTCCCAGCACGGTACCATAGAACGGCATAAAGCAAGAGGGTTAAGAAGTAAGAGGCGGGGCACCAGTTAAAAAATTTCAAAGTTAAAGTTCACGCAAACAGGTATTAATAGACAAGTTTTAGTCAAATATTGATTGTTTATAGCTGAATTATTAGAACGCAATTATATTTGGAACATTAGAATATAGCTATTAATCCAATAAAGAATTCAACGATATAAGATATAGTGGCATGACAACCCCATTCTTGTGTTATCTTAATAAAATATCGAATTTCTAATATATCTTACTGGTGGTCTGTTTACCACCAGTAGCCAACAGCAAGTTCTTTACTTACATACATTTATAAGCAAAACTTTTTCAAGACGCTTTTTTGACTGTCAATATAGTTTTAATAACAGCATGTGATTTGTTCCAATTGTGTCCGTGCTTTTCTGGTCCATGTTGACTATACTGAAAGTTATCAGACATAAAGTTATACAAAAATTACATATTTTTTAAGTTTTTGTCTTTTCCTCACTCAGAGTTGCTCTAAGATCCATAGAAGACTCCTACGTAGAAGCTTTAAGAATACGAAACATTTGCACTAGATGGTAGGCATAGGCTACAGTGTGTATGGTTACTGTTTTAGAATATAGTAATGTAAAATGACATGTAAAAATACATTTTAAAAGTTCTTTAAATCGGATAAATAAGTGAATATACATTTACAAACATATGCCAACGTATTGTAAATGTCTAGGTCATTTGTGGTCAAATGGTCAAAATGTAATTTATATAATCATTTAAGAAATAATGCAGTCCAAGGGCTGTATGGTCATAATAAACAATGGTATAGCTATTATTTCAGTCAAATGCTTTACCAAAGTATTGACGTAAAACGACCTCTAAGCGGCGTACTGGCGCTATCGTACGGTGACGTAATACTGCCATCCATATAATATTTTTTCCACTCAATTATGTCGTTATAACGAGATCTTTTCTCGGAATAACGAGATCTTTTCTCGTAATAAGGAGATATTTTCTCGTAAAAACGAGAAGTAAAACGACATATTTTCTCGTTATAACGTAGGGTGACGTAATACTGCCCACACATAATATTTTTTCCACTCAATTATGTCATTATAACGAGATCTTTTCTCGTTAAAACAAGATCTTTTCTCTTAAAACGCCATATTTTCTCGTAATAACGAGATATTTTCTGGTTAAAATGCCATATTTTCTCGTAATAACGAGATCTTTTCTCGTTAAAACGACATATTTTCTCGTAATAACGAGATCTTTTCTCGTTAAAACGACATATTTTCTCGTTATAACGAGATCTTTTCTGTTAAAACAAGATCTTTTCTCGTTAAAACGCCATATATTTTCTCGTAATAACGAGATCTTTTCTCGTTAAAACGCCATATTTTCTCCTAATAACGAGATCTTTTCTCGTTAAAACGACATATTTTCTCGTAATAAGGAGATCTTTTCTCTTAAAAGGACATATTTTCTCGTTATAACGAGATCTTTTCTCGTTAAAACCACATATTTTCTCGTAATAACGAGATCTTTTCTCGTTAAAACGACATTTTTCTCGTTAAAACCACATCTTTTCTGGTTATAACGACATATTTTTCTCGTATGTGTCGTTATAATAGATATATGGGAAGGCTGAGGTGAGCGAGCTCAGTCTGACATAAACGAGGATCTGCACTGCTGAATTGAAATACACTGTTTTAAATGTATTTAATGTAATGGTTTTAATTATAGCAGCATGTTTATTAGGATTAATCTCCAATACAACATTATCCAATAACAGCACTCAGACCCATGACTTGTTTAGGCTATATATGATCAGATCAAAACAGTTATTTTTGAATAATTGACTCTCTATTTATTTATTTGAATGACTGAAGTTTGATTGAACAACAAATCGAAATATGAACAAAGATAAATAAAGAGATTTTCTCTTAGGTTAATAATAATAATAATAATTATTATTATTTCGTTCTGTTTAAAAACGGGCAAACAAATTAAGCTAGATTTTTCGTAGGCCTATTTTTGTTCGTGGGTAAACAAATGAGCTGCTTTAATATTTGTTTCACATGTGTGGGACGGCCTTGATATACTTTAGTCTGATTATATATTAATTATGTATTAATTATTTAATATTATTAAATGATCTTTAGCTGAATCATCGCATCACGTTCTTCTTATGGGTTAAATTGCAGGCTTTGCTTTACTGAAGGAACAGTCTTCGCTGCGCTGGGTGTGAGCACTGAACACAATATACAGATGAAAGGACATGTACAGTATCTCTTGCTGGATTTAGGCTATACGAATTAAATAAACACAAACTTGTTTTCGATTGTTTTATTTAAGTAGACCTTTAGACATAAGGGCCAGAAAGCGCACGCTGTTATTTTACAAAATCAATTCGTAACATTTTGTTCTTATTGTGGAAGTATATAAAATTGCTTTCCTCGGTTATCACAATTTAAGGGATCGCGTCGGTGTCGCCGAATTGAGAAGAACAGTGGTGTGCTTTAAATGAGATAAAGCAACATCCAGACTGTATGAAACGTTATTGTGACTAATTTGCAGAGCGGTACATAGATGAACTCTTATTCTGCATGATGGGATAGACAGTAAAGACAAGCTGAGTTAAAACATTGATTTTTTTAGGGGCCGTCCTCGGTTCACAGCAACCCGGGACTATCAGAGATGGATAAAACTGTTTTTATTAACATTAAACATTTAATTTAATATTTGTATATTATTATTATTAGGTTATGTTAACTTGTTAGGGCTATAGGCCTATTTCTATTTCATATAATATAATATTTTATTACTTTCCCATTTAAATTCGTGTATCGCTTTACCTAATTAACGTTTTGTACCAGAGCATGTGAGCGAAGCGGTTCAATATTCCGCTGTGTGTGTGTGCGCTCCGCTCAGTCGTTCACGGCCAAATCAAACACTCCGCTAATGTTCCGCTCACGCTCAGGTGAACCAAATCCCGCTCAGATCACGCGCTCACATTAAATGTCTCCAGTAACGTTAGGCCTATTTATTTTTTCCTGTTTATAGTGAAATTATTGAATAAATGTCTCAATTAAACAGTTATGTTTCAGGGTGAAATTGTTTTAATAGGGATGTTCATTAACCGTTAACCGACTCATAAGAATTTTGACCGATTACAATCAGTTAAATGGTTTAAAGTCACTTATTTATTTATTTTTAGTAATTTATTAAAATATGTTAAAAGGTTTGCTGCATGGTTAAAATAAGCTAGTTTTTAGAGAGAGCAAGAGAGAGAGAAAACCAAGTCGCCTATAAGTCGCATTTTATTATTTAATTCTGAACATTTTTGTAAAATAAGACAAAAATAGAATGCAGCTTTCTGCCGTCTGCTTTAATTTCGCAGCACAATAATGAAAAAAACTCTGCATACTCTAAAAACACTGGGTTAAAAACAACCCAATCTGGGCTGGATAAATATAGGACAGAACACATTTGGGGTTAATTTTACCCAGTAAATCGGGTTGTTTATTTAACCCATCATAAATGGTTGATTTAACCCAGCTAATGGGTTTATTCGTTTCTATTATAATATTAGCTTTTTTTTACTTTATGCATGAAATAATATTTACAGATTAATTTAAATCCTCTAAACTTTTGTAAAATACTCCAGAACCACTGGTTTACTGATAAATTCCTTTATTTCTAATTTGCTTGCTTTTATGTAAGCTTTACACATTGCCTATTTAATCTCGTTTAACAAACATTAGAAGTAAAGATTAAACATTAAAACCGATGTAATTCACAAGTAAATGGACCACTCTGTAGTTCTGTTTTGACCGTAACAGCTCTGGCTCTCACGCCGAGCTGGAGTCGTGTTCGGCGGGGACTGATCACGGATCAGACCGCCGCTCTGCGCTTCACTCAAGGACGAAATGAACTGCGATTGCCTTCATAACCTGACCAAAAACAAACAGTAAACAGCTCTGAGGACATGTTTTAACATCCAAAGTATTTGTGTTCTGTATCTTTATAAATACATCGTTTATTTTAAGCAAAGCATCAGATTCTTCATCAAGCAATAAAACTGACGCAACGCGAGCGACGTTTGTTTATTGATTCACACCCTGCGCCTGTATGTTGCTCTGCATACATTTGAACGATATTCTGCACAGAAACAATTTTATAAATAAAATAAAATGTACACAAACTACCCAAACACTGGAAAAATAACTCAAATAAATTACCCAAAAGGCTCATCTCAGCATTTGGGTTAAAAAAAAATAATCCAGGACTTTTTTTTAGAGTAGGCTGCTTGTTGCACAGTATTTCTTTTATTTTCTTAAATTATTATTTAAGTCAAAATATATTTTTAGTATAGGCCTATTTATTCGTTATAATATATAACGCCTAGCTTTATTATGTTGATCTCTGCTTGCAGAAGTGCTGCAGGTGGGTGATATGATCATGTAAATCACTGTGTGCACATGCAGTTTTATTTTATGTACTTTATGTAATATTAGCCTGTTCGTGATAAACTTGAATGCTGTGTACATCGCGTGCCATTGCCTACAGTCCGGTAGCCTATGGTCAATATAATAATTAATTATGTAATAATTTATTTAATAATTCATAAAGGTCAAGTAGGTTTGTTTATGCATTAAACGAGAAATGGATGTTGTTCCCTCAACATAGGGAGGCCACGACATGAGGAGGCCTTTACCGTTATTGTTCATATTTCGATTTGTTGTTCAATCAAACTTCAGTCATTCAAATAAATCTCTTTTTAATATCAAAGATTAAAACAGTTTAACGAGAACAAACCTTAAAAATTCTCGCCAAGCACTGTAATGTCATCCTCTCGAAGTACTGCAGACAAACTGCCCCTTCTGAGTGTATAGGTTGTTGTTCCCAAAGCCAAAGACATCTTTAACTTGCTGCAGGACCGCGACAAGAAACCGCGACAATTTAAGCAAAAATAACCGCCTTGCATCACATTACATCCATTTGACGTGCGATAGCGCCAGTACGCCGCTTAGAGGTTGTTTTACGTCAATACTTTGGTAAAGCATTTGACTGAAATAATAGCTATACCATTGTTTATTATGACCATACAGCCCTTGGACTGCATTATTTATTAAATGATTCTATAAATTACATTTTGACCATTTGACCACAAATGACCTAGACATTTACAATACGTTGGCATATGTTTGTAAATGTATATTCACTTATTTATCCGATTTAAAGAACTTTTAAAATGTATTTTTACATGTCATTTTACATTACTATATTCTAAAACAGTAACCATACACACTGTAGCCTATGCCTACCATCTAGTGCAAATGTTTCGTATTCTTAAAGCTTCTACGTAGGAGTCTTCTATGGATCTGAGAGCAACTCTGAGTGAGGAAAAGACAAAAACTTAAAAAATATGTAATTTTTGTATAACTTTATGTCTGATAACTTTCAGTATAGTCAACATGGACCAGAAAAGCACGGACACAATTGGAACAAATCACATGCTGTTATTAAAACTATATTGACAGTCAAAAAAGCGTCTTGAAAAAGTTTTGCTTATAAATGTATGTAAGTAAAGAATTTGCTGTTGGCTACTGGTGGTAAACAGACCCCCCCCGTCCCCCTTCCCCCCTCCACCCCTCCACACACACACACACACGTGCCCCCTCCCACAGAAAATTTATGAAACTATTTAAAACTTAAAAAAACATTAATGAAATAATACAATATAATGCGCTATGCATTGATATTCTGTTGGTCAAGTCTTATTTATCTGATGATAGGCTTATGAAAAATTATATAGTTCATAACATGTCAAGTGTGGCTCATGATCACCAGTTTGAGAACCACTATTAGGTTTAAATCTATGGACTGTACAATTACATTACACTGGTGGTGTGCACTTAAATATATTAGAAATTCGATATTTTATTAAGATAACACAAGAATGGGGTTGTCATGCCACTATATCTTATATCGTTGAATTCTTTATTGGATTAATAGCTATATTCTAATGTTCCAAATATAATTGCGTTCTAATAATTCAGCTATAAACAATCAATATTTGACTAAAACTTGTCTATTAATACCTGTTTTCGTGAACTTTAACTTTGAAATTTTTTAACTGGTGCCCTCTTACTTCTTAACCCTCTTGCTTTATGCCGTTCTATGGTACCGTGCTGGGAAAACAGAAAATAACATTGTGCTTTGCGAGTCACCCATCGCGTGTTGGTAATTGGGGTGTACCACAGTTTGCTTTGCCGATTGCTAGACGTAGTTGGCAAACGGTTTGCCAGAATATACCCTGACCCACATGTGTCATTCTGTCAACTCTTTAACCTAGGTGTTCAAACTTTTTAATGCCAAAGACCCCAAAAAATAATGATCCCTTTACAAGGTAAATCATTTCATGTACAACAACCTATTTAGACTTTGTGAGAAAAGTTTTCAGTGTTGTATTATGAAAACATGTTTCAAAAAATTTGTAATTTTTACACTATCCATAGACTACTCTATCACTCATACACATACTCTATCACTATATTTCTCTCTCTCTCTCTTTCTGTGTGTGTGTATATATATATATATATATTCTTTTTTTTAAACTGGTCAGAAATAATTAGATGCATCTAATTATTTCTGACCAGTTTAAAAAAAATAAGAAATAGAATATTTACTAAATCTGAATATATATTAAAATTGTTATACATTTTTATTAATCCTAACATTAATATGTTATGTTGTATGTATCATTGTATTGAATTGCTAAAATAACAAACTGTTAGCTTTGACAACCACAGAAATGCTTGAACTGTAAAGTTACTTTCTTTCAAATTGTCCCCAGTTTAACCTCAATTTGAAAACCGATGCCTAACCTGCCTGAATATTGACTGACCTTTGCAGTACCAAAAAAGAAAGAAAGAATAAATGTGTGAATGAATATATAGCCTATTTACTAGGTGTTCAACTTATGTTGTCCAGCCCCTGAACATATATTTTGTCCAGCCCTGGACAAAGACCAATGTTGAGTGAAAGAAATCAATAAAGGGAGCATTTGTGTGAGCAAGAAGCTGTTTTGTTCAAAGCAGGATATTGCTCTGTTCTGTAGCAACAATTTCTGAATATGCACCCGGTATGACCTCTGAGGAAACATCAGCTGAATAAGTTTAAAACTGAAATGAGAATCCAAATAAGATTGAATTTTTCATAATTCTTAAAAAAAAAATGCTTGGATGTTTGAATGAATTGCTTGGCATCTGAAAAACTGATATTTTACATATACAAATTATTGTAATGTATATTTTTGGTGCTAAAATTCAGACTTATAGTCTTGTGTGCAGGTTCAGTTCAAATTTATTCTCTGTTGCATTTTGGTTTTAAACTGGTTCAGGTGCAGTTTTCTGTTACTTTGCTCTTCTTTCTCACTACACACCTGCCAGAGGTTTAAACTCGTCAGCTCCTGAAGGTCACCTGTTCTCTCAAGGCTGTTTAGGAAGGTCAGCCAGTAATGAGCTGCAACTACTTTATTTGCTACACGGAAGCTTGGAGGGATTAATTGTCCCCGCTCTGTCTCATCCGCCATCGGAGGCCCCTTTGTCAAAATGATCCATGGCTCTCGTCCCTCAGGCCCCCAGTTTCATTATTAAGGTGCTCTCTGATCGATCTGACCATTTTTAACATTGTGCCCTGTAACTTTTATCAATCCTTATTATCTAATGACCAATAAGGCTCCTATCTGCAACAGTCGAGAAGCTTATGCATTTTTAATTGGACCTGATTGTTGCATTAACAGCTGAATATGCAGATGGCCTTCTTCTCCCGGGCGTGGACCAATAGTAAGTGAAAGTTCTAAATTAAAAGACCAAAGAAATCAATAGAGGGGGCATTTGTGTGAGCAAGACAACCTTCTGTTCGAAGCAGGATAGTGCTCCGTTCTGTAGTGAAAATGTCTGCATATGCACCAAGAAAATGACCCCAGAAGAAACCGCTGCTTGAAAAATCAAAATCAAACATGTAATGAGTTTAAAAGTTACACTTTTTAAGACTGCATCAGACAGTTGTCCGACTGGAGCTTTTTTTAAGAGCAAGAATGATGCATCATGCAGTGCCGCACTGTCAGAAAATATTTTATGGGCAAACAGCACGCAAAGCGCTAATTTAAAGCTTGAAACCCTCTCATCGTGACACAACAAAGAGGGAGGTTGACAAACAGCTGGCAAGTGGGCAATTACTAGTGACGGGATACATTTTGAAGCTGCATTAGGCAAATTCATTTGACAGTTGCTCAATACGATTCTATAACATGACTGGATTATATGCTGAAAGCTCCAGCAGATGCTGCAAAGTGCATGAAAGTATTTTTAATAATGCATCTTTGAATCGTGGCGAACGGAATTGGCGGAGGAGCCGCTGCAGTGTGATCAGAGCGCCTCAGGATCTGAGCTATCATCAGGACAATTGGAGAAATGACTCTTTTGTAGCAATAGGTCATTTTCTTAGATCAGAAACTTCTCATAACTACTAAATGTGAAAAAGTATTAGAGCAATTTTTCGGCTAAGTTACCCTCTCTAGTAATCCTCTTCTTATGTGCAAAGCCTCCATGTCCCCCTTTTTTTCTTGTTTTTTTTTTAGGTGTCTCAGTTGGGGCTGTAGACGAGACTCTTTTTAACTGCTTAGTAGTTTCTATAAATGTGATAGATTTGTTCGTTTAGTGGTATGGTTTTCGTTAAACGTACTGTACAAAGATAAGTTCCCAAAATAATATGTTTTTTGCACACAAAATTGTGATTGAACTTGTCAGCCAGTGATCATCATGCATTTTTACTACATGGAAAAGCTTTTAACATTTTGATAATAACTCGACAGGAAAAAGCCACACGAGTTTCGAACGTAGATCATGATATAATTTTCATCTTTGAAAGGCATGATTAAAATAGACACAACTGTGAATGCATGGTTTCTGTCACTCACTGTAAACTCTTCAACTGTAAAACTGTGCAACTCTATTATCAAAGATTATTATTTATTCACTCATTCATTTGGAATTACAAAATAATAATTTAAAAACACTTTAATTATCAAAAACATAAAATAAATAAATAAACACACAAACACATACATTGTATTCGCTTTCATGAACGCTTGATATACAGAATTAAAGTGGGCAATGAAATGCACTGCTGACTGCACATATAAACTAGAGTTACTCAACTAAATTACCTGAGCGCTTTCTCTCTGTCTCTCCCTCCCGTTCTCTTTCTCACTTTCACATACACAGAAGCTCAAAATGAGGCTAATTTGTGAAGCGATTCTATGCTGTATTGGCCAGCAACACATTTCTAATTATCACTACAGCTCAGAGTGATTACTCACTCAGTCTCTTTTGGTGGCCGCTGAAGTGTGTGTGGCTGAAAAATAGATGAGATCTTTGTCACTCAAATCACTGTATGTTTTAGGTGCTTTGGATGGGTCCATCATGCATTATGGAGCGTAGTGGAGGGACTAAGGGAGCATTAACAACTTTCTTGGCTTCTTCGTTGCTTTTATGACTCTGTGAGTGTCACGGGTATTGTGGACAGCATGAGAGATGAACAGCATCGGCTTTTTTAATATAGATTTATGTTTAATGTAAAGTTTAGACCTAATTAATCTGAGCGATACCACATGCTTAAAGATTCATTCTACGCTAGCTGAGGCAGCTAATACCACCCATCTGTGGTGCTGAGGAGGAGCTTTTAGTGGAGTTTAAATAGATTAGGCTCGTCAGCTTCGCTTTGATATTAGCTGCTGTTTTCTTTAGATTGCAGATGTACAGTCCTTGTGTGAAGGCACAGAGATAAGATTAAAAGAGTAGAACTGTGCCACAGCACGCTGTTCTAAACTAAAGCGCTAATAATAGAAGCCGTTTTCACAAACAGGCCATGTAATTCCAGAAGCAAGACTTGACATTGCAGCGAATGTCCAAACTTTAATCCTCAAATACTGCGATAGTTATTTCACCATCACTGACACACAATGGTAACCTTAAAATCTTTTAAATTGGAAATATGTAAAAACTAAGACTTGATCTGTTCTTCGAGATTTCCACAGCCGTAGTAATTGTCTCCAAATATGAGAACACTTCATATGTATACTGACCGTAAATTAAAACGGTAAGAGGATTGTAATCATGTGGCAACAGTTTCTGCTTCCCATCACGAGCAGTTGCCTTATCATAAACTTATTTCAAGCCAAAATATGTAATTCCTTTAGTGTTAATTTAAAGCATTGTTAACACGCTGACTGTAAGTGTTGTCCAGGATTAGTGTCCAAAGACCCAACAGACCCTCATTATGTGGTTTTTGTGTGCATGTGTGTGTAGAGTATTTGATTTCCCTTAAGGGCACTAGCACAGGCTCCAGTACAGTTAGAGAGACTTGGCAGGTTCCTATCTGCTCAGGGTCATCCATTATTGAAGGCTTGATGGGGAATAAGTCAGACTTCATGGCCAATGAGAGCACCATCCTGTGCCTGAAGCTTGTGGAGTTGTTCTAACAATCAGACAGGTGAGTTAGCAGAGAAACACTTTCTGTTGCACTTTTGTATTCACACATTAACTGATCGTTCACCCCAAAATGAAAATTCTATCTTCATTTCTATGGTGGCCCAGTTGAGCATGACACCACGAAATTTCCACAACACAACAAAATCACCACAACATAATGAGTAGGACTAATTTTGTTGTGTTGTAGCTTGTTTGCGTTGTGTTGCTGATTGTTAGCGTTGTGTTAATTTCTTAGTGGTGTGGGTTGTTTCCGTTGTGTTGTGGATATTTTGTTGTGTTGTACACTGCACCTATATAACTTCAGAAAGTTATATGTTGTGTTAAAAGTAGTATAGTGTTTATTGATTTTTTTGGACCCCACTGACATTGGTTATATGGACAAAACCAGTCAAAATATCTTATTATGCTCTTGCACATCACTTTGACTTATATAGTGCTAACTGTACTCTCCAGTTTGTCCTACAATTTCAGACCTTAACTGTAAGAAAAAAAACTCTCTCCTGTTGAAATATTTATTTTAAGTTTCTGTGCGAAGTGCATGAATATTTAATGATGTAAGATCTGATCAGTTTATGACTGGTTGTTTGTTGCTAAACAGTTGACATTATGTTCTAAGGGGTCATCCACACAGAACACGTTTTTGCATTTTAAAACACAAGACGAAGGTCAGTGGAATAAAAAAAACACAAGGTCTAGAGACACATTATTTATTTATGATTTCACCCAAAAATATCATAGCCATCTTTTAAAATTGTCAAAGTGAAACATTGCTTTATCAAAGAGTTAGTTAACCCAAACATTTAAATGTTACCATTTAATCGTCTTTTTGTGTTGCACAAAATAAATAAAGTCATGCAGTTTTGGAATAACATGAGGGTGAGTAAATGATGACAGAATTTTCTTTTTCCGGTGAGCTACCCTTTTAAAAGCAGGGTTTAAAAAGATAATAACCTGGGTTTGAGTGCAGTGTGAAAAGCCCAAGAGAGATTTGATCTGGAAAGGAGAATTTCTAAGCTGTAACACGGTAAGACACCTTTGCTTTCTTAACTTTGAGTGATGGGTAATTAAAACAGGTCATGTCTACCTCATTAAGTGCTCCTCAACCTATGATTCATTATGGGGTTGTCAGCTGATAAGAATATCTGAAGTGACCACAAACTTGTAGTTTTACCTCAACCATCCACTTTCCTAATAGCTATTTAACATTATAACATCAGATGGGACTGTGTACATGAGGGACTTTGGATTTGTTAGATAAATTCATCCATGTGCCATTTAGCCGAGTCCTGTCAGTGTCAGCCCGTCACTCACAGCCAGATCTGACTCATCGGTGAGACTGTTGTGACAGCAGCTGTCTTATGTGGTCTTCCATCTCTTTGCCTTCTAAGCCCACATTGGGTCTAAACGTCAAGATTCTGTTAAGGGCGCATTCATCAAACATCAAAATCATTGGCGCTCTCTCGCTCCTGCTCTCCTTCTCCTCCTCGCAGATGCACCTCGGGTTGGCGGAAGCCTCCGTCGTTTCCTTTGTAGTGCACATCTGTACAGCGTTAAGTGACACAGCTGATTAGCCTCACTCAGTTCTTAATAAGACAAGCTCAGCTCCTCGCCAAACCGAAATCGGTGCTCCCGGGCTTGTCCCCAAGCCACATCCAATCACAAAAGTCCTGACTCAGATTAATACGTCGTCCAGGTTCCATATTCTGGAAGTCTCATTACTAGGAATTAATGTTACCCGGCCATGTCACCTTGGCGGCAGAGTGTATTTGTTTTATTGTTGCTATTGTTTGTTTTTTCTTTGCGTGTCGGCTTTAGCAGTTTTGTAGGTAATGATTGTGTTTATGACATCTTCCCCTCCAGGTGTGTCAGAGGAGATTCGCAGACTCTCGTTTGCTCTCAACTCGCCGCGTGACTTCTGTATGTTCTGATTGGACTGACACAGAGTTGTCACACCAGAAATGGCTCACAGTCTGAAATATACGCCAAGACACCGCAAGCTTTTGTTATCCACGGTACTTCCAATGCGTAAATGGGTTGTCTGTTCACATGCATCATACATTATGAATACAGTCAGACATAGCATGTTTTTGGTCACAGTGTGATTTATATGGAGCGGTACACTGCTGTTATTATTCCCCTCCACCAGAGCTATGGCCACATTTGCCTAATTGCACCAGGTGTTCATATGTATGTGTGCAGGGAGAACAAAGCTGAACAGGCAGCGCTACGCGTCTGAGTTTCTAAGTTTGACCGTGAATGCTGAAGCGTGTGGGTGTGCGCTCACTCCTGGCTCTCTTTCTCATTGTAGCGGCAAGGGGTCGAACTTCTTTCCACTATCTGCCATTGTCTCCGTTCTGCCCCCCTCCTCGTCGATGCCCCAACTTTGTGATCTGTGTGTCCCAGCCCACCTGTTCAGTGCTCATTACTGTCAGCAGCATGGTTAATAAATATCCAGGTGGAGAGATCTCCCCATCGGCCCTGCTTCATCTACATGAGTCTCCCTCTACACACACACACACACACACACACCGTGGACGAGCCTGACAGCGTTCATGATTACACTGTAAGTACAGCCGTTTTTCACCCCATGCCCAAACCCTGACACTGCACTCCATCTTACACACAAAGTCACACACAGGAAAGTACTGAACTTACAAAAAACAAGACTTTTTAAAGTGAGTTTCAGTTTGAAAGATAATGTTTGAATAGCTGCTTTTTTTGGTCCAATGTTTTATTGTGCTGGTAGGAGGCAAGTTGCATTGAGCAGAGAAACTATTTTCATTGCTTGGTTGAATAATTTTTTCACCATCCCAAGACTTCATGAACACCACAAAATGTATTTTCACTTCAGAGCATATTTTTAATGTTTCCAAATATAACATATTGCTTGCAGAACGTGGAGCTCAACTGGTTTGGCATCAGGATTCAGATTTTACAAGTGTCAAAAGTCTATAAAATTGTCCTTAAATTCAACATCAAAATAGTTTTTATCCTCTTTGCAGTAAATCATTCACTGAACAAAGGACTTTGTGGTCTTCGCAAACTATGTTTATCTATGTTGTAAAATGTAGGGTAGCCCGCCTTATTTTATGGTAAGAATGAGAACTTTTCATTTGTGTAAATGTACAGTACTCAAATATACAATGGTCTTTAATTTGTGAAGGCGGAATGCCTTTCTGTAGCTCAAACAAAAGAGCATGCCAAGATCATAAGTTCAGCTCCCAGGGAATGCAAGAACTGATAAAACATGTCCCTTGAATGCAAGTTGCCTGCCAAAAATCCATAAATGTTAATGTAAATGAAGGGGTGTTTAATCATGCACATAAGCAAGATGGGGCAGTTAAAGTGGTCAGCTTTCCCTAGTACTCCAAACTTCGCTAGGCCATGACTGCTGCCTGTAAAGGCTGCGGAAATGACTGTGAGTACACAGACACTTGATTCTGAAGAAGCAATCAGACTCTAAGGCATTTAATGCACTGCCTTGAGTCTGAGCCACAGCAATTGGGTTTGATAGTCGTGTCATTATGAGAGGAGGGCGTCTGGAGGTCTTCAGGAGTCAGGGATTACAGAGGGGAGCGGGTGCGAGTGTGCATGTCACTCCAAGCCCTCTCAGCAAAACTCCCACCTTACCACTGATTCCCCTCCGTCAAGAGCCTGGGCTGGAGAGGAGCACTTGACCAGACGATAGTGTGTCTGCACAGAGAGCACCAAGGACACTCATGCAAAAAGTTAGGATTGGGATTCATTGATATTGAGAAGACGTTATTCAGAGGATAACTCTTAAGCGTGGTGTCCTGATTAAACGGAAGACGTTTGGTCAAGACTCTGTCCATATTTATGGTGGTGGACCATAACCTATGACCTCCGCAAAGTCCAATACAACTCTGTAGCATTAGAGAAGGTGTGTTTTGGATGCAGTAAATGCATGGAAATGATGGAAGATGCCCGAGTAAGAGTGTCATCATCAGTGTAGAGATGTGTGGAGAAGAGCCCAGGCCTTTATCTCTCTCTCTTTGATTGGGCAAACTGTGTGGCACCCGTCGTTTGCCACTACTTCACTTTGATTAGCGGCTCCATGAAAATGTATGCCCCGCTCTCAAAGAAAACTGGGGGAGTCACTACCTGTCAGGAAATTCACAAACAAGCCTATGTAAAGCTTGGCATGCCGCATACATTAAACTCTAATCCACCTAGCCATTTCATTGTGGGGTTGAGTTGCTAAATCCCCCATGACTCCCCCCTTCCCAATGCTCTTCCCACATCTGACGCACATATCCCAGGACGACAAGAAAGGAGGTGCAGAACCAGCCCCCCAAACCACAATCAAGGGGAAAGAGAGCACTCTGCAAAGCGTACTACAAAGGCATCCCAACAGATGCCGTGAATACCAAAAAGCCTCTCTCTCCTTTGTGAAACGCAAACAGTATATGAATTAATCAGAGTGCAGGTAGATACATAAATAATGTATATAAGGAGCTAATTAAACATGTTTATTCCTGTTATCATATGCTGCCCCCATTTCCCCCTTTCTCAAAGCCATGAATCTTTAAGTGCCTGTTAAATTGGTCTCAGGGGCCAGTGTGGTGGCAGAGGGGCGGTCAGCACCTGTCTCCGCTGAAGGCAGGTGCGTGACCAACGGTCCATGATCCTCCGCTGTGCCAGGCTTCGTAAGGAGAGAAGGGAGGAGGCAGGCATCATGCTGGGAGGTTAGCGTCCAGACAAGGAGCGGCTGACAGGGCTGGCCGTCACAGCCCCGGCTCGGCTTTGATTAATGAGGGCATTTGAAAGACAATTAGCGGGAGCAGATTTACCTTCAACTGCCTTATCAATCAGAGCCCTTTAATTCAAAGTAGAGCACCCCCTGTCACAAAACGGGTGTATCAGCACCAAGCCTCCAATGTGCAGACAGCTAAACAGAGCCAGCGGGGGGGCGAGGAGAAGGAGGGCATTGGGAGCTTGATAAACAAAGCAAACTTTCAGGCCTTACAGTCGAAAACTTTTGTAACTTTTACTGTACAAGTTTTTCGAATGGCTTCCTTGGCTTTTGCTATGAGAGCCCAGGATTTATTGATCATTTCAATGAAAATACTGCCTTATTAAAGCAGACCATATTTCACTGCATGCATAAAGACTGAATTCTGATGTGAATGTGTAAATTGTACCATCTGTGGGTAGATTTAATAAAATACGTCCATGCTGACATTTAACAAGGTTTTAAGCCTCCTAATTATTAAGTAATGATCCCAAATTGCAGACATAAATCATGTTGGTGGGTGTTACGCTGAAGACTTTGTACAGTGTTCGCATTCACTCTTCACCCATTTGCAGCCCACTGCAGCACAATAGTCCTTGTGTTTAAATGTTGTCAAAAAAAAGAACAAAAAACAAAACAGGTTTGTGCAGATTTTATTTGAGAATGCCTTTTAAATTCCAGGTCAGTTTGCAAATTTGATTTTAAGTTGCAACCAGGATGCTAAATGGTATTTAAAGGGATAAGCATCCTAGGTGTATATTACTTTATTATTTCCGATGAATACAAGTTATATTCAAAAATGTCCTTCCTCTCCCACTCTTTATAATGGCAGTGAATGGGTTTAAAATTTTGTCCAATTAAAGTGCATAAATCCATCATAAAAAGTGTTCCACATGACTCCAGTTGGTTAAAAGGGGCCTTCTGAAGTGAATCAATGTCTTTTTGTAAGAAAAATATCCATATTTAAAACTTTAAAAACCATAATCTCTAGCTTCTAACTGTCGTACGCATGCACAAAAGAGAGTGGTGTTGTATTTGTTTGTCCTTAATTTGATGGAGTGCAAACAAATGGATGGATGGATGGATGGATGGATGGACAGGACTTACTCTTTTCAAGAGCTGTGCGCAATTACAAACGTCAGTCGTTCAAACCCAAATTATTTTAACCACTGGAGGAATGATTAAGGCTTGATTCACCGGAGCGCTTAAGGAGGTTTAAAACAGAAATTTGTTTTTATAAAGCTGTAACTAGTGAGTGAAGAAGCATCTCTATCGATCTGACTCCTTGTAGATAAAGCAAGTACGAGGAGTGAAAAGAAACAAACACATGAGGTAGACAGTACCTCTGGGAGGAAAATCAATATGGCTGCCCCACTCGGTCTTCTCTGGTCAGTCTATTCTCACTGGGCTCCGGAAGCTGCAGGAGGAGTGAATGGACAACGTGAGCCAGTTTTTTACACTGACATATTGAAATATTTAGTTTAGACAGAAAACAAAAATGGTTAGATTATTATTTCAAATAGAGCTGAACAGATTTGAAACAAATGCCAAAGTGACACAGAAGTTCTCATTTGTCCGTATGAGAGCTATTAGAAAAGTACAGCAGACAGTGTAGAAATGAGACCAAATCTTGACGCCGCTTGTCTGACCCCGAGAAAGAACTTGAAAATGACTGTAGTTTGCCAGCTGGCATTAACAGTCAGACCTGCCTTCATAGGGACATGACATCATTAGAGAAGAGGTCAGTGAGGGAAGAGAACCGCTCCAACATAGAAAGCGAGGGAATTACTCCCACAAAAGACTTATCTAGGGAAAATGAAGAGAACCTTACAATGAGAGGAGAGATCTGTTAGTCATACACCCTCGTTTGTGCTACGACTGACATTAAGCCCACAGGCAAGGCCAGTCCTCTCTAGCTCACTAGCTCTCCTTCAGCTGCAGCCCGCTTCACTGTCAGGAACATGCTGGCGCCCCTCTATTTTCCATTAGCAGTTTATTTCACGGAGAATTTACTTGCTGCATGCCATAATTGTTATGTAGGGCTTTCCTAATGCAATGGCTGCATTGGACATTTGGAAGGTGATATTTTACACAGGTGAAGGATGCATAAATTACCATTTCAGCTAGATGTTATTAGATTTTAAATCTCTATTATTTGCTGCGCATACTGAAAAACTTGATTTCATTTTAAGATTTGATTATTGCAAAGAACTGATTATTTGTTCACAATCATGTATTTGGCAGACAGTTTTATCCAAAGTGACTTGCATTGCACTCTGGGAATATATTTTGTCAGTTCATGATTATCTGGGAAACTCAAGGCCTCAGCATTGCGCCATGCTCAATAATGTTTGGTCAAGCATATCTTTGTATGTAGTAATTTCAAGTTTATCTAATCAGTTATTTAATATTTTGGGGAATGTTTGTTTCAAAAGCATCTCTGTATTAATGTGTTATTTTAAGGATCTATACACTACCCCACAAAAGGTTGGGGTCTGTTTCAGTCGTGTATGATCACCAAGGCTAAAAAAAATATTTTTCAAAAATAACTAAAACAATAATATTGTGAAAAATGTTCTATTTTAATATATTTTAAATAGTAATCTATTCCTGTGATGTTAAAATAGAATTTTCAGCAGCCATTACTTCTTCAGTATAACATGATCCTGCAAAAGTCATTCTGATATTTTTAAACTTTAAATCTTAATGACCCCACATTTTGAACAATGTGCATGTTATGTATATTGTACATACCTGTTGTATGCCTACTTACTGGGGAATGAGAAATATCAAATTACAGCAAAAAAGGCACAGTACTGGATTCAATACAAAATCCATGTACCACGGTATTGACATAGGAAGCTACTCCAAGGCACATACAAAGTTGGTACCATTGTGCATGTTCAAAAAACATGCTAGGACCATAGTACTCTTTGTACCTTTTTTTTGTAAATGAACAGTGCTCATGTCAGACTCTTTCCCATTCCCAAATCCTTACCAGGCAGTTGTGGAAAAAGTTCAGTATTAGTTTTATGGGTCAAGTAGTAAACCTAATTTGCGGTTTGCCATCACCTTATGACACCACAGGTTTAATGTATTTACAGGACGAGCGAGAGCGCACACGTGTCATTAACCCAAATCTCCCAGTAGTAATAGCCATAGTGTGCGTAGCTTTGAGGTTTCATTAGTGAAGTTTTATAAGGAGCCGTTTACGTGGAAACCCGTGATTTGTTTTCCAATGTTTGCTGTATCCAAGAGACGGAGTGATGTAAATTTATTTAGTTTCATAATAGATATTTGCTCTCAGAGAGGAATAAAAAAGATGATTTTATTTTTCAATTACGGGGGCACCTTAATTATCTCTCTCTATCATAACTTTCCGGGGCCCGGTTACTGCAAATTAGTCATCCATTGTGTATTTGGAATTCCACATGCATACAACAAGTATTGAATGACAAATTGCAATAAGTCTTTGTCTCCGGTGGAGACCAAACCAGGGACTGTAATGATATTCATTTTCAAACAGGAGAACATTCTAATGGGCAATTAAGACGATCAAGCCTGCCAAGCTACATGTTAAGAATGGAGACCCGGTGCCAGCCACTATGTGTCCACCCCCTTTCCACTTCTCCCCAGCTGGATCTTTGTCTAACATGTGTGCGCATACGACGTGAGGAGCGGGAGGGTGCGCGGGGGTGTCAGGGGGGAGCTCCAAAAGCACAATATAATTGAACTTTCCACATTACTTCTCACTAATATGTGCTGCCACTTGGTCTCATTAGTGGAATGATGTGCTCTCCAGTTCAGGAATGAACTCTTTGCCCGAGTAATTAAAGCTCCTAAAGTTTCCAGTCCTTTGTTTAAAGAATTCGTCCTTGTGCTCTCCATGCCCCATCAGCTGCCTAATTAGCAGGGCCTTTGTGTGATTAAAAATTCTCACAGAGATTCCATTGGATATTTTCCTCTGTTAATGAGTGTTTGTGGACAGCTGGGAACAGGCGCCGACTCCCTCCTCGCCGGACCTCCTGTGCACCGGGCCAGACCTCTGTCAGGGCCCAGGAGTGAAAGCTGTCATTTCTGTAATGGGGATGGAAATTGGTCGAAACCAGCGCCGGCTTCCCGTAGGATTGGAAATGCCTTGAAATATAAATGAGGATGAATATTCATATTTCTCCTCCTCTCTTTTTCACCCCCTGATTCAATAAAAGTGCTGAGTATTAATATACATGTCAGTCAGATTAGGAAGCCCCTCGGAACTCGGCGCCAACGTTGGCCCATTAATGCGTCCTTGGCTTCATTTGCTATTATTCTCAGGTTCTTTCTCTCCCCAAAGTTGGGGTCACCTTCTCCGCTGAGAATTGCTCACTGGAAGCTTTCCCTTTTGTAATGTTTCGCCCCACTAAGTGAGAGAGAGAGAGTGTGTGGAGAGAGAAGCAGAGAGGCATTTAATGAAGCACTCGGAAGTACAGAAAGTAGGGGTCAAACTCAAATGAAAGAGGAAAGAAAAGCAGTGCGTGCACTTGGAAGAACTGGAACCTGAAGCGGGGAAAAACCTGACAAGAGACAGTTGGCTAGTATCACTGGACACTTCTGAAAAGCTACTATTATATAGTGCAGTGGTTCTCAACTGCTTTTGCTTAAAGACTTGTTTTGATCGCCATCAAAATGTGACCAAACATGTCTGTAAAATAAATCTGAAATTTCTTAATTAGATTTTTTAAATATTGAATAATGTAAAACACTTTTCCATCAGGAACGAGACTAGTGATTGTCCTTGTAAGTCACTGAATCATTCACTTAACCAGTTTGTTCAAAAATATTCATTCATTCAAGAACTAAATAACTAACTTTATGAGCGAGTAGTTGAATCATTTAATTGAATGATTCTTTTAACAACACTTATTAATTTAGTAATAAAACACTACTGTGTGTTGCTTAGAGTCATTACTCAATACTCATGTATTGCTTACTGAACCATTGTATTAAAGAAAAATCACTTACTGGCTCATCAGAACAACCACATCTTACTAAAATTGTAAAATAGCACAGGTTGATACAATAGTATTAAAACGATTTACATTTTAGTGTGCACAAGTGTAGTATTTCTACATTTTCATTATCCTACTCCAAAGATTTAACTAACTTATTGCGAAATGCAGGATAGGCTTCGGGATATGTGAACTCACTGCTCACGAGGCTCAAGGCAGCACAAGACAAATCAATGATGTGATAAGTACTTGACATGGGTTTGGAGAAACTGTTGAAGCAGGCGATTCTGTGAAAGTTTAATTACAGTTCAGGAGCAATAGATAGATTTCTGGAAACATCATTATAAACAGAGAGCTTGTGCATCAGGCCACCCGCCTCATTATCCTTCTATTTAAAGTGTCACGTTTCCAGAGAGCATCTGATGATGTAACATCTCACTGAACAATCTACACCTGAAAGGACATGTTTTGCTTTGAAATTTAATTTAACAAAGTGACAGGAAATGATTCCTTGCCTTGGCTAAATATGATTTTCAAAAGAAGTATGATGTGTCTAGTGATAAAGGCCCTGTAGTGAAGGTTAAAGTGATTAGACTTGATTATCAAATAATGAATGAGACACAGATGTAGTCTTAATTGCATGCTCCGATGACTGCGTTGTTTGACATACATCATGTGTTCGCTTTGTAAATATAATCCAGCTCTTTATTCTTCAGACTTTGGTCTCTACTCTCTCTGGTTGAAGCTGCTGTCTTAAAGTCAGCATGAAAGAAAGATTCCCCTATCTGTTTTCTGAATGCATATTATGCGTGCATAATATAAGATTTGTCGCTACAGTACTTCCATTATATTGCATATTTAAAGGGTATATCACTTTAAATTAAACCAAGTAAAATCATATTTGATCTTAGCTAAATCAGCCAACTAGATCTCATTAGAAGACATTAATTCATATGAAACATTATTAGTTTAGCTGTACAGAAAAAATATATTATTTAAATCTAACCTAAGGTTTGTAATTGTCAAATATAAAAACACTTTTTTAGTTTTTCTTCCCAATCAAAGTTGTACAATATCATAGGATTTTGCCATGTCATACAAATTATTTCAAGTTCTCATTAGAGCGTTTTACAATCAATCACAGTATGCAAAATGCTGTGGTTCCATATACAACTTTTTAAAAACGCTCTGATAACCTGCAATAATTCATATGACAATGCAAAATCCAAAGATATCATGCAAGTTCTCTCATCTTTGAGACTACATTGAAAAAGGCTGAAAATGCAGAATGATGTATACATTTCAGTTCAAAGTCAAAATTCCTTACTGTTGAGTAACATTTGATATCCCCACCTCCTTTTTGGTTACTAATTATTCGGTTGTGATTAAAATCAAGCGTTTTTCAGCTGCGGCTGCTATATTGTCCTGTTTGGTGATTTGAGCGGATGTAATCAGCAGCAGTGCTAAATGTTGTTTCATTAGGTGTGAAAAGGCCCCATAACTCAATCGCAACCAGCCAAACCTCCTCCTGGCACTGGCTGGTTACGAATCTGTTTTTCATTTCATCTGCACCAATGCAGGAGCTCCGTAAAGGGAATAATGACATACATCGCTGGTTGCCCTCCCGGTCAGATGGTAGAAGCATGGCTGAGAAACTCTCAAACACTCCAGCTCTGAGTGATGATGTGCTATTGTTAACAAGTAACTGACTGCTTTGAACAAGTACGCTGTGAAGCGATTCACTCCGGACTCCACACAACACAGTACAAAACATGAACTGGAACTTGCTGTAGTTTTATCTCGTGGTAAATGGCACTGTAATGTAATTACAAATACAGAGCACTAGCATATTAATAATCAGTTCTTTATTGGTTGGTCCCTTCAAATATCAGCACAACAGCTACAGTCCGTGCGTTCTCCCTATAGCGCAGGGAGCGTTGTTTGATGTCCAAAATAAATCATTCTGTGTATGTGGCAGGACAGAGCAGAGATAGAAGGCCCTTGAGGTAAAAAAAAAAAAAACAAGTGAGGAGACATGACCTCTTTTTTCCCCTCTGAAAGACTTGACTGTGTGAGTGTCTTCTACTTGTCTTTTTTCATCCTGAATAGATTATAGCAGGGCCTAATTTGCTTGGTGAGAGCCATGGAAGAGTGAACCAAGCCCTCCCCTCTCATTTCTTCAGGGATGACTTCTGAAGCTCTTAATAAGGCGACAAGTACGCCTTCCCGTATTGAAATACATCAAAACCACTAATCCTTGTAGATTGGAGCCACCCACTGATTCAGATTGTCATTATGTATTTCATAAACGTTCCAGTCTGAAGTTTTTATGCTCCCAGATAAAAGAAAGTAGAGAAACCTCAAGAAGTGGTGGGTGGAGGAGGAAGGTGTAAATGTTCTTTTCATTAGCATTCCTTGCTTTCTGCCGAGTTAAACCCGAAATGGCTGACTACCGAAACATTCTGTATGGCTGTTTTCCACCTAAGATGAAAGCCCCATATGCGGTGGCGATAATGGTTGCGGAGCCATGTCATTTGACGTGGTTTGTATTTCTCTGTTCTCCATCATTTAATTGGGTTTAAGGAGCGTGAGAACACTGCAGACTTTGTGACCATCACAACTAATTGACCAGAAGAACATTACTTGCAGTGGTGCACCACTGTGAAACAAGGGAGGTGGAGAGAGTTTTCACTTTGGCCTATTTGTAGATATTAAGCAGTTTTATGTTACTACTTCACATTTGAAGCCAGCAAACACAAAGAAGCGATCCTCCTTTTACAGACATGCAGCACAGCAGTCTGGAGTCATTTTCACTTGGCTCATTTCTCTTTACTGAAGCTGATAAGTTGATTACTGATAAAGTATGATTAATTTCAATAAGCTAACTAATTAAAGTGGAATTTTATCTAAATAAGCCAGCTTTGATAGCAAATAGACATGGATTTTAAGTTGAAACCAAAGTTGGCAGTTGACATTTGTTATTTAATGTTCTTCCGTTGAGCCACTCTAACACGATTTCCTCATTGTCTTCCATTATACCGAATGTGCTTTTCCTATTCAATTAGCCTTTAAGCAACTAAGAGAAGTCCATGAAGCAACATGGCTCTGGCATTTCTTTACCGAAATTAAATGTATAATTAAACGTAATTGAAGACATAATTGTTCCTGGCAGCAAATAATATAACTAAATTGTGCCTGTAAGGAGAATCAATATAAATGCTGACATTCCTCTTGCGTCTGAAAAGAAGTTTGTCAATTCCGGACCCAACGAGAGTAACTCGGGGGGAGGGGGGCGGACGCATTTGGACCTCTTGAAAAAAAAAGAAGAATGAAGCTGTTAAAATGGTCTCCTCTATTTTTCATGAACAAGGTCACTTATCAGTGACCGGAAAGTCACCAAGTTCTCTTCATCAATTTAATAATGATTCAAAGTAGAAAAATAGTATGGTCATTTCTTTGTAATACACCCCTGGGCTTTTTATTATGACTTCATTTCCCAATGTAATATTGGAATGTCTCTATAATTGTAAAAGTGTAATAGACTCTAATAGAATTTCATTTTGAACCCTGAATAGTCTATGCCATCTCTGCTCAATTTGAGTAGAATAATGATTTTTAATGTCCACACATGGCTTCCTGTGACCTTATTCAATCTCAGGCATGATCAGGAAATATATCGATTCAATTACAGCCTGATGACAAGCCAACTGAGGAGAGGAGGGGAAAAAAGGTCAGCGTATATTTGAAAATGTAAATCTTAACAATGTCTTTTGGGTTTGCTGAAAAAAGCCATTATCAAATGCCATTTGGGCCCAACAGCACCAGGCCTCTTTTTCTCTCTCTCCTTCTCTTTTTCTCCCTGAGCGATGGGAATCGTTACAACATGTTCAACACTGAGGTCAGGCTTTCCTATTGTCTGGAGTTGTTGTATGCCAAGTCATTTCTGTTTATTGGGTTATGTTTGTGCTCTGTACCTCTACTTATCATGCACCGCAAAAATGTTTTGCAGTTTTGACGGCCTTGCTGCCGTATTTCCGCTTCTTAAGTCCAAGGATGTGGCTCTGCGCGTGCAGTTATTGGCGGAATTTTAAAATGTATTGAAGTGCTCCAAATCCACTCAGAGCAAATTACATGCACATCACAACGGCTGCTAATTCTTAGTTTGGTCATTAAAAACTCATTAAAATTAAAGTGTTCATTTGCATAGCTCTGTGTGTTGCATCATAAATTATTAATTGAAAATAAATAAATGAATGCAATTTGGAGGAATAAGTGGTGGAACACATGCACCTGCAGAGCTGTTTTGACTGTTTTGTTGACATTGACAAAACACAGAAACGGTGAATCTGAGGTTGTTCAAGGTTGTTTTGTGGACTTTTTTTCATGATGGCTTAGTATCTGATACTAATATACAAACTACTTTCTAAAAGCAATCACTAGTTCTTCTTTCAAGATGCCTGTCTAATACTATCTTTACCTCCTATCTTTCTTCCTAAATGTTGAAATCGTTTAACTGTGGTTGTTCATTAGCACTTATATTGCACTAGGGATTCCTTCAGAAACTAGGATTTGACATTCAGCGTTGCGTTCAACACTTGATTAAAGTACACACTGTTATGTGTCAGGCGCCGTGCCTTTATGCATCGTTTGGTATTTTTTGCTTTTATATTGTCTCTTTTTTCATTTGCAAGCATTGGTAATTGCAGCCCTTTTTCAAATCACTGGGGCCTGCTGTCTCAGCCCTGTTTACCCGAGGTCACATTTCATTTGCTGCCTATGTCAAGCGACTAGAGGCAGGGCCCTCTGAGGCAGGCCAATCAATGTCTCCGTGCCCAAGCCCTCAAATGAATCCATTAAAGTTATGCGGATGCATCCTGCCTGGATGGAGAGGGAGAAAAAAGGTCTCCTGATACCTCTGATAGAAATTAGCCATGAATTAGGAGCAAGGCTGCCTCAGTCTGGAAACAGGCCAAAGCGGAATTAATAGGCCATCAGTGCCTCTTGTGTGTTAAATCCCATTTGTTCAGTGTTTCATGAAAGTGTCTTTTCTTCTGCCTCGTCTGGCCTTGCCTCGGACCCCCATGCTCCAACCATCACAACCTCAGCCTGTTAAAAAAATCTGGCATTATTTACTCACCCTAATGTTATTCCAAACCAGTATGCTGTTATTTTTCTTCAAAATACACACTGACATTTTTTAAGGAACCTTCACACATCTCTTCTCATCACAATGACAGTGTCTGTCAAGCTCCAGAAACCTCCATAGGCACTTACTAATAATGATGTCACAACTGGCTCCCCATTTTTGTAGGAAATACAACTTTTGTAGTCCATTTGAGAGATCTCATGTAAAGTGAATAACAAATTTGTGTTTGTTTGCCTCAAAAAGCTATTATATGAATTCAGATTACTTAATTCTCTCTCTTTCACACAAACACACACACACACACACAGTGGGCAGTGAGAAAAGTATTAAATATATGTATATATTAGTATACCTAGATTTTCATGCATTTTCATACACTATAATGTATTGCTTTCAGGGGCGTCATGCACTCATTATTTTGAAGGGGCACGAGTTGGGGGGTTCCTTTTATTCCAAACATTCCCAAACGCATTAACTATATGAAGTATGAAAAATTCATGAAATATCTCGATCCCTTGATTATCTCACCTTTATAGATTATGTCGATAGTGGGCAATGGTCAAAGTAGCCTAATAATGTAATCTATTAACTATGCATTATAGACTGTCTGTTTCTGGTGTCATGCCATAACATATTTTTATTACGACTGACTTTATATTTCATGTGAATTTAACACTGAAAGTTAACATGAATAAAACATTGCAAGTTAGGCTACTTAGCATAACATTTTCATTGTTTAATAACATTTTCATTGTACAGACAGAGAGCAAAGAACATTTACATTATCAAAGAACATTTTCACTGACAGTTTAGTTCAGTGGTTCCCAACCTTTTTTCATATAATATATATACACACTATATTGCCAAAAGTATTGGGCCACCCTCTTCTAATGAAAGGTTTGACTGCTTTAGTAATTTCCATGAGTACAAGTCTTAATGTTTAAGCATATAATGATATTCTAGGGAATTGTGTTTCTAATTTTATAGCAACAGTTTGAACAGGACCCTTTTCTATTCTAACATGACAGTGCTTCTGTGTATAAGGCAATGATCAAAGAGGAACTGGAGATTCTCATCATGGATGTGCAGCAGACAAATCTGCAGCAACTGTGTGATACTATCATGTTAATATGGACCAAAATCTCAGAGGAATGTTTCCAACACCTTGTTGAATCTATGCCACGAAGAATTAATGCAGTTCTGAAGGCAAAAGGGGGTCCAACCCGGTACTAGCAAGGTGTACCTAATAAAGTGGCCAGTGAGTGTATTATCTATATGCAATAATAATATAATTTTTTTGTCTCTCAGAAATTCACATTTGACATTGAGTTGACAGTAGTAGTAGTTCGAGTTAGCATGCAGATGTAAATTTATGTTATCAAAATCAGTAACATCTGTAAAAAAAAATAACTGTAACAACTTCCTTTTTTATATGGTGAAATTTAATTTTTCTGACTGTTTTATTAAAATGAACCATTGTTCTTCCATAGTAGCTTATATTTACATCATGATAACCAGAGTTAATACCACACATATACCTCAAAACTGTGGTAAAATGCAACTATTTGGTTTCTTTTAGTATATTTAGTATAAATCCACAAATGCTAGCCTGTAGCTTAAATCACAAATATACTGTAATTACCTTCCATTACTCCTACATGTCTACAGTAATATAATACATTTGATATAAATATCCCACATTTCTGCCACAATACAATGGTTCAGTTAGTGTTACTACGGTAAATCCATGGTAAAGGATGGCGATTTGTAGATTGAAAAGCCTTCTGACTGTATCATTGCACACAGTGTTTTTCTGCTGTTAGCGCTGTTTTATCTGGATTTAAACTAGTTTATATCAGTTGACTGATATCGACTGATACTAGTTTATATCAGTCATTTGTGTTCTTCGCTGAATTCCAGCGCTTCACCCAAACATTTCACCCAAACACTGGTGGGTGCTGTGAACTGTTAATATGAAAATCCTTTTAAAAGTAACAGATTTTAAGTTTAAAACAACGCGAGGGTGACTAAATAATGACCCAATT
This sequence comes from Gymnocypris eckloni scoliostomus, assembly GCA_027564155.1. Lineage (NCBI taxonomy): Eukaryota > Metazoa > Chordata > Actinopteri > Cypriniformes > Cyprinidae > Gymnocypris > Gymnocypris eckloni. The sequence goes on along the minus strand of CM050413.1, from coordinate 27,097,547 downwards.
TAGATTTTTGGGTGAACCATTCTTTTAAAGATTTTAAAGGAGAAAACAGAGGCTTCTGGTCCACAAGGTTTTCATGATCTGAGTCTCCTGAACTAATCTTAACTGTAGATCTCTCTCCTCCGTCTGCAGATGCGACCCATCAGTGCGGCATCATTATTTTCGCTGTGTGGAGAGGCATGAGATATGAGACATGAGATAATTATTAGACATATACTTTATACATAAAGTAATGGCTCTTGGCATCTGTGATTCAGAGGAGCTGTCTGGCTCCTTTTCTCATGCCCACTCATATTGAAGCTCTGCATAATTCATTGGAATGTTGCCCTTAATAAAGCGCTGAGTCGTACTGTGAGGCTTTGCCGTGTACAGTTCTGTTTCTCTGTTCACTTTGGCTGTTGCTGAAGGTAGTTTTGTCCCTTAAAGACCAATTAGCAGCCTTTGTTTAGTGCAGCGTAATCGTTTAAACTGATAGATCAAGCTGTTTTCTCCACACTCGGGTTCAGCGCTGATGAAAGTCTACAGAAGGAGTGAATAAAACAGAAAAGCTCTATCGTGTGTTCTGTTCCCCAGCTGAGTTTGGCTGCTTGTGTATGCTTCCATGTCACTGACCAACAGCAATGATACACCTCTAAATGAACTCTTGCCCACCAAAATCAAGCTGCCAAGCAAACTAGGAACTGGCATGAAGACTGTCTGTTTTAAGCTAACTGTTGATGTGATCAGCCACCTAAAGTTAAACATTTCAGACCACCAAATATCCTGAATTTGGCTAAATCCAATTACCTAGGTTTTTAAGTTCACAAATTATCCTTTATTTGTATCATATGTGTTGAAATAACCTCACTTTTACGTATCTTTAATATTTCCAAACTGTTGTTTTGTTCTTATTTCATTAAAGTTTCATAGACTGCTCATTATATCTAATGAAACTAAATGAGTCAATTGTTTACGAGCTAAAATGCTGGACCAATCACTTGTGTATATTACTGCATGTCAGTTATTGAAATGAGACCTCAGAACCTTTATCGCTTTATATATTTTTGTACATATTTAAAAATAATGCTAATGCATCCATTTATTAGTAGTGGTGTTTGTAACCTTGTGAAAATGAAGTACAATTCAGCATACTTATTACACAAATAATGTACCCATATGAAAAAAGAATGCAATGTTCTCCAACACTTAACTGCATGTTATTTGCAATTAATTGAATAATGTATTCCAGTTTCAATTTATTTTAAAGCTGCAGTCCTAATAAACAGAACTGCATGTGTCTTGCAGAAGAACATTGTAACTGGAGCTACTTCTCTCGGTTTATGTCTGTGACGGGCTACTCCGCAGCGGTACCAACCCAAACCAGTCTAAAATAGTCAGAATATAAACACTTATTAAAGGTAAGTAAACTAATAAACTACTTACTATACAGTAGTGATTCAACACATGCCAAAAACATGGTTTGGAAAATTGATTCATGGTGTACTGGCTTATTATATAACTTTAGAAAATGTTGACTAAAGTCAAAACGGACTGCAGCTTTAAATATAGTTAGTTGTATTTCATATAATATATATTAAGTCAGTGGTCCATCAGAATGATTATGAAACTAAAATTTCAAGGTTAAAATAAAATAATGACAAAGTAACTTTAAATGTAATAGTGAATAAACCTACTCTAATCAAGTACTTTACATGTGCTTTAGTATATTAATCAGCATTAAAATACTGTAAGTGTACTTCTTAAAAGCGTGGCAAAAGATAATAAAACATTCTTTAAAATGTACTTTTATGTGGAAAAAAAACAGTCATGAAAGCATACTCTCTTTAAGTACACTTCAGTGGCCTTTTATTTTATTAATATTGTATTATCTGCAAGTACGTTGTTTTTAAAAATATATTTCTAAAGATGTGAAGTACTATAAGTGCACTTTCAGAAGAGTTAATTAATGCAACTTGTGGCCCAGAGTTTGAGAACCACTGGCGTAAACAACGACAGCTAGTGTTCTCCGCTCCTCTCCGGCCTAAATGCAGGCCGGTCCATCTGAGCAAGCCCACATAAAATGACCCACTGTAATGGATTGAACTGCACATTCACATTTTCATCCATAGCTACCATCCCACACGCGTAAGTACGAACACATCCTCATACACCCAACTTAAATGAGATCTTAAACGGCTCTATGCTTTGCCCTCCCTCTCCAGCGCCAGAGTCACGCATCATAGTCCGCAGCCAGCAAAACAAGATGAAATAAAATTCTAAGCCGTCCTGGCAGTCAAGGACACCATTCCCTCACCGTAATAGCCTGTATCGTCTGGACACTCCATGTGTAGCTTTTCTTCATTGCTCTGGGCTTTTCTTCCAACAATAAGCTCTTTATCACTCCTCAACACAATTCATTTAAAGCCACCGTCAAGAAGCAATCAAACCTTAAGTAAGAGGATTCAAAGTCAATGTGTTATTGTTCAGCAAAGTACCATTGCTTCATTTCCATAATGCACACAAGGAAGATGCCAGTGAAGTCACATTTTAGCGATAGGACACATGAAAAGAAACCATTTACTTGATTCTATTTATTGCCATATTATTCACGTTCTTTTGTGTGCATGTTATGATTTAATTGCCCTTATTGTTTTCTCATTTCCGCTCTGTAATGTCCCAGTTTTTGCTCATGCTTCTCTTATTTTCTTCCTTTTTCTCCAGGATGACATTATGTTTGGCTTTCTTGTCTCTCTGCCTGAACACCAATGATTTAGCAACTCTTGACATATCCATTACACAGTACAGATTGGCTATTCTCTCCTCCTCATGTCTCAGCACCTATAGAAATGACAAGTACCTTTCTATTTTCTCTCTAATGCCCTCAATCCGTGGACCGATGCTTTTAGCTAGAAATGGATTCAAATTTCAGGAGTCCTCCTGTACTATTAACTAGACTTCAATCTTGACAAAGTCTTTTTGGAAAATGCTTTCTGATTCATATTGCTTCTCTTTTTAGAGTTCACCCTTGTTTGTTTGTGTCCTTTATGTTTGCTTGTATTTTATATGCATGTACTGTATGCCGGCCGTGATTATTGTTCTTGATTTCATGCGCTTATTGATTGGTTAAAAATGCAACTTTATGATATGAATATTAAAATATGTCTATACGTTCACTTCAAGTTTCACTGCCACTGTCTTTAGTTACATAAAGACTGTCACAGAAGCACTATGCTAATTCTTAAGAATGCTGAATTTCACCTTGTCTCATGCTATAGGCTGCTGTGCATGACCTTAAGAGCCATCTGGCCCTGTCTGAAGCCCGGCGTGTCTCCTGTAACTGTCTGCTGTTTAAATCACCCTCATCACCGAAATAGCGCGAGGCATATTGTGGTTAATGGTCTGACAAACATGTCTCAGGCAGGTCCTGTCCACTCTCTCCATCTCCACGAGAATGTCCTTCCTCACCCAGCCACTCCTCCATCACTAGAGGATTAGAGCTAATGCTTTAAATGAGCACGGCCCAGAACCAAAGGGAATTAAAGGCAATTAGCATGCTAACAAACGGCTAATAACATGTCTTTTCCACTGTTTGTACGGCTTTACCTGTACTCTTTTCACGAGAGCTTTCATTCTGCCCTGTAATGAATGTACTCGGGTGGTCTATCAATTATTGAACAACTATTTTAATATTAATAATTCTGCTTTGTTAAAAGCCTGGCTAACGCAAAAGGATCACAGGATTAATATTTGCACATTTTATCACTACGCTGCCATAATGTCACGAGGGACTAGAGTTTTGTTCACAGATTTCACAGTAAACGGTAAAACAACTTAGCGGGCTTGCGAAAGAGGTTGTATGAGTGCCGCAGTGACGCCATGGAACGTCTTGCTAATTAATCACATGTAATTAGCACTAACGTTCTATCATGGTGGGTTTTACACTATGATAGATGTCCGGATGCCATGCACAACATTATTTATGTACAATATTATTTATGAGGGTTTTCGGTGCAGCAGATCTCTGGTAAGGCAGCGTGGTTTAAAAAATGTGCATGATTCATCTCCGCCATCATCTCTGTGCTCGCCCAATAAGCAAGCACTACTAATTGCAGAAATAATGATGATAATAGTAATAGCATCATTTCAATCTCACTTTCAGTAATTGCATTGTTCCACCCGTTACCGTTTCTGCTTAAATTATATTTTACTTCATCTATCCCCGGCCCTGCAAACAGGATTACTGGTACTTATCTGAAATGAAAGTGCATCTTTGACGCTCTGTAATAACAAGGAGTGGAAAATCCAGTCCATCGCAATAAAGCTGAAACTAATTCATTAGAATGGCTGTCCGCAAGAAGTGTTTTTTTTATTCTGCCGTGCGGTGCGTGGCTTGGGCCCGCTTCTACTGTCTCAACCCCCCGCAGCTCTTCCCTGGAGCAAATAATAAAGGCGATGATGAGGGCCATTTGTGTGATGTGCCATGACCTGAGATGGGGAAAGGGGCTGTGGAAAAGATCACAGCAGCTGCATCAACAGCCATGTGCGTCAGGCCTCTTCAAAGGCCCCTGCTAAAAGGCCAAGCTGAACGCAAACAAGACTATCAAACTCTGCAACTTCTCCAGAGATGCTCGGGAAAAAAGAGTGATGAGAGGGAGGGAGGAACCGTGTCGTCCGTGCCTCCTGTTCCATAATGGAATTAAAACACAGGGGCCCTGTTTGGTCGCCAAACACAATTAACAAGGTTTCTTCACCCACATCAATACTGCTATTTGCATAGTGTATTGATCTGAGGTCCTTATAATCACAAAATGTTAAGTGCACCAATTAATTCTCAATCTGTTTGTGCCCTTGTCTGTTCGCCAGGAGCTCTGAAGGTCAACTCGAGAATGAACTGCTCTTTGATTTCCCATCTTTTTTTTATTTTCTTTTTTACTTAGACAATGCCATTCTCTTTGAAACAGCCAAAAAAGCCCATCCCAGCTTTTTCATTATCATTCCCTGTGAGTACAGGCTAAAGTGTTTGAAATCTTGCGATCTGATTTGTCCTTTTAAACAAGGTGTTTCTTTCCTCGATCACTAATAGGCCTCCATTGCTTCTCTCTCAGCCGGGCCTTGGCTTTTTATAGTCTTAAAGTCCCAATATCTACCTCATATTGTCTAATAAGTCTATGACAGAGCATTTCACTCTTGATTCATACCCTTAACGGCAGGAGTCCAATGCCGCAAAACGTTCTGTCTGGCCTTGTTACAGCACTATGGAATATGACCTTGTGCTTTCTCCTCTATTTGAGTTGATCGTAGCAATATGTTGGCAGCTGCTTCCATTCTCTTGTTTGTGACATCTCAATCCATTAAGAGAACGAAGGCCGCGTCTGCATGTGAGCATTGTGTATGTGAACAAACCTTTCACTTCTCATAACAGGTACTGCAGATTTTCATTATCTTTGAATAAAATTATATCTAAAGAATGCTTGAGGTTAGAGGTGAGCTGTGATGCAATACATCCTCTCTCCCTATACGACTGACAATTGGCTCTTTTTGATCTAGCTCCTTTAAACATTTGTTAATATACAAATATGCACAGAAAAGTAGATGCATAGCATCCTTTGTACACTTTTGCCCTTCCATGACTACTTAGTCCTCTGGTTTGCGAGATCAGTTTGTGCTGCAGATGTGAAGAGAGGTGGCAATTGAATTTTCAGCTCAATGGTTCTCGCTTGTATCACACCTTTGTGTATGAGATTGGCAGTGCATAGCCAACTGATACAGCTATATAACATAAGCAAAAGATTCTCGAGTGTTCTTGGTCCTGTCACGTGTCTTCACATGTTGTGGCGCTCCGGTTGGCCCATTCTCTCATTCTCCATCAATGTGGCAGTCACTGGTTATGGCCAAGTGACAAATGAGCTCGCCTTCAGCGAAAGATGAATTTCAATCCACTACACCTGTGGCACCTCACCAAATGAAAGGCCTGATTGCCCGCTATTGCGTATTTGAAATGCTTAATTCATCCATTAAAAAACCTATTTACATGAATTAGGGACAATTAGCGTTTTCAGACCCATTTCTTCTTTGTTCGCCCTGTCCATTAACATTTAAAAGTGTCGGCTGCCAGACACAAGAAAACCCCTGTGATCTGATTTGAGCTGACCCCCCACGTTGGGTGCCTGGATGGACCCTTTTCATCTCGCCAGCGCTGATGAGAAGGAGCTGGCCTTGCTTCTCAGATTTGCCTCAATTACACATAATCAACAAAAGCAATTCAGACAGGAGCAAAAAGAAAAAATATGCCTTGAAAGAAGAGGTCTGTTAGAGACGGATAGGGCAGAGCTGCTCTCATACAAAGCCAGACTGTAAATGTGCACAACATTACTGATAAAGATGCCTTCATTTTTGGCTTTCCATATGGATTCAGATGAATTCAGGAAGAGGTAAGGAAAGAGCAACTAGAAGGAATAGGTGAAGGTAAAGGTGACTTAAGATTTAATGAGCACATAGATAATGAGCTCAAATGAAATGCATTAATTTCTTTACTACAGGTTTCTTTCATGCTTGCATTGCAAGTGAAATCAACTCAAATCTATTGAGGCCATTTATACCCAGCCACCGGTCTTCATCTCCTGCCCTTCTGCCCATCCACAAATTGCACTGTCTGACCCCAGTTGCTCATACACAGAAAGAGCCCTCCCTGCAAGAATCGATTAGACTGAACGATTCAAAATGTCAGTTTTTACGAGAGGGTTACGGAGATGAGAATTATTATTTTTATTCTCACTTCAAGTTCATGAAATCAAAAATGGTGAGCAATAGTGTACCTTTCCTGCTCTTTCTAGTACCGGCTAGCCTTATTCAAAAGGCTTTCCAAGGGTTCAGCCATTAAACGCAGGTTAAGTGTTGTATGAAAATATTTCCAATTCTTTTTTCCAAAAGGAGGTTGAGGCTACAGGAAAGCAGAATGCTGGTTGCTCAGAGCAAGCAGAGAAGAAAGCAGAAAGAGTGGGCTTCGTCAAAACTACAAGTCCTTGAAAAGAGATATAACTGATGCTGTTGTTTACCCTGTGCTTAAGAGAGCTCATAAATGTAGAAGTGTTTTTATACACTACCGTTCAAAAGTCTGGGGTGGGTTGAGAAAAAATGACAGTGAAATCATTTATGTTACAAAAGATTTCTGTTTCTAGAAAACGCTGATCTTTTGAACATTCTGTTAATCAAAGAATAAAATATTAACCGAAATATTGAGCAGGACAACTGTTTTCAACATTGATAATAATAAGACATGTTTCATGAGTACCAAATCAGCATTATTAGAATGATTTCTGAAGGATCATGTGACACTGAATACTGGAGTAATTATACTTTTTTTATGTATTACAATAGAAACCAGTTATTTATATTGTAATAATCATATTTTTCAATAGTAGTACCCTTAAACCCTTAAGTAACCCTTAGACCCTTAAACATTTGAACGTACTATTCTATCACTATATTCATATATATATAAATACATAATATTTTCAATTTGTCTTTCGCCTCTCATAATTGCTAACAGCTGAACACCAGCTGCTAACCTGACTTCTCTGCTCTTGAAGAGGACCACAACATGCTGGATGTGGCCTGTCCAAAAATATTGTAGTAAGGATGATGATTTGAAAGCATATAGAAACTAGAGGCACTAGGGATTAGGGCACTTTTTTCATGTAGGAAGTCTTAAAACATTTGCAACGTGAATCAACAAAGAAACTGAACTACAAACCCAAGAGTTCACATAAACACATTCAGTCATTAAGCCATGGAATGATGCAATCAAACCCTGAAATGTATCCTGGAGTTTCCAATCCTGGTCTAAAACCTTCAGCAATCCTGCCAATATCATGGTTTCCACAAAGGACACAGTCAAATGCCATTGTCTCTCCAGCTTTGGTACAAATATTGTATTCTTTACCAGACAATCCTTTTCCAATATGGTTAATCTCAAAGAATGGAGAGGCAGAGGTTTCAATATCCCCACACACACCAAAGTCACACACAGAGACATATACACACATATACTGCATCTTTTCAGTTTGGCGTGTGTGCAATATTATACACCGCTGCTTTTGATACTAAACACACTTATACATTGGCAGTATTTAGATTGGTTTCCTTCATATTAGGAGTCATATTAAGTAACATTTCTGACTTTCTACAGTGTAGCAAGCATTTATTCTGTGTTGTGTGGGTCTAGCGTGGACCATTGGTACTTTTTCAAATAATTATCACTTTTATAAAGCGGATTGTGTAATAGAAAAATGAAAAAGTGGTAATTTAGCCCCAGCCTTTGCAAAAGAGTCTATTAGCATAATTGTGCTATTGATTAGGACTACCTCACTTTTCCTCATTATGATTACATTCGGTTGTTGACTTCACATACAGTGAATTCATTTTTATGTCAGTCTTGTTGACTGCTATGATCTATGGCTTATCTATATCATCGATTTCTGCAAAGTTCATCCATCCATAGGTGAGTGGCATAAAAGTGTTTTACATAAAAAGATTGAAGAGGGACAATGTGCATGTAAGCGAAATGTCACTGTTGTGGAGACAGGCCTTAAAGGCATTGTCCCTTGAGGAACTTCCTAGTGGCTTTGGCCACATTGTGATATAACGCTAATTATGAAAGGTTTCATGATGGATTGCAGCATATGGTATGCGGATAAGTGCATGTCTGAGTTTAGGAGTGCTTAATGTGCACTACAGAACACAAAACCTCTCTATTTTTAATTCCACAGTGGTCTGAGTCACAGACTAAAAGCCAAATAAAGCATTCTCTAAATAAACACTTTGCCTGTTGTGAGGTGGACGTTTCTCCAGTGGTGGAAAAAGCAGCTGTTGTGACAATGGACTGCCCTCAGAGAACCTGTGGATATCCAGTCTAAATCCAGCCCAGGTAGCTGTGAAAAAGCTAATAATGCGTTATTGCTGCTCAGGTCTTCTCTGTCATCTCTCTATCAGTCACCCTATACAGGGCTGGCCGAGTGATAATGGGTAATAATGCAACGGGGAGAGAGACCAATCTCAGCAGGTCCAGAGTGGTGTGAGGGTGGCCTGGGTCTTAGGCTCTATATCCCACGTGTGAGCCGGGCAGGAAATGAGGAATCTTTCTGGAAACAGATTCACGAGACATTAGAGAGTGAACACGGATTATTTGACTATCAAATTTGTATACGTTGAGGATAAAAGCAAATGGGTTTAAAACCTACGAGATTTAGCCGAGCATGAAAGATGTTTTGGATTTAGCAACAGAGGAATACTTTTAAAGTCAGATATGTGCCATCGCTGGCTGGGGTAGCAATTATATATATATATATTTGCCATTTAGTCCCGCATTTTAGGAATTTAATGTTCCAAAGTTGCATGTTGTTCTTATTTTAGTGTTTTCTGTTTTATTGAAATTAATTAGCAGCATGAGCATGTTGCTCTCAGCTTGTGTATTCACAGGGGTAATCTGAACAAGGCACCATCCTTAATTCTAACCCAATTACATCTTTCTTGACATTATATCCATATTTAATGGAGCTATATTCCCCCCCACCCCAAACCAAAGAGAAAAAAACCGAGAGATCAGAGATTAGTTTGGCGCTAATGCAAACTGGTGGATTTGTTGTGAGGGCGTTTAAATCTTTCAAAGAGAATGGGAAATGATGAGGAGTGTATTGCTATAACTTCAGGCTTACTCAAAGAATGGTGCAGCCTTTTTAAGTGTCAACTCCTTTTGTTCCTTTTTGTTTTACTGCAAAGTTTTAAAACAGCCCTAAGACCTGACTTGAATATTATCTGCATTTTCAAACCTAAACATATTAAATATTCCCCTCTTTGATCACAACAAATGTGTTTTTACTTTTCTCACTGTGGTTTACTGTAGTATATTTCTCTCTGGAGTATTTGAGAAATTGAAAACAACAAAGAACTTAAAACAACACTGCAACTGCACACAAACAACATCAGTTGATTTGGGGGAACTGTTTACCTATCTGTAAAACACAGAAAGACCCCCTGGTGCAACTAGAACACACGATTATAATCTACCCAGACACAGCTGACAATCATCATGTTGGTATGATTGGTACATGGTTATATAATCTAGATATTCACACAGCTTAATGTTCTCATTTTAAAACACATTGCTGTATGTCAATTGTTACAATGTGCAACAATTCCCAGAATCAACCCAGTGAGGAAAAAACACTTCAAACAATGAATAATGAACTATTTATGTAATGCGAATGCACTGGACTGAAGGAGTTAAACCCTATCACACTCATGAGTGTTACTTCTGTGCATTCAAATCCTCCTCTCACATGACTTGATATAAATGACCTGGTATTGCTGCTGTCTTTTGGTAAAGTGGGTCTGTCTTGTTACTGGCAGTAGTGCTGGTGAATGTGAGCTTCCTCTGTATATCTGCTCTCTGGGTAATGGACACTCACTCTACTAGTCCTAAAGTGGTCACAGTGAAGTCTGCTGTCACGACTACAGAGCTTGTATCCTACACTCTTAAAAAATACGTTTCTTTATTGGCGTCAATGGTTCCATAAAGAACCTTTAACAGCTATTGAACATTTCCATTCCACAAAATGTTCCATATGGTGGAAAAGGGTTCTTCTGATTATTGAAATATTCTTTTAACTAAAAACGGTATTTTAAGAACGGTTCTAGGAGCGGTTCTTTGGGGAACCTAAAATAGTTCTTCTATTGCATTCTATTGAAAAAACAACTTTGCTTGAACATTTATTTTTAACAGTGTAAAGCAAGAGTTTAAACTGATTTATAAAAAAAGACCCAACTGAAAATCGTAATTTGCTTGTAAATTGGACTACACAGGTTAAACTATGTATTAGTTCTCAAATTGAATTAACAAGTTTGTTTATGGGCATAGCTTAAACATTTCCAGAAATGACACACAGGTTGCAAAAATGTTTCCTGTATTGCTTTTCAGCAGCAGTGTTACTCATGGGACGATAAATCTAACAATCAAACAAATAAAAAAATTCTAGCAAATATAAAAATGCACTGCAGAAAATACAAAAATTGTTGAGCTATGACAAATGAAATATAGTTTTTCTTTTGAAATTGGTGTTAGAAAATGTTATGGACTTTTATGAGTGTTTTATGGTCAAGTAGAACCTATTTGATCACCCGATATGACTTGGTCATGGCCTCTCAAGACACTTTTCGACTGGGCTTTTCTCTGAAGTAGTCTTTGTAAGTGAGCTGGATTATCACAGGCCTCTATTAAATGCCCCAATTACTATAAGGGTGACAGCAGTGATTTTCCTATGATAGAAGGTCTGATGCTCGATTTCGTTAGAGCGCTACTCTCCATCCTCTTCAGTAACCCTGCAGGTGCCCTCAACTATTGTGCCGAAACTAACCCCCAACTCTGGTCAGCACACCCTCTCCACACAATTCCAGCAAAACAAGAATTAAGTGCTCGAAAATAAATTGATTCATAGCAACAGAAATGTGTCAAATGACCTTTCCAACGCTCATTACACATGGCGTACATCAGGCCGCAAGAATGTTCCCATTCTTCGGACCTTTTGTCTCGCTCGCTCTTCTTCTCGCCACTCGCTCTTCTCTGGGGAAATGGTAATTAATTGAAATCATTTCCATGTGTAAGGTTGCCCAAGTCCCTCCTTACACTGTGTCAATGGGTCGATAGGTATTTGGAGCATACAGTGCACACAGGTGATAAGAACTCAAGTCACACTGTGTTAAATGATTGCCAAAGCAGCAAGTGAGAGAGAGGGGAAAAAAACGAATCAGATTCAAGGGCAGAGGAGTTTGCGGAGAGGGAACGAGGGATGAGGAAGAGGAGGGGGAGGCGAGCATTCCTCTGTGGATGACATTCTGGCAGCAGGGGCTGATGGTCAGCACCCGCAAAATTGAAATATTTCAGGTGATTCAAGGCTGGCCACATTTCTCACTCCTTTTCCCTCTCGGTCTCTCGCTTTCAATTATCAAAAGGTTGTCTGTGGGAATCAAACAGTCTCCTTGGGGGAGTTCATGCGTGCGTCCCGGCCCTGTCCTCAACGCTCAGAGCGCCTTCTCAAAGACGAGGGCCACTCGTGTCCCGCCGCCTGCCAAAGAGCGCTGTATCTTTAAGAGGCCTGTTACATGCTGTTGATTAGTTTTGCTGAGTGGGTATGCAGAGACCAATAAATTAAATATGAATAAATTAAGAATGTACTGTAGCAGAAAATTGCTTGGAAAACAACCACCTCCCCATTAAAATATGTATAGTAATGCCTTTTATGTCTGGCGACGTGGGATTAGATATCACTGTAAATTAACACGCCATCCGACCGTAGTTGCGAACTTTTCACTTTTAACAAGGACTTATAAAAAAACATTTACTCTAGTGTGTTCGCTAATTAATTTGATATTCAAATGAGCTTATGTATTATAATTGCAAATATCCCAAATAAGAGCAGTTAAAAAAAAGAGGGATAGTGTCAACAAAGATTGATGAAGCTTGCTTTGAAAATGCCATCTGTTTCAGATGTTTACTCGAGGCGGAGCATTTCTCCTCTTAAGAAACGCGTCTGCGGTTGTGTCAGCACCCAACGCGCCACACAAACTCCGCTTTGCATTGAAGGGGATCAGGGACATCAGCATGTGAGATGAGCTCCCGCCGATAACGTCCCTGCTACGTTGGTGTGACATTGTAGCCACATTAGCTCATTACTACAATGTCATGGGCGACATGGTGAGGATGCTGCGCATTAGGAGGAACTCGACTGCAGGTATCAGGTCTCTGCAGATGAGCTGATTAATTAGGAGAAGCACTATTAAGATTATTGAGTTGCGACTCCCTGTACGAGGAGATGCTGGGTCCGGCATGGGTGGGAGACTGGAGGGGGGCACTTACAATCCCTTCTCCCTCTATTCCTCAACTTTAAGTGACATTAGCACCTCCTGCACACCTGCAAGCTCCTGGAGTCACACAGCGGGCCGCATCTCCGCATCCCTCAGTGCCTCTGACTCCAGGATCTAAAAGAGGCGACCGATTTTTAATTCCCCCCTCCTCCTCCCCGTTGCCCATCTGTCAGTCTACACTACTGCAGAGGAGGAGGAAGGCAAGCACCTTGTTCCAACTGGCCGCCTTTCTAATTTGCTGTGCCTCTACGGCTTGTACCAAACAAACGCCCCTTTCTCAGCTGCCATGCTACCCTGCATGCTGCGCGCACACTGGCTTTTCAGAAGAAAAGTTTGCGGGATAAAGATCTCCCCAAAAATAAATTTTACAACAAACGAAAGTGTGGATGTGCTGGCAAAGAGGAATGTGAAGATATCAGGGCCATTCCTCCAGCCGAACTCTAACCAAGTTTTTCTCTCGGTTTTTTAATCTACTAAATTTCTGCTCTCTTTCACTCTCTCCCTGAGGCCTACAGATGCACTCCTGTAATTTACTGCAGGTCACATTCCACCAGCACAATTCAATTTGAAGATTTCTCTCTCTGTCTCCCTCACTGATATAATGAATTAAAAGTCTGGCACAAGAAAATGAGGGCCATATGTTGAAATCCCATCCCTGCTACTGACAAGGCATTAGCTGTACAGGAGGTTCTCCAAACATGCCTTATGCAAATGCACTCCCCAGCCTTGAGGGGGTTGAGATTTTCTTAAAGCATATAAATCATTGTTATCTTCTCTTTTTTTCCATCATCGGTTTGGCTAGTGGTAGTCGAAAGTCCATCTTGTTGTAGTACAATCACTCAGATCGGGTTGTGGATATGATTCATTGTGTACGGGTAATAAACACTGTCATACACTATAATTATTTAATGGCTCAATCCATCTAAAGTGACCACGGCCAGACACGCAGGAAACTCGATACGGAGCTATTGTGATCCAACACTCGTCTCTGTTTCTAGCGTGACAGTGTTCGTGTTTTCTACAGCTCCATCCAGTGGTATCTCTCTGCTCAGAATGTTTAGAGTTATATAAGTCTGAGGCTGAACAATCACTGAGCTTAGTTTTGTATTGTATGATAGTTCCAGTCCACTTTGATTGGACGAGCCAAGAGTGATGATATTTGGAACTGACGTGTTTCATTGTTTGTGCCATGCCTTTTGGGATAACACATCATTTCTGATTCTACTTTGGCTTCTTTTGAAACTATGTGTTAATTTATTTATTTAGATGGAGCAAAAATAAACAAAAATGCTGGTCATATTGTGTCTGAAATAACACTTACTTGATATAATCAAAAGTAAATACATTTAGAATTTTACAAAAGAGTTACAAAAAATATCCAGGAACGTGTATCTTGGTTTCCACAAATATATTAAGCAGCACAACTGTTTTCAACATTGATATTGAGAAATGTTTTTTGAGCACCAAATAATCATATTAGAATGATTTCTGAAGGATCATGTGCTTGTACATGTGATCATTCTGCTTCACTTTCCTGCCATCATAGGAATAAATTAGATTTTAAAATATACTAAAATAGAAAAGTTATTTTAAATTGTAATAATATTTCACAATATTACCATTTTACTGTATGTTTGATCAAATTAATGCAGCTTCTGTGAGACTTCAAAAACCTAAAAACAAACATCTTACTGACAAAAGAAGTAAAAAAAAAAGATAATGATTAAAATTCCATTTACACAAGGGGAGTAAATGGAAGGGGAGTGATAAAAGGGGAGTGATAAAAACAGTAAAACGATCCAGTGTTTGATCAATCTAATTAGTTATATTACTTAAAGATTCCATTCTAAGATCTAAATTATCTTCATATCAACCACAGAATTAATTATCCAGGTAATATCTCATCCCTGATTGTCTTTGGATACATACATAGCTACCATAGAGCATCATTATTTTTGTTTCATAGCAACGTTCTATTGAACTGTTCTGTATAGCACAAGCATGGCACTTCATGAATGTGCTTTAAAAATATTTTAATGAAAATAAACATATTAATGCACAAATAATGTACTGACCTTATAAAAGCAACAACACATTCAAGGCCTCATTCACAACAAGGCCCTTTGGACTATATAATAAAATAAATAAAACAAGCTTTTCCTTGTTTTTAACCTTCTTGCACCTAGTTGTACATTAATGCAGTCCATCACTTCTTCTATTACAATAAAAATATAAAATTAAAAAGATAAATGAGTGTACAAGTAATAATACATTTAAAATGGTAAAATGTATGGGGCCTTCAATATTCTCCCTGACATTCCCATGAACACAAACACACACTTGCACACATCCACATGCAAATAGGAGGATAGTAATACAGTCTGTGCGAGTTCTGCTTGACTATTTTAATATTGTATTGTATTGGGGATTATTCTCTCTTCAGCAGAGAGACCAGTGCTGGAGTACAGCAGTACTCACAGTATACCCTGCTGCTCTCAACAAGATTAGAGACCCTGCACTTTGACTCCCAATCCTGCTCTCTTCATGGTGTCTAACCACTTGGCGCCCCACCGCTCACAGTCATAGCATATGGCTAATATTAAATTCCCTTCGCCCCCTGACTTATTTATTTGTGGATGCAAGTGTTCTGCACGTCTTCAGTAGGAAAAATTCATCGGGAATTAACAGGTCACATATGTTGTGTACACGATTCACTAAAACTCAAGATAAAATGCTGTTGGATGGCTTATTTTTAATGATAACAAATAAGAACTATTCATATACAACAGCTATGTGATGTGATTTGGCAAAAGATGACCGGTGTGATTAGCACAACTGCAAAGGAAACAACAGATGTTCGTAAAATGAATAGACAGTTTTTTTACATGTACTATTTTCGTAAATGGTGAATACTATGTTAAATTACTCTGTTATTGCCTATTTATTATTACAAAACAGAGCAAAAGCTATTAAACCCTGTAATAGTCAATACATTCTTCACAGTCCTTCATGATGAAACATGAACTTCCTTTATTCTCTAGAGTCTAGAGAATAGCATTTCAATGTGCAAAGATGACTTATGTGCCTTATGATAGATGCCATGAATAGGCATGATGACTTAATCTGTTCCAGATCTAGTACATTCTAGTAGCTCATCCTAAAAAGAGGGGGGCCTCTGTCTACATAAAAAGTGACTTTATTAAGATCCATCCTACTAAGGAGACTAAAAGCGCATTCACATTGGAGGATGCACAGTTTTACTTCTGCTTCACTGTAAAACTGTTCTGGCTTAAAGAGTCATTTGTGTATCCAGCGGCCCACCACACAGCAGCGGCCCCCTTAAATTCCTCACCTTTGGCACTGAACGCAACAACTCGAGCAGTCTCACCGCCGAGGTCTAGCTGTGTTTTTTAGCCTGGAAGCCAAAGGCTGGATTGGTGGAACGGTGGATGGAAGTGGTGTAGGGACGTGGGGACAAGCTTTCGTGCCTGCTTGAGTTGGATGATGCAGAGGCTGCTTCTGTTGATGATGGTTTGAGACAGGATCCCGAGATGGAGGAGGCCTTGCTGTAGCCTTTTGTGCTTGGCTGAGCAGGGGGTTTGTTACCTGTGTGGGACTGTGGAGATAAGACACTCTCATTCATCTCACAAAAGCGCAACACACCACACTACTGGACAGTGCTGCATGCTGTGTGACAGCTGCTGGAGAAGGGTTATCTTGGCACCATCTAGTGGCTGTTCAGAGAATAGGCAGGTTTTTTTTGTTTTATCCAACCATACAGAGGTTAGCTATGAAATAGCCAGGATTTATTTTGCATACCTTTTAGGAGACAAAATATCTCCTTTTGAATAAGCACAAATGTTTTAGAAAATGAAATGCAAAGCTCAGTAAAGTGAATGACTGACCTGTGCAGCGGATGTATTCAAAGTACTGCAGGCTTTTGCAGCAGACGCACTCTTCTTAACACCGTTAGAGCATGAGGCTGATAGTTTTTTCTTCAGAGGCTGTAGGAATGAAAGATATAACACATGAAAACCCAGAGGGTTTGAGAGACCTTCAAAGCCTTTCGAGTCACTTCATATGTCAGCAATATTAGAATTTCTGGTCATTCAATTGCAGCACCAATCTGCATATACTAAACTGCACAAAACTGCTTTCCAAACTGTTTGCTATTTTTACAATAAAATAACACGTCAACTCACAAGGAAACCTGACAAAAATGACACCACAAGCTTCTTTACCTCAATTCAGGCTAAAAACTAAACTAAAAACTGTTGTCTTGTGAATATTGTCTCCGCTAAATGATGTTGTTAGATAAATATTATATATTTTTTCACAATATAGTTTTATTGATTTAGTGCTTATTGCTTTTCTAAAATGCCCACCACATAATAAAGTTAGTAAGGATTATTTATAAAATATATATATATATATATATATATATATATACATACATACATTTTCTTCTCTGCATTTCACATCTGCTCTGCCTTTTTACTTAATGTAGCTTTCTAATAAACCTGGCATTGCATACTATGAATACTGTTACTAGAAAGTTTATGTTCCTCTAACCTCTGGTTAGTTCCAGACTTGCATTTCAAATATGTTCTAAATGCATAAATCTAAATTTAATGACACAGACATTCATAAAAATACAATTTTATCAAAGAAGACCCCCATCTGTATGTAAATGGCAGGAAATTGTAAATGATGTGTACAGTATGGAAGTGCTGACCCTTCCCTTAAGACAACAATCTACAGAAATTGCATCATGCATAGGGAAATGGTTGAGAAGAAGAGAAAAGATTCAATTGATTACCTATGTACGTTTTATTTTTTTATTCTTCTTCTCTTCTTGTCTCTCTCTATGTCATGTCATTTGATACGAATCTAAGCACCACCCCAAAAAGGACTTTTAGATCATTTTTGACTCCTAATCAATAAACTGTCAGATATGTAACTCTTAACATAACTTTGTATGGCAAACTGATCGAAATCTAAATACTCATGAATACACTAAGTTGTATTTGGTGACCGTTTATATTTATGTATCTGTTATGTCTATAAGTTGCTCTTAGGAATGTGATCTTTTGTTCTGTATTTGTTTGGGAAAAATTAAGTAAAAAATTGATTAAGTTCTTTTAGTGGCATCCTTTAACTTGATACTGTATTGACTCTAACAAGTAAACAATAACACATTTTTATGAGTGCAGTGATATACACATTATATGATGAGATGATTTTCATCACTAAAACTAAAAACAGGACTTTCATTCCTGTTTGATGAAGGATCCAGATTCTTCCAGAATGCTTTAGAAAATTTGGTCTGACTGGTCTTTCATAATACAATGAGCAACAGAATGCTTTTTTTACTGCATGATCAAGCAAAATGTTTCACTTTTGTATCGGTATGAACTGTATTGCGATACCTTTTTACCTTCTTGTTTGTGGTGGAGGATTTGCTGCTACTGTTGCTGTCTATGACGTCCTCAGGAGGTGCTGGGGTTACTGAGAGCTCTTGAGATGTCCTCGGCCCTGACCCTTTGTCCTGAGAGGAAGTGAGAGAGAGGTTTTGCAGTCCCTCACTCATCTTCACACACTCTTCCTCCTCTGGAGCGTTCCGGAACTGACGCATCATCTCTAATACGTTTGTACGTGTAACAGTGGTGGAGGTGTCCCCCTTTGAACACAAATGTTCTTTCTTTCAGCTCTTTCTTTCTGGCAGGTTCCACATTTAGTCATCCATCAAATTTAAGAGTGCTAATTAGCTGTTTTCTCAATCTATAATATTCATGACCTCATTTTAAAAAGGAAAAGAGTAATTGAGCCCTCTTACCGAAATCCAAGGGTTATCTAGTAGCTCATTGGCTGTGATGCGGTGAGCTGGGTCAACATTCAACAAACACCGTATTACATTTTTGGCTGTGAGACAAAACATAAAATAGTTGTCACACTGGCTGAACTGCAATCATAATGGCACGCTGTGGGTAACAGAGGCAGTTCTAACCTGCATCACTAATGGTGTGCCACACAGAGCCAGAGAAAGTGAGCTCTCCTTTCATAATCATCTCAGAAAGCCTTTCCTTAGAGCTGGAAATGAATGGAGGCTCTCCACACAGTCTGAAAAAGAACAACAAATACAACACAAGCACACAAAGTTTAAGTCAGCAATTTGAGTCTGTGTGTGGGCATGAGATGGAAAACAACATGAGAGATCTTCTTACAGCATGTACATGATGACGCCAATGCTCCACAAATCACACTGTTGGCTGTATTGGTGACCATTAACCACCTCAGGCGCTGAAAGGGCAAGTCCATGTGTCAATAATGAAAGATGTCTGAGGTCAGTGTAATGTGTGATATCTGATGCGTGACACCGTTGACAGCTTTAAGCCTCTACTCCTTGATGATTGTTATCAGCTTCACATCACTTAAATTAGGTCATCTCCTCTTTAATTCTGCCTCATTTTAATCTGCGCTTCATTAAATTTATGAACACCCCCATAAGTAATTCATCAAATCACAAGTAAATGGAACATGTGAATGTATGCATTTGAATGAATTACCCATGTAGATAGGCGTCCCGCAGGTGGCCTGCAGCATGTTTTCACTGCCTACACCGCCCTTCTGCACAGAGAGTCCGAAATCTGTGACCTGAGATGAGATAAGACAGGCCTTTGATATGTTATTCAAAATCAAACAATGATTAACATAAGCACATACAATACAGGACACACTCAAACGTTTCCTTCTCCTACTGCTTTTCATCATTAGATTCTGATCTAATGAAATGTTGAACGTAATGAACTACAGAAATGCTGCACTGGATCACTGTATCTCTCTCTCTCGTTTTACTTCTAGAGCTCAATTAAACTATTTACAGCCCAAACGAACTTCCATAGAGCAGCCGGTACACCCACTCACACAGACTAGTCGCTGCTGAGCCGTATAAATAATATATTCGAGGAGTGTATATCGTTTCACTGGTGCGTCAGTGGCGGGCAGGATTAATATCCAGGAGAGATGACCACCTTCTGCCAGATAAAAGCTTTTAATACAGTGCCAGGACAGCGCTGTCTTTGGGCCCCCGTTCTACTCTGATTTATAACACAGCGCTGCCCTGATTCAACCCTCCGCTCCAGGTAGCGGCTTCAGTCGGCTCCCGTCAATGCTCTATTCTGCTCCACGCTGTGCCCCGGCTGGTAATTTGTCTCAGAAAAGCCACTTGTGATTCATTTTCTTTGAGAATGTGATCTGAGAGGAGTTAGGCGGGAGGTCTGGTGTAATGAGACAATATTTAAAAAGCAGTTAAAAGGTTTGGGCAAGGAAGACGGTGGGAGAACTAAACAACAGACGAGAATGTCCAGAGGTCCCGCCGTGTTTGAATGCCATACCACATGCCTGCGCAGAAGTTTTTACCGTCTCTCTCACCTTGATATTGACCATATCGTTATCGTTGCCTTGGTGACAACTCTTCACAAGAATGTTTTCCAGTTTGAGGTCACGATGAACAATGTCTGTGAGAGAAAAAGAAGAAACAGAGCAAGGGAGAGATGGGCTCGTATTATTCATAGAGAGGAGAGCATGGCAAAAATGCAACGCACTGGAATGGCAGCAGTTTTAAATATGCTTTATTGACCAATTCTGGAGAAATTCCTTTTAAATTGCAACTCTTTACTGTCAGTTCTCATATGAACCTAGCATAGAGTACAGGGCCCACCTCTTCTTACCACATCATGATTCTTCATTACTGCTTCACATGGTAACTGTACGCACTTTAATAGAAATGTGAAAATAATCAAATTATAATCAGCGTGTGAGGCTAATATACTGCAATCTCATAAAACACTCGAGTCCTATATACACATTGCAAGTGGCATCATTAGCTTCTCTAGACGTGAGACACAGCAGCACTCGGGGGACTGTTGAAAAACACACCTATTAATCAGTATTCCTCCCCTGCTCGTTGTTAATGACTCATTAGCCCCATGTAATGGTGTCTCATTGCCAAGCAACGTCCTAAATTACCTTTAACTGCAGATTTCACGAGAAGGAGAGAGAAAGAGAAAAAAATGCCAAGCATCTTCAAATAAACCCCTCAGACTCAATTAAAATGGGCTGATATTTTGTCTGACAGTTGTTCATTATTATCTCATTATTAAAACAAGCTCGATTCTCCGTAATGACAGAGAAACTTAATGTGGATGCAATCATCAGAGCGATTATCGGATATGAGGGAAACAAAGGAATCCAGGCCATTGCATGTGACTTAAAGATGTGAGCAATTTTGGGGGGTGTTTGTGTTTTGTGTGCATTACCTTTTTTATGCAGATAAACAATAGCTTCAGATAAGCTTTTGATGATGTGTTTGGTCTCCTCCTCAGTGAAGTGCTTGTTCTTCTGCAGGAGATCGTTTAGATCGCCTCCTTCACAAAGCTCAGTCACGAGGTACATCCTCTGGAGAATGGCACACAAACACACACTGTATGTACATTTCGAATTTCTGATATCAAACGAGAAACCGCTGTCAAACACAATCCCGCTGCGTACGCAGTAGTATGATTGGTTCACAATAGCACAGCTGAGTGCGCTTTAAAGGAAAGAGGAGTGTGAAACAGAATAAATGTTTTTTTCTCTCACCTTTGGTGTCTCAAAGACTTCCTC
The DNA here is from genome assembly GCA_027564155.1 of Gymnocypris eckloni scoliostomus. Classification (NCBI taxonomy): domain Eukaryota; kingdom Metazoa; phylum Chordata; class Actinopteri; order Cypriniformes; family Cyprinidae; genus Gymnocypris; species Gymnocypris eckloni. The sequence continues at coordinate 27,075,989 of CM050413.1, read as the reverse complement.
CAGATGTATAATATGTTCATGTTTCACTTTTTTCATGATGCTCACTTCTCTTTCCAGATGTTTTACACCAGAAGTGCCTGCCTGCATGGATACAAAGCATTTGTGACACTTAACCCATCCTTGACAACCATGGGAGCAGCTCTCCATCAATGACCTCTGTCAACAGGTGAAACATGACGACCAAACACTTACCTTCTCTTTGTTCACCTTCTTAATTGCCCACTTCCTCTGCGTCTCAATGTGAGTGGCTTCACAGACGATGCCAAAGTTGCCTTGACCTAATTTCCTCCCAAAGGAATAGATTTTCTGGGTATCCAAATAAAGAGGCCGTTATGTGAAGTATTACATACAGACTCCTTCTCCTATAGTGACAGTAAACAACGCTCCAGCTCTGACTAATGGGGACAGAATGAGGGTGGGATTGTTTTTCAGCTTCTCTATACTCCATTAAGTTGAGACCTGAATCCTTAAAGTGGAACTTAATTTTCAAGTTTGCCAGTCTCTGGAGTTTGGGAGAATATAGTATTTCTAATCAAGTTACAAATGATTAAGTTGCTGCCGCAGTTCATTCAATCTCAGGTCTAATTAACTTGATCATTATCTCTGCGCATGCAAGGCTGAGCACTGCCTGCTGCGGATTTGGCAAAGACAGCAGTCAGAACCCTCTGGAGAGGGCGAGGGCAATCAACAGCATAAAGAGGTGTAATTTCCCTCCAGGCCTGAAGAAGGCGCTACCAGATTGGAGGGAGGTCATGTTGGGGCGAGCAAGGCCATGGCCCTGGTGCAAGGCCTTTTTGCCACTGATTTGAAGCCATAGACTTCTGATGGCTAACAAAATAATGTATTCTGTGCAACAAGAACAAAAACTGGTTGGGAATGTGCATGTGGAAATAGCATGCACTGCATGTAAATCAATAATGACTTTACCTGTATATCGGATTCATCCTCAATTCGAGTGTGGGGAACCTTCTTCTCTGCACTGTTTGCACGAGTCCACTGAGAAGCCATTTTCTTTTCGGCTCCAGAAACATTTGTATGTGTCATCTAAGGGTGAGATAAATCAATTTTAAGTTATTCGCACATATAGAGCACAGCATGTTCGCAAACATGGAAATCCTCACAAAAAGAGATAACACCGGAATCTCATTCACAAACCGTGCATGTACCTGTATTTGTGGAGGAGACCTGTGTGCAATAATGATTCATTAATACATTTATTATGAGTTTAGAAATAACAGAAACCATCCTCCCAACAAAAGTCACCGTAACTCTTAAAAATTGAAAAAAGAGGGAAAAGAATTAAAAAGGACATGTTTACAAAGACTGACAAATGTAGAGCTTGTAGGAAAAGCCTTTATATGGAGATGGCTTGGGTGTGTAACTCTAGACAAGGACTTCCTCATTTAGAATCATCAACATGACATGCATCAAAATTAGAATAGGATAATTGATGTGTAAACTATATTCTTAAATATTAAGTACCTGTATGTAATTATTAGTGAACAATGACCAGTCTCTCAAAAGCTTGTATAATACACAAAGAGTTTTAAAGTTTCAAATAAGATATCTCATTAAATATTCAGGCAGGAGTAAGTGTCTGTCATCACATTCATGCATCTACAAGTATAATGTCTATACCGTAACCCTTTATTAGCTAGGCTTCAACTGTCGCTCTCCAATTCACTTCTCACTTTCAAAGAAAGTGTCTAAAGTCGCCACACTAACATTAAGTACAATTTACTCAGCTTCAGACCGTTCTCCAGAGCCAAATTAAATGTAAAGCAATTATGGTGTGATGAGTGGGAGCGGCGAAGTGGATCTGCCACACAGACAAGAGATTAAATATTAATGAGGAAGCAGTGTCTTTAACCTCTCCTCGCTCAATGGCATTATCAAGTCCCGCTGACAGGTCCTCTCATAACAGCACTGCCTCTCCTATTACTGACCATCTATCTGCTAAACAAAACGATTGTGACACATTCTTGAAACTCTTATCAGTTCAATTAGAGTTACGCGATAAGAGTAACTGAGGTCAAAGTGTAGCACACTGGGGTTCCCTCTAAACAGGTTTAGGAAAGGGGAAAATGATCAAGGCATAGAGACATCTGAACTGAGAAGCTGTCACTTTTTGGCAGCATTGGCTTCTGCAAATGCAAGAGGATGTGTAAAAGAGACGGTAAAATGTTGCTGAACCTGTGCTTTGTTAGTAGAGAAGAACTGTGAAGTCCTCTTCAAAAAAGCTCTTAAACTTCAAAAACTGAGTGGCATTGATGAAAATGTGCATCAGCATTTCACTAGATTAAATCGGGTAAAACAACTGCAAAACTCTGATATGCTGAACTTAACAACAGCAGAGTGAGCCAAAACCAAAATGGAGCCATAAATGACATAAAAGCCCAATTTCCACAGCCCTAAGATCAGAGGGCTGAACAGTATATTGAAAGCACTCTCTTTATGCTCAGCGTTGAATATTGATTAACATTAAGATTTTTCTTGTGCTGTCGAAAGGATGCTTCTTGCTGAGAACAAATTAGACTCTCATTCTGCAATTTAAACCTGCATATATTCACTTTATTCTTATTTTTGATGGGATTTTGCCTTGTATCTGATAACATCAGCAACTCCACACACCGTGTCAGAGTACATGCATTTCCCGCCAGGCCACGTTTCACGTCTTTGAGCTACCACAGAATTTCATTTTTGCAAGCCAACAACAGAAGCAAAACATCTTTATACAAGCACACATTTTCAAGGAGCACAAAAGCAAGAACACAAGCAAACATAAACAGGCAAGAAGGTAATAAGCCTCACAGACTCTAAGAGAGACATATTTTAGTTCCCACACAGAATATACCATCAGCTAAGAACCAATCCACAGACCTCCCAGATTTCTGGAAGCACTCAAAGGAAAGTAATTATGGCAGATAGAATGTCCGCAATTGATCCTCTTGCATTTTTCATTTCTTGGCAATAACAGTAAAAACCCCATTAGTGCTTGTTTACTGATTGTTTATGGGATAGAATGTGCATTGTTTCTCCTGACTGTGGGAGATGCTGTGTCTCTGGCTTGAGCCCAAATTAAATGTGACAGCCGGTATGATGTCCGAACACACAAAGATATTACAGCTCTCTTCTGCTCTTTTCTCTCTATCACGTGCAATTTTCTTCCTACTTCCTGTCTCTTTCTCCTCTTCTTACTTCCCTTCTATGCTAATGTCTGAATTACGGTCTTTCTGAAAATTACTTCACTCGACTCATTCATGTTGTGAGCATTGTAAAATAAATAAATAAATACGTTTGTGTATAAATAATTTTAGGGCTATTAAAAAGGCCTATAGTATGGTAAAAAGTTAAGTTGAGGACAAAGGAAAAAAGAAATGAATATCAATTAAAACAAGATTGGCAGGAAAATGTGTGTTGTTTACATTTTGAATATTTAAACACCCTGAATATTTCTTAATAAATTGCCTGTTTTCATAATAGAATGGCAAGGTTTTTTATTTTATTCACAATTATTTTTTTAAACAAAAATGTTTATTAAAAAAACAGTGACCGTATTATTTAATCTAATATTTTAAGACACACGTGATGGGGGTATGACAATGTACTGCATAACTTGGATGACTTCAATTATTCATCAATGAATGCTTGACCAAGAAGATTATTTGCAGAGGCTTAGCACTTGTAATATGTTATTAAAGCATTCATGAAACATTATTAAACATTTAAGGTATGCTAGAAGGATGCCATAGTTTCAATCACAGATGTGCTGGCTGTTATTTGAAGGTCATTGATTGTTATTTTACAACAAATCTGAGCTACACAAAGAAAAATGAAATCAAACCTCGCATGATGCAGTGGTCTCCTGCTCAACTCTAACTAAAGATTTTACTCTTCTCATCTGCAGCTTAATTATTCATTGACAGGTGCCTTTGATGAAAAATGATAAACGTCAAAGTCTTAATGAAGCTTGGAATTACATTACCAAGTGATAGAGTGCCTTGCTTGTCCAGACTGCTTATACTATTGTAGTCATTTAACCTCATAATCATAATTTACCTGAGTGCTACACCTAGCCATACTACATAATGTTTTCCTGTTTAACATGAATTTTAGGTCTGTAATGGACTGCCACATAATAAAGTCCAACAACTCATGAAAATGTTACAGAAGGGGGCATATCTGTAAACCTATCAATGACTTATTGCATATAAATATGGTTTGTCTTGAAAATCTAAACCAAGATGTCATGACAATTATGTGTTGGAGGAAATTTGTAGGTTACCCACTCTAAACCAGGATATCAGTGGATGGTTGAGAAATCCAGGGTCTAGACGAATTCAGACTTCAAAGAAAATAAATAGCAAAAAAATAAAGTATGCTTAGAAATCTAGAGGGACATCAAAAGCAAACATCAGTTTGAACAATGTGATGAGACCGCATGTTAAAAGACTGAGTGGTGTGGCACAAAGTAATAGCAAGAAAACATGTCTTTCTATTTACATGTAATTGTCCTTGTAAAATGATTGCAAATACATACAGCACTACTGGTGTAATCTGATTCACAATCAAATGACTCTTATGAACAAGATCTTTAAATGAATCATTCAGAGAGAATCATTCTGATAAATCATTCACTGAATTAGCAGACTGAATTATTATCAATATTTAACTCACTTACTGAAAATGAAGTTATCATTACTTTCATTTCCATCTCAAAATAAAGTAATTTTATGTGGTCGACCGATTATCATGTTATCGGCACCGATATTAAGACATTTACCGATTATCGATATCGGCCATTTTAAAAAATATATTATGCAAACAAACATACTATTTACAGGTGACATTATTTATTGGTGAAAAATAATACAGGTGAAAATTGAATGTTTAAAGTCCACTGTTTGGCTCGAATGCAGCCTGTCTGAGTCATCATACTACTCAATATGAGAGTGATTCTCAATCTCTGAGCAATCTCCGCCCACCGCTCATCTGATATGTAGAGAGTCACGAGTCCGACCAATCAACGCGGAAAACTGAAGGCAGTCTCACCTCATCCATGCTAACGCTAGCGTCAGTGATCACGCATCAGTTTTGCTCTAAAGCAGCAGCAGACGTTGCTGAAGTTGCAAAACACCTCAATATAACCCATGAGTCACCATCATCAAATTTCCTGACGACAACACCATTATTGGGTTAATCAGTGATAATGAATTTACACATACAGGGATCTGCAGGAGAGTTTGGATGAATTAATCAACAAGTAGGTCAGTACACTTGAATCCCAGAGAAACAAAAGCACTTATAATGGACTTCAGGAAAAAGGACAAACACTTTAAATATGAATCCTGCATGTTCTGCATCTCTGTTAATGAATCACAGACATCTTCAGACTGCAAATATTTGAGGAGCTCACCAGTACACCAAACAGAATGAGTGCAAATCTTTTCAAATGAATGTCTCAAAAGTGAGGACATATTTTCATTTAGGAACAACATCCCCAGAACTGCTGGTCATGAGAGGTGGTCATCTGTAATGTCATATTCTCTTAAGCATATTGGGTGGACAAGCTCAAAAAAAAAAAGAGTATTCAGGATCATCTTATGATCAGAGGGAAAAACCTGTCAAAATATAAGTTCGGTTTACGAATATATTACTGTTTCAGAGCGAAGCTACAACTGTGTTCTTTTTGTTGAGAATAATCCTGTTATCGTGTTTTTAAGTTTTACATAAATCAGTGGTTACAGAAATGCTTCTGGGTGATCTCTGTACTTATGTTATTATTAATATTTTTAATATTACTGTTTATTTAATTTTGTTGTTATTAACAGTTTTCAGAATTAAAGACATGTTTAAAAGCATTTAAAGAACGTTTTTTTTGTCAGAGCTCTTGTTATTATTAATTTTGGCATTAATTTTCATTTTTACACCAGACACTTATCGGTTCAAAATATCGGTTATCGGTCTCTACTTGATCTGTAATAATCGGTATCGGCCCTGAAAGCTATGATGACGGTCGACCCTGATATTGTATGGTCATAAAACTATATCGTTATAGCCTGACTGTTAACATGACAACCCGTTAAAGATAGACATTTGCAGTTTAATTACTTTTTTGAAATAATGATATTTCAAAAACAATAAAATGCAGGAGTCATGAGTGGATAGTCCCTAAGTTCTCAAAACACTACAGCAAATGTACAGTCATCATACTATTCAATATCGAAATGTGATTCTTTCAAGATACTCTTGAGTAAATATATCCGGGTACTGTACTTTTAACAGGCAGAACCCAGGTGGTCAAGATGGGAAACATCACCTCATCCATAAAAATAATTAAGACCAGCACTCCGCAGGGCTTTTGCCTCAGCCCTAATTATACTCGTTATTCAACCATTCACTGCATCGCTACACAGTAGAGCACCATCATCAAATTTCATCATTCATCAACACCAAATATTGGCTTTTCATCTGAAAGATGTATGTAGTACACTTTACAAGGACCCTCTGCAATATGATGGTGTTATAACAACAATCTAGCCTTGAATTGAAGCGTTTATAATGGACTTGCAGGACAGGACAACGCTCACTTGCTCAATCTCTGTCATTTTAATGGTCACTCAGACTAAAGTAGCCTAATCATTAACATCTTCAGACTGCAAATATTTGAGGAGCTCACCAGTACAGAATAACAACAAACGTTCCACATAAGCAAACAGGATGCGCTTTCAAATGGTATCATGTGAAGGAGCAAGAAACTTCAAAACCCGAATATATCTAAAAATACAGTACATAGAAAAATATATCTGATTATTGGCATGTCAAAAAAAAATAGAAGACGTGTGTATGTTAAATTAAATATAGCATGAAATTTAATCCAATCAACTGTAGCATAATAAGATGGCAAATCTTTTCAATATAATAACAAAAAGTTTCCAGGACGTATTTTCATTTAGGTTCCATCTCTAATAAGGTGGTCATCATCTGTAATGTCATATTTTTACTGTAATTGACATATTATCGGACAAAAAAAAAAACAACAACACGGGTATTCAGGATCATCTTATGATCAGAGCTAGGGCAATTACTAAGGCTGCAATTGAATTTCCAGTTTTTGCTCGTTTCAGGGAAGAGATTAAAGTTTGTGATGCATTTATACAGGAGATGAGCTCATTATCTGGTGTTTTCAGTGTCTCTTCGTTCACCATAAATCAGTGGCAGGAGAGAAATCGCATTAGCAACAATCTTTGTTTTTTACATTTTATTATTACAATATTATTATTATTTTATCTAGATTAATCTAGATTAATTCCAAAACAATCTAGTATTAATCTAGATTAAAAAATATAAAATAAAGTATAATATAATATGTACAAATTATACAATATAATATAATAAGTACCATTTCTTTGTTTTCTAACATATATTTATTAAAATAATAAACCTAACAAAAATTGTAATTATTATTATTAATATTGTTATATAATCATTTGTTTTTGTGATTATACATCAATATGACTATAAAATATAAAATAACCTGAAGCTTTCTTTTTTAAATCCCAATCACAGTTTTTATCAGAAAAATGATGATTCGATTTGTACTCCAAATCATGCAGCCCTGTTCATAGGTGATGATAACAAATGTTCCTAGGAAAGAGCTGTACAACAGCTGACATGCACCATTGTGTAGCTGATGATTGAAGGGACGACTGAATAAGGAGATACAAGCATATAAGTGGATAGTGTGACTGACAACCTGCCAACAAGTGACAGATTCTTTGCGAGCACTTGAAAGAAAATGTCTGCTCTTGGATGATGAGATATGTGCAAGCCTATATGTCAAATAAAATGTAAAAAAAAAAAATGTTTACCTGTATAAACCATTGCATGACTATAAACTAACTCTGGACAGGAAGCCAATTCATTGAACATACTGTCTGGGAGAAACCTCACCAGACAGGTGCCAGAGTATAATATGTAGATTGCTGAGGCCAAGGCACAGAGTACAGTGTCTGCTTCAGACAAAAAAAATCCAACTTGATCTTACTATCAATATGTGACAGTGCACAGTCAGGAGAAACCTCAGTCTTCCAGGCCAAGTGCTATTGCCTGCTGGGGTGGAAAATCAGTGAGAGCCTCAGCAACTAAAACCACCTGAGAAAGACCTGTCTCCTTACAGAGCAGACTCAAGCAGTGCCTACCACTGGGCACTCAAGTTACGCCTGGCATTGTGAAATAAACGTCAGCCAGAGAAGCACAAAAGCCAACAGACTTGAGGGAAACGCCTGAGGCTATGTGGCACTTCAGTGGAAAACCAGAAGTGCTCAGTGTAAAATACAGTTTAATCTCCAGCACTTTACAATAACAATATTCTATATGAATACAATATGCTTGAATTACTAAAGGGGCGGAGCAGTAAGAGTTGTGAGACGTTTTTAGGTTCCCAAAAAAAACTTCCAGTAAGAAAATCCTAAAACAACCATTTTTAAAGGTTCTTCGTGCAATCATATGCCAATAAAGAACCTTTTTTGTATACAGAAAATATTTGACCTGTTCTGTTTGTAAAACATTGTGGCTGTGTCTAAAACGGACCAAAGCTACCTTGCTTCTTGTTTATTCAATCACAGGCAGTATTTTGTGTATGAATGTACCTTGAAAGGAAAATGGCTTCAGCTGGGCTTCACCCAAACATAATTTGCAACGTTCTAGAAGAAAATCAAATAGTGACAACTATTTTTATATAACTACTTATATATTTCACTTTTACTTCTCTAAGTTCAATAAAGGAAAAACATTGACATATAAATTAATCAGTTTTATTCTTTCTACCAACTGCCAACCCGCACACCACATAGACTGGGATATCATAGGAATGGATGGACACATCCACACTTCAAAATCCAACCAGATAAGGCATTTTAATAAACTGAATGTGATGCAAACAATGAATCCAGGCATGCCTTGATGCTTTCCTATAGGCCACTGCCTGAGAAGGCAGCTTTTTTCAGCTTTTGAACACAGCCTGTATGTCATGAGAATTTGATCTTATTTATAAAAAATAAATAAAAACGTATTTTCCTATCCCATAAATTTGACCGTTTGCTAAATATTAGTTCATACCTCACTCTATAACATAGACAAAGCCTATTTTGTAGGACAAAATGAGACCTGGCACAACCACAGCAACCAATATTCAGTAACTTAAAGCCAATAATTATTTAAATCTCGTGCAAGTAGCAATTAACTCCATGTGACCTGTTCCAGCTAAATATAATTATCTGGCATAGAACCTGCATAATAATAGATGTTTTATTGCTACTTTATGTTTCAAAACACCCACTAACGTTACGCTTGTGTAACGTTATATGGATTGGTGACTATAACGTTATATCATGTGTGCTAAAATCAAGTTCTTGTGTTTGAGCACTTTATATAAACATAACTGCATATAGCCTAATTCTCTTTTTGGCTTTTTAACAGAATAAAACCAACTTATTTCTGTATTATTTATTCTTCTTATTTCTCACGTCTAACTTAATGGATAGTTATTAGCCAAGCAAAATTCCTCAGAAGTTGTTTTAGTCGTGTTGAGCTCCAAAAACAGAATTAAAGTAGCATAAAGCTTTCAATATAATGGTTCTACTTACATTATGTGACTACAGAGACATCTTCGTTGTATTTTCCGCGAGAAATGGTCGAGTTAGATTTATTTAGATGTACATTAGTGAGATGGAAATTACACTGCCGCGCCGGACCACGTTGCCATGGCAACATAGAGCGCTTGGCCAACTCGCGCTTCCTCTTCAATGAAAGCTCACGAGACATGAAAACGCCACGCTTTTATAAATGTACACTTACCTTTCATATGAGTTGATGCATTTGCGAAGGCTTTTTCCGCTCTTATGCCTATTATAGGTCATTGAAATCCTTGATGCAAGAGAATTTCAGATGTGACACTTGCGTTGTCCAAACTTTCCTCCCTCGAGAAGGAGGGAGGGCGAACTACGGTGTGGTGTGAGGGACATCGCCAACAACGAGACACATGCACACTGCAGTAATGTGAAGAACAATTTCAATAACTGGAAGCATGAATCCTAATTAGGTAATTATTATCATGTCACGACCAGGTGTTTCTAGTCTTTAGTATGCTACCTAGGCACAATATATAAGATAAATACTATTGTGCTGATTCTGAATGATTACCATATTCACGTGCCATGATATTTGCAAGCTATATGCAATGTGTGTGTGTATTTTTTGCACGAGCAGCCTAATTAATCTCCGTCGCTGGCAGGTTCTATTTGCAGATTTGATTTCAAATAAGTGTAGGTAGATATTCCGCTTCATCCGGGGTCTTAAGTGTTGTTTTACAATAAGGACAAAATTGATTCAGTGCGTCGAATGATTCTTACTGAATTGCGAATCGATTCCGACTGTTATGCTAACAATGTTTACCAGTTCGTTGAAATGAACTTACTCAAACGAGTCATTCATTCCTGCTTCTGTATTCTGCCACCACCAAAATCACTGAGCAAGGCGACATGATTGTCACGGAAAAATGTCTTTAGGATTAGTCTGCTGCTGCTCCCTAGCCAGGGAAGGGTTTATCAGTACAGTTTACTGAAGCACAGCAGAACATCACTGGTACTTAATGTGTATTGTGTTTTATAGCCTATTTAAAGACCTTTATTTTAATCTTGCACGTGCTAAAGCTGAAATAACTGCAGGAAATTCTTTAACTCGCTTTTGATGAAATTTGATATTTAAAAAACATGTGTGAATATTATTCTGTATAAAGTATCGTTTTTAAATGCAATTTAAACAAAAACTTGCATCAGTCAAAATAAGCTCATTGATCAGTCACAGAATGTGCTCTTTTTTAGTTGGTTAATATCAGGTAGTACCAAGTAGTACTAGGTGTTTGTCTCCATCTAGTGGATCATGAGCTCCTGTAATGTTCATGACTTTGGTCTCATTATAAATTAGCACGTAGAATTTTTCTGAAAGTCTGGCAGTGACATACTCTGGCGTCTCCATAAGAGTGCACCAGCTATAAGTGATTTACAAGCAACAGGTATGGTTAAAAAACTGAAATGGTTACATTGTCAAATCAAAACAAAAGTTGCACTCATGTGAAAACAGTCAATATAGACGTGATTGAAATAAATTGTATAGATCAACCCTTTGACAGTAAGAGAAGACGCACATACAGACAGTAAAAATGTATAGACTGAATGCACTGCAATGTAAGTCGCTTTGGATAAAAGCGTCCGCTAAATATATAAATGTAAATGTAGAAGATAACTATAAAATAAATATAACAATAATAAAAAGTAGCCATTTTAATAGAAGGTTATTAGGTTAGTGAACATGTTACTACATTGTACAAAAATCAACGTACACATTTTACTTTAGCTACAGTTGTAAAAAAAGTTATCTTTAGTATGAAGAGGAATTATAAAGCTGCTCTTAAAACAAGTTACAATAACAGACAAAACACAACCTGCTTAAGCTAATCACACAAACTACTGAACTTGACAAGACATTACTGGTACCTAAACAATAAACTGAAAAGTAGAATCAGTACTGTATTTTGTAACTTTAGCAGCAGTAAATTCTGTTTAATCCATCCTTCCTCTGATAAGCAGCCTTGCACAAAAGAATGCTACCTTTTTTCTCCATGGACAAATCTAAATGTATTGAGATTTTTGAGTTTTTTGGAAGTCTTTCATGGCTTCTGCTGCTGGTTACACTCCCATTTTCCTAGCTAGGTTGTGAATCAGTATATCGTGAACACAAGTCCTGGAACTCGCAAGGGCCACTAAACATTGGGGCACTGATCGAAAACTGGGTCACACATAAATGTCACTGGTATTTATCAACAACTTCACTGTATTATAATCCAGGACCAGTGCCCTTCTAGTATGATTTGTGTTGTTTAGCATGCGTCTTCAAGTTCACAGTAGCTGTAAAAGTCCACTCGTCCACCATTTCTCTTGAATCGTGAGGCACGGACCATGACAGGATATAAGCAGGGGAAAAGTGATTTGCAGTGCAATGTGGAACAATTTTGACAATGGGACGACCCTAGAATTTTTTTTGAATGCATCACACATCAAGTCACCTATTTTTTATCTAATTTATTAGACCCACTCTAATTATCCTTTAGTAGTCCATTTAGGAGTGTGAAAAAGTACTTCTAATCTAGACTGCTAACTTTTAAACAAAGTGATCAGTATGATCACAGCTAACCAAAATATACTCTAAGAACATTTTGCGAACATTCCCATTAAGCTATGAAAACGTTAACTGAGCATTCAAAATGGACTTTTTGTCATCTGAACGTAAGGGATCATTCCATTTTATAGTTTTCCAAACATTATGGGAATATTATTTTTGAATGTTCTCTGAATATGCTGAAACAAGTAGCAATATTTAAAAAATATTAGATGAACGTCCAACTAAACGTTTCAGAAATAAAACATTCCATAAATTATGTATAAACATTAGTGAAGATCAGATAACTCTGAACGAACATTCATTTAACATTACCAGAGTAACTCTTTTTCATTACTTTAAGAGAAACTTGCCAGAACATTAACCAAAGTTCTGATGACATTTCCTGTAAGCTTGTTTTACCTTGTTTTTGTGATTAACCTAAAGCAGAATGTGTTCTTACACAGGTCCCAAGGCCCACAAACCTCTTCCTACAACTGTACAGTATGGGACAAGACTGCATTGTTTTATTTTAAAAAGAGGCCCTGAGAATGCTACGGAAGGAATGCGGGAGAGTTTTATTTTCATTCCTCTGCCACGGGTTTTTGTTATAAAGGTAATTTACCTGCATTTAACACCTCATCACAGTATCTCGATATATTAAATTCACTTCAACTTTGTTGTGCGTTCCTTGACGCTAACTCAGTCTCGTGCCATTAAAACATTTTCAGAGAGCAAAGAATGTGTGCTACTCTTTCAGGAGAAAAGCAAAAGCTTCACGAATTTGCAAACATTCCGCATTCTTCTCAACTATATTGAAAATATTATCAATATATATTTTTTTTTTTGAATATATGAAAATATGAAAAGCTGCTTTGGGTTTTCTTACACTTCCGAGACAGATAAGAGAAAATCATAAAATAATAAAGAAAAATAAGGCAAAGATTTTTCTTTCTAAAGAAAAACATTCCATAAATGTAACTCTTGAACTAAAATGATTTATGCAAATAAATGCAAAGATGGTAGTGCGAAGTATCTGTTATTGGGATACTGTGTTGGCTGGGCTGATACTGTAAACCAATAGGGTTGTATATGCACATACACTACCTTTATTTGTTTTAACTGTTTATAACTAGTACCTCTTTACCCTCGCTAATTATACTCTGTATCAGTGGCCTCATTGTGGGAAAAGTCATGTAAATGAATAAATAATCTTGAGAAAAGAATCTTTAGTTAATCATGAACACCTGAAAAAGTCATGGGACCGTCAAAAATTTTTGACAATGTGGAGGGGTGGTTTGGAGTCAAAAGGTTTGAAACCACTGCTCTATATGGTGATCTTGGCTGCGTGGGATTTCTCATGGTGGTTTGAATTTGAATTTGCACTATGTATCAAAGCATACTTCTATTCATACACATAAACCCTTTCCAAGAACATCAGGTTTAACAGGGACACATCTCCATTACTGATTCAATGGAGACTGACTCGTTGCTCTTTTCCGGGCTCTTTCATGTTCTGCACTCAAACAGATTTTCTCCTCTTGCCAAAAACATTGTTAATGAGCTTGGCCATGGATTTGGAGCCACTGTACCGCCTGCGGTCGCCTCTATGCTTAAGCTGTTCCATCACATGGCGGATGAGCTTTGTGAAGAGGTTGGAGATCTCCAGGTAGTTCTCAGCAGCCGAAACCTCCTGGAAGAGACATTTGTTCTCCTGGGCCAGAGAGCGGCCCTCCTCTTCACTCACTTGGCGGCTGTGGCATAAGTCCTGCTTGTTACCCACCAGGCAGATGGGAACCTCCCTATTGAAATGAAATCAGATTAATTTGCTTTCAGGAGAAAATTGCTTTGTGATCAGAACATGGACATATGATTTATTAAGTAAATTAAACAGTGGCTAGCAATACATTTATTATTACATTTATAATCTAGTTTAATATTTCTACAGCACATGTTCATACCTGGGATTATTTTCTCACAAAGTGTGTCCTAATTGGAACAATGGCATAGCTTATATTTTCCCCTCATCTGATACCATAGCAAGTGGAACAATTGACCAAAAATTTCAAATGGTCACAATGTGGTTAGAAATGGGTTGGAAATTTGATGCAAAGCTAAAACTTCAAGTTACAAGTACAACCACTTGCTGCGTTATTTGAAGTGTCAAATGTTAAGCCTGTTTTGAGGAGCATGTTGGATTCTGACCACCCAAGAGTGATCTCCTTGCCCATTTCAGAGATCTAATGGACTCCAGATGCCCAGTCTTATGCTCACTTACTATTGTTTCAAAGGACTTTCAAATGACAAATAACCAGTGAAACCTAAACCATCCAGACTTTTAAATTCCTCCATAAATGTGATGGACTAAAATGGAAATCTTTGGCCTGCTGGTCATAATACAGTTATCAAAACCATTGGAAATCGTACGGACATGGACAGTTCTTTTGATTATTTGATGTGACCCAGTCTGTCCTTTACAGATGTGCACAGATCCAAGCAGGAAGCCTCCACTCTGTTCTGCAAATGGTCCTCATTAATTCATTAAAACTCCTTCGTTCTATTTCAGTCAACATCAGACAAAGGTCAAAAGGTCACTGAAGAGACTCTGACTCACCCTTTACAGGTCTCTCGACGACTCTCTTTTATCTGCGCCAGGATGTTTTTGGCATTTAGGAAGGATGTACTGTCGCTGATGGTGTACACCACCACAAAGCCATCAGCCCAGTCCAGTGGTTCCTCTAGGATACATCTGCTTTCTTCACTCTGCCAGGGGTGGGGGCATACAGAGGTCCTGTCAAAAACACATGCTTATGCAAAGTCCCGTCTGACAAAATGGAAAAGCGGATTGTTATTTCATTTGTTTAGAGTCGACTAGTTCTCTACCAGAAGTTTTTGTTTTGGATGCAGTGACCGACTGCCAGTGTTGGCTGTGTACACAGGCATTTAGTTACAGGGTAGAAAGGTGCCCATCTCATGAGTTTTGGAAATCAAAGTAAAATTACAACTGGCGAAGTAAAAGTTCCCAGATGCAGCAGCTGTAAGACATGAGGCTCAGTTTTCAAAGGCTCTGCACTATATACTCTGCTTCAGGGAAAGATCATAAATCCCATCAGAACACAACATGCATTTTCCATAAGAAGTGGGTATATCTGAACATGTCGCCCTATGGCAGTGTTTGTATGAACGCTAGCCATGAGCTCAGTGTAGTCGTTATGAAAGAATAAACACATACCTGTGAGCACGGATCAAAGACTTCCAAGTTCAACTGTCTTCCATCAACGGAGAGCCTTTTATGGTATAAAGAGTCTGCAAAAACAATGTTGGATAAAAACCTTGGTATTAAAACAAACGTTTGCATAATGAAATCAGACCCCTGAAATCATGGTAGACTGTTAGATGCTCATATAAAAGTCAAGGGAATAAAAGTAGAGACTGAAGTGCATGTGATGTGATACACATGTAGTTGTATCAGAGGTGCAGTGATTACTGGGAGCCTCAAAAATCCATGGCATGATTGGAAGGAATGGACATTTAGGAACTAAACAACAGGAAAACATACACCAGCCCTACTTGTACACAGAGTTGGGCCTTTTAAAATCAAACTTAGCATTCATTATTTAGAAATTGTGTCATCATTTACTCGGCCTAATCTCTTTTCTGTATGGCTTTTTCCTGTGGAACACAGAAGTAGATATTATGAAGAATATTTTAACATTTGTGTCCATATAATGATAGCTAAAGGAGTAAAAACAAAATGGAACCCTTTTGACTTTTTTAATGGAAAATAAACCGATACATTTTTCAAAATATCTTCTTTTGTGTTCTGCAAAATAAATAAAGTCATAAAGGTTTGGAATGACATGGCGTCAATTATGACAGCATTTTCAATATCCATCTAGAGCTAATAATTAAAAAAAATACACTGTCAAAATGTATGATAAAAAAAGCAGCTGTGGTTGCCAGAAATCTGCTGTAAAAAATGCAGTGACAATATTTCAGGTATTACAGGATGGCATAATCATGCCTGTATATTTTACAAATGATAAATGTATGTTACAAATCAGTTATGTTAATTAACTAAACTACTAGAAGTACCAACATCTGCTTTGCACCTTAAGATCTATTGATAACTACCATAATAATTTAGGTGTTAAAAGAGAAAGCAACATGATCAGTGAATTGTCAACAGTCATCGTATATGGTGTATATAGAACAAAACACCATTAGAATAAAACGACACTAAAACAACAATTAGTATTTTTCTATAAAATGTACCATTTTACATTGTACTCTTCGAGATGTCTTACTTTTTTGCAGTAAGCTTTGTATCAATTTATGCTTTTTAGTCATTTTAATCCTTTTACTTATTTCGTTTAGATACATTTTTATTTCCAGTTGTATATAAAGATGTCCTCTTGCCTAAGCTTGCAGTTATGTTTTTCATTTATTAAATTAACAATAAAGCTGTATTGTGTGAATTACAGCATTTAATAATATTCCAGACATAATGCTGAGGCAAATAAAACCCATGAACACATGAGTAAAATTTTGGCTGCATTATTAAATGTGCATATGAGGCTGTACTTACTGGTATTTGACGCATATTCTCCTATGAATCGCTTGGTCAAGAATCTCACCAAAACAGCTGAGGACAAGAGAGAGGAGATGATTGATTAGTCACTATTTGAGATTGATCATCCTAAGCCTTGATGTAAATTACTCTTATGACACCTTAAAATAAGTAGAGAGGGCACAAGGTCAAAGTCCAGCCCCTCATCAAAGACTTGGCCAGTCTACAGTGAACGCTGGTGCATATTTGGCACAGGAAAAACGGTTACATTTTCTCCATGAGCACACAACCTGGTCTATATTAAATATTTGAGCCATGAAGCTATGCGGGGCTTGAGTTTTCATGCATAAATATGCACTCATTGGCTGCTTTCAATCCCTCTACCCAAATATAAACCATTAAGCAGTCAGGATTTAACTCATATTCCTCTCAAATGTGCAACAATAGACCCTCCTTGTTGTTCTGTTCTGTCATCACCCTGGTCATTTGGATCCGAAACCTGACTGAGGACCTCCACTAAACTAGAGTTTTGCTCTCAGGGGACGTCGCATCATCATTTCCCAAACACTTAATAGTCATTAGCACAGGTATGCAGCCTGAAGGGCTAAATGTTCCTATGCTTCTGAGTGGAACAAAAAATAATCTTTCCCCAATTTCAGCAATTACTTGCCTCTCACAACCATCAATTTTAATTTCCCTCTGAGATGACTTGTATAACCATGACCTCACTACTGATCTGTTCCAATATACAAAGTGCTTTAAGTGTTTATAGAGGGCAGACACAATGTCTCAGTGCATTGTGAAACACTCACACACATTACTGTACAGCTCACACATGGATGATTTCCAACTCACAATGTGAGGACCAATTCAGTAGACACATGAATTAAAGCGATGCTGTAAAGTTTTATTTAATCTGAAAGACAAAAGATACGCATATAAAATGTACAAACTACATAGAGTTTAAATGAGTACTCACCAGATTTGCCTGCTCCCTCACTGCCCAACAGGGCCAGTTTGATGTCATTCATTGTTGTAGATGGTGCCATGTGTTTGCTGTGCTTCTCTGTGTCCAAGTAGTTGGACAGTCCCAGTCACAACTCTTTACTCTGCTCAGTGAAGTGGTGCCACGCTCCCTCTCTCTCTATCTCTCTTACTCTCTTTCTGTTAAACACGCAGACGTTCCTTTCTTTCCATCTCTCCTCCCACTACTTACAGAGAGCTGAGTTGCCACAAGATCAATTCAATCAAAATCCCTTCGACACTTAAAAGTTGTTCAGATAAGAGGAGAACTGTGCTTCATTAAATTAAACCTAAGTGCTTTGTGATTCGATTTTGATCAGATACTCTGATTTAGATCTAAGCTAAATTAAACAAAATTAAATTTGTATTTTTCACAGTCCAAACATGCTGCTGGAACTATTTAGTGACTAATTTTGCAAGAAACATCATTGCACCAGTAGGTGGCTTAAATTATTTATTTTTATGAATGAGTCTTTGAATCTCTGACTCATGGAATCATGTTACTCAGAGACTTGCAATGGCTCTACTGTGAATGTCAATAATTGTTTATATACACTATATTGCCAAAAGTATTGGGTCACCCCCTTTTAATGAACTGGTTTGACTATTTTAGCAATTTCCAAGAGTACAAATCTTAATGTTTAAGCATATAATGATATTCTATTGAATTGTGTGATTCTAATTTTATAGCAAAAGTTTGGACAGTACAATTTTCTGTTCTAGCCGGCAATGCCTCTATGTATAAGGCAAGGATCAAAAATAAATTATTGATTGACTCAGTGTAGAAGAACTTGACTGGTCTGCAGAATACAAGTCCTAATCCCAGCTGAACACCTCTGGTGTGACTTTAAATGCAGACCTTGAGCCAAAAACTCACTGACACCAAATCACCAAACACCAATGACTTGTAAATTCATTATATGGACAAAAGTACTGGGACACCCCTTCTTTAGAAGATAAAAGGGCACTTCCAAACTGTGGCAACAAAGATGGAAACATAATTCATATAACTAAAATTGTATTTTCATCTCTGTTGCAACAGTTTGAAGTGTATGAAATGACTGTACCCATATGTACCCATATGTCATTGGTGTTTGTTGATGAATTTTTGGCTCAAGGTCTGCATTTAAAGTCACACGAGAGGTGTTCAGCTGGGATTAGGACTTGTATTCTGCAGACCAGTCAAGTTCTTCCACACTGACTGAATCATCATTTCTCTTTGATCATTGCTTTATACACAGAAGCACTGTCATGTTAGAATAAAAAAGGGTCCTGTCCAAACTGTTTCTATAAAATTAGAAACACACAATTCCCTAGAATATAATTATATGCTTAAACATTAAAACTTGTACTCATGGAAATTACTAAAGTAGTCAACCCTTTCATTAGAAGAGGGTGACCCAATACTTTTGGCAATATAGTGTATTTTGCTCTGTTAATGAAAATAATCACAAACAAACCCACAGCATGTGCTTCTCAGAGCAACGTGTTGTTTTGATTCTGAATGATTTTCTGAACCAGTGTTTTGAACGAATATAATTTGATTAAAGACTAATTTGATTAAAGACTAATTGACTAATTTAAGACATTTTTTGTCGCCACCTATGGAAAGAGCCAATGAAAATCCCCACCACAGCAACTACTGGTTAACAAAGCAAAACATAACTAAATAACTTATCTTAAACATTGTAGAATAGGCTACCTCAGTTTAAAAGACTCAGTGTTTATTCATATAGTGTTATATAATCAGGAATCAGGTCATGCTGAGATTACAGAACATGCATACTCTTCTGGTTGCTTGTAGCCTCTCAGAAATAAAGGTACAAAAGCCATCACCAGGGTGGTACCTTTCTAAAAGGTACAAATGTGTACCATTTAGATACTAATATGCATCCTTTAGGGGTAAAGGTACAAAGGTGTACCTTTTGTAAGGGTGCCGTGCCAGTGAGAGTTTTTGTACCCTTTTCTCTGATAGTGTGTAACCTCTAAAGCAAGTCCCTAATATGAAATATAAGTATACACAGTCTTACTGAAATTGAAGTTTGGGTCAGGTATTTAAAGTGGTTGGCAAAGCTGTCTCACATCAACAGCAAAGTTCCCAGTGCCAACATACAACTTGGCCAAGAAAGTCAGCCATATTTTGATTGCAGGGATCAATTCCTTTTAAAGTAGAGAGCAGCAATCAATTTTCCCTCTTTTCCAGAACAGTTCCAAAAATTGAAAGACGTTCAGCCATCCAAACTTCAATTTCATGGGCTGCTACACTGGTCAGGGAGTCTTTTTTCCGCAGACCCTTTTTTTCTGTCTCAGTCTTTTCATTCTTCAGCTGAGTTCACCCCGGTGTTCCATTATTATTCTGTTATGTTTCATTTGATTTTTTGTCGTCTGAGGACTCACAGACACTTTAGAAACACAAAAGCTTAAAATGTGCCCGGCACCACAAATATGTGGCACATATCAGGCTTCGTTCATTTCACTACTGAGTATATCGCTTTAGGCAGAGTGGAATTTCATTAAATTACAGCTATAAACTAATTTTGTGGAATCAGTGAGGCTTAAAACAGAATATCACTCAAGTTAAAAAGCTTGCAAAGACTTCAAAACAATCAATCACTGACAGGAAAAAACACGATGATGAAACAGAAGAATGCCTATGATTGTGAAACAGAAGGATGCTATACATCACTTAAATATATAAAAGGCAAACTCTAAACTGGCCAACTGCACACAGATGTGAATCAAGCACGGACACATTTGTTAGGCTATATACTTTCTCATTTGCAAAGCCCTCAATATTGTTTTTATTAGTCTGCAACATGTTATGAAGCCTGCCGTTTATTTACTTGCACGTTCTGTATGGGTTTTTGTAATTATCAACATATTTCAAAT
The DNA here is from genome assembly GCA_027564155.1 of Gymnocypris eckloni scoliostomus. Taxonomy (NCBI): domain Eukaryota; kingdom Metazoa; phylum Chordata; class Actinopteri; order Cypriniformes; family Cyprinidae; genus Gymnocypris; species Gymnocypris eckloni. Next base: position 27,055,291 of record CM050413.1, on the reverse strand, counting down.
GCAGTTGCATGTCTAATCACAATCAAAGTATTTCAAAAGGCACACACAAAAGAATGGGCAAAAATTGCCCATTAAACTACAAGAAATCATGACCTCCTTTTTGGAGTCGTTATAAATGAGTACTCAAATCTAAAGGGGGATAAAATGGGGCCAGCTGTATCTCATGAGAAGAAGAGGAAAGGGGGATTTAAAAGCTGCCAGTAGAGTTATTGCATCATGTCTGTGTTTAGTGTGGCCTTGTGGGGGCTCTACTCTTATCCCCCATCTTTAAGAAGGCAATCAGGGGTGTAATCCTGCAAGTATTGGGGGAATTCTCCGAGACCCAGACCAGACACTGATCTGATTTAAGTGTCATCAGGAAGCTGTCAGTTAAGATGAGCCAGGAAGTGTCTGCTGGGGTTAAGAATTTCAATACCTTTCCAGGGAAACTCAATTTGTAAAGGAAAAAAATCAGTTTATCACTGAGGAAAGACGATCACCCTTTTAGATGGCAGCAAAGCTCACTTAATATCTTTTTATCTGAAGGAATTGTTAGAGGAAGACTGTCCAAAATGAGAGTCTTTGAGATTACAGCAAGAAACAAATTCTTCATCTGCGTTTAGTATTTCTGCCAAACATGGCACATTGTAAACTGTGCCAACATTCAATTCTAAGAATTATATGATGCTTTATTAACATTTTTGGCCTTGAATTAAAAAATATGTATAAATAACAGTTTGTTCATTTTAACTTAATTCATTTTTTTATATATCGCTAAAGAAAAATACTGCTATCTTAAACAAAAGCAGCACATAAGTCATCAATCAAACTGATGTCATATTAAAGCAACAGTGATTGCAGAATCTTTATCTTGCAATATTAAACCAAAACAGTGTCCTGTTACCCTCGTGCAAAAGACATATGCATTTTGTTTTCACATATCAAACACAAAGTGGAAAAACCTCATATTGATTTAGCGTGGCCGGTGGAGATGTCATCTGAATGTTTTTCACTTGTAATGAAATTATCCAGGGCCCTCTTCTTGGCTAATGCCTCCATGCTGTTGGATGACCAGACTTTATTAATCTGTCAGAACTCCACATGCAACAATACAGCCTCAAGAATCTCAGGGAGTTCTGAGTCTCTGCTCTATGGGAAAAAGCCCTCACAATACTTATTACAGTGTTCACATGCTCACACAAGGAACACCAATGAGTCACATACTCCACTCAGGCCAACACCAACACTGCAGTTCTGTGACTCTCGTGCATTTAGAGCTATGTTTCCTCAAGTAATGCTTTAAAAGGTGACTTGATGTTTGTAATCAGTTCTCTGCAAGTAAAATTGAATTAGAAAATTAAGTTGGAACAGACCTGTTTTCAGATGAGACCTAGTGTTTGTGTACCACTTGCCAGGCTGAGTCATAAGTGTGTCAGAGCTATTTGAACCCCTAAATGGACCATTTACTTCAAACAGAATAACACCAAAAAAACTAGGGCTATTTGATGCTTGTTAAACTTGTTAAAAAGTTGAATGAGTATGTTTATACGCCTATCTAGGGGTTTAGAAATGTTTCAGTCTGCTAACCCATCCAACTCTTAAAAGAAAATCAGTAATAGCCAACAGAATAGAAAATCCATTTTACAATAAAAGTGCTTTGTGTGTATATGGCTTTGTGTATGTACTTTTAGGGTTTTTAAGTGTTTAAGAGTTGCATGTCTACCTGAGTCAATGTAAGTTTCCTTCATTTGTAAATGTCACAGGAAAATTATTGCAGTAGGGTTTGTTGACACAGTAAAGGTACTTAAAATTGTTGAATATTTCCAGATGTCGTTTTAACCTCTTATTTTGTGCATTTCAGTCAAAGCTAGAAGTTACAGCTGTTTTTGCAAAAGCAATTACATGCATGATTAATTTGTGATAAAATGAGTTTAATTCTGGCCGGCAATTTGGTGATAATGCTAGAAAGGCTTTCAGAAAACAAGCACTCGTATATATTTTACAATGTCTTGAATTTTCATTCGGCAACGTTTCATCATAACTGACTGTATATTTAAACAAGGTTAATTTCAAGTCTGATTTTAAAACCATAAGGGAAAAGCAATGTTTTTTGTGCAGCAGAAGTAAACAAAGTCTGAATCGCATATTTACACCATACAGTATATATATTTTAAGACTAAATACAATCCAGCTAAAGATAGTAAATAGCATTAGAAGAGGACTTAACATGATCTGCACAGCAATTTCAGCAAATAAGACCAGTATTACAAAATTCAGAAGACATACAAATATCAAACCTGTTTGTGAACCACATGCTGGAGGAACATGCTGGACTATAAAGTGTTCCATCCACCTGTGAAAATATTGTTTATTTTTGTCTCATTAGTCAATAAGCATTTAAAAGATTAATTTAAAACATTACAGTTGAGTAGCAACCACCTAATATTAAACTTCTTCAATTCTAAAAAGGGTTCATGGGTTTCAGTCACATTACGCACATCCTCCTGCCACTGAAAAAGTCCAATATGAACTAATGTGTTGCCACAGGCTATATGAAGTGCTCCCTCTACAGGTCAATAAAATCATCACAGTAAAACAGCTGGGAAAAATACCTCATTATAAGGGATATTTGGATAAAAAGAAGAATTAAATTTAGAGCAAATATATTATAGAATATTACCAATTAATGTTGCTTATCTATATTCACTAAGTAGCAGTTGCCAGCAACCAGTCAGCTATCGAATTGATTGTACAATTTAATGTAAGTGTAAGCATTGGAATAAATACTAGTGCAAGACCTTAGGTGAAGTCTGGAGATATAGGCTTATATCAACACCTACCCACAGCTACAGATAACAGCATAACACATCAACTGGTTATAGTGTGTGAGATTAGTCCTCAGAAAAAGCATATACTGTATTTCAACATCAATCTTTAAAAAAAACAGCAAGTCGCCCAGGATGGAAAACTCAGAGCGAGTGGGTCGAAAGTCTCTGTACATATATATAGAGGCACAACTAATAGTGATTTCTCCTCGAGTTGAGGGATTGCCTTCTCTTCCTCTTCCTGTGGCTCTGCTCTCTTCTCTCGGGCCAGGGAAATCCAGTCGCCATAGCTCTCTCCAGCTCCTCGTAATCCTCATTATCTGAGTCCTCCTCCTCCTGGACAGGGCAGGTCAGATCTGGGAAAATCTCCCTCAGTTTGGATGTAAAAAAGGACTGTAGACTGTGGCCTGCCTGAGCCACCTCTGAGTCCGGCTGGAGAGAGAAAACAGTGCAATCAGCATCCACAGCCATGGTCAAAAATATTGGCACCCTTGGTAAATATGATCAAAGGCGGCTGTGAAAATTAATCTGCATTGTTAATCCTTTTGATCTTTTATTTAAAAAATCACAAAAATCTAACCTTTCATTGGATTATAACTATTTAAAATTGGGGAAATATAACTTTAAAATAAATAATTTTCTCCAATACACATTGGCCAAAATTAATGGCACCCTTTTATTCAATACTTTTTGAAACCTCCATTTGCCAGTTTAACAGCTCTAAATGTTCTCCTTTAATGCCTGAACACCTGACAAGAGATCAGAGACCATTCCTTCATCCAGAATCACTCCAGATCCTTCAGATTCACAGCTCCATGTTGGTGCTTCTTCTCTTCAGTTCACCTCACTCATTTTCTACAGGGTTCAGGTCAGAGGACTGGGATGGCATAGCAGAAGCTTGGTTTTGTGCTCAGTGACCCATTTTTGTGTTGTTTTTGAGGTTTTTGTTTGGATTATTGTACAGTTGGAAGATCCAAACATGGCCCATTATAAGATTTCTAACAGAGTCAGTCACTTATTGATTTTTTATCTGTTGGTATTTGATAGAATCCATGATGTCATGTGTCTAAACAAGATGTCCAGGACCTCCAGCAGGAATATAGGCCCACAACATCAAATATACTGCCATATATTTCATTGTACACATGGGGTACTTTTTATCCCTGTGTTCACCAAACCCATCTTGAGTGTTTGCTAAAAACTAAAATACTTTCACTGACTTTTTCATTAACTGTTCCCACCTGGTGGAATGACCTGCCTAACTCAATCAGAGCAGTCAATCCTTACCCATCTTCAAGAAACGGCTAAAAACACATCTCTTCCATCTTTATTTGACCCTCTAACTCTAGCACTCTCTATTCTAAATTTTATTTTATCTAATCTGTCTTCTTTTATTTAATAAATAACACATTTGTTTATGTGTTTATGGGCTGCTGCATCTTAACACACACACACATTTGACCCTCTATCAATTGCATATTTATTCTCTAACTTTTCTTGTAAAACTAACACTAGGTTTCTTTTTTTCTATATTCTATATACTCGTTTTCAAAAAAATAAAAATAACTTCCTTACGTGTACTGCGTTAGGCTAACCAGGACTTGTAATAGCACTTGCATGTTGTTGCTCTTTTGTTGGTTTTGATTGCTTCTATAATGTCCTCATTTTTAAGTTGCTTTGGATAAAGAGTCTGCTAAATGACTAAATACATAAAATAAATTATTAATAAAAAGCTAATTTTGTAGTTTTGTCTGACCATAGAAGCCAGTCCCATTTGAAGTTCCAGTCGTGTCTGATAACTGAATATGCTGCAGTTTGTTTTTGGATGAGCTAGAATATTTTTTATTGAAACCCTCACACATGCAACATGTGGTGATGTAGGTGCTGTTGACAATTATTTTTAAGGTTTTCTGACCCCGAGACTCGACTAGTTTTCTGCAATTTTCCAGCTGTAGTCCTTGAAGAGTCTTTAGTCACTCAAACTATCCTTCTCACCATGCATTAGGACGATATAGACACACGTCCTCTTCCAAGCAGTTTCGTAACATTTTATGTTGATAGGAAATTCTTAATTATTGCCCTGGTGGTGGAAATATGAATTTCCACGGCTCTAGCTTAAAGCCACTTCACTAATTCTAGAAGCTCAATTATATTTTTCTGCACATCAGAAATATATTCTTTGTTTTTTCTCATTGTGATGGATGATTAAGGGAATTTGGGCTTTGTTTTCCCTCCTATTTATATTTATGTGAAACAGAAAGCCATGGCTGGATAATTTCATGTTCATAATCACCCTGGAGTACTCAAAATGGTGAATATGAATGGGAATATACATAGATATTTTACTCATAAGAATTTCTAGGGGTGCCAATAATTGTGTCCAACGTGTATTTGAGAAAAACATTTATTTCATAATATTTCCCCACATTAAAATTCTTATTATGCAATGATTATGCTTTTTTTTTATAAAAGATCAAAAGGATTAACAATGCAGATTAGTTTTCACAGCCTTCTTTGATTATATTTACCAAGGGTAATGACTGTATCTGACCTCTTAAGACCTACAGACAACCTGAGTAATGTATGAGTATATTCTTATGCATATTTAATAGTATATAAAGTAAATGATCCTCCTACATGCCAATAATTTCCTACCATATTGATACTTATAAATAATTGCATCAATATCTACAACAAATTTCTTAATCAATATTTTTTTCATGTTTTCCACAAAAGTAAGATATTAAATGTAGATAATCTTACATTTACTTTATTTGTATAAGCATAAATTTAACTAGTGAAGAGTGATTAATAAAAAAAATACATTACTGGTAAAAAGCTTTTTAGTTAAAAGGATTTATGACAGCAAATACATTCATAATATTACAAAAGATTTCTATTTAAAATGAATGTTGTTATTTTCACATTTCTATTCACCAAAGAATCCTGGAAAAATGTATCAGTTTCCACAATAACAGCACAATGATAAGAACCATTATAAATGATTAAGCACCAATAATAACTGTTAAATAATTGAACACCAGATAAGAATATTATAATGATTTCTGAAGGATTGTGTGACTATGAAGACTGGAGTAATGGCTGCTGAAAATCAGCTTTACTACCAAAATAACACATTTAAATATATAATATATAATATCAAATATATTAAAATAAATTCAGCCTTGATTAACATAAAGGCCTTTAAAAACATAAAAAAATATGAATTATTCAAAAACTTTTGACAGGTAGTGTATATTAGATTTTTTTGATGAAAACAATTATGCTTCTCAAGCATATTTATCTTTAACAAGTAAACATGTCCACATAATCCAGGTGATGTGAGTAAATGGACTGGGGGCTTGAGCACGACCCCCCCATCATGGTTTGATTTTATGCACCCGTTTCCAATAGTGTAGCTTTTGATAATGCAGTGTACAAAACATGGATTTGGAGGATGACAGAGTGAGATACTGTAAGTAGCCACTTATACATTCTTGTAATTTGATTGACATGATTAGATGAACAAGCTCCTCCCAAACTTAATTTCAGGACTTCATTTATTATACAATGCAAATACACAGAATGAACACAAATGAGTATAGTTGTTTTTTTTTGCCTAATCTATTAAAAGTGTAATTTCAGCTAAATTAAACAGGATATTAAAAAAGTAATGCATAATCATTATATCAGTACGCCATCTGAATGTGAATCAGTTATGAAATTAAATATTCACCACTAATGGCTAGAAGGAGGTAGATTAACAAAATAATGCATTTCACTCACGTAGTTGAACTTGCCACAGTTTTTGAACATGAGCAGGACATCAGCCACAAACTCTTGTGGGGAACGATAGTGTGTGTTGCTGGTTCTGCCGAGCCGGTTCCGAATGACAGACAAATCCATGGGTTTCTTGATGATCTGATAATAATGACGGGCCTATAAATAGATACAAATAGAAAATGAACAGATAGAAAGATAGATAAAAGTATCATCTACAAATATATAATCATAAGATATTCATTTTAAAATCACCAGAGGGCTGACAGGCTCATGGAACGGAGTGCTGAGAATGTTGCTGAGGATCAGCAGCGTCAACTTCTCACATTTCTGTGATCAAACAGACAAGTCATCCATCAGCAGAGATATCTCACTTTTGTTAGACAGACTGTAAATCTCTTGAGGGAGGAACTTTTTGGATTCAGACTCCCAGATCTCTGAGGTCACAGGATTAGTCAGAGCTAGATGAGATGAGACTCTGCATCGCCTTCACTTACCCTCTGGTCACACGCCGACAGCCCATATGGCAGCGAACCCGTGGACATCTGGTCATTCTCACAGTCATATTCCACCTCTGGCTGCTCCACATCCTTGCACAGGGTGCAAATCCAGTCGCCTCTGTGGAAGCCCGAGATGATAAAGGTTCATTTATGTGGTAAGTAAAGACACAGGTGGATATGTAAAGTAGGAGGGAGAATGGCTTACGTGGGGAAACTATGGAGAGGAGGGACATGGCATGACAGGTGAAAGACTTTGGGGCAACGATCACAGCAGAGAAGGTCTCCTCCGATGAGACAGACCGCACAGAAGTCCTCATTCTCTATCTCAGGGCTTTCCTCTGCAGGTTGATGTTCAACGGCAGGTTCTGATACAGTCTCAGAGCCGGCGGCAGGTGGGTCAACCGGCTGCTCCGCTTCCCATTCAGACTCCGGTTCAAGAGTCAGAGTCAGTTCGGCCGTGGAAATCTGGATCTGATTCAAATTCCTGTTCAGAAGCTGAGAGCACCGATTCAGGAGGCTGCTCTGAAATCACATCCGAGTCAGATTCGGCCTGGAGTTCGGATTCAGCGCTCGGATCTGATTCCTGCAGGAGCTCTGATTCCACATCTGCATCTGAGCCTGCTTCAGCTTCTCTTGTGGATTCAGTTTGGAAATCAGAACCTGTCACTGATCTGAGCTCAGATGAGGAGTGTATTTCTTCTCTGTCAGGTTGTAAGATAGGATCTGAATCACTGGAGATGGCCAGTACCCCGGACTCTTGGTTTATGTTGCAAAATTCTTGCACAGGAGGCTGAGGAACCTCAAGGGATCCAGATGATTCACTGCTATGCAGATGTTCTGGTGAACATAGCTGCTCTATGGGTGACACGCTGTCCTCTGTCTGAACTGACTCCTTATCCAAAGTTCCCTTGAAGGACATTCAAATTATTATTATGATCTGTCAGATGATAAAAAACCTAGGAAAGCATTTTATCAACATTAAAGTGATACCTGACAAGTGACTTTTCTCTCTAGCACCCTGAAGACAGTTTCTTCAGGTTTGAGTCCAGGCTCTGTTTGAGATGTAAGGTTCTGTGGTGGATGTCGTGACACTAGGATCTTGAGTCGCTCAAGACACACGACTGGAACCTTCGAACCATCTGGGGCTTCTTTATCACTGTAGAAAAAAAAACTTTCTACCTTTCAACCTTCAAGACAAATTTTCAATGTTTCTTATAGGACCAGCAATTTATATAAATAAAACCTAAATTATGCATGACTTATTGCAGTATTGTGTTCTTTTAGACAGAAGTGTCTAAGAGCTGCTCGGTCCGCAGTAAATACTGCTGCACATGAGTTTGGGATGCTTACCTGTACATTTTCCCATACTTAAAAGGATAGTTCACCTTCAGTTTCTGGTCCCCATTGACTTCTATAGCATAGAAAAAACACTAGGCAAGTCCATGGGGACCAGAAACTGAAGGTGAACTGTCCCTTTAATTAGAATCACTTATACACCGGCTGTTGTCAACAAAGGATAAGCTCTTTGCAGTTTTCTGCAAAAATAAATGCTCAAATGCTTTAACATTTTAAAAATATATATTAAACCATGACTATTAGTATTTCAATTGTTTAAAATGTTTATAATATTGTACAATTTATTATTATTATATTTTTCTCAAACAAAAAAATCTACATGGAAATATAGCAATAATGATATTTCTTATATTGTTTAAGATTTTTACTTATATAATAATAACCATAATAAAATATTGAATAATATTATTATTTTATAGTCATATTGATATATAATCACAAAATATTTGCCCAAATTGTGCAGTGCTATAAGCACACTAAACCTGGAGCTTTTTCTTTTTTAATTTTTCAATTCTACCTGGTGTCTGGATCTTCTCGAGACAATCTTTTCTTCTTTCTGGTTTTCAGCCTTCTGTTTTCATAGGCATATGCATATACGTTATCTGAAACCAGGAAAATGCCATTTAGACTGATTAATCCACTACGAAATGTCCTCATTATGTATTTCTATTGTAAGTTGAAAATAAAAGAAGCTTATTTATAAATCATAATCGGGCTCTTTACCTGGTTCGGACTTGTAGGTGGTCAGAGAGGATGCAGTGTGACTGTTTATATGTCCTGGGATCATCTCAGAAGCATCGAGCCGTGCACAGACCTGCTGAGATACAAGTAGCAAGCAGTAAAATCAAACTTATGAAACACAGCCACTCTGATGACAGGTAATGGATGCAGTGATGTCACAACATCAGCATGCAGACTAAATCAGCGAATATGAATGTGAGGCAACAGTGAACTTGTTAAACTGAATATAATCAGTTATGTGGGCTGCTGCATCTAATTTGTTCTCAAACTGAAAGAGGTTAAATAAACTGTTTCCAAGACAACAGTTATCTTATTTGATGTACATCATCTGGTTTATCCCTTAAAATGCAAGTAACAGAGCTGTGTGCACTGGAACAAAGGTGTTTTGCATGGTATGATAGAGAGACGTGTTTGAAATGAACTTTAAAAGGAATCGGGATGAAAAGCAATTCAGGACAAGAGCATTTCATCAATGTCAATTAATATTAATATAGTGAATTATTCATATCAATGTACTATTCTTATCTTATTATAAATATATTTTCAAAAAAGTTTGTGGGGACCGTGTTTAACATTACGACTACACCTCTATGCTATTTCACACAAAGAAAATTAGGTGGGGAAACAATTTTCACTCTTCATAGTACATTTCTTCACAATTAATTACAAAGAAATAGAAACTCGTTGAATTAAATGTGACATTTTGAAGTAGAAAGACTGAAATAATATTTTCTTTATGTAACATTCTAATAACCCTTGTTTTATTTACAACTCTTTTTTCAGTGTAGAAACAATGCTGAGCACTGAGGAAAAATCTCACTTATCCTTTTTGACTCCAAGGACACTGTCCACAACATATGAATAAATCATTTATTTACTTATTTAATTTGTGGAAATTTGAAGTGTATACAGGTAATTACATAATTATATTGTTTTGGAGTGAATTAAATTAGAAATATCTCTTTGTTGTTGAAACTCTTGTTTTTCCTTATTATAAACCCCTGGTTATAAACCACTGCACTTAAACAAATCTCAAAACAAAGTTTAAAAAAAAAATTCTTTTAATTTTAATGGTTCTTTTAAAAACTGTTCACTGGGAGGTTTTTTGGGGAACCAAAAATGATTCTTCTGTGGCATCTCTGTAAAAAGAGGGTATGTTTGACTCGCCACGTATATAGAAAGCTTACCTGCTGAGTTGAGCATCCCTGGTCCCCAGCCACTGTTGCCAGGCTATGAGCAGCCCTGCTCGGCCTGTCTTTACAAAGCCTTTTACGAGGTCCTCTGGGTCCTTTTGAGGTACTCTGAGACCTGGTCGCCTTCTTCAAACCGGACCGGCTCTGGCCCTCACATCCTCGGCCTTGAGCCCGTGTGAACATCTCCAGCGCCGAGGATCTCTACGGAAGAGAGCCCAAGTCTCATTAGCGCAGCACTAGGCTAAAAGTGATCTCAACCATAGCAACAATGACAACAGAGGACATGAAAGTGAGGAACAACAACCTTGAGTGTGACAATGCACAGTAGCTACACTAGTTTGGAGCCAGAGCCAGCACAATCACATCTTTCAAACGCAGAGAGAAAAGTGCCGCAACTCTGAACGCTACAAAATAAATCTCCTGATAATATATGACTTAGTTACAGCACCAATTATCGTATGTAAATCCCACATCTGGGGCATGGAAGGCTTCTTTGAATAAGCAGCATTAACACATCAGAGATTAGACTTTCTCTCCTCCACGGCCTTCTTCTTCTCTTGTCATCGTTTCACTAATGCGAGAAGTTGTAGAAAAGCCCAAGCGACTGCATCCTTCACTAACACGACAAATGTCAGAGTCGGAGGCAGCAGCCCGTACGCTCGACGTAGCCCCTCCTCCATCCATCTTGTTTTTTCTCTCTCTCATAATTACCTCAGGATTAAAAACACTCACCTGATGGAAGCCCAGGAGGAGAGGGTGGAATGAATCAAGCTGTGGAAAGTGTCTTGCGAGCATGTGTGGGTGCAGGGCTAGGAGGTCTCAGAGACTTTAGAAGTAATCGTGTGGGCTCTACAGCGAGATGAAGAAAAATGCAACAGCCGGCTCCTTCAATTCCCCTAGCTTCTCATTAATGCCAGGTTAAGTAAATATGTGGTTGCACCCAAGTGCTTTCCCTCCCTTTAATCATGTCACAGTTATGGGCTGAAGATGATACATAAAAAATAAATATTAGACTAATTTGCCTCTGGAGTGCCAAATCTTACAGGGAAACTGATTTTGATTGGTGTTTTCCTAGGCAGATTTATCAAAATACTGACATCAAGAGAACTAATAATAACTTCTATCGCCTGATTTGGTTCTCATCCAATACTGCTTGAGGAGCGGTTGCTGAGCAGAGTGAGTTTGTGTGTGTGTGTGTGTGCGCGCATGTGTTATTTTGTGGTCTTAATTGTTTCTGAGCTCACACCACAGTTGTCCTCACTTATGTCTCACCATCTGCTTGCAGAGGTGCTGTCAGTAGCTGTCAAGATGAAAAACATTACAGCCGTATAAATAGAGATGATGCTGCCTGGTGGAATGATTCAATTTCCTCTTTCTAAATTAGTATTGAAAGCGGTGGAGCTCGTTTCGATGTCGAGTTCACTGTTCTCACGCCGTCATCCACTCCATATACACTTAAAGCACAAGCACAACATGAGCAAAGTGAACACATTTTTGAACTGAAATAGCAAAACGTAAAAAAGACGAAAAATTAATTACAGTAAATGGGTGGTTGACATTAAATGTGACAGTGACAGCAGTGTGAAAACATGTCAGAAGTGTGAAGTGTACTTGATCTAAAACTTTTTAAAATAATTATTTATCTTTTAATCACACACACACACACACACACACACATTATAAATACTATTATTATTATTTAACATACAGTATGCAAGTTTAAATGCAACAGTTAAAATAATAATAATGTAATATATATAATATATAACACTAAATTATTTATTTTCATTACTGATTAATTACCTGTCATTTTTATGACCTCATACAGCATAAAAACATTTTTACTATATTTCTTGCTTATAATTACTACCAGATAAAATATTTTAGCTTGGCCCAAGTATGAACATGTTTATAATATTCATAAAATGTATAAAAATGCCCATGGATTTGATTTATTTACATGACTTTTCCAGGTCTATTATTATTATTAGTCTACCTCATATACCAGGGGTTTTCAAGTGGAACCTGTTTTTAAAGAAAAAAAATTAGTTTTAGAAAAACAAATTTTGAGGCGGTGAATTAGAATAAGAAATATATTTTGTGTTTAATTGTTTTAGCTTATTTTAATTGTTGTTGTTGTTGTTTTCTTAATTTAAGTCATATTGAGTCCTCCTTAGAGGTTTGCTGAAGCCCCCGGGTCCCGACCCCCTGGTTGTGAGCCACTGTCATGGAGAGACTACATAAACACATTTGCTGCACCACAGGACAATTGAAATGAGTTGTACAAATGCTACTAGATGATTAATCATAGTCATCGTTAATAATAGTTAAAATAATGACCTATCACTTCGCTGAAAATATATGCTCTCCATTCATTCATTTATATAAGTTTTGACCTAAAATCTTGACACTGAAAAACAAATGATCAACTACCAAAATACAAAAAGTCAGTATACTGTAAGGACCCCACACTTGAGCCCTCTCTAATGCTTCAGCACATTTACAGTGCTGCTCGATGGCCTTTTCATCTGCTAGGACTTGTGGTGTGGACCAGTTAACGGCGTGGTTGATATGCAACCTTTGTGAGCACTTAAGAGCGCCAGGCCTGAGAATTGTGGTCAGTGTCGAGCACAATGAGAGCAAAGGTATTGCTTTGCAATGGACAGATAAACAACGACACATAAATGAAACTCACCCTGTCATCACCGATGCGAGCAACGATAGGCTGCAATTCAATCATAGGCTGGTTGCTGGTTTCTGTGGTCGTCTGCACTTGAGCCTGTTTATGGGCCTGTGGCAGCTCTCTGTCTTGTGATGCGTCTTGCCCTGTAGCTGCTCCGGGTGCAGATGTTTGCCCTCTTTCACAGGGAGGCTGGCCTGATGCAGAGTTTCTTCCGTCCATGGCAGCCTGGTTGGAATTAGAAGGTAGCGGCTCGGGCAACGGGTGGTTGTTGGCTCTGACAGGCTGTCGAGGTGAAGCGGAGCTAGTTCCATGCTGGACAGGGTCAGATCCAGGGTGAGAGGTGGACTGCTGTAGAGGCTGAGCTCCAGGCGGATGCACCGGGACAGATCCATCCGCCTCCCAGCAGCTGTGAAGAGATGGTGGTGAGCTCCGCCTGGCGGGCTGAGGACACTGGGGAGGGAATTTATCCAAAGGGACGGATTGAGTAGGCCTGCAGTGAAGGCAGCAGAGCTGGGGCTGGCAGAAAGTCTGGCAGGCGCAGCCAGGTTCCCGCACCGCATGGCACAGAGGAGGCATTGCTATGCATGGGACAGGCTGAGGTCGCAGGATACTCGGATGACCCACAACCTCTGGGTATGATCGACTTCCACCTTCAATAACCAGTTGACCTAAAGCAAGGAGGATTCATTACAGTGGTGCTACAGATATTCCTCAAACAATTCATTTGAATTTTTCTCCACTAGTGTTATCTTGTAACACTAATCTTGTACTAGTGGCGAAAGCATTAAACAAGGTATTTTTATGTCCTCAGTGATAATGAAGGTTTGTTCATTAATATTATGATGCTAATTATTTATGATTATTAATTATATATTTATAATTATATACATATATATTGTCTTTTTTCATTGTCCAAAGACAGATTTTTATTTTATTTATAATTATTTATATTTTTTTATTATAATGTTTTAACTGAATATATATATATACACTGTATATATGTTTGGTTTTATATATGTGTTTGGTGATGAGTTTTTGGCTCAAGGTCTCCATTTAAAGTCACACCAGAGGTGTTCAGCTGGGATTAGGACTTGTATTCTTGTATACACACTGACTAAATCATAATTTCTCTTTGATCATTGCTTTATACACAGAAGCACTGTCATGTTAGAATAAAAAGGGTCCTGTCCAAACTGTTGCTATAAAATTAGAAGCACACCATTCCCTAGAATATCATTATATGCTTAAACATTAAGACTTGTACTCATGGAAATTACTAAAGTAGTTAAATCTTTCATTAGAAGAGGGTGACCCAATACTTTTGGCAAAATAGTGTATGTGTGTGTGACCCTGGATCACAAAACCAGTCTTATGTCGCTGGGGTATATTTGTAGCAATAGCCAAAAATACATTGTGTGGGTCAAAATTATAGATTTTTCTTTTATACCAAAAATCATTAGGACACTAAGTAAAGATCATGTTCCATGAAGATATTTAGTACATTTCTTAACATAAACATATCAAAACTTCCTTTTTGATAAGTAATATGCATTGTTTAGAACTTCATTCCGACAATTATAAAGGCAATTTTCTCAATATTTAGATTTTTTTTGGCACCCTCAGATTCCAGGTTTTCAAATAGTTGTATTTTGGACAAATATTGTCCGATCCTAACAAACCATGCATCATTATGTATAAATCATTATAATCATTATGATTTTTTTTTGACTATTAAACACTTTTGTTTTTATCATTTTTTTAGTTCTCGGATTGATTACCTTTTGGTTTTGTTTTATCTGTGTGTACTTTGCTTTGCTTGTGAAGCACTTTGGTCATCATTCGTGATATTTGAAGGTGCTATATAAATACATTTTGACTTGACTTGATGATATTTTGCATAATGCATTGTGATTGGCCTATTTTTCATTTCATAGCCACCTTTATACTGCAACCAAATTTAATTTACACAGAACCAAAGTCTAAACCCTAAGCTCATCTAAAACTTTAAAACAAATTTTTGAGGGCTTGAAAACACTGGAATTTTCTTCTTAGAATGTGCAATCTAGTTAGACATTATCCTTGTATGAAGAACAGCATATATAAAAGTTATATATAAAAAAATAACCATCTAATGGCATTGTCCAATAGCTCAGTTTACCTAAAGTGGACATCTGCTTGGTCCAGAAGCTGGCATCCCAGTTAAACTTGATTTTCAATGGGGTCCAAGCCTCTGAGAGCACCAGTGGCTCCAGTAATTGCTGCATCTGAAGAGCAATCTGACAAATGAATAATAGATCAAACCTCATGATTACAGAGACACGGAGTTATAAATATTGCATGCAATTCTGGCAGTGAAACTGAAACTCTTTCTGCATTGTCTCTCTATTTTTAAGTTTGTGAGAAAATGATTAAGGCTAGTTCTAAATGCAGCTGTAAAAAGAGGTGAGGCCGCTTTAAACTAATAGTGCTGACATCTTTTTGAGACCTGCCAGAAACTTAGCAGGCAGCTGCCAGGAATCTAAACATCTGAAGCCCACTTGGACTGGAGAAAATCCTACCAGCTCTTTGCTGAATAGCAGTGGATTGCGTCTGTGGTGGGCTGTAGCCCAGGTAATGAAGTTCTGCACGTGCTCCAGCTGGCTGCACAGCTCTATGGCCCCCTGCAGCTGGTCCTTCAGACGTTGCTTGAAATCACTGGAGATACTCTGCAACCGGAAGACAACGACAAAAACGTGGATCTCCACACTGCTTTTCCTAAGATCCCCATCTGCTTGTCGCTATTTGGCATAATCTGCCTATTTTGCATGATTCACTCAGAAGACATTTTGTTCTGCATGCTCCATCACCACTACATCCATGGATGTTTGGAGATGAATACGTTTGGAGCGGCACAGAAAGGCAGAGAGGGAAACGAGGGGAGAAGTAATTACCTCCAGTTGTTCCATTAATAGGTTGGCCCGTTTGTTAAGCTCGTTCATCATAATCATCTTAGCCATTTTTATCTGGTTCTCTGTCTTCCTCTGCGTGATCTTTATACCATGGAGCCTGGACAAACGGAAAGAAAAATGAATGGGGAGATGGTTGAAGGAGGATAAACAAACCGATATGACCAGTACATCTGGATGCTTGAACATCTGGCGAAATCCTTCAAAGGAAGTAATGGATCTTGTCAACGTCATTATGCTTTACACAAACTATGCTTGCTGTCTTAAGAATCCCAGCTGTTCACTTTTCAAATGAGTAATGGACACGCTTTGTTTAACTAGCATTAACGCTAACATAAGCAGCATTGTGGAGGTGGAATAGGAGGGGTATCGCCTCACCTGCCCTGGATCTGTTTGGCGGTGCTCTCCACAGCAGATCGCTTCTCATCAACTCGGGCCATGAGATTCTGCAGGAGCCAACGCTGGTCTTGCAGAGCCTTCCCAACATGCACCAGTCTAAAGATAAGAAATCAACAGCCAGTGAAACACCTTTGACTCTTAACGTTCACACACAACACGCTCGATAACACATTTGTTGATATGTGAGAAAGTGGCCACCTGTTCTGTCTGCATCTTTGCGCATATGTTTAGGAAAGCGTATGAGAGAGAGTATTTGCATGTGTACAAGAGCATTGTGAACGTGGCCATGCGTGGCAGTGGGTGTGTGTCCTCTACACATACCGATGGTCTTTGTGGGTGGACAGGTGACAGATGCTGCAGGCCATGAGGTCGCACGTTTCACACAGGAGTTCCAGAGGCTCCTGTTTATGGAGAGGACACATGACAACTGCATGCCCGCAGCAACCGGCTCCTGAGACACGCAACACAACAGAAGAGAGGAAATGAGGCCTATTTAGCTGATTCCCTTTAAGAACACATTATCTGTAATCAAGAATCAAATATTTAAAAGAAATGTTACAATGGAAAAATGCAGGAAAACAAATGTGTTAATAAGAGCATGTGGACTCTATCAGAGTTCTGCAGGTTTAATGAGGTTTTAAGTATGTTCGGATCATTTTGACTAATATAGCGCGAAAGACCTCGCTTGGCCTCTGTGAGTCACTCTTTATTCTAGCTTCATTTATTTTTAGAGGAGAAACAAAGCACATCAAAATCCTTATAAATATTTCTGGACGTATAAATGCATAATTTTTCCAGCAAAAGAAAAACAGACACAAATGGAACACAGCAGAGCTTTGATCAATCAGTGAATGTCTCATTAAAAGCCCTGCCAATATGAGGAATGTAACTCTACATGTGCTTTTGAAGAGCCAAATAAAGTAACAGATACTGCTTTCATGTGTGGATTCAGAATGGCCCACATTTCACATACACCTAGCACTGGACATTTAAACAATTTCACATCAAAACGCTACATAAACAAGACAGCTTTTTTAACTATTTTATTTTATTATTTTTTTAAATATCTAGTGCTGTCAGACAATTAATTCAGAATAATCATAACCAAAATAAAAGTTTTTGTTTACATAATATATGTGTGTGTACTGTGTATATTTATTATGTATATATAAATACACATTCATACAGTATATATTTTGAAAATATTTACATGTATATATTTATATTTAATATACACATTTTTCTAATATATATATTTACATTTATCAGACGCTTTTATCCAAAGCGACTTACAGTGCATTCAGGCTATACATTTTTGTCAGTATGTGTGTCCCCTGGGAATCAAACCCACAACCTTTGCGCTGCTAACGCAATGCTCTAACCGCTCAGCCACAGGAACACATATATATATATATACGTGCATGTGTGTGTACTTATATATATACATAGTACACACATATATTATGTAAACAAAAACTTTTATTTTGGATGCGATAAATCGCTTGACAGCACTAAAATATCAAGTTTAAATGATTGTGTGAACTACATACGCAGACAAGTTTTAACTACCTTATTATTTTATATATATTTTTTTTTTATCTATATTATTATAATTAGTTTTGCTTTTGAAGAGCCAAATAAAGTAATAGATACTGCATTCATGTATGAATTAATTAAAAAAATATGAAAATATGAAAAAAACTAAATATCAGAAAACCGACAGACAAGTAAGCAATTTCATTTAATATAACTTTTTATTATATAAAAATAATAATTTCATTTTTTTTCAATAAAATTTAAATTAAATGACAACGCATTCATATTTTTTTAAATTAAAAATAAAATAAGTTTATTTTATATTTTTATAATTTTTTTAATAAGATCATTTTAAATCTAAACCTGTTTGTTTCTGTTTTAGATATACAAATAAAACCCCAAAGAAAACAAGAGATGACTGGCGAGGTTTTGAAAAAACTTTTGAGTTTTTTACCAGAAATTGTTTCTTTAAATAAAGACATCTGCATTAACCTGGGCTGAAGCAAACGGCGTAAACAAATGAATCAAACATTATAATTTCATTCCATTGTAGCAAATAATCTAAATAAACCATTATTACTTGAACAGTCCCTTTGCATACATAATTCTGTGAGCAGAGAGAGTTAGTCAGGCAGAATGCAGAGCTCCATTAGAAACGAAGGACCTCAACCGACAGCACCTGTCACACTGCATATACAGTCTGTCCATCAGAAGTGCCGGTCGGCTGATGCTGTGACAGTGTAGGGTAGACAGAGACACACTGACACATTGCAAGGAGAGATGTGTTAAAGTACGAGACCACAGGCTCCAACACTGAAGAGCTCCCACTGCCTCAGTGCATACTGGTGACCGACCACATCCTGCTTCACACCCGCACTTCTGTTTCTCTCACACTCTACCAGTCTTTCTTTTTCTTTCGTTCGTTTGTCACTCCATCTCTCATTTTCTGTGAGGACTTGTGGTGTCCTTATCATACGTTAAGTGGATTTCAGAGCATATTGAGAGAAAGCTCAAGAGTATCGATAAAAGAAAGCTAGCGTCAGACAGGCTGGCCAAATTTGTGCTGCGTTTGCTGAGAGAGAATCAGTTTTAGAAAGTGGGTCACATAAAAAATACAACACTACAATACATCACAGGATAATTATTCATCCTTATTAGAAAATGCATTATTCATCGATTTAAAGAAGAGGGGTTAGAAAAATATGGTGTGGAGCTGATAATGTCCGGTTGCCAAGAGCAGAAATGTGCAAGCAAACAGCCGACCTGAGCTAAAAGAGGAAAGTAATTACAGATCGGTAAAAGAAAGACGCTCTTGCCTATTTCAGACGGTGATGGAGGGTCTCGCGGCTGGTGCTGTAGGTCAAAGGGTTGAGTGGAGCTTCTCTCATGCTGATGCAAGTCTGTGCACTGGAAACACAGCCACTTGTTGCAGAAGGTGCACAAGCTCTGTGCCATCCTGGGCTCTGAACACTCAGAACAGCACTGCAGATACATTTCAAATGAATTTGATTATTTTGCATTCAAATAGAGCAGGATTTGTTGACACATATGTCAGCCACAAATGAGTAGGCGTCTTACCTCCACAACAACTAATCTAGCAGGCATAAACTTAAACAGCATTTTTAATATCTCAAGTAGCACTTGAAAATATCAAAAGAAGACCTTTAGAAATCTGAAAACGCTGAAAAGTAAAAAATTATGTTGTCAGTTAACGGATATCTTTTTGTGCTCTACGGATATAAAAGAAAGTCATACAGGTTTGTTTTTTTGGATGAATTATCCATTTAAACCACTCAAGCTGTCCACTGGGACCCTAATATTCCTAAACCAAGCACTGTTGTCATGAAAAAACAATATAGAGTATTCATTCTGAACCCTGCACTTGCTGTGCTTTAATGACTCATTAGAAAACAAAGCCGCCTGTTCAAAGGACGTCAAAAATATTCACATTTGCATTTCGCATTATTATTCCCAAAAAGCACAACTAGCAAAACAACAACACATCATGCGTCATCTGTGTGTCGCAAGAAGCTGCAGTTCGATGATAACCTCGGTGTCAAGTCAAATACCATTAAAGTCTCACAAGCTTCCAAAATCTTCTTGAAAATTGAGTGCAGAAATGTCTTACCTTCTCCATGCCGATGGCGGGATATGGATTCCTCTGCGTGTGTGCGTGAGAATGATTGCGATATCCAGCAGAGCAGCTCTCGCAGCAGTGAGGCAAGGACACGGCAAGCCTCTGACACAGCTAGAGCTCTACACCACACTGTGACAGCTCTACCTGCAGCAGGAAGTAGTGCACACTGCACACTTTAACCCCAGCGGAGTAGACTCCTGAGCGCTCCTCCTCGTGTGCCCTCAGCCGTGGCCGGCGTGTAGCTCTCCTCACTGGCTTCCTTCAGCTGCTCGGATCCCGAATCCTTCCCTCTGACAGCCACCATGATCTTTCTTCTTAAATAAGCCTGTTCATAATAATTGGGAATTAGGGAGGGCTGATAATTATTTTTTTTCTGGGACAAAATATCCCCGGCAGCCCTTGTTGCCAAAAATGGAAGGGGAGAGGTGCCAGATGACCTACAATATTTAAGAGAATTCGCGCGAAGGAGCGCAGGCGAAGGGTGTGAGATGGATCGGGGATGAGGGAACACGTTGGTGCCCTCCTTCCTTGCTTTCTTAGATCAGCACTAGTAAGGGACAGGTCCCTCAGGGCTGGGCCCGCTCCCACGTAACGGGCTGAAACCGGGTCAGCCTTCTCTAGGAGCAGATGGGAATTGAGATGTGCTCGCACAATGCCCTGCAAAGCGTGAAATCAATTATGATCCTCTCACACTTGCTGTTCTCGAAAGAATTTGGAGGCATGACTTCCTGAAAATCTTTCGCAGGTAGAGATATTCAACAACCAATGCATAAGGCAAACGGGATTGGAGGAAACTAATGAAACTGTACGTAACCCGAACTGACATCGGTGTCGTGCGGATCCCCTCAAAGAAAGCACCTCTACCACCGTGAATCTGCCTGACAACAACCCCTGCAGCCTGACCTACAAATCTGACAACTCTCTCTTCCTCTAGAGCTGCTCATGGGAGCTTAAAACCATCCGATTCCCCATTGTGTACCCACAGACCCACTTTAAAACACAATTAGTCTTCGCAGCCAGTCTTTCTCTTGTTCTTTGGGCAGACAGGCATGCCTGTGTCTCCCTCCTTGCCTTCCATGCCACTCCATTTGGCTTTTAAAACAAAGCTCATGCTCTCTCTCTCTCCCTCTTTGGTCCTACTACAAGAGATGACTCCTTTTCTCCAGTAAGTGGATTCAGCACGAGTATCTTTCTGCCTGAGCAAGCACAGTCATCTCTAGAGGAAGTACATTAATAGAAACTTGAGAGGAGGTTCCTCCCCTGGAAGAACACCTTAGTAACATCCATTAACATCATTGGTTATGAGATCATGACAGGGGAATGGCAGATTTTCCCATAGCAGATGGTAATGGCTCAGAACAGATTATTCAATTCATTATGTTTTCACTCATTACAAGTGAATGTTTATTATAGCCAATTATCGGTTTGGAGATTGCAGTTCTAACATGCACAGAGAAAAGGCCTTTTCTTGGTAATCTGAAAGAATGAAGTATAGCAAATTGGTAATAGGTCATGTCCTTTTGATACGAACTAAATCTAATCTAATGTTTAAATTACCATTGGGCCTCTGAGATGATTATTTCCTTTTCATGTGTAAATATGCAGCCATGTGTCTAGCGAGACAGAAGATTTAATTGTAGCATAGTGTAATGATTAGATGTCCCATTAAACAAGCTACAAATAACCAAACAGTTGTCAGTCACATGATTTAGTGTAACTGCAAAAATATATACAAATTAAAATAAACCTATTCATTAATAAACCTGAAGCCCTTCAAGCACACACTTGAGAGGTTCCTTCATAAGGAGAGCTATTGTATGGATGGTTTCATGCACTTTGAACTCCAACAGCTGGTGTAATAAAAAAGCGATCATGCATTGGGAAGATTTCAAAAGGAGTCATGTTCATTCTAACAGGTGCAAAGAAAAGGAAACACTGAATACATAACATGAACATTTACATAAAACAGTTATGAGGTATAAAACATTTTGAGATAATATGAGCAGAGATAAATGTGCCCAGATTAAGAGAAATTACCTATGATAAACTACCATAAAGACATGCTATTGCAGAATGAACAGAGCTCTCTCTCTTTCTACATCAACTCAGTGCACATGAGTAAAATATATAGGCTATATTAGATATATTCATACATAGACTACAAATAAAGTCATTATTTAGCAACAAAGGAAATAAAATAGTTTTGGAATAGGTGGTCTAGTAAATGTACATTTTCATACAAGTATATTTTTAAGACAAGTAGAGATAGGCCTATAATACGTATTTAGTTTCACAGTGGATTTCGCATACGAGTTTAGAATATTATTCACAGTGCGTATAATGTCACGTTGATGCTAAAAGACAAGTTGCGTTCGCCAGAGACGGTAACCATAACAACACTACGCTGCGCATGCGTATTCCAGTACGATCAATTATGGGTTGAGGTGAAGCTATTTCGAGACTACTTCTTCGACCCAAAGTCATCAGGGATCACTTTATAAAGTTAGAAATATACCAGCAGAAAAAGATTCTAGTGTTAGTTTAAAAAAAGAACCTTAACCATAACCAAAATTACAGTTTGCGTTGCAAGTCGAACCTGAATATTACCGCTCCCAATAAATTAACTTTTTACGTTTAGGTTGCATTTAACAATTTAACAGACGTAAGGGTAAAATCATACTTGCACAGAAAGCTATAGGCGCAGTATATTTTGCACAAACAGAAAGGCTGAAATCAATCTGACTGCATTAATAGATCAATTACCTTCCATTTTAAACTGTAAATTACAGTAACTGCATGGAGTCACATATGAATGGCAAATAACTATAAAATAAATATATAAATAAATACATTCTTAAGCGATTCTGCAGACAAAGCGTGATAAAATGTATTTTCTTTTAAATTCCTCCAATTATTCACTTTACCTCGTATTATTTACTTAAAAATACAACAAAATAATAATTCCGGGTTATTCAATAGAAATACTAATAAAAACGAACACTGAGGAAACATACGAACGCTTTAAATAGTTCAATGACGTGATACGATACGTATGCACATGTGTAAGTTGCGATATGTCAAAATGCGCAATAAGGACCTCTGCGTTTTTGGCAGAATCTTCTCGCACACCTTACACAGATGGGATGGGACTAAACAAAATCCTGCACAAACTGCGTGATAACATTCGTGTTTAGCGCAATATAGAGCGTTACTTAGTATAACCACACACTGACGATGTGAAATGAAACAGTGATGAACGCATGCACACATAATGAGAGTTTGAACCGCACCTTGCTTCTCTTGAAGAGGCACAGATCCAAAAACCATCCTCCTCCTCTTCGGCAGCTGGAAGCTAACAGCGTTTTCAGCAATGCTTCAGTGACTAAATAGCTTACTATCACTGTCTCCTTTAAAGTCTTTCCACCCCTGGATACTATATTTCTTACACGCGTATGCTATTATTCCCTCTATTTAAGCACTGCAACTGTCAAAAGGCAAAATTGTGCGTGTATCTATAGTGTAGATGCACAAGTTTCATTGTGTGGTCTCCAGGAGATCTGCCATGTGTGGAAGATGTCTACATAGCGCCACGTAATCAAAGTTACAACGAAGCCGAGCGCAGTATCAATCCTGTCCTTCACCTCCTGTGGTTCTTCGTGATACGCACCCTGCGTTGCGCACTAAAGTTCTCTACCTTTAGATGTCGCTTACATCCAGTCCAGCAGATGTCGCCTTTGTCTCAGTTTTCTTGTACTACAGGTGAGGGAATGACGATTATAGATGCACGATTCCCCATTTTACCGTGAATTGATTTGCTTTCAGCAATAGACAGTAATAGAAAGCGTTCAGTTGCTTGTCTAGAATCATGAATCACATTATTGTTATGGTTAGTTAAAAATTATATCAGTTTATATAGAGTATATTATTGTATAGCTAATAGTGTTCAGAGAGTGTTATAAATATGATTTATTAGTAGGTCTATTTGTATTATTATTAAGTATTTGGTATACAATTATTATATGCATTCTGTGGTATTTACTTCCACGGCTTTTATAATACCTACGATTTCCTTCACAGCTTTTAACAGGTTCTGTCATTCTGGGTTTCCATTTGACTGCTGGCTTTACTGAACTGTCATTTTTCTTGGTAGTGCCATGAGACACCTTTGTTATGGCATCCTCTGTGGCACTTGTGCAGAAAGATGTCGGTTCTGCACTTGCTCTCAGTGACTTTGATAGAATTGTTTGAGACGGTTCTTACTGAGAAAGCGTAAATAAACTACAATCGTTCACTCCCTACTGCACTCCAGTGAGGAGTGGACTGTGAAAACTATAGATTACATTAAAATATTTATTAATACAAAATATTTTATATATATTTTTTTTTTTTTTTTTGAATTTATTTATTGCTCGGTTTGAAGAGAGGTTTTTGGAAACAAAGGAAATAAGACAATACTGAATAAATGGCAACTTCTTTCCAGAAATTATATTATTTTAAAGAAATGTTCTTGTTAATTTAAAATGTTATGCATAGAAAAAAATATTGCATTTTATGCAATAAACAAAGTCTGCCGAAGGCTTGTTAAATAAGGATCTTGCTCTCAACTCACATTAATAAATATAAATATAATTTTTGAATGACTGCAAACTCCATTTCCACTGTCTCCAGACACTAGCTGTGGATTGAAATATATATATGAATAATTCAGGAGTTGTATATTTGTTTCTTTAATATAGCAAAAATGTGTCAAGCTTTGAAACATTCCTAGAGTATTATTCATTCCTGCTATTTTAAAGACTGAAAGGCCAGACTAAAAGGATGGGAATATCTTCACAGATAGTCACAGCAAGCTAGGGTCTGCTTCTATGGTCCTAAACATTTTGGGACAAAGCAGTTCATTAATGCACAATGAGAAATTAACAGAAAAACTTTATTGATTTTTTTTTTATTAAACATTGTAAATAAGGTAATTATACTCTTCGTGTGTTAATAAATGTACAAAATACAGTTCATGGAGAAATTCTAGCGTTAAATACTACACAGCCACTGTACATCCACCTGTCAAGTTTCCATTCATACATCTCACCCAGCTCAACACAATTATCTCTAAGGGTGGAGGTTATACTGCAATATAACCATTCATACTCTCAGTACCATCCTATTGTTTCTCTAGTTTCATATACAAAGTACCAGGAAAGGTAACAACAGAGCTACATGTGAGATTAACAGCACAGCTTTCATAAATATGTACAAAAATATGAACGTCAGAGTCAACACAACAGGCACATCTTCACATACGTGACTTAGCCGTGTTAGGTCTTCAGATGTAGCATTTGTAGAAAATGTCCACAGTTTTTGGTTTCACAATAAAGTGTTTCTAGTTCTTTTTATGAAGGAACTTCATTTTATTTCCTGAAAAAAAGATGACATTTTGATGTATCAAATAGTTGATATGCAGTGTCTGATTTGCCTTTTTATGAACCAACTTTGTACTTACATGTCGACTACCGGACAAAAGTTTGAAACAGTTAAGATTTTCAATGTTTCTGTAAAAAGTCTCTTACACTCAGAAAGGCTGCATTTATTTGATCGAAAGCACAGTAAAAACAGCAATATTGTGAAATATTATTACAATTTTAAAATAACTGTTTCTAATATTTTAATATACTTTAAAATGCAAATTATTCCTCTGATGCCAAAGTTGAATTTTCAGCACTGCATTTATTTGATCGAAAGCACAGTAAAACAGCAATATTGAGAAATATTATTACAATTTTAAAATAACTGTTTCTAATATTTTAATATACTTTAAAATGCAAATTATTCCTCTGATGCCAAAGTTGAATTTTCAGCAACCATTACTTCAGTCTTCAGTGTCACATGAAAGTAGAAATAGAACGATTAAATAGAAAGTTCAAAAGAACAACATTGATTTGAAATAAAAATATTTGTGACCTTTAACCACAAAACCAGTCTTAAGTGCCATTTTTTTTTAAATTGAGATTTATATATAATCTGAAAGCTCAATAAATAATATTTCCATTGATGTATGGTTTGTTAGGATCGGACAATATTTGGCTGAGATACAACTATTTGAAAATCTGGAATCTGAGGGTGCAAAAAACTAAATACTGAGAAAAATCATCTTTAAAATTCTCCAAATTAAGTTATTAGCAATGCATATTACTAATCAAAAATTAAGTTTTGATATATTTATGGTAGAAAATGTAGAAAATATCTTAATGGAACATGATCTTTTCTTAACATTCTAATAATTTTTGGTATAAAAGAAAAATCGATAATTTTGACCCATACAATGTATTTTTGGCTATTGCTACAAATATACTCCAGCGACATAAGACTGGTTTTGTGATCCAGGGTCACATTTTGTAAAATTATAAAAGTCTTTACTGTCACTTTGTGATCAATTTTGTGTGCCCTTGCTGTATAAAAGTATTAATTAATTTATATTTTATTAAATTCAATCTTATTTCCCCCAGACTTTTGAATGGTAGTATATCAAAGTTTGCCACAAAAATATTAAGCGCAACTATATTCAACATTAATAATAACGAGAAATATTTCTTGAGCCCCAAATCATCATATTAGAGTGGTTTCTGAAGGATCGTGTAACACTGAGGGAGTGATGCTAAAATCACTGAAATAGATGCTGAATATTCACCTTTACCAACACAGGAACACATTACACAATAAAATATATCAAAATAGAAACCAGTACTTTTAAATTGCAACTATAATTCACAGTATTACTGTTTTTAAAATATTTTTAATCAAATAAATCCAGCATTGGTGAGCATAAGAGACTTCAAAGCCATAAAAATGAGTAATAATTCCAAAAGTTTGACAGGTAGCGCATGTGTCACATTACTGCTGTAGTATGCTCACCTAAACCCTTCAGAAATTTGTTGACTCCACTCTGCTCGGTGTCTGGTAACTCCTCCAGATACTGCTCCACCCTCTGCTCAAACAGACCTGTGTAAGAAAATAATTAATTAAATAAACAAATGAAAAAGAATGAAAATGCATTAAAATCACTTAATGACAATATATCATATATTAATATTAATAATGCCAATTATGGAAAAATTTAAAACACATTACGCTTCTGTCAAAAGCATTGTTTTTGGTCACCAGAAGGTGGCAGTAAAGATCTGACTCTCAACATAAAAGTTGCCTCCACCCATCTCAGAAAGACCCACACAAGTAGTGTATCATTATGCTGGGGGTGGGTTTCAAATTACACTTATACCGAGCCTGAAGCTAATAGGACACCATGTTTTTCATGGAAGCCGTTTTCTTTAATTGACCAAGCATGGTTTACCTTTGGCTCTACACTTCCTCATCTCCCTATCCTGGATGAATCCAGCAAACATCTGGGACTCCATGAAGACCCCCAGGAATCGCCGGATGCTCTTAGAAGCCACCGACTTGCGGAAGGCTTCGCGCTGGAAGATGCGCTCCCCTCTTTCGCCATGGGTAAGAAACAGCGAATAGTGGCCAATGGTCTCCAGGAAAAAGCGGATGAAGACCTCTGACACCACACTGTTCAAAGAGGTGGTGCACTCTGTGAAATATCAGAAACGTTTATTAGTAAATATGCTAGAGCAACTAAACCAGCCATTTATATTTTATCAAGCATAAACAAAAAATATGAAACTCAGATAATCATCTAAGACTTTGAATAGGAATGAAATACAGTGAATGATGTTGTGCTTTACAGTCAGAGCATGTTTCATGATGCACAGATAGTGAGTCCATTGTAAACAGATGAGCAAGGCCACAACGTCAGGTTTTTCACCTTCGTCTGATTCGCTGTCCGAGTCTTGATTGATGATGTCGTTCCTCTGTTCGAGAGACTGCTCCAGAGCAGCTTGCAGTTTGCGTGGTAATAGACAGGCCTCATCATCCATCTGTATACAGGAAGATTATGAAGATTACCAGTGTAACAGTGAATCATAACATGACACAGCCAGCTTGTTTGTATTACGGTTGTTCTCAGATCTTAATGACAACACGCAATTAGAGCTAGAGCCATGGGAGAGTTTGTCAAACTTTGTGGAAAGACGAACCTGTCTGATGAAGCGGTCCGTTCCAAGATCAACCATTAATGTCTGAAAAACAGAAACACAGATCTTAAACATTAAGTAGCATCATTCTGTTTAATCACACTATATTCAATTGTTTTGGGAGGTTCGTACGTCACAGCATTTCCAGAAGTTGATCCATAACAGATGGAGCCTGACATCCATTTAAAAACGCAGTGTTAACAATGACAAGCAGCACAATTTGGTGTGCTTCCAGATGTCTTCACTGCAAAGGGTCACCCCTTATGGCCATTACAAGTGCACTTGTGTCCAAAAAGTACTTAAGACGACTTCTGCCAAACGCACTAAATGCCAAACACTCAGTAGGGACCAAACTTCAGCCCTGTGGCCAAGCTGGCAGTGTCCTATGGGCAGCTGGAAACAACACTCTCCCGGTTGGGAAAGTTTAGTGGGGAGAAAGACAACAGCGTGGCCTGGAATGCTGAGCTAGGCTTATGAAGCTGATGCCACATTCGAGACTCATACACAAAAATTGGCCCACGTTCTGTGCATGTTATTATACTTAGTATGTTTCTTACTCATTCCAACAACTTTCTGAATCTGGGAAAATGACTTTAGCCTCATATTCTACTACATAAGTTTTCAATGTTCAGGCAGATTATTGGAATAAGAGTAAAACTGAACTTTGAAGAAGAGCTGCCAATGTGACTATATTCACAGGAATTCAAAGTCACGATCAGGAAACATCTTGCAGAATAATAGCCTCCAAGAGCTAGGAAAAATGCTTGAATCTTTGAAATAAAAAGTTATTCTTTATGGTTATGAATTTATGTTTTTCTCTCCCTGGATCTAATGACTGTTTATCAGTCAAACCAGTTTAATTTAGGCGGGTACAAAGCCAAGCACATGTTGTACACACTTGACAAAGTATCGTATTACAACAAACAAGACGGGTGACAACAGCATAGCTGGGAGTTAGTGACAAGAGATAATCAAGTACCTCCTCCACTGGCAGCTCCTTGAGCTTTGGTAGTGAGCTGGACAGAATACCGACTAGGAAGGGCGTGGGACAGCAGACGATGTCCACCATGGAGGTGGGCAGCACAGGGATGAAGGTGTGCTGCCAGGAGAACGGGTAGAGCAAAGCCACCACCGCATGAACACAGCTGGAAAGAGTACTGTAGGGAAAGAGAAAGGCACACAGTCAATCACCTAGCTTTTACAAAATCACACATGCTTTTTTCGCAAATCCTGTTCTGGAAAAAGTATACTGAGCTCAGATTTTCCAGTTTATTTTGGCTTTAGCAAGGGAACAATGGAATCTGAGATTATGAGAGCAACACAAGAAAACAGCCAGTGGCGGTGCTATTCAAATGTCTCCTCTAATATTATTTCCATTGTGACAGTGGCATTCAAGATTAAACCCTCTGGAGATAATGATAGCTTGGAGTGGTAAAAACACATCATAAAAGATCATAAAAATCACTGATATGATCATTTTCACAAATGGTGTATTATATCCTGTGCATTAATATTATATACTACATATTCAGCCATTTAATTTATACATTTTAGAAGGTTGGTGTCATATCAAATTGTCTACTTAACATGATTTTTCCATTACACTACTGTTCAAAATGTTAAGGTTAATACGATTTTTTGAAATTAATAGTTCTATTCACCACGAATGCATTGAATTGACAGTTACACAAAGTTAGAAATGCATTTAAAATAAATGCAGTTGGTATAAAAGTTTTATTCATTAAAAAAATACCATGATTTCCACAAAATGTTAAGCAACATTGATAAAAAATGTTTCTGAAGCCCCAAATTAGCATATCAGAATGATTTCTGAAGGATCATGTGACAATGAAGACTGCAGTAACGGCTGCTCAATCGAAATTAAGCTTTGCCATCATGGTTTCATGTTTAAATATATTAACATAGAAATCAGTTATTTTATTTAGTAATAATTTCACAAAATTACTATTAACAACAATACTGTTTTTAATGAGTTCCAAAATGCAGCCTTGCTGAACATACAAATTATACAGAGGGGAGAAAATACTAATTTTCATTACATTACAGCTGTCAAAACTTTACCAGTAAATCACTAGTAATGTGAAAAAAAAAAAGAGTAAAACGTTCCCACAAGACAATCATTAAGTCCGTTTGGTTGTCTTTGCGGCTTGTACTCAAATGGTTCATCAGACACATTACCCATTGTATGTGGAACAGGCTGCATTTAAGTCTTCGTATCTTCAGGGCGATATGTTAAAGATGATATCGTGAGGGGCACCACAATGTAACCACAAACGCTCGTTCACATTCACACAACACGTTTGCAGGTCACGCTCCTCAGAGCCTTAAATGATTCTGTGATTAAACTTTTTAAAGCAGCCGCGAGATGTTACAGCTAAGGCTAAGTGCAAAGTCACAAATAGCACAGTGGCCTTCTCACGATCCTTAGCTTGTTGATAGTGGCTGACCCTCCTTTCTCTCGTTCTCATCTCTTTCTGTCCCATCCACCACATGGGCCACATATACAGAGGCCGAGAAAATAAACCATCGCAAACCCACTGACTCCAGCCATGAATTAGAAAGGATCAGGACTGAACCCAGAGATAAAATTTGGTATGCTGACAGTAAACTAAACAGAATTGTAGCTCTAATACTGCTCATCTGTGTTGTTAGGCGCAAAACAAATGCCCGTTTCAACAGAATGAAAGAATGAACAAAGTAACTGCAACTTTTGTCTCATAAGATGTTTTCTTGCAATTACGAGTTCACGTCGCACAATTCAGACTTTTTTGTAATTCAGAGGAAAAAAAACACAGATTTTCCCCCGGTTTCACAGACAAGGCCTAGTCCTAGACTAAAATCTAAGTCTGAGCTGTTTCAGCTGAAATAAACTCGCACTGACTGATCTTAAAATATATCAGTGTCTTTGTTTTGTCTCAAGATGCACTCCAGTAATGTTTTTTTTTTCTAAGCATGTTTATATAAATTACTTACATTTCCTAATTGATCTATGGCCCAATCCTGGCTTAGTCTAAGCCATGTCTGTGAAACCGGGCCATAAACTATCTGCGAGAATTCAGATTTCCTCGCAACTACAAATTCTAAATTTATGTCTCACGGTTCTGTTTATATCTTGCAATATTCAATTCAGTTCAATTATTGCGATTCTGACTTTTTTCTCACAAATGAGAAACTGATTTTATTAATATTTTTGACGTTGCCATTACCTTTTTTATATTACACTCTGTGGTGAAAGTGTGGGATGTGAACTAAGAATTCTGAGGGAAATAAACTTGTGAGATGGAAACTCACAGAGAAATAAAGTCAGAATTGTGAGATAAAAACAGAGATATAATCTCAGAATGCTCACAATTCTGACGTTTTCTTCAAAATTCTTAATTCAGAATTCTAACTTTTTTTCCTCAGAATTACAAGAAACAAAGATAAAAAGTTGCAATTACGGTTTAAATTGTTTTATCCAGTGGCAGAAACAGGCTTCCAATAATACCCCCTTTTATTGTACATTAAAACAACTTATTTTTATCTAAATATATAAGCTCCAGGTCTGAAAAAATTGCATATTCACAAGTTAGCACAAGCAATTAGTAGTTAGCATTTTTTATTAAAATCCAAATATTAAATTTCACGGCCTGTGCTTAAAGCACTCTAGGTGGTGTCTAAAGGTGTTTGTTTGTTTGTGTGTGTGTGTGTGTGTGTGTGTGCGTGCATGTGTGTGTGTGTGTGTAGGAGAGAATCTGCATCCTGCATTTTGGCATGTTCACCCTGGGAAAAGTGAGGCAGATTTTAAAAACCTAGCCACAGGCAAGACAGGCAGATTCTGATAGCTGATGCCTGGAATGTCAGCATAACCGAGGCCTCAGAGGCAAGTACTCATGGGAAAAGATGAATACGGAACTTTAAACCAGTCCAAACACTGCTCTATGCTGCCCGAATCCTCCAACACAGATATAGGTTTGTGTTGAAAACTGCTGCTAGCTACTGTAATTGACTCCTGTCTGGGCTGTCATACAGAGCTGGTATGCGCACAAACACACACAGTCATATCAAACATGCTCAACCAAATAAATATCATTTACACAGCATCCTATATCTGACCACAACAAAAAACTATAACATCTGTTATATTGTGTATTTTATACACATTTTTTGTATTTTTGTTTACATATATATGTTTATACTTTTGTATATGTATTTTGTACACACACACACACACACACACACACACACACACACACAGGGTATATAATATTTAAGAAAAAATTATATGAATATAAATATATGTAAATATTTTCAAAATATATACTATATATGTGTGTTATATATACATAAATATATACACACACACACACACACACACACATTATGTAAACAAAAACTTATTTTGGATGTGATTAATCGCGATTAATCATTTGACAGCGCTAATAAAAAATTATAGCTGATATTGCTAACGTACTAAAGTAACTGAACTAAAAATAAATTACATCTAAACAGAAATGTTAAAAAAGTGAATCTTATAAAAATGACAAGAACACAACAAAATTAAAATACATTTAAAATGAAAAATGAAATTCAATTAATTTAAACTATAAAAGCATCTAACTCGAGCATTCTCTATTCTTTTTCTATTCTTTTGACTTGTTTTAATAAAAAAAAACTTGCTACGTGTACTGCGTTAGGCTAACTGAGACTTGTCACAGCACTTACATATTATTGCTCTTTTGTTAGTTTTGATTCCATTGTTCTCATTTGTAAGTCGCTTTGGATAAAAGCGTCTACTAAATGACTAAATGTAAATGTACAAATATTATTAAAATAAGACACCGATCAACAGCTGCTGGAATTTGCTGTTTGATATGTGAGCTACCTTTAAAAAGAATAATTCGCTACAGAAGCAGCTTAAGAGTAAACATGTAAGCTCTTATTCAGAATGAAAAATACATGTGCTTTCATTCAACCAGCCAAACTGAATCGGACAGATTCTCAACAATACTGCATCTTTCAAAAATAATGGGAATGTTGGATGGCTGGCTTTTGGAGAAAGAGCTTAGAGAGTAATTTGATACATTTAATGAGAGCTTCTGCATGTTTAACCAGTGGGGACATGCAGTATGTGGATATAAGAGCAATAAAACAACGTTTATGCAAAAGCTGATGTAAAGTTTATGTTCCCACCATTATGCAATATACTGAAACATATTAATGTGATAAGAATAGAACAGAATGAGAAAAGAAGAAGAAGAAAAAACCCTGCTGAGTCGAGCTCTTCAATCTTCAAGTTTTTTGGCTTGTTTACTACAGAAACTAGCCACACAAAAGTCTCTGGCCAACTTGGCAATACTATATTATAGTTGCCTAAAGGCTTTCCGTATCCTTTTCTTTTCATCTCGTCTGAGACACAAAACATTTTACCACCTGCCTCTCTGTGTTCTGATTCAACAACAACAGTCCCTACAGGAAGACGTCTATAGCTACACAAAAATATGCACACACAATGTACACAAGAAAAGGAAGCAATTTAGAAATGATAAAACCAGTACAAACGCACTGGAGAGTTTAACCCTTTCCTGTTATTTATTTTATAACTACACAAAATGCATATCATTATACAGACATTTTAGTAGCTGCAATTTCAATAAAATGTTTAAAAATGAATGTATTATTGCGTATATTTGAGCATAATATTGGGTAACATATTTACTTCATTAACAATCAAGGCTGCTGGAGCTCCACAGGAAGGAACTCGCTCGGCAGCCTGATTAAATATCAGTGTCTAGTTTGGAAAGAAGAGCTCCCTAGACAATCACATAGTTAATGGAAAAGTTTGTGATTCTAGAACAATTACATCATGTGCCACAATAAACAGGATGGCTTAAGCTTCAGAAAGTGTGGAAAGGGTTAAAACAAACACGCATGAAATCCCAAGGAAAGCATTGCCTAACATGGAGTGAGTTTTCCTTCTGCCAGATCCCGAGCAGCAGATATACGTTATAGGCTACAGAAGCATACATCACACACTGCTGGCAGACATTTGTTGGAACTGGATTGCAGTGGCCTTTCCCAAGAGAGCCGCAGCAATGTCCTTGGGAGAAAGGAGACTTTTCTACCATAGTCTAGTGCTGCCCATAATCCACCTAAGGTTGCTGGGCAACACAGCTAGGCCTGGACCAAATCCCATCAACCCACCTATCCTGTTTTGAACAGAGCCAAGCCCATGGAATGTCAATACTCTGGCTTAACAGCATTTTATGTTGTAACCAGAGCTCTATCTATTATGATAATGGATGTGATTGAAAGCCATTCTCAAAGAATGGGTTTTGAAAAGTGTACTTTGAGTGACAACATAGAACTACTACTTTTGTTCTATGGTTAAAAAAACACATGGTGTGCTATTCTGAGTCAAATATTGTCAAGTTTGTGAACTAAACCATTGGTGTACCATGTGGAAGAAGCAGAGGGCAAAGGAAAGGGTTCAACACAAGCTAGGTCAATAACACTAAGTACGTTCACATGAGTTAACAATCGAGCGAGCACATAATAGAGAGACCGTGTTATCTGATTAATGCAGTGGTTATCAACCTTTTTGACTCGAAGGCTCACTATTTAAGGCAACATATGTCCCCCATTATTTCTGCTTTGCTATTGAAACTGATGAACAAACAGAAACAATACCTGAAGAGTATAAATAAGAAAAAATATTTTTTTATTGGATATATTTTTACATTTTATTGATGTTAGATTTTAATAATAATTATAACAATAATATAAATATGAATTGTATTCATTCATAATAATGCATTCATGTTTTATTATATATTGTAAAACATTCATAAAAATCTAAATAGTGATTGGGGTTACATGAATCTATTTCTGAAGACAGAGTCTTTTATAAGCACCATATACTGAAAGAGAGTTCATTTACATTTTCATTCAGTCCATCTGTTGTGTTTTATGTAGCACAATTTTCAAGTTCAAGACATCCTGTTTTTGCTTTAAATCCATATAATAGATCAAAATACATATTATATAGCAATCTAATATCAATCGGTATCAGCCAATTTGCTTGTTAAAAAAAACAATTTAAATTGACCATGAATTTTTATGATCAGTGCATCCCTAATTTTTAGTTTGACTTTATTTATCAAAAACCAAACTGGTATGATTTCAGTCCGACTAAAGCGTTGACGACTTATTATTTAGTCTAACTGAAATTGAACTTTTAAAAAGGCATCATGTACATTTGTAACATTAAGTAACATCTGTCACCCTGTTACAATATGGCCACTGATTAGAGGAGAGAAACGCGCAGTCACTCACACAGGAAGTGCATTCCTTCCTTCACAGTAACTGCCCACCCCACATACCCCGCTGCTGTTTGTTTAAACTGCCTGATGATTTGTGGAGATTAAGCTTTCACAAATAACCTTCTCCCTAATGACCCCCTATGCCCGGCCACAAGCTTCCGTGACCAAGCACTAAGGCTCACAGGGGGTGCCGAAACCTCCGGGGAGCATAACGTCCCTAACAGAACCAAAGTCCTGTCACTGCCCTGACCCACTTCTGCATTAGTACAGCGGGGACTCCTGGGAGTTCAGCCCAGTGTTACAGGGTGGGGTCAAAATGAATTTAGCAGTGGCCTGCATGGAGCAGCCGATGGGTCACCCTTTAACCAAAACCGCAGTAGAAAGCTGCTATTTAACAGATGAACTGGTTGGACACTGACAGACAAGACTGAACTGGGCCCGAAAACAGCTATTTTCTGCCCAGATAAGCCAAGATATATTGGCTGGAGCATTCGGACCAATACTATGATTGGTATTCCATTCAGAATCCCTAAGATCACTAACATAAACGGAATGATGTGTTTCTAAACTTTGTCCTCTTACACTGTGATGATCCAGTCTCTTATTTGAAAATCTGGAAAAGGAATAGATCTGAAAAACAAAGGATACAACATCCAACAGGAGAAAAAGCATGACCCAAAAAGATAAAAATCTTTCATTTGTAGCAGATGTTATTTTACGGGCTCTGAATGAATAGATGGAAAACTGGAAGTGACATTGCACATCAGTGAAGAAAGGGGTTATTGAGAACATCTGCTGTTAGGCCACACTCAGACTGCTGTTGTCACAGTGGTCAGCTTGTCTTGGAAACCCAGCTTTGTTTGGGAGGACTGCTTGACCATGTTTGGTCTGAAAAAGCAAGAACTTTCTCATGGGAATGAAGAGTGTTACATGAGATGATATGCTGCCTACATTTGACGGTTAATATTCATCGGCTCAAAGGCTGCAGACACATGATATCTCAGACACTTGAGCTAACACACAAGGGTGTCTCACCTCAGCTTGTCAGCCACAAAGATGACTCTTCGTTCCAGCAACAGAGAGGCAAAAACACGTACCACCTGTCGGACACTCAGGCAGTTGAACAGACTTTCAAAGTCCACATGCTCTAGCCTGGAGTCCATGGGTCTCCGTAACTCAATAACCTGAGGAAAATAAAACACTGTGCATTACCGCAAGGTTAAGATGGAAACTGAAAATATTACTACTGGCCAATATTTAACCCCTCAATACATGCAGTGTAAAAAAAAAAAAGTTATTTCAGAGGCAGAGAAAGTTATTAGATTTTGCTTAGAATAACATACACTGACGAAACATGCAAAATCATAGAAGCATGTTTGGTCAAATACAGTATATGCTATGATTTTCAATCAAAAGTTTAAATATAAAATGTAAATTAATAATTTTGTGTTGAGTCCAGTGAAAATGTAATCTATTCGCCTGACCCGGCAAGCAGAAAAAACATCCTCACTGTTGAATAGGGTCCATTTTAATATTATGTAGTCTTTAAAGGGATAGTTCACCCAAAAATGAAAAATTTGTCTTCATTCACTCACCCTCATGTCGTTCCAAACCTTTATGAATGTCTTTCTTATGCTGAACATAAAAGAAGATATTTTAAAGAATGCTGGTAATCAATCTACAGAAGTCAATGGGGACCAACAACTGTTTGGTTCTTCAAAATATCTTCATTTGTGTTCAACATAAGACAGAAACATATACAGGTTTGGAATGACATGAAGGTGAGTAAATAACAAAATGTACATTTTTGGGTGAACTGTTCCTTTAAGGTGTCAGATCTTATATCTATAGACCATATTAAATTTGTTTCAATGAGTGATGAATAAACACATTTTTAATCTACAGTAAATAACACAACAGTCTGATTTATATGAGGAAAGGATCTAACCTCATTTCCTGCTCCAGGCAGGAAGGTTTTGACTTTTATGGTTTTGCCCGGTGCTGGGAAAGGAGATTCCATCACACTCCTCATGAAAGGATACACCAGAGCAGCCGAAATCCCTCTTCTCCTCTCCACTTCATCAAGGATCTGTAATAAATGAATGCTGAATTAGTTGACGGAAAAACACAGTGTTAACAGGCATTCACATGTAGATTCGATTGTGGCACTGCAACTGACTTTATGCACTGCAGAACAGCGATCCATTTCATGTGGTCTGTTTCTTTTTTTCCTTTCAGAGATGAGTGTGGAAGTCTCTGGAATTCTAACCTGTCACTAGCAAGTCATGGTTTTCATCGGCTACATGAGTTTTTTTTCAAGATTGACGAAAACATGCAGATTCGATTTCCATGGAATATTATGATAACCAAGGTTGGATGGAGCATAGTTGTATACTTCTTACTCACTTTCCCATGAGTGAAAGGTGGAAGTGAAAGAAATAATAGTGGTTTAATAGGCCAGAGAGAAAGACAGATGTAAGCTGGATGTTCCTCAATGCCAACACAAGCCTTGCTCCAGCTGTGCCCATGTCTGACAGCCAGAGAGACCGTGTGTGTGTGTGTGTGTGTGTGTGTGTGTGTGTGTGTGTGTGTGAGAGAGAAAGAGAGCAAACCTGAGCTCACCTTGGAAAACAGGTTGAAACAGCCCAGTCGGCTGATGACACAATACACTTCAGGAAGGCGAGGCACTTTCCCACCCGGCTGCAGGTGCGGGGGAAAAGATTACACAAGCAATTAAATCACACACATGAAGTAACTTGGGGGTTCGCAACACATGAAAGCATCCAGGTGATTTCAGTAAAATGCACAAGGTACTAAATCACATAAGTGAGAGGCAAAATTGAGAAGAAACCAGATTTGGGTGTTGCTTGCATATACAAAAGTCACCTAGGGATGCTAGGGTGTTGTGGATTGTTACCAGGGCATTTCTATATTGTCACTGAGATGTTCTGAATGCTTTTTAGTGTGTTGCTATGCAGTTGCTAGGGAGTTTTGGGTGGATGAGAGCCCAGACAAAAGTCTCAATGATATTCTGGTTATTAGATATGGCTTTGGCCCCTTGAAGTAAGTATATTGAGATATGCATTTTATCATTTAGCAGACAATTAAAATGTTAATTATGTAATTTTTACTGTTTTAAAGAAATATCTTATGCTCACCGGGGCTGCATTTATCAAATACAATCCTTCTTTTACTTAATACATTTTAAAATGTAATTTATTACTGGCATTCAAAGCTGCATAAATCACTCCAGTCTTAAATGTCAGAAATCATTCTAATATGCTGATTTGCTGCTCAATAATTATTTATTGTTATTATCATTATTGAAAAATATCAACAATTTGATGATCCCAATCTTGGGGACAGATTTCTCTTAAGCATGCTGCATATTTTAGATGACATTAATGTCAGTATTATGAGCGTTGTGGCGAATGTAGGCAATAGTGTTGGTCGGTTTAGCAAGCACTACTAAGAATAAACGAGGGAGACAGAGAGACAATAAATAGAGAGTGAAAGAGAGAGAGAGAGAGAGAGAGAGAGAGAGAGAGAGAGAGAGAGAGAGAGAGAGCTACATCAAGGGGATTTAGGTGAGTTAACATGAGAACCATAGCTTCATGCTGTTGTAAAACAGGGGGATGGAACCATTAAAATAATCACCCCTTTAAAATATTGTCATCCTATGCTATATTCTATGAACTATGAGTTTATTATTCAGTTCATAACCTAAGTTACACACATGAAATGCATGGTTTGAGTGTAAAATGGATGGAAGTTTTAAAAATGGATACAGAATGTCCAGTGTAAACACCGCACAGGTGCAGTTCCACAAAACGAATGAGTTGTCACAAGCAATTCACTAAACAATCGAATGTCTGGCTATTTTCTAGGAGTCCAACCAGGTTAGTGTCTCTCAAAGCACACAAACACAAAGAATCCCCATTCCTTTTGTCCATATTAGGTATGCTATTCTCCACTGCTGATTTTTTACAAATGGATGATTAATTCAAGCATGTGGAGCTGGGTTCAAATCCTCAGGAATGCCGCCCTCATGCCAGCCCCTGGACTTCCTCCCTGCAGGGAACACAGTCAACAGTTCTCTCTCCACTGGGCCATTCAGAGCTCAAAAAGATGAGCAGAGAAAGAATAGAAGCTAAAGAATCCCTCTAAATCTAAAACTGATCAGCACAAGGCCACATCTATAAAAAGAAAGAACAAGCAACAGCAGTCATATTAACTACTACTAGAACATATCGATGACACGTTTCTCTTCTTTTATCTCCAGAACAAATGTTTAGATGTATAAAACAAACCACAGATAACCATTAACATGCACTTAAATGCAAAACCTATCATGTATAATGTATAATACCAATATACAGAAAAGGCAGCACATTCCTAACTGCACATTCACAAATAAAACCCATGAAACATGCAGTTCATCATAAAAACACAATAATCACCACAAAACTCAAGGCACACAAATACATGACCGAATCTTACGGTACAATGACATCTTTTGATGGTTTGCATTTCCATTCGTCTCCTGAGAAACTCTCATTAAACCCGAGGAGACACGTTTACGAGAATCTGTTTCTCTTAGAGCACAAAAAAAAGAGCAAACCAAACACTTACTCAAGTGACTGACCAAAACCTCTATCCATATGCTTGCCCTTTAATTACAATGTGTGATGCAATATACAGTATGCATATGTTTGTACTAACACAAACAAAGGGAGCAAGAAAAGCATCCATGATGTAAGAAAGAAACTCACCAGAAGCCGTCTGCAATACCCAAAGCGTCTACTGCCATCTTCTCCAGTGAGCATGAAAGAGAAGGTCTCACTGCAGCAAATCAAAGACAGCCATCATTAGTCCCCAAACCTCCGTGTAGATCAGGTGATAAGTACAAAAATGTTTAAAACCACTTGAGAGGAAATGCTCTTGAGACTGATGACTTTGCCTTTGAGGTGTATCCACTGCGGTTAGAAGACTTTATCGGGCAGCAAAGATGTTTGCAAGAAAACCAAAGTAATTACTGAGAGTTAATGGCATGGGGTATTTGATCGTGAATACTTGTTGAAGTTTAAATTGAAATCCAGTTCAGTTGATGTACTGATTGTGCGATAGTGTTGTTCCTATGACCCAAACTAAACAATGTGGTTGTAATTGTCTTGATGGAAGCACAATTCAAACAAATCTCTAAAATTGCTCGTGAGGGTAACATTTTTCCACCAAATGTGACCATGTGCTACTTTTGTACTTTTAGCTTTACAATTATAGCATGAAATTGCTTTTTATTATTATTAGAATCAGTTAATGTTGGATAAATCAGATGATAGGTGACCCTGGATCACAAAACCATTCTTAAGTCACTGGGGTATATTTGTAGTAATAGCCAAAAATACATTGTGTGGGTCAAAATTATAGATTTTTCTTTTATGCCAAAAATCCATTAAGTTCCATGAAGATATTTTGTACCGTAAACATATCAAAACTTCATTTTTGACACAACTATTTTGATTAGTAATATGCATTGCTAAGGACTTAATTTAGACAACTTTAAAGGCAATTTTCTCAATATTTAGATGTTTTCAGATTCCAGATGTTCAAATAGTTGTATCTCAGCCAAATATTGTCCAATCCTAACAAACCATGCATCAGTGGAAAGCGTATTTATTCAGCTTTCATGTTATGTATAAATCTCAAAATTTCACAAAAATGACACTTAAGACTGGTTTTGTGGTCCGGGGTCATATATTGGATATTTAATTGTGGGCACTCATTTCAGCCTATTTTTAGATGATTTGTAATCTTCCAGATCAAGCAGCAGATTGAAGCAAAGCATTACTTTTTAAAGCCATGTTATAAAGGTGCCTTTTCCACCTGTTTTATAGGATATTTTCATCTCAACTACTCAACTTTCATATCAAGAACATAATTATATCACACTGCACATTATAATACTGTGATGATGAACTTGAATTTATTTGATTTAATTAATTAATTAACTGAATAATTTTTTGTTTGTTTGTTTTAGTGTGTTTATTTTTATTTTAGACACAATTGTATAGATTTAAAATATTGGCCATAACATGAAAAAATGATTGGCTTTTCAGTAACAGCCAGAATTCTAAACTCAGAGCATCTCATCGAGAAACAGTGATACCTGTTGTATTCAGACACCGGGCTCCAATCTTTGGCATCTGGAAAGCAGAATTGTGGGATAGCCTTGAGTCTCTGTTCAGCCTCCCTCATCTGCTTGGTGAGTCTCTCTAACTGTGAGGGTCAGATGAAAAGACCTGTTAAGCAATCCATCTCATATATTTGCACAGCCTCTTTATAGTATCCTTTTACACCTTCATTACTGTATCAAGTGTATACAGAATATTTTTCTGCCCAGCAAGGGGTCAATCCCCCCCTCCAACCACCACCCATGTCACCATAGGCCCTCTGTTCTAGTTTAGAAGCACAATAACGGGTTGACCCTCTCCGATGGGCAGAGTGTCAACATATTTCAGCCTCTCAAGGGAACACAATCACTAAAGCAAATCTCAGCTAATTAAATCTATCTCTGAAACTAAACATGATTGCTATGGCAACTATTTCCTGCTTTTTCCACTTATTGTCAATACGGATAAAGGATAAGAGCTCAAATCTGTATTTGCATGCTAATTTATAGTATGTTCAATTTATTATTTAAATAATTTTTAAAATTACTTGAAAAAGTTTCTCATGCTTACTTAGGCTGCATTTAATTAAATAATTGTTTTATTTAAATTACTTAAAACATTATAATTCATTCATCCATGATCCTTCATGATCCTTCAGAAATCATTATAATATGCTGATTTGGTGCTCAAGAAACCTTTCTTAATATCAATGTTGAAATCAGTGCTGCTTAATATGTTTGTGAAAAACGTTATACATACATTTTTTTTTCAGGATTCCTTGATAATAGTACTCATGAGTAAAAGTATTCATCACTTTCTTATTGACACCAAACATTTGAACAGTAGTGAAAAAAACTGTAATCAAGAATCTAAACAACTACATTCTACCAAATTAATTTAATTCAGAAAGTAGAAAAGATTATTTATAATCCTCAAGCCTTCTTCAGGAAACTGTTTGATAGCAACTCTGTAATAAATGACCCTAAAAGAAGG
Source organism: Gymnocypris eckloni scoliostomus (assembly GCA_027564155.1). Classification (NCBI taxonomy): domain Eukaryota; kingdom Metazoa; phylum Chordata; class Actinopteri; order Cypriniformes; family Cyprinidae; genus Gymnocypris; species Gymnocypris eckloni. The sequence continues at coordinate 27,012,645 of CM050413.1, read as the reverse complement.
TCAATAAAGACATTCTTTAATAAACCGTGATGTATATACCACTTTAAGTACCTTTCAGGAGACATCAGATGCTGTGCAGCATTTAAACTGTAAAACAAAAACAGCATCTCCGCTTTTTATAGAGAATATTCACCTTAGGGAACTGGTAAGTGACTTCCGGCGTATAAGAGTTTTTGGTTGGCTTTTTCTTCAGTGAGACCACCACAAAGTACTCAAATAGCTCCCTTTCTTGCCACTCGATCAACTGCAGCTCCAGAGTCCTGTAACTGGGAGCATGTCGCAGCATAGACTGCAGGTTCAGTAACCTCTGAGTGTGAGCTGCGATAAAAAGAAAAATACACACAATATTATAAGCAATATATATTATATTGTCTAAGAACTGTGTTTGTAAATTGTGTACATGGTTATTGTTAAATGATGTTTATGTAAAATACACTTTTACAAGAACATAATTTTAATGCTTTTATCATTAAAAAACAGTCTAATAATAAGATCGATTGAGATTTCGAATTTAACAGAGCCTGTGTGGAGCTTAGTCTCATCTAATGCTCAGGTACAGATTTGTTATGGTTTACAAAAACATTTATTAATAAAAATGATTTTATTCAACTGAAATAAAGCACAAAAAAAACACAATTCTTATATGAAAAAAGGGCTAAAAGTAATAAAAATAACAAAAGCAAAAACTCTCATTCAAAACATTACTAAATAAAATAACAGTATATTTAAAATATAAATACAATAATAGTATATACATTTTTGCTCAGTTTTGACATTTACTTGTGAAAAATCACAGAGTCATGTGACATTGTTTGCTCGAAGGACAGTCTTTGAGCAACACTCATCTCAAACACATTGCCCACTCAGCCATATGTGCTGGTCCCTCACCTTTGAACCTGTCATCAGAGTCACTTTCACTCTCGCTGTTGTCATCTACAAACAGAGAAGAGGGGTTGTCTAATGTCAAGGGTCAACTGGCAACATTTTGTGGTCTGAACATATACAACTGGGGCACATTCTGAGAGGTTACATCATGGTAGAAATCTTTACCTCTAAGAGATGCAGTTTCTATGTTTGAAAGCGAAAGCTTCTTCAGCCTCTTCTTGCCTCTTTTTGTACAGTAGATAGAGTTTATTCTTTGCACCACCTGATAGGGAAAAAGATGCATTGCAACAAATTGAAAATGACTTTTATCTACACACATTTATCCAGGAATGTTATTAAGTTATTAAGCAAATAATATTTTAAGGGACTACTATATCCAGATGGGAAAGTTATTGATTTTAGCTGTCAGTGAGTTCCTAAAAGCCACTGGGACCACTCTATAGCAGCTTGTAAAATGTCTTAAAAAGGGAAAAACAGTTCAACTAAATCTTTCAGTCCTTCTGGGGTTTTTTCCATTCTTGAGAGTTGGTTCGGTTATGTGAACTTGAGCAATTCCATGTTTTTCGCTTTAAAACCCTGTAGCATATGAACATTCTTGGCATTACAATTGTGTGGTTGAAAGTGTTTTCCCTAAATAAAAATTCAGGTGTAGAGGAAAAAGAAGCAGGAAAGCAGACTGGTATGCTACACCTAGTTCAGAGGAGTCAAATGTTAACTCTTAATGTTGGCAAAAATGTCCCACTCAGTGTAGACCGTATCACTGATTATAATGTCTTTTGTCACAATACATCAGGCAATTCTCATCCGGTGCAGCCATGGTGAACAAGTTTGTCATCTTTAACAGACACCAGAGAACCGTGAATAAACAAAAGTGTTGTTAAATTATTGAAATATTGATTTAAAATCTCAGAGGTTCACTCTAGGATAAAGAGGATGACACAATGTTTAGGAATCCCTGCCTCACATGAAAAATTACGCATGTTCATCTGCTACACAGACACTTCACTCCATTCTACCCTCATTGTTTACCTTGGGGACTCGTTTCTGCCTGTGGGAGGCCAATGTATCGGTGGAAGGGTTCAGGCTGTCATTTAATAGGCCACAGGGGGAAGAAGGCATGCCCAGCTGGGGAAGAAGCAGCATGTCATCATGGCTGTGCCTCTTAGACAGGCGGGATAGGCGCTGGCTCTTCCTGTCAGCAGGATCTGGCAGCGCAGAGACTGACTACTCGGTTTAGAGGGCAGCTGGTGAGAGGGACGTGAATAAGAAAACAAAAAGGTGCAGACTTGTATAGTAAATCCAATTCTGTACAATTAAAAAGTGAATTAAAACATACACTACAATATGTTGTAAAGTACTTCACTAAAGTTACTAAAATATAGTGAATTAATTAATGTATGTAAAGCATTGATTTAAACAAAAATCATATTTAAAAGCAAGTGCTATAATCACTATCTTACACAGTAAAGGAAACTACCTGGGGAGGTGTAATGGACTTCCTGTCCTGGGAGGTCCACATCCTGTTGAGTGAGTCTCGGGACCTCTCGGGTAACAGGCGGAATTTCTGGCCAGACATCTCCTCAATGGATCTACATCCTCATATGGATTCTCTTTCTCTGTTTGCAGAAGAGCAGAGGAGAGAGAGGGAGAGAGTTTTCACCACACTTTATTCAATCATTACAGAGTCATTAAAACAACAAAACAGATTTTCCAAAACTCAAACAAAGGTGTGCAAAAGATCAACGCTTATTGTAACATAGTAGTAAAGATCAGCATTTCTTCTACAACTTTACAAATAGCTTCTTTAAAAAACTATTTATACAAAAAACTTTTATCATTCATAATTTTATCAAGCATAACCCTTGATTTTATAAGGTTTATAAAACAATAACCACACGTTGTCCTTCTCTACCTTCTATTTTGTTTTTCCTGCTTCTATAAACAGCAAGTTTAGCTTGTCCAATTAAACAATTCAACAATTGGCTTTTTATTCTTTGTGCCACACAGTACTTAGGGCCAAAAATAACATTTCAGATGAAAAAGACTCCCCAAACTTCATGAAAAGAACATTAAGAAAATAAGACAAATCAAACAACCTTGAGTTATGAAAAAACAGTGAAAATTGTCTCCCTCATTTTACAAAAAGGATAATCACTTGATATATTGGGATTTATAACACTCACTAATGCATTTACAGTAACTGCGCCATGTAAAACTCTCCACTGAATATCACCTGTTCCTTTTTCAATTGGTGGTTTATATAAAACCATCCAAACTGGTTTAACTTCATCATCTAGTTCCCAATTTCTCTCTCCACACTGTATCACTACGTTCTTTTAAAGTTGACTTATTTAAAAATTGTACAATTCCTTTATATAAAACTTTACTTTGAACATCCTGCAAACTTAACTCTTCTAGCCCCCTCAGGTCCAGAAATGGTCCAGACAGTCCTTTGAGATTGGGACTATAAACAATACTTGGAAAGGGATCTGTATTATTAGGAACCACTTTCCCATTATAAAAGTCATTTAACATATTTTTTTCTACCTCTGTGAGTTTCTGTTTAAAAATGTCCAGAAATGTTTCTACTTGCCGTACCGACCTCACACCTAGATGTAAGGTCAAGGACTGAGCATTATTAAAACCAGGACCAGCAACATCAAACAAATGATGCAGTTTTAATGTCCTAGCGTTAATTAAACAATGAAGCAGTCCAGGTGTAACTTCCCAAGTAACATCAAAACGAGCTCCATGTACAAGAGGTTCTTCCAAAAGCCAGTACAAAAAAGAAGTCGCCTCCAACCTCCGTTTTTCAAGTAAGTCCCAAATTTTGAAAAGTCTCTTATAGAATGGAGTAAGTTTACTGCAGTGCAGCTTGCTTGAGTCCATCAAAAACAAAGCAGAGTTCAAACCCAGTCTCCTGGCTTGATTAAAAACAACGTCCGCCACCTTTCTCCAGACTAGGTTCTTGGGTCCTGTGAGGTACCTTTGAATGAAAAGAAGTCGAAATGCTGCCTCCCTGCTTGGCAGGTGAATAAATCGTGTCTTTCATCTCTGGGTAGAACAAGTACGCTTTGAGGTATCCAATGAAAAGTACTCCAATAAGTCTAGTAGAATGGCTTGAATTTTACTCAAAGTCAATTTGGAAGGTCAAAGCAGGCCAAACGATGCCACAAAACTGAAGCCACCAGATTATTAATTATTATAACCCTCCCTCTAAGAGACGTTTTTGGCATAAGCCATTTCCATTTTACAGCCTCCCTTTTACTTTTTCTAGAACACCTTCCCAATTTATTTTAAATTATTGCAAGCATATACTCCTAAATATTTAAAGATCATGAGACCATTTGCCACCTGCTATAGCTTCACTTTTTGACCAATTAACCTTGGCAGACGAATATAATAACCTTGTCTAATACCTCTAAAGATTTTAAAAGGAGCACTCAGGACCACCATTTATTTTCAGTATGCTCTCAACATCCTGGTAAAGAACCCTAATCATGGCAATAAAACCAGAGCTGAGACCAAACTCCTCCAGCGTATGCCAGAGATAGCTGTGCTCAACCCGGTCAAATGCCTTTTCCTGGTCCAAAGAAATGAGACCAGTATATATATCCAATAGCCTAGAGACCTCCAGGATATCCCCAATTATCAGAAATGGACCTGTTAGGCACACAGTAAGTTTTATCCCGATGAATAACTTGCCCAACCACGTCCCTCAACCTAATGGCCAAAGCTTTAGAGAGGAGCTTTAAATCTGAGCACAACAGTGAGACAGGGCACCAGTTCTTTATTTATTTTAAGTCCCTCCTGCAGCTCAAAGCACAGACAGCAGATCTCCACCCAGCACTGACCAAAACGTTTTATAAAACTCAATTGGTAGACCATCGATTCCAGGAGCCTTACCGCAATCCATGGTCTGCAGAGCAACATGCAGCACCAATGCTGAAAGCGGCTTCTCAAGCCAAGAGTTGGTCTCCTCTGATACTTTGGGCAAACCCACAAAAAAAGAGCTGGCCAGCTCATCCGATTCTGTATTTTCACTCATGTAGAGATCAGAATAAAAGAGTACAGCTCTTTCTCACATTTATTAAGGCTCCACAATTTCCATGCCATACAATGAGTATAAAGAATGTATAAGTCTACTTTGACAAAAAAAAAAAATCCAAATCGAAGAGCAATTTAGTTGGGCAATCCAATCCTGTACTCTGAAAACATTAGCGTATCAAAGCTGCCTGTGCTCTGATGTCTAACAGGTTATCCAGATCCCTTCTTTTAACTTTGAGGAGCTCAATAAGTACCCTATTTCCTGTGGACTCTACCAAATTCTGGAGTTCCACTATCCCAATCTCTAGGGTTCTCATTGACTGGGAGATGTCCTTGGATATGTTAATAGCATACTGACAGCACAGTTGCTGCATCTCTTTTCTCATGATCCAACCATCGCTGTAAGGAACTAAAGTTTTTTTTCCTAGAAATAAACTGCTTCCAAAAAAATGAAAAACATCCTTAAAAAATGATCTTGTAGCAACAAAGTATTAAAGTGCCAGTAAGCATTCTTAGACTTTATGTTCGCAATAAAAACACTACAAATTACTAGACTGTGAACAGAAAAACCACTAGGCAAAATTTCACATTTCTTGATTACATTAGAATGATATTTAAAACAATAAAACCTATCCAATCTAGACATGGAAATAAAATGATCTCTATATGTGAGCCCATGTATACTTCCTTTGTTCTTTATATGAAGTCCTCCATATATCCCACAAATCATGTTCTGCTATCAGCTTTCTTAAAGCATGTTGAGAAGCTAGATGTGGCTCTTTATGGTCTCTATCCATTGTATCATTTGCTGTACAATTAAAATCCCTTCCAATAAACATGAATTCTTCTCCTTTAAAATTTGACAGAATATTGCTTTATTTATCCAAAAAAACAACTCTTTCAGGGCCAAGAACAGGAGCATACACATTTATAAATTATTTAGTTTGGCCTTCAACACCATCATCCCTACACTCCTCCAGACCAAACTAACCCAGCTCTCTGTCCCTAGCTCTATCTGTCAGTGGATCATCAGCTTTCTGACAGATAGGCAGCAACTAGTGAGAATGGGAAATTCATGTCAAACAGCCACTTCACCAACACTGGTACCCTACCCCTCAGGGCTATGTTCTCTCCCCACTGCTCTTCTCCCTGTACACCAACGACTGCACCTCTAAAGACCCCTCTGTCAAGCTCCTGAAGTTTGCAGACGACACCACACTCATCAGCCTCATCCAGGACGGTGACGAGTCTGCCTAAAGCCAGGAGGTTAAAGAGCTGGCTGGCTGGTGCATTCTTAACACCCTGGAGCTCAACACGCTAAAAACAGTGGAGATGACCGTGGACTTCAGGAGAAACCCCCCTAGTCTCTCCCCACTCACCATCATAGACAGCACTGTGACTGCAGTGGAGACATTCAAGTTCCTGGGATCCATCATCTCTCTGAACCTGAATTGGGACCCTCACATCAACTCCACTGTAAAAAAGCCCAACAAAGTTGTACTTCCTTCGCCAGCTCAGGAAGTTTAACCTGCCACAGGAGCTGCTGAAACAGTTCTACTCAGCCGTCATTGAGTCTGTCCTGTGCACATCAATAACTGTCTGGTTTGGCTCAGCTACAAAATCAGGGATCAGAAGACTACAGAAAACGGTTCGCACTGCTGAACGGATTATAGGTGCCCCCCTGCCCACCCTCCAAGAACTGTATACATCCAGAGTGAGGAAAAGAGCTCAGAAAATCACTCTGGATCCCTCACATCCAAGTCATCCCCTTATAGAACTTTTAGCCGGCGCTATAGAGCCCCAACTACCAGGAAAGCCAGGCACAAGAACAGTTTCTTCCCCCAGGCAACCCAACTTATGAACAGTTAAATGCCCCCCTCCCCCCATTATGCAATAACAATGTGCAATAACCTTATATTTATTTGCTACCACCTCCTTCTAGTACATCCCTGCATCTCATTCTATTCTATCCCATTCTATCATCTATTGCACAACTGTATAAACAATCATTTATGTTTCAAAATATTTTTTCTTTTAAAATCTTTTGTTTATTTATATTTACATATGTGTATTTTTTATTCTCATCTTATTTTTATTGTCTGTGTGTCGTTTTTCTCTCTGTGAACTGAAAGCTTATGACACTAAAATAAATTCCTTGTATGCTCAACTTAGCGCAAACTTACTTGCCAATAAAAGCTCTTTCTGATTCTGATAAAAAAACTAAATCATATTTTCAAACTTTGCTGTTATTTTCATTAGATGTCCCTCAACAACATGTTCTACATCATATTATAGAGGTTTAAAGTTTTTGAATGACTCAAGAGAGAGAGAGAGAGAGAGAGAGAGAGAGAGAGAGAGAGAGAGAGAGAGAGAGAGAGACGAGAGAGAGAGAGAGAGAGAGAGAGAGAGAGAGAGAGAGAGAGAGAGAGAGAGAGAGAGAGAGAGAGAGCACAACTCAGATTAAAACAAAACACCAATTGCCCAGGAGCCGACTTAAAAGGTAACATATCCTCTTAAGGAGTGAGTGGGAGAGAAACAAACTGATAGGTAAAGGGTGGGCAGAGGGTATGGAAGGCGGTGGAAGATGATAATGAAAAGCAGGAGCCGGAGGCACACAGCGGGGCAGCTATTGAGTGCTGGGAAAAGATTATTCATGGAGGTTTACTTCTGGCATGCTTGAAACTCAAGTGCATCGTCTCCAAAAACTGTTTCTGTTGGACAAAAGCCTTTGGACAGCACTCTGTCTCAAGAAATAAGGGCCAGTGATGAGTCAAGATAAGAGAATGTAGACAGTGAAGATCTTTAGTCTGACTCTGCACAAGATTCCAAATAACAAAACAAAAAGACTTTTTAAAGACAGCCTAAGCCCTTGGTTAAAACGTGTTTAGGATGAATCTTATTTTTGCTAACATGTTTTCTCATGTAAAAGGGTGGATCACTTGTTCACTGAACACTTGAGGATATAAACGAGGTTGTGCTTTCCCTTTTAAGAAACTTTGGCAGACTGATAAGCTACAAGAAGCAAGGACAAGATGACCTGAATAGGGCCCACAAAAGTTTTTAACTCTAATGTGGAAGCATGAATGAAACATCAACACATGCTGGTCAAATAAGCCTTTTTTTCTAATAATGCTAATAATTAAAATATGTATACAAACTAGGGATGCATCGATCCGATACTCAGGATCGGTATCGGCTCCAATATTGGTATTTTCTGCGGATCGGGTATCGGTCAGACGAGTCACAAGACCGATCCAAGTGCGTATTGCAATATTGTGCATATAATAATCTGTGTTATTGTTAAGCCCCATGAAAGCACAAAAACATTATAAAGCACCATAAAGTCAAAGTCAAAGTGTTCTGAAGCCGTTCCATAGTTTAATGTGAGGTACAGATGAATATTTAACTCCTTAAACTCAAGTTCACGTCAACTCTTCTCTCCGCTGCATCTGTCTGTCAATAACTGAGATTTAAAAGAAAAGGCTCAAACTATCGCTCAAATTTAATAATCTATGCATCAATATCTCTGTCCTTAGTACTTTGAACTTCTCTATCCGGAGCTGCGAGCTGTGACTCCGTGCTGCTTCAAGCGCATCATTCTGCGCACGGTAAGCACATAAGCATTTTGTTCTGCTCTCGTAGAGCTTTTCATATTATAATGCTTTTGCACAATGGATTATTTATAGTTTCTTGTTCTGTCCTATAAGGCTATTAGGAATCTAATGTATAGCGCAGTAATGAAGGCAGCATCATATGATAGATAGGACTCCTCTAATCATATGTTGCTGCCTTCATTACTGTGCTATACATTTAAAAGAAATGTCTTTTAATTTTGTAGTTTATATTTATAAATCAATACATTTATTTGTTTTCATTAATGTATTTTACAACAATACAAAGAGCAATGCGTAACATCTTACCAGATTTAGTCATTCACATATTCACTTTTATTTGTCCCACTAAATAATGTTATTTCACTAAAGAAGCATCTTATTGAAAAAAAATCAATTCAAATTATTTTTTCCATGTCACCAATTCCTGGCTGTCGAGTCAATGAAATGAAACCAACCGTTTGAATGCTGCCAGTTTCAATATGATGTAATAAGAGTTGTGCACATCCCATACAAACACAATGCTCTACTTTTCTGTTGTTCTCTTACCGTAAGACATTGGAATATCACAAATCTTTCTGCCCTGTTTCCCTCCACTAGATATACAACAGGTTCCATATCATAGAAGCATCCTACCCTAAAATACTGAATTAAAATTTTAATTAGAAACTTGGATCTTGGCAGATTACAAAATGATATTAAAATAGGACATTTGTGTAAAACAGCTCCAGGTGCCCTACAAAAAAGCAATCAGATCTGCTCAATTCATGTTGCATCTTGTAGATGAAAACATGTTCAACATCTTTGTTATATGCTGTATATATATAACACTTTAGGACGATGTATCAAAAGTGCCACTAAGTAAACCTGGCCATAATACTCACAGTGCAATTTCTTGTAAAAAGCTTAAAAGGCAAAAAGCTACCATAGTAATCAGCTAAACAACAGCCTGACCTCACGAGATGTACTGCTGAGATTTCCCCTAGTGCCATTAAGCCTGAGAGACCCAATGACAGGCCAGCAAATGCACAGAGTGCTCTGTGAGGCTCCCAAACAAAGCAATGTAATGACAGCATGCTGGAGAAATGATATGCCTCCCTGACCACTCACATACAGGAGGGCACTAATCAACTTCTCTACTTACAGGAGATCCACAAAACACACAGACAAAAGGACAGAGAGTGGGCACCCATAACCAAAACACATACTGTGCTCCTGTTTACACAATAAGATTTCAAAGGAAAGGACGTTGAGTGCTTGAGTAAGCGAGCAGTACACGATATGAGTATCAGACTGCCAATAAAAGCAACACAGCATACAGGACCGTTTTATGGCCATTTTGCGGTCTTCCCAGGAGCACCATGCGGTCATGTGAGATGAGGAATGGCAGAAGATGCTTTTTGCCTGAATGCAAAAGCTGGAAAACAGGAATGAAGAATGGATATAATTTTCAACAAACAATCAAGAACAATAATCTGACTATTATGGCCACTTACAAGAACCTCAGTAAGGACTGAAGAAAGGAAGTGGCCTCTTTTGAAGATTGTATATCATTGTGACATGAATAGGTTTTCCTACAAGCGATTTATTTCATGGTAAATGTAATATGACCCTTCCATCTGGAGATATTTAGCCAATCTATTACTAATGTGCATTGCATATGGAGGATACATCACAATCGCCACCAGATCAGACAGACTTTCTGCCAAAATGCAATGTGTTACCCAAAGATTTAACCTGAGAGAAGGTTGAAACCTTGTATACAATAAATAATGTTTATTTTTTTAACATTTGGTGACATTTTAGTTACAAACAGCTAAAATCCTGGTGACAGCCACAGCATACCATCTGATGCGCTAACCACAGGCTGACGCTTCTGGAGACCACCCTTAGATGCCTCTGTCGGACTGTTACACCAATCCCAAGCTCAGTGGTTGGAGCACAGAGGCACATAGAGGCCATATATTTCTCTGGAACTAATCAGCATTCATAAAATGTGCAACCGCAATGCTTGATCCCACACCCAAGGTGTTCGCTAGAACAATGGAACCTTTGTCAGGGGGAAAAGGCTAAAAGTCACCCACTTCCCAACTGCTAGAGACTCAAGCACCGCCTGGACCCAGTGGCCATCATCATTTCAAGAACAATATGCAACAAAGTCTGCATTTTTGGCTGTAGAACTGATATAATGGCATATAAACTTCAAGCCTACAACCCACAAACTCCTTCTGCTCGTTTGCCAACTAGGCACTTATTCAGCCAGACCACTTAACAGCACCTGATGCCCAAGCCTCATCAGCAATAGCAAGACAGAGATTTACAGTCTGGCCACAGGGCAAGACCCTCCAACACTGTAACAATGTCAAGCCCCTAAGGGTCTGAGCATTAGTGCACACAGACAATTTCCTGCCAGCAAGGAATTTAGCACATAAAATCAGCCAGCGCCACATGCCAGTACTTCATCACTTTCAGTAGACAAAAAAAGAGAATTTAACCAGGAAGTGCACAATCAGCAAACAATAAAACGGTACAAAATATATTATTCTTATCAAAAAAGTTATATATATTTAGTAAAAAAATATATATTTTACACTATAAAAATATCTGTAAATGTTATACAATAAAAAAATGTAAACATTTTAAATATTTAAAAAATCAATAGATATACAAAGATATTAAATATTTTTTATTACAAATAAAATTCTAAATGTGAAATTCTAACATTTTTACACCATAAATGTTTTAAAAATAAATATTTCTAACAATAAAGGTCATTTTCACACTCAACGGTTACATTTTAGCCTAAAATCAAATGGGAGCAAGCAGGATCTATCACCAACTGTTGTCTGTTCTTACCCACTATGTCCTCATAGGCGTTCTCCTCGAGTGTGCTCTTAGAGCTGGGCCGACGACTGTGGTTCTCTGTGCCGTTCTCTGTGGGTGAGGAAGGGTATGAGGAAGGCAGGCTGACAGCATCTTCTGACTCACACGATTCTCTAGAAACAAACAGAGATGACATAAAGCCACAGCTTTGGACATGACTCTTGCGTAGTTAAGTAAAGAGTAGTTATTTTGGTATGGTTCAAGGCAAACATCTTTTAATTGGGTGATCACAATCAGGTCAGAAGATGGATCTTTCACTTATGAGGATCTTATATGCGTTTAATCACTGTAAGACACCAATTAAAACAAGAGAGGCTGCTTAAATGAACAACTCGTATTGTTCTTGTCTATGCTCAGATAGAAATTTCTTGTTTATCTACAAGAAACCAAAATGTATTTGCATGAATAACATGGCTGGAAAACTAACCAGAAAGTTGGAACCTCAAATTAGCACTTTGCACTTTGACATGACAACAATCTATTTGCTTGCCTATGGTCTCTAAACGGTCGACTCTGGACCAGCCACAGGAATGTCAAACATGGGCTCAAATGTAGAGCAGTAGAAATGTTTCAGCACACGAGGTTCTCCATCACGAGAACCTGGCGGATCTCCATACCCAGTAACTAGGCTAAACAATCCATGTGCCAAAAATCATTCACAAGGCCATGAGGAATATGAGCTATAAACAACATGAGAGCCCTCACAAATCCAAAAAGCAACACCATGAAGCAGCGTTATATCAACTTAAAGAGAAGAGATGAAGCATAGTCTTTGAACCTCCAAAACATTTCATTTTCGGTGTTCTTCCATCTCACCCTGTTAAATGAACACTGATGGGTATCTAAAAATATACTCAAAAGTGTTTTATGATTTTGTTATCACTGATGCTATTTTTGGATTTCTGAACTAAATTTGGAGAAATATATATTATTAAGCATTGCCCGTTTCAGAAGTGTCAGTTTGAATCTCAATGTAAAGATCAAAGAATGGAAAAAAGATGACGTGTGCTATACACAGAACAAAACAGTGCAATTGTGTAACATTTGACAGCAACACATTCACCTAATATGGTCAAATTAGGAAACCCTGAGAAAATGAGCATCTCCGTGTTGATCTCTGCTTGCCGTCAAATGCCTGACAGGAAATTTCATTTTGCTTACTTGATTTGTAACATAAGAATCTGCGAAACTGCAGGGGCCAATTCACTGTGAGAGACTATGTAGTCAAAAAACAAAAGCCAATAATTCAAAGTCTAGAACTATATCAACAAAACAAATGCTTGGCCTGTGGTCCTTATCCTTTTCAACATTCTTGGGACAAGTTTTATACACTTCATTATCCAAGAAAAATAAATGATCTCTTCTTTGTGGGGGAACCAACTACGTGGAAGTACACAAATTCATTGCTTCTCAGTAATTTTTGCCACAGCTGACATGTTTTTTCCGTTTGGATTTATTGAAAGGGAGCTGGATGAATAAATACATACAACATTTTTTAATTATTAATGAATAATATTCGAATATGCATGAATAAATATTAGATGTGAGAACAGCAGTTTTCAATGGAAAACAACCCACATTTTAGTTTGTTCATCACAACAAACTAGTGTGCTTTATCAAGCTTTAAAATGACAAAAAAGTATAATAAAAGTGGTCCATATGACATGTGCTATATTGCGCACAAGTCATATGGACCACTTTTAATACTTTTTTTGTCCTTTTACATCTTGATAGACTGTGATAACTAAATGCATGCGTGGTATGGAACAGATATACATATTTTGCCATCCACAGAAGAAAGCCATACAAGTTTGGAACAACATGAGTGTGAGTAAATCATGAAAGATTTTTCCTTCTTGCGTGAAGATAATAAGATCCCAGCTAGTAAAAGGAAGGTACCAATTTCATTCTCACAAAGAACAAGTCATGAGCAATCACCATTACCCCTAAAGCACTTATCCCCAAGTGACTTTGTGTACCTGCTACATGGTTCTTTGGTTAAATTAATCTGCCAAAAACCACACACTACTACTGGAAGACAATCATGTTTCTCACCTGTCTTGAGTCTTCTTAGGCAAGCTTTCATCTGCCTTGGAATTTCTCATTATTGCAGGTGCTGGGGTGGAAGGAAGTGGAGGTGGAGATTCAGCGGTGGGAGGTAGTCCATTACCGGGCAACAAGCCTCTGTGGTTGCGGTTGGCATCATACTCAAATGTTCGTTTGGGTTTGGGCAAAGGGTTCACTGTAATTCCAGGAGAGTCCTGTGCAGAAGGGAGTTCTGGGCTCTCTGACCTGGTCGAGCTGATGCTGAACCTCTGCTTGAGCTTAGAGAGTCTTTCAGACCCTGGACAAGCTTCGGGTTCGGTGGCCACGGAGCAAATGCTGCTCCGCTTGCTGCCACAAGTGCTGTCCAAGTCCTCTGTTCCACTTATGGTGAAAGACTTGTGTCTGGACTTGTCAAGGCCGTAGCAATTATTAAGATACTGCGGAGGAGATGAAGAGGGACTTTCCTTCAAAGTTTGTTCAATTTTTTTAATGCGGCTGAGCACGGCTGAGGTCTCCTTGCGTGCCGAGATTGTGCGGAAGAAAATTCCAGAGGACTCTGTCATCGAAGCCCTCTTCTGGAATCTTACAGGAGCTTCTCGATCCGATACATGCTCATCTTCCTCAGTCTCAGGGTAGGAGCACTCGGAAAATGCTGTGCTCATCCTCCTCACAGCCTTAAAGTCAAAGGTTTTCTCGCTGCAGGGTGAGGACAGCAGGCTTGGGCAAACTTCGCTCCCACCTCCAGGCCTCTTCTCCAGGCAAAGGCTCATCCTAGGCAGAGCCGCATTCCGACCCTCCCATTCTGAGATCTTTTTGAGTATGGCAACAGATGAGGTGCAAGTCCCTTTATGACTGAGTGAAAGCGTGCGCTTGTGCCCAAGCTTGTTTGTAGGTCCTACTGAAAGAGTACTCCAGCTGAGGGGTCTAGGATTCAATCCATCCCCCACAGCGGGGGCCTGTTGTGGCTGGTTCTCCTTCTGATCCTGGTTATTGCCACTTGGTGGGTTATGGATGGAGAGCCTCTTGTCCAGACAGTTAATACTCCTAGATTTGGTGAGCCTGCTTTGGCATTCAAAGTCAGTGGAGAGTGAGGCGCCACTTCTCAAGCTGGCAGTCTTACAGCTCCAGTTCTTTTGGGTCCAGAGTTTAGCGTCAGCTTTAGCGTACCTTCCCTGCTGACTGGCGTCCTCACTGCCACTGAGGTGAGAGGAACATGACTCCTTTCCAGTGGTAAGAATTGGAGGTGGGGACACAGACTGACACCTGAAACAAAAGTAAATCAGAGGAAAGAGTCAGAAAACCTCCAATAAATTGCGTTTGGTACAGCAGTGTTATTTCCTTACAGTGACCGTGAGAACACTTATAAGTACTGGTTACAACAAAAATGTGTTTTAAGAAAGTCAATTTAACAAGTAAAATAAAACTACAAGTAATGCAGAAGGAGAACAGGTTTCAAATAAAAGGAGATGTCAGTTAAGTCTAACATGGGAAAGAACAATAACAATATGACATAAATTTAGCAGTGCCAATGCAAACAGAAGCACAGTATAAATGAATATATGGATTCCTCCACAAAATCACTTTGGAAATAATTTATACGGACCTCGCAAACAAAAAAAAACATTTAAACATTAGACTTGAGAGATATAAATGAACTCACCCTCACTAACCCTCACCGTACGTCCACTATAGCAACTGTTTCTCTTTGCGTACATGTCAACCTCAACATCATTCCCAGGCCCATTGTTCACAGAGCAAACAGACGCTGCTCACTGGTGAGCAATGAGATGAAAAACTGTGCTGACCTCATTTCAGTCTCATCAGACACACACACTTTATTATCCACCTAAAACTCGAATGCCGCTCATGAGCTTCCAGGAACTAGAACTCGACTTGGCCCACACCTCTGTGAAATTGAGGCAGGCAGATCTGATGTCACAGCGGTGGTTAGAATAACAAGTGCAAGCTGGGAGGAGGCCAAGAGTATGATCCAGTGTGCAGGTTGGAACAGATCAACTAGAAACCTCACCATAACGCCCTTCCCTAGTAAAAGGGAAAACGCCACACCACCTGCAGCCTCACTGATCTTGCATGGAAATGAGTGTACAAATCACATCATCACCAAATATTTCAAGCAGACACGTCACATCGGTTGTCCGTAGACACTTGTAGTACAATCTCCTGTACCCAACATTTACAGAGAAAATTTATTTTTTACAAAAATTACACAATTTTGTGTTCTAAATGGTCCAAAGGTTCACCCAACAAAGGCATTAACTATGCTACCATCGTCAGTTTTTCTTTCTTAATACCACTAAATTCGACATTACAATCTATAGTGGAGAAAGCCAAACATGTTTAAAAAGTACATAATATACATATAAATACATCTACGCAACCATTTGAGATCAGTGAGATTTTAAAGGCTGTTTATACTTTTATTTAGCAAGGATGCATTAAACTTATCAAAATATTTTTTTTTTCTTACAAATGCTTTTCTTTTATCATGGCTTCCAAGAAAATATTAAAGGGATAGTTCACCCAAAAATGAAAATTCTGTCATTAATAAACCAGTTCCAAACCGTTTCATCTTCTCTTCATTTTGGGTGAACTAACCCTAACCTAAATTGCCATATTATATTGATTTTTACAATACATTATATTATGATATCCTTTTCTGTAGTAAATCTGACAGTTGCATAATTAAAACTTATTTCTTAACTAAAACATAAATCTTTACTCGTCAAAACCATGTACACAAAAGTACAAATTTAGGGAAATAAAGAAACTGATAAAGATAAAGCTGTAGGCCTCTTTGTATTAAATGGTGATTGGTGACAGAAAAATGTCATACTTGAGTCTGAATAATATATCCTGTGTTGAAAAATATTCTTGAGGTTCAGCCTTTACAATGGATCCCTGGTTTGAGAACAACAGTCTAATCCTGGATAATCAAACGGAAGGGATGGACCGATGCCAAATCTGTCAAAAGGAGATGAGGGATATTGTTTAGGAGGCCAATCTTTGCATCAAAGCTGGTATTTATAGCACAGTTAAACTTCTATCATCTTTGTTCAGATATTTTCCATAGAATAAAAATACCTCCACGACTGCCTGGGCTGCCACTCCGACACAGCATAGATTATTGTTTCTATAAATGCAATATTAGGCTGATGTAAAATCCTTTGCACAAAAGAAAACATCAGTTTGAGGATTCTTTCATTGAGTCCTCCATGAGTTTGTGTCTGTGGTCTGAGGAGGTTCTCTGAAAGGTATGGACAGGGCCAGTAAAAACAAGGCCAGTTTCGGGGGAAGCCAGCTGGTCTGGCCACACATGACTGAGTGGGATGCCTGAGCTGGTTTGGCTCTTCCTGGGTCTTGAGGGCAATGTCAACCACAAGCCTTTTCCTGTTAGAGAACCATGCCATGATGGTAAAACTATATGGTTCCAAAGCACACATCAAAAGAAATATGTCAAGCCCAGAGCCAGTGTGTTCTCCCCCACAAAAATGTGGATATTTCATCTGTGATTGAGTTATTTTTTCAGCTATTATCTTTGCTATAAAAAGGGCACATTCTCAGTGCAAGGCCTACCTACCGCCACCCTCGTCTGACATAAATCTGCTTCTTCAGCATTCTCCTTTGCTTGTGATTTACAACTGAAGCCAAAATATCCATGTCTAGGAAGAGAGGCTAGCATGCCATCATTTTCCCTACACACAACTTCGCATAAATCACTTTTGCACAATTTCCTTTGGTAAATATCTCTGACATCAGAGAGTGTTCATAGTTAATTATGAATCTAACTCCTCTCATTCTTCAAGGACTGTTCGTTCTTCACTTGTAATGATAGAAAATACACATTCCCAAAGGCCACAAATAGAACAAAGCCTCTTTTCTAATCAACTTCCTGCTTTTGCTCATAACCAGGATGTTTACTTTAGCTTTGTATACAACAGTTTGGCCAGTGAAGTACCGATGGACTCAATTATCTATTTCAACTACTCCTCAATTATAGATAAAAGTTCTGGTTATCATAAGCAATCATTGCCTATAAATATTTATGATTAATCGTTTTACTCTGTCATTTAAAAACAGATTTGTAAAATTGTATTTTCTCTATAAAACCACGCTATAGAGCTGCACATCTAAAAAATATTTATACAGAGTAAATGTGAATTGCTACAAAAATAATGATCCAGATCTGATACACTGAAATTGCTCTAGAAGTTGATTTAAAAATAGATTAACACCAGAACAGTGCTAAGAAACTGTTCAAGACCAAAACATCTATTAAACTAGTTCATTTTTACTATCAGATCATATCATAATAAGTGTTAAGGCCTGTTCAACTATAACTTAATTAGTCTACACCAACAGAAAATAAGATTCTGTTTAAGTGCACACTGAAACCAGACACACCTGCTGCTTTACATGCTCAAGCATCAGGTGGACTCTGCGGTCAGTGTTTTTATTGTTAATGAGCTGCAAAGTGATTCCAACAATATCGTTCTTCTTTATTGTTATCATTATAGCTGTGGTGTGGCCTTTGCCAATCTCATTTCATTAGGAAAAATCCTACAACTTATAGTTATCATCTTTGGTGTGAATGGGCTTTCTGGGGGAAACAAAAACTGTAAAAGCACAAACAATGGACAATAACAGCTGACTCATCATCATGACTGATACCTGTCTGAGTTTTCCTGTGGACCTTTAGCCGCTCCTGCTTTTGGTGCGGTTTCGGAGCTCTTGTTGGCAGTCATCTCCCTCTGACGGCCCCCTCACCTGTTTAAAATAAGTTACTTTGATAAGAACGTGTGTGTAATGACCATTAAAGTTAAGGTACTGAACACTACTGTGCTAGAAACCATTATGCTGATGATGATCTCTCTACAAACAAGACAGAATGTATGAAATGGCAAAGACTAAGTATTTTAATTTGACCTGTGAACATATTTAATGAACAACATTGATAGAATATAAATAGTGGAAAATTATTATTTCTAGTGATTATGAGAAAGGCTACAAAAGCTTTAGACATGGCACACAACATTTGAAATAGATACTTGGGCAAAGAGTCTAACCCATGGATTAACCCTGTCTGGAAAAGATGAGTCAAAACACAAGAAATACGGACCTTGAGCTCTATAAAAGAAGAGCCCTATCATCCCTGTAATGCAAACAAATCCCTGACCCTCACAAAATGTCCCAGACAGCCCTAGCATGCTTTAAGAGAAGGGTGGGTTTTGTTTTTAGATGCAGGTAATAAATCCTGTTTAAGATACTGATGAATAATATATAACACATATCATTTAGAAAAATAAAAATACATGCCAGCTTGAAAACAGATGTATACATTCTGGTATTGTGGTTGCTTGCTTTCTTGCCCAAGTAAAAAACAAAAAGCCCACCTCAGAACCTGCTTTAACATACTGTATGGGATTTCTGGCAATTGTATTAACTGGCAGGTGAAAATCTTGAACTAGATCTATTAGAAGAAAAAGTAAAGGCAAATATTGGTTTTAAGTCTTTTAAGGGTTTTCTTTCCGACCCCCAAGTTTGAGCAATAATAATAGTGATTCTTGCCAAGCACCGCTAATAACAGCAACATTAAATTGTAAATTGATTTCTACAATCCCGGAATATGCAGTCAAAAGAACAGCAGCACTACGACCCGAAGGTAATTACAGAGCAGGTTTACATGGCCTGTAGTATAAGAGAGGTTCTAGAAATCTGTTTGTAGAATCAGAGAGCCATGCCAAATGCCTTTAGTCTATGAAGCAATGTTTGGAGTGTGTTTGTATTAACGTCTGTTTGAATAGAGTAGCCAAGATTAACAGAGCTGAGCTAGTCTCTTGGCTCATTAAATAGTGATTGCTTTTTCCCATGAACATTTGCACCTAAGGTCTAAAAAAGCCCCTGCTTACCGACAGATATTAGTTTTACAAGCTGGGTCAGGGAGTTGTGGTTTAGGAGCTTTGAACACATGGGGACTCAGCCAGGTTGCTTGTTGGGAAACAGGGGGCTACTTTTTCATTTTGTCAGTTGAAGCCAAAAAGATTTTGATGAGCAGTAAATCAGATTTAAAAGGCCATGCTTTGCACAGCAATTCCCTTGAATGACATTTTCTGGGATGCATACAAATTAAGCTCAACTGACAGAACTTACAGCATGATGATGATTTTAACACAATATTGTCCTCTTCTTCAAAAAATAATACTCTTAACAAATTAATTCATGTAAGTGTTTTCATCAAATTATATATTGTGCTTTTTAATCCACCAAAATTTGTGTTTTAATTACTTCAGTTGTAAGTGTCTCATTGTAACCTAGTATTTGCTCTTTTTTTAAAGGAACCAAGGAGAAATTATCTTTTGTGATTATAACAAATGCAGCTGCCGGAGCCTAAAGTTGCGATATAATGAAAGAAGCGAGAAATCTTTTCTTCCATATTGTGTTGTACATCTGAGTGAAATGGATGATCCAAAAAAATGTAGGACATGGTCTTGGATCTATCCATCAGTTGTTGATTTTAAGAAAGAGGCATGGTTTAAGTGGACAAAATGATTGGAGAAGTCCGATACCAGAGAGAAGATTAAAACATTTTCATTAAAAATTACAAAGGTCAAAAAAATCATTAACAAAAAGATCAATAATATCCATTTAATATCCATTTAATGCTGACTTCAAATTGTACAAAATCCAGAATTTTCTATTAATGTAACTATGATCTCAGATGTTCTCCTCACCACAATCACAGGCTCTTGACACCACCACAACCCCTGCAACTACAGTCTTCACACCCAGAGAGATCTTAATTAGCCTCTCCTCACAACCACAGCACCATGTGCATACCACTTGCTACTTCCTCCCATCAAATTAGAGGGCCTAAGAGGACAGAAGTGGGGAAAATGAATCTTCCACATGCAGAGGGAACACCTCCCATCTTGGCATGCGTTCACTCAAACTGTTGTGTACAGTTTATAAGGAGGTCAATATTACAAGCACTGGTTGGGTGTAACTGGGTGCACTGGGGGCTTGTTTACAGGAAGTTATTGTATGCAGTAGTCAGCCAACCAGCAGTGGAGCTGAAAGCCCAACAGAGACAGATGAGGGGATAGACAGCATTCCTTCTGTCAGCCATTTCCTGTTTCGGAGGACTGCAAAGAACATGCATCTTCAATCTAACTGGAGGGCCTTCTAACAGCTCGCTTCAGCACTTACAGTTTATGTTCACGCTTGATTAATTATTGATGATGTCTTCTTACTATAATACTACTGCACTGGCAGTGAACAGAGGCTATGTTGTATATATACACTATTGTTCAAAAGCTTGTGGTCAGTAGGATTTTTATTTTAAATAAACGTATACTTTTATTCAGTAAAGAATGCTGTTCTTAGAACTTTCTATTAATCAAAATATGATGAATATCCTTAATATTTTTCCACAAAAATATTAAGCAGGAAAAAAAATTGAACATTGATAATATGTTTAATAATAAAAAAAAATTAAACACCAAATCAGAATATTAGAATGATTTCTGAAGGATCGTGTGACATTGAAGACTGGAGAAATGGCTGTTGAAAATTCAGCTTTGCCATTGCAAGAATAAATTCAATTTTAAATATATTAAAATAGAAAACAGTTATTTAAATGGTAATATTTTAAAATATTTCTGTTTTTACAGGAAAAAAAAATCTTACTGACCCCAAACTTTGAACAGTAGTGTAGATTTCAGTTGCAAAGATTTGAACTTTCACAAAAATGAAAATCTATCTGGTTCAGAACTACCCATCTCTAAGGTTAGGGTGATCCAATGCAGTGAGATGGCTGAAAACAGTTCCAATCAGTTGTTGTTATTACAGAAAATCGCTTTTGCTGCAAAAGAACGATAAAATTATGATCAAACATAACTGAAAATGTAAATATTTTCATCTATGACATGGGAGGCACATATGTTTTCCGAAATCATTTTTCCCAGATCTAGACTGAATATCCATTTGAGCTGTTGAAAAGATGAACAGCTGTAAAATAAAGTTTTCTGAATATGTAACTATATTAGACTGTTTTATCATCACTATCATTGAGACTGCAGAGCAGATTCAGCTCCATTTCATTGACAGTCTTCTTCCATATAACACATTATAAAATTACAGTACCTCACAACCACAATTAAACATACACTTTTCTAAAACGTTTTGGATAAAGGAGAGTTGATGCATTTAAAAATAAAAAGTGATTTCATCCTAAAACGAGTTATGGCCTCAAATTGACTGAGAAGTATAACCTGCTTATGTCAAGAAATACTGGAAAGGAAAGAGGCTGAGTGTGATTGACAAGTTGATTATTGAAGATCCTGTTCCACGTCAGTCTGCTCTGCAACAGATGACAGAAAAGAAACATTCCTTTGTTCCAACAATGTATCACTAAAACATTAAATGTAATTACTAAGCCATGAACTCTAATACCAGCATACATAAGATTTACAACATATCCTTTTAGGAAACAACAGTCATATTTATTTTGATTGTCTTCTTAAACCTATAATACTAAACCTCCATCATTATGATTCAATTCTCCAGTTTCCATGTTTAATATGCTATACACTGTGACTGTTCATGATCTGCACAGTGGCACCATTTCAGCAAGAAACAATCATCTCTTTCTCTCAGATATTGATCTACAACAGGAAGAGCAAGAGCTGTTGCTCTATTTTACTCAGAAAAGGCCAGAAAACCACATAACCTTAATAATTCCTACCGAACACACTGTAAAAGACAATAAATGCTTTATGTTTATTTAGACTTGCATGTAATTAAGAATGGTTCTTGGATTACTATGTATGCCATAGATCCAAAAGACAGAATAACAAGTCAATTACAGAATATTTCCCAATCACAAGCTGAGTATGTTGGAATTAAATGGTAATATTTTAAAATATTTCTGTTTTTACTGGAAAAAAAATCTTACTGACCCCAAACTTTGAACAGTAGTGTAGATTTCAGTTGCAAAGATTTGAACTTTCACAAAAATGAAAATCTTTCTGGTTCAGAACTACCCACCCTAAGGTTAGGGTGACTTTCAATACAGTGAGATTAGCTGAAAACAGTTCAAAGTATTGTTGTTATTACAAAAATCACTTTTGCTGCAAAAGAACGATAAAATTATGATCAAACATAACTGAAAATGTAAATATTTTCTCTTCTATGACATGGGAGGCACATGTTTTCCGGAAACCTCTTTTTTTCCCAACTAGACTGAATATTTTCACTGAGCTGTTGAAAAGGTGAACAGCTGTAAAAATAAAGTCTGCTGAATATGGAACTATATTAGACTATTTTATCATCACTATCATTGAGACTGCAGAGCAGATTCAGCTCCATTTCATTTACAAACTTCTTCCATATAACACATTATAAAATACAGTACCTGAAATTACAATTAAACAAACATTTTCTAAAACGTTTTGGATAAAGGAGAGTTGATGCATTTCAAAAATAAAAAGTGATTTCATCATAAGAAAACGAGTTATGGCCTGCAAATTGACTGAGAAGTATAACCTTCTTATGTCAAGAAATACTGGAAAGGAAAAGAGGCTTGCTGAGTGTGATTGACAAGCTGATTATTGAAGATGCTGTTCCACGTCAGTCTGCTCTGCATGGATGACTGAAAAGAAACAGGGTTTGTTCCAACAATGTATCACTAAAACATTAAATGTAATTACCGAAGCCATGAACTCATAATACCAGCATACATAAGCATTATAACATATCCCTTTCACAGGAAACAACAGTCATATTTATTTTAGCTTGCTTCCTAAACCTGGCTTCTTTAAACATCCATCATTATGATTCAATTCTCCAGTTTCCATGTTTAATATGCTCGGTAACCATGTGACTATTTCATGATCTGCACAGTGGCACCATTTCAGCAAGAAACAATCATCTCTTTCTCTCAGATATTGATCTACAACAGGAAGAGCAAGAGCTGCTCCCATTTCACTCAGAAAAGGCCAGAAAACCACATAACCTTAATAATTCCTACCGAACACACTGTAAAAGACAATAAATGCTTTATGTTTATTTAGACTTGCATGTAATTAAGCATGGTTCTTGGATTACTATGTATGCCATAGATCCAAAAGACAGAATAACAAGTCAATTACAGAATATTTCCCCAATCACAAGCTGCAGAGTATGTTGGAAAAAGCCATTCATGCCACGATTTCAAATGAGATTTCTAATGGCTTAAATAAAAAAAATTCAATTTAGGAATTCATGTACTCAATTGATCTACCAGCAAACTATAGGGATGCACCGATACAATTTTTTTCTGGATTACCTATTACTTCTACCAAGAATCTAGTCCATTCAGTGGACACTCTACTAACCCATGAGGTCACAGGAGAAGATTTGTAAATGGCAGTGAAGCGACACAAATGACACTGGTAGGTTACATGACAGTAACTACATGGCAGACGTAGTATGCCCAAATTTCATTCGTACACCCCTTATTCATACTATAGAAAGTACTTTTGAATGGTCACTAGGTAAATTCAAATGTAGTACTTACTCAGACAGTACCCAATTTCGGAAGCACCATATTTGTTACATTTGCATCAAATGCCAAGTACACTTTGGGCTAAAAGTATGCGAATTATGTTGTAGAAACCAATGAGAAAGTGTCTTTCGTAATGTTTAATGTTTCCCATACATTGATTTATTTGTGGCGGCCCACCATAATATAAACACTGACCGCCGCAGATAGATATTCCTTTTTCTGTTAACTTTTTATTTTACTATTTAAAATGGGTAAAATCTTACTTGAGTAGAGCTGAAGTTGACATATGTTGACTGGCTCAGCACATCTCTCTCACATTACAGCGAACATGTGCAGTTAAAGAAGGAGAAGACAGCTGACGAGTTTACTAGGACTTCACGAAATCATGAACACGGTCACCAGTATTGTTGTGAAAAATACGGTTTTCGATACATATCAATACTTACATATCTAAAACGGTTTCAATACTCTTTTTCACAGTATCTCTCCACCGATACTACCAGCTGAGCTTTCTCACTCTCTTCTCTCTTTGACAAGTTCTGACTGTTTTACCATCTCAGGACGTTTTCATTAATGTAAAAATCTACCTTATCATCATGTTCTAGCCTTGTTATATAGTATAGTTCTCCCAATGTTATCAGAATTGGTGTTGAATATTGATATTTTTATTATATTGAAGTTAGAAATTCCAGTAAGCATGTAAGTCTGGTAAAAACACAGGATATTAGTTTTGATTCGTTTTTCAACTGATGTTGAACTAGCCTTCTGGGTTGGCCTACAAATGACCGACGTCATGACTGAACAGCTCCACAGCCACAGAGAGACCACCTCTCCATTAGCAATTTCAGAAACAGAAGAGAGAACATCTTTGTTCAATGTGTCCTTGAACAGAGGGTGGTTAAAAAGTAAGCTCCTTTATCAGTGACTCATACAAACACTATCTGAACAGCTTCCTCGGGTGAGAGACAGTGAGGAATGTTAAGGGTTCAAGACGAGACCATCGGGCCATGGCCTTGTCAACGACGACAGGTCAACTGACTAACGGAGCGATGCTCTAGTCAAAAGGAATGCACTAATATTTGCCCCGTCCATCAAAGCGCACATTCAACACATAAGAGTTTCTGAAAGAGGAATTATTAAACTGACAGGGAGGGATTCATTTAACGTCAATAAGCATGACACCACAGACAGGGTACATATTTTTTGTAAGCTTTAGCGTGGAGATCACATAAAATTGAGGTTTAAGCTTCGCTCATTTTGCTGATCATTGACCAAAAAGTTATTTATTTTCTTCTGGAAAAAAAAACAACTCGGCCTCATTGAACCTGAATAGCAGAAGTTGACTTGCGTCCAATCAAAATAATTCTGCACAAGATGAAAAGACCTGTGTTTTAATTACATTTCTTGTCAATAGGGTGAATTCCTATAGGGTGAATCTATTTATCTGACAGTTTCTCCTGGTCCACAAATACAACAGCGGCTGTTAAAAAGGCACAGCAGCGTCTGCGCTTCCTGCGAGTCCTAAAGAAAAAACGTCTGTCAAAAACTACTGGTGACATTCTACCGCTCTGCCATAGAGAGTGTTTTGACATAGTGTCTTACGGTGTGGTATGGGGGCTGTTCAGGAGCTGACAAAAAAGCTCTACAGAGGGTCATAAAGAATGCGCAGAATATCACGGGCTGCCCTCTCCCTTTACAACAGGACATTGCAAACACTCGGTATCTATCCAGAGCAAAAAACATTGTTAAGGACTCCTCTGACCCCGGTCATCATCTGTTTTCCCTCCTACCTTCGGGAAGGCGATACAGGTCAATTAAAACACGCACGGCCATATTTTCAAATAGTTTTTGAAAATGTTAAAAATGTTAAGTTTAAAAAAAAAAATTTAGTCCCTGAACTAAGGGATGTTTTGCTCTATTTATTTATGTCCATCCTTGTGGACTGTGCAATCATTTCTGTATTTAGAGCTGCACTTTATTGCCTTACCTGCATCATTCACGTTTTTTACATGGATTTGATTACGTATAGTGGTCTATGTGTATGTGGTTATAACATTGTAGCACCTCTGTGTCGTATTGTAGCACCTCTGTGAGTAGTCTCTGAAATTTCATTGTATTCCGATGCAATGACAATAAAAACTTGAATTGAATTGGTCTTCTGGGACTTTTTGTACCTTTGACTTTTCCAGTGTATCAGATCTAAGGTGTCCCAGATTACCCCACATTTGCCATAATGGTCCCCGCTACTAAGCTTTTAACATCTCTGAAACAAGCAAACACATATTCTCAGTTGCTCCCACATGTCAAAACCCCCAAGAGAAAATGAACATGGTTTTGCATTCAACAGAGGCCATTTTGCACCAGAGACAATTACTCTTCCTCTTTTCTTTCCTCGTAGCCTGTAAACTCCAAGTCTATGTTGTTATTACCAAATCAGACATGACTGTGTGAAAATGGGGGTTAGATTACATCATAAATACCACAGGAAAGAGACACCCCCCTTCCAGGTTCTTAGCTCGCACCGTCATATGGTCCTCATCAGGGTGCTGGCTGAGATTTATATACTGCACAAGGTACGTTAATGCTGCTGTTATCAGCCAAGCACATTGTGTTTAGATTGAGGCAAGAAAAGATAATCAATGCATCTCTGGTGTTATGAGGAGTTTTTAAACATGCTCCCACCTGGACGAATCCCTCTGGTACCACTAATTAAAATTTCCCTGAAAAGTCTGATGGGAAAAGGAAAATGCAGAGCATACGAACGGTGTCTTTTGTTTTCTTTTCACTCAGTTTCAATCCCGAGTCCACAGAGCCTGTGAATAATGACAGAGGATTTGTCTCTGTGTTGGGGGCAGTGGGGTGGAGGGAATTGTTGTACCCTGTCGAGCTGCTTAAACGTCTTTCCTTCGGAGTCTTTCATGAACTGTGGAACTTGGTCTGTCACAGCGCCCAGCAGCTGCACGCTCCCCACACAATACCCACGATTCCTTGCTCCCAGAGTACTGACTGGACAGGCCAGATGGAACCAATTTTAAAGCTCTTTTCAGTCTCTGTCTTCCCTGACTTTCAGCTTTTACAGTTCTTTCTGTTTTCCAAGTCACTATAGCGAATGGAATCAAAGAAGATCTAGTTTGATTTTGGTGCTCATTTGATTCAAATTGTTGGGGTTCTTAAATTAATTTATGATTGAATCAATCGAGCGTAAATTCAAAATCATATTGGTATCCTAATAACCTTCAACTATGCAAACACTAAAAATAGAAATGCGTATATGAAACAAGTGTCCATTCAGTTCAAAAGACAGAAAGCAGTCATTTTCCATATACAATTTAGTACACCATACTTATCAGGATTTACAATATTTAAGTAAATATTGTGCTTTATCGTCAGGCAGACTGAAGACAGAACAATTGCTCACAATGAGCTATAAAACCTTATAGAGCCCCTATGAAAACCCAGTTGTGGCAAATATTATTTTAAAGGGATAGTTCATCTCAAAGTCTTTCATTATTTGCTCTTATTCGCTTTCCCTCATGTGGTTTCAAACCTGTTTAAGGTTTCTATTGTGCAGAACCAATTCAGCATACCAGTATGTGAATGATTTCTGAAGGACCATGTGACATTGAAAACAGTAATGGCTGCTGAACATTCAGCTTTGCAGTCACAGCAATAAATTAGATTAAAAAATATATATATATACAAATATGAAATTGTTATTTTAAATTGTGATATTATTCCACAATATATTCTTTATTATTAAAAAACTGCAACCTCTGTGAAAATAAGAGACTTCAAATGACTATCAAAAACATTTATAAAACCTTATCCATTACATTTGAATGGTAGTAGTTGTATGGACCACTGGAGAGCCTGACAGATATGGCCACTACAAAGAGCTACACAAAAAAACGTATAATTGTCTCAGCTTGTGTTACATGAAGAAACACACACAAAGCCAAGTTAATGGCAACAGTATTTTTTTGGGTGAACTAATTATTTACACACCAAGCTATTTGAGTCATGTAAGGAAACCAGTCTTGTACATGTTGAGGCATCAGACTTGCATCACAGTCTATTGTGTTTGGTAGTTTACAGTGTATCACAAAGATTTAAGGGATGTTACACAACAAGAAGACAAAAAGCTTACCAATGATGACTCATGTAAACCCTTGTCTTGTCGGACTGACAGGTGACATGCGCTGTTTCTGTGTAATACCAATGACGCTCAACATTACACCAAGTTCCTTGATATGACTGCCCGGTGCCCACCCTAGACTGAAGAAGTTATTCAAGGACAGCTAATAAAATCTCCTTAGACCTGGGATGATAAATGTTTTATTAAAGCCTAGATATGACACATTTTGAAGCACGTCATCTTTAGGTCAGCCATCTATTAAAGCAAGTCACAACTTGATTCCTTTTAAAAGTGTCTGAGAATTACAGGTGTGTCATAAGAAAAACCACAATGAATGCACAGTCCCTTAAAGTCAATGATGTCCATTCAGTGCACTACATTGAAAAGGATTTTACAAGTTCAATTGTTCTTTTGTTATAGTCATGTATGCTGTAGGAACGTTCTTAGAAAGAAAAATGCAACCACACACTAAAACAATTACAATTATCAAGCTAGTAAATGTAACAATGAAAGAGCATAATGAAAATCGTTCTACATCTCGATAAAAAGTCAATAAACAGAATCTGGGAAGAAAAAAGCATAAATACGCAAGTAGTACTACACATAATACTGTTTGACACTAGATTCAGTGGAAATAAGAGTCCTTGCATCACTGTTATTTCAGCTGAAACACTGTGCTCACAAAATCACATTCATTGTGGAATGACAAGCTATCGTTCAGCTAGAGCTTAACCTTATGAAAAGTTTTGTTACGTATTATGATGGTGGCTGTCTATTTTCTTCAAGGTTTGGTGACATCCCACCCTGATCCATATTGCGCAAGCACTGGACAGAGAACAGAGCGGCTCCCATGATTGAGCTGACAATCCAGACCAATGAGAAGGAAGGGTCATTGTTCCAATAGCACAATAGATAGTCTGTTCAGAAAGTTAGGAAAAAAGAGCCTGCAGCTGCAGTAGCGGCCAAAACTGAAAGCAGTGGGCACTGTATACTTGAACAGTGATCATGTAACCTTCATGTGTACATGCCTGTGAGTGCATGTGCACAAATAAGTGCATGATTTTAGTGGAAACAACTGAAATGTGCCTTTATCCTCTCTCATTCAACATTTACATTTTACATTTATGCAACTGGCAGATGTATTTAAGCAAAGTGGATTGCACTGCAGTGATGCTATTGTTTTTAATTAATGTATAATTCCCTGGGATTCGAACCCATTACCTTGGCGCTGCTAATGCCATGCTCAACAACAAGTGCTTTGGCAACTAAACCAATCCATAAACATTTTGTGCTCTATAAGAGAAAGATATAAACCAAACTTGACCTTGGCTGTTCCTCAAATAGAATAATACTAAAAAAACGTCAGCCTATTACACGATTGAGTTAACAGACTCAATAGGAAATTACCAAATAAGGTAAAAACATATGGCTTTATACAGTTAAACATTTTTAACCACATTTTAACAAACAGTCGTGTTCTGAGCAACATTTACATATAAAACAGCTACTATTGATTTAGGCTGTGCCTCCAAAGCGAGTGAGCTGTCTATCTAACGTTAGACTAGATATTTGCACGTCATGTTTTTGAGCATTTTGAGGAATCACGAACGTTCCGAATTATAAGCATTTTTGTTCCATGATGCTCAAACATGCTTTCCAGCAAGTAAGTTCACTGGGTTTCTGACACAGCCTTTGTTTGCGATTGACTGTGCTGTTTTTCATACAATGTAACCCCCGCTAGAATGAGATCAAAGTTTTACCTGAAAGTAGCGTCCCGCTGTTCGTGCCATTTTGTTTAGGGTCTCATAAAAACACTCGCAGCGATGGCAAAAACTCATCGATTTGCCGGTAATACCTGAAACTTTTCCCTAAACTTCCAGGCATGTCCTTTCAAGCGGGGTAAATCCCTCCCTACTTGAGAACTCTCTCTGGCAGAAGGCTGAGCTAGTCGCCATGGAGACGGGTTGTTTTGTCCCCCGCTCGCTTCTACACGTTCTCGCGTTCCCACACGAAACTAAACAGGCTCTTTTTCTCACATGAGCCACATGGATTTGAATTTTACACGGTATGCTATAATGGCAAATTAATCGAGGTTAAAATAAGTGCCTTTCACATTTCACACTTAACTATTTTGCAGGATGATGTCATCCTGCCCCAGGAAAGAAAAACAGACCAGAAGAGCTCCTTATTTGAACAGGAATAAAAAGCCCATCGTACAAAGCGGTCTCCCAGGACACCGACGAAGTAGTTGAGGGGCTCGCAGAGAGATCCATATTAATTGGGCGAATCGTAATCACGTGCTATTCCGCTCTATTTCTTTGTAATCTTCTGTAAACGCGCGCGAATCTCAATACGTAACGAAAAACACTAACGGTGACCACAAAAAAAACAGACGAGCTCGGAATAACTGCCACCGAATAAACGACTGAAAGGGACAACAAATACAACACTAACGTTATCTTATCAATAAAAGTAGTGAGCAATAAAAAGTTAATGCAAGAACGATCTGCATAATTTAGAATTATAGAAACATGTTAATACGATTTGATTTCTCGTGACAGTGTTTTCTTGCTGCTATGGATTTCATTTCTAATGACTGCAGCTTGTTTAAAAGGGTTTTACAAAGAGCGTATTTTGAATTGCAAGCGAACACAAATTCTGTTTAATAAGATAGAGAATTCAGAAGATATATGTGATTTGCCATTACCCACATGCTACAGACATCTTCAGTTTCTCAGCAGCAGAGTACAATAACACATTGCTAACAGCTGTCTAAACTGTGGTATGCAATCGCATGTATGTGGAGCATAAGTTCAAGAACAAACAGACAAAGAGCCTTCGAAAGCGTACTTGGAGTGAAAATCCAGCCACTTTCTTCTAAATATTCACAAATTCTGATTTAGCTCAGATTCTTAAGCAATGGATGATTATGGCCATTTTTGTAGCCACACAACTGTAAACAGGGGTATTTCTACCATATGAATGCTTGTATAAGTTGTATGATAAGTTTGTGACAAAAAAAACAGCTGTTGAGTGTTAAGTTGACAGGAAGGAAAAGGTTATCAAACTATCAAAACTAAACTGAGCCAAATGTATGGCTTTAGATGTTAGGAATATCTACGGAACAAACCAAGCCTGTTAACTTTTTTAATCTTAGTGCTAACTGGAGAAAAATAAAATAATAGAATGTCAGAACATTTTGAGCAATCTGAAAACCAAACCTCCACGTTATCCACGTCTGTCATGAGCCAGTCTAATAATAAAATCCTGCTTTCAATAGATGAAGTTTGACGAATTAAAAACAGTCTCTGTTGGATTGAAACTTGCGCAAATAAGCACCCTGCTGCCAAATAAGCAACCGCAATAAGAAGCAGGGATCTGTGGTTGACAAAAGCTTGAGGATGACAACATGTTCATAACTTTCTCTGGAACTCTTTCGAATTGTACCAATACCTCAGCAGAAATGTGGTTTCTGGTGTTGGAACGAGATGTGGGAGTCTTTCTCAAATCTGTATTAAATTGCTTAGATAATATCTCAGGGACAGTTATGCCAAAGATCAGGGTTCCAAGAACAGTCATTCACTCCAGGTGTTATTTAAAGAGAACTAATGCAAGAAGCTCAAGGAAAAGTAGTGTTGGGTCAGTCTTAATAATAAGAACAATATAGAAATGTATGTGTTTATTTCAAAACATTGAGAGACTTGTACAATAAAGCTGCTGTGTTTCTATTGCAAAACCCTGTTATAAATTAGAAAGATTAAGTTTAGTATACTACTAATATATATTAAGGTCAAATCCTAGTTTGTCATGTTACTCTCACGTTGCAAGCGAGCAATCGCTATATTTAACCTTGCATCGTGATTTTGAGCAGGCCATGTCAAGAACACATTAGAAGCCCAGACTAAACATCTCCCATGGTAGAGGATGCCTGTTAGGGTGATCATGACACTAAAATATCCAACTGAAAGTGTTTCTAATCTAAAAGCCAAACATCCCGTTTTCTAATCATTGCTTTCTAAGTGTTGACCCAATCGAAACATAATGCATTCTCAATATGGCCTCTGGATAACCAAGCTCAGCAGTGGGAACCACAACATTGGGCTTAATTCTGTTGTTGTGTGCAGAAAAATATCTACAACTTCTCCACATGGGCTTTGTTTTTAATCGGTTGGCAGCATATAACAACTCCACAAATTCCACGTAAGTGTGTCCAGCACATAATAATATTCGAATAAATCCTCACAGCAGCACTTGACTGGTAAGGACTGTGATAAATACTTGACATGCTTTCCCCTGGGGTATCTCATCATCCCTGTGATTGCAATTACGGAAGTCTCAAAGCTCCTTTGGTCTTTTCTCAGAGGAAGTTGGTGAAATATGCAGCTGTATTTTTCTGAGGATCTTCTTTTTTAGCATTAAGAACATTTTAAATTGTCTGCTACATATACTACATATTAACTTAAAGATGAATAATTAACCAAGTTTATACTACTAGTGATTGAGTTAGATTCATTCTGTTGTTTTTAACACATTTCTAACTCTACAAACTACTACTTGGGCCTTCCACCTTTCATTGAGTTTAAAGTTGCCTACCAATGGATAGCCAGTATTACCAATGAGTGTTGTCAGAATGAGTCACAGCTAATAAAAACATCACAATATGATTCCAGTCCATCAATTAATGTCCTGTGAAGCAAAAAGCTGCATGTTTTTAAGAAACAAATCCATTATTAAGGCTTTTTTATTTTAAACCCATAACTATGCCTCCTCCAGTAAAATAGTCCATCCCCAGTTGTCCTCTCACATCAAAATGCATTGACTTATTTGTTTAGAAATGGATTGTTTACACTTATAAATAGTGATTGACCTGTGCATATGTCATATTAAGACAAGACAAATTAGTTTTTACTGAAAAAAGCAAACCTGTGGATAGATGACTCATATTTTTAAGTTGAAATATCTTGATGGATCGGTTTCCTACGAACACACAGATTTCACTTCACAAGACATTAATAGATGTACATGAAGTTGTGTGGATTACTTGGGATTTTGTTATGTTTTATCAGCTATATGAACTCACATTACGGCACCCATTCACTGCAGAGGATCCATTGGTGATCTACATCTTGGATGGATGGTCTGATCGTAGGTAAATGTTCAGCAGATTTATTTAATTTTCATTTGGGGGGGTTAACTACTCCTTTTACATGTTACATTGCCATGATGGAAAACATAATAACTGTTTGGTTTTTAGGGTATTTCCTTTCATCTGATTTGTCTTTTTCAAATACACTTACATTTCCACTACCAAGTCAAAAGTACAATTTACACCTGTTAGAGTAGTTAGGTGCATGAGAAACATTATGCCAGACCCATTCAATTGTTTCCTCTTCCTTGAGCACATTTGTAAGGGCTCCATCAGTCATGTTCAGCAAAAAACACAAAATCTCCAAAACACAACATATCTGTTTCCAACAGCCCTGAATATTCACCACACCCTTACCACAAAGTATTCGCCACAGTCATTCTGTTCAGGCATTTAAAAATACAAAGCAGAATATTGTATTCAATATTCAAGTTATACTTGGATAATGCTCAAAATATGGGAAAATATATTTTTGTATTATGGGTCATTCTAGTGTTCACAATCTAACCAGCATAGGAGTAAAAATAATTTTAACAATAAATAACCGATGCAAGATGAAATAATCACTGAAACAAAAATTTCTTTTTTTTAACACAAAACACAAATATTATAGTTTAGAGTGTGTTTTTTTCTTCATTTAGAGTGACTTTCAGGGTCTTCATACTTCTCCTTGATGTATTTTTATAACTAAAATAAATGAAAATGAAAGGTAGCATTTTGGAACTTGAGCACAAGTCAACCCAATTACCATCAACTCAGATACCTTTCTGAAAGCATAATTGCATATTTTAGCTGGAGATAATAACACTTAACCACATAATGTGCCTGACAAAGTGTTAAAAAGTGCACATATTTTGACATCAATATGAACCATTGTTTCCAGAGTTTATTGCAATGTTGCAACGACAGAATTACATTTTTAACAAAGGCAAGGGCACACCAAAAAGAAACATTCAAGATAGATATGAACCATGATAAGCCAATGGGAAAGAACAGACAGCTTTGAGGGAGGCAGACACACTCAGAAAGAGAGATACAGAGAGCTGTGGTTTGTGCCCTAATCATTTCCCACACTGTAGCCCTGAGGGACAGACAACCAGATGATGGGGTTATTTACCACAGAGATAAGAAAGAGTGTAAAAACAGTGAACTGTTGCTGTTAGTGTGAGGTCAGACTGAACACGTCTACATCTAAATGTCACATATTAACATGGCAATAGCAAAACTCAACTAATGAGCACAAAATAATTAATCCTAAAAATACATATTTATATTCTGATTAAATATAACAAGTGCTGTTAATTTCTTTTCATACTGCCATAATGATAATTATAAAAACTGACTAAGAAGCACCCATCAGTTTTCTCAGTGATTTTAGGTTTAAGAGCGCCTCCTTGTTTCTGGTTCACAGTAAAACACCACAGATGAGTTTATGAATCTCCAATGCACACTATCCATCCTGATTAATAAGGCTACTGTCATCCACTGCTCTCATAGCCGTGTTTATTATACCTCGTATAATGAAGGACATTTTATTTCCCCTGTCCACAGTTCTAGCGTCTTCAAAATACATTCGAGGCTCGCTCCATTTTAATAGTTCATATCCAAACGCATGCAAACTTTTCTGTTATGCTGTTATTATTAACCTATTATTTAAATTTGACTGTTATTTATATTTTCTGTTATACTTTTATTTGTGTCTCTACAGACAACTTTTCAACAGGCCATTTCATAAATAGTATATATATATATATGCAGAAAACAAGAATTTTAAAAGAGTTGGAGCAGCGAACATAAAGACAGTCAGATAAAGAAATCCCTACCTTCTGTGGGTATGTGACGCTTGGGTTGTTAAGGTGACTTTTTCACATATCCATGCTGTGTAAGTTAGTTTTGAGTGGAGTGCGTTCTGATCTATCTGTCCCAGTGTTTATGGCTGGGAGGAGGAGGGAGGAGTGCAGGAAATGATGAGAACCGTTATGTGAGATATGTGATATGCATGTTAAACCATTTCACGCTGTCTAGTTCATTTATGAGGTAAATAATGTAGGGTAAACTAATATGCTCAGCTTTTCAGTAAAAGACTTTAAATGATCAGTGCACAGTGTTTATGATGTTAAAAGTGGTGTATGAGAAGGATATACGGTCACTGAATATTTGAGAGAATTCTCTTACTAGTTACAAGTAGTCGGCTCAATTTTAGAATTGTTTTTATAAACGTAGCACGTATAATTATGCGTAAATCTAGCTCTGTTCTTCGACGCTAATCCAAAAAAAACTGTTTGGGAACAGCGCCTCCTGTGGATTAAAAATGCTATTACCGTTAACCGAAACTGCGTCATCCGGAGCAAACGGAGACGAGAAACCACACATTAACAAAACTGTAATAGAAATCAAGAAGTCAGAACAGCTCTCTTTGTTAAATCGTGTACCTGAACATTTCAATTATTTTATATATATATGTATGTGTATATACACAGATAGTAATGACAAATAATATAATTATGATGCCATCAAAGCATGTAGGCTACTTTATGAATACTCTCCTTAAAAACAACAACAAAAGGAACTGTTGTACACCACAATTAATCTAAATGTACACCAAAATAGAGAAGAACTGAATTGGGAAGTTAGTCATACAGCATATAATTTGGGGACAATGACAAAACACATTCACTTATTATTATTTACATATAATAGCCGACAGGAAACAGCAAGGTAAGAAAGAGAAGAGTAAGAAAAGAAGGAGGGGTAATTTTACACTGTACAATAAGACTGTAAATTAATATTTTGAGTTCAGTTACACTTCTGACATTTCTATAAAAAGATTTAATGAATAAATGCATCACCCTAATTTTATGAGTAAATTGGCACTTCTATCCTCACGTCAAGTTCAGTGACTGGAGTAGAAGTCAACTTTGTTTTGCTAATTTTAGTGTGAATGA
This sequence comes from Gymnocypris eckloni scoliostomus, assembly GCA_027564155.1. Lineage (NCBI taxonomy): Eukaryota > Metazoa > Chordata > Actinopteri > Cypriniformes > Cyprinidae > Gymnocypris > Gymnocypris eckloni. Next base: position 26,976,386 of record CM050413.1, on the reverse strand, counting down.
TTTCAAAATGCAAGAACACCGTGATAATTAATGCAAACTGTCTGTATCAAGCAAACTCTTATAATAAACAAGGTTTAGTCGCACACATTGGTCAAGACGACAAACCTACACATCAAAAAGAAATAAACACAATGGAGTCACTGGGGGTTGCTCAGGCAGACATCATGGAGAAGACCCCGCCTTTAGCACAGTACCAGAGCCCACGGATAACAGTCCAGACTGTGAAGGCTTTTAGCTAAGCACCACATGGCGATCGAAGACAGATTTGCGCTGTTCTTGGACCTGCCTCTTCCAGCGCTGCTGAGCGTGCTCCACTTTGTTTAGCATGTTAGAGCCAGAACGAGAACGGGAAAGCACGGCATGGGCGTTGGCAAAGGGCTGCTGGTCCTGTAACAACAGAGTATAATGTTAGCACACTTTCTAGCATATGAATATCATTAATGACACGATAAAGTTCTACTGGATCTATAAAAGCATCTATTCCATTACACTGATTTTTCATCCAAACTACCAATACTTACAACTCATATCAAATCTTGTATCCATAGCAAAACACTTACCCCAACATCATCATCACTATGAATGAGCTGTGAATGGCCAAACAGCCTTCTCTTCAATATAGGCTCCAACAGTGTCAGATAGACCATATACAACAACAGAAGACCCAAAATAGACAGGTATGCAATAATGGTGCCCTGTAAAAGAGAGAAAATTATTATTTTAAATTAGCATGCTATATACCATACCATATAAAGACATTGAACTTACTTTGATGGTTCCAGAGCTCCTTTCTTCATATTTGCATTCACAGCGTAAACAGTATGCCTCCACATCTTTGCCTTCAACAGGCATCGGCTCCACCACATGAAGGCAATTACTGTGCAAATGATAGTATTTGAGAAGTTATGGATCAGTGAATAAAGAGTAATGGGGCTAGTTTATTACTGTAGACCCGTATTAAGACTAGAAAATCATTTACCAGTCCTTCAAGGAAACGTTTTGATTGTAGATCTGGCCAGCAATTTCCTTGTAAGGTGGACAGATACATTTGCACCTGATGTCTTCTGAATTCTGTGAAGAGTGACCACAGATAACGTTACACAAGCTCATATAAACCAAGTTCACCATACTTTGGTCAGTTTAGAATCCACCAGAATTTATTTCTGATCATGTAAATATTCATTTGTTAATTTATTATTACATGTATTTTACCTTTTATTTCGCAGAAACATTGAACATGCTAACGGCTAGTTAGCACTGCCAACAACACGACAGGTTCACAACTAACATTACACACATTATATCGTTTATCTATTAAAACACAGTGAGAAATATCATATTTTACCTTAGCTTCGGATGTTTGTGCCGATAATATTAGCAGGAAACACATTAGCGATGAAAACGTCAACAGATTGACAGCGGCTCTTGAGGTCAATCGACACATCTTTTCGCTTCCGCTTATGACAACGTCGTCAAATATTGAAGAGAGATGTACCAGAATAACGAGTAACTTATATATTACATTAGCAACACATGCATTGGCAAGAATTCGTTTGGTCCAAATAAATGTCAACAAACAGTGTGAGGGCTGTACTCTGTTTGAGATATCAGCTGACAATCAGCAGTCGGTCGGTCCGCGCTTTATCACTTCCCTCCGGAAACACGGGGGTGGGAACCATTCTCCGTAAGACTGAACAGCGTTCTATCCTAGATCTAGATATACATGTATTTGGTTCTATCCGAGTTCAGCTCTATCGTTAAAAAAATTACCAGCACGATGTTATGCTTCAAACTGCATTAACTACAAATCGATCAGTTACAGTCATTTATTTTAACGTATTTTAATTGACAGTCTATTTAACCTATGTATAGGTCTAATATGCCTCATTTTATACAACTTTTTATTCTTAAAACAAGGTTATTTTTCATATTTATAGAATGATAAAAATAGATATTCTCTTTAAAACATTTAAATGTAATATGGCAAGAAAACAAATGTTTTGAAGCTGGCTTTATCAAATGTTCAGATTTCTGTTCTCAAAATATATGCAAATTAGTGCATATTTAATTATATAATGCCTGAATTTCCATATTTTAACATAACATTTCAGAAAATATTTGCAAGTCTTAATTCAACCGTGGAAGTATGTTGAAATATATTTTTAAAATTCAAACCTGGGTTGTCTTGCCTTAAGACATAATTTCAGTTTTATAAGTTTAACAAAGAAAAGTTGAATTTATCCAAGCACCCCTGGTTGTAAATCTCTGATTTAGACTATTGCGACTGCATAGCATTTGATAGAACAAAGACAGTTTGAGTGTATTTCTTTATTTACATGTGAGATGTACAACCATAAAAATATAAACATTTAATTTACTCTGCATATCATCAATGAGTAATTAATCCTACATCAAGAGCCTCTTAATCCAAAAGTCAATTTAGGTGATGCACATGTGACAGAAATGAATGCAGAGAAACTGAGAAGTGATATATCAAATGACCATAAAGACTAAACAGTACCCCTGAAAATATTGTGTACATCTACAGTTTCTTACTGGAAACAAATGAAGAATACACATGTCATGTATGAAGAAGGCTACAATGCAAAAAATAATACAATATAGTAACATGAGAGCTGATGCAATTTTTTTTTACATAATGTACAACATTTGCAAAAATGACTTTAACTGCTTTAACTTCCACTACATTCTTAGTAGTTCTCTGAAGTTTCAAAATAAGCTGGTCAAACATATTTTCACAAAAAATGGCACATTTTGTGAAAGGAACTAACAAGCAATCTAGCTGCTCTTCTTTTTTCTGACTATAATTCAGGCTGCAATTAACATGTTTAATGTTAATTAGGAATGAAACAGGAAGACTCATTTTCTTGAAAGGTGGCAGTTCATGTAATAATTGTTAGAAGGGCAGCAATATATCCATTCACTGGAAAAACAGTTCATTTTCTTCCGGAGAAAAAAAAATCCAATTTCGTATTTAGGAAAGATTCTTGTGAGCTCTCATCTCATCAGGTCCAAGAAGTCATCTTGAATCCCAATCCGTATGCAGGCGGCCAAGAACATTCAGGAATATTTGTTCCAGGTCAGTCATATAAAATTTGTCTGGAGAGCCAAATATTTATTCCGTACAAGATTATTTCACAAAATTCAGGGGCGTAGGAATCTCAAAACTTTGGAGCGGAGAAATCTGATAAATGATTTCGGAAACATTTCTCTAGACTCTTGTGCAGTGTAGTTGAAGAAGTTTTGTGGATGGGCCAGGACATCAAACAGGGCCTTCATAAGCTTCTTGTCCTGTTAAGTCAATTAAAAAACACCAGTACAATTTATTTTCCCTTTCTTCCACAGGGTGGCACTATTGTCTGTTTTTACTACTGCAACACCAAACCTCTTGATTTTAGTACTTGCCTTACATCAAAACTCACTTAAAATCAAGTTAACCTGTTTAAAAGTTGCTTTAAAAGACAAATTAATGCACTATATACCTTAAGAATTTCTTGATGATTCTCAGAGGCATATAATCTTCCATCCCTAACAATGTCCTCAATGAGCTCCTGGTAGTCCTCTAAAAGAAGCACAATAGACAGCATATAAATTACTCAGCATTCTTTGAACACCAATCATACAATACAAACACGTCAGCAATTCAATTCTCACCATCATACGTTACATATTGCACTTGGAAGCCTTTTCCACTGTTTCCTTCATTGGAACGGAACTGGATCCAGAGTTTCTTGGAGCGGGAGGTGAAGGCGATGGGTCGCTCATAAGTCTGGCACGTCTCATAAGTCGTCACTGAATTGGGCAGGGCTGTGGGAACAGTAAAGAAACTTCTAAAGACCTCTTCAGTGGCTTATTCGAGCTCCAAGAGATGAAGGAGAGCTCTAATGAGCCCATTAATGCGGCTCCTCCCCCCATTTCCTCACATGTGTATTCACAATCACCCTGCTGAGCCAATGCATTCAACACCAGATCAGAGCCCTGCAACACTCACAGCTCTTCCGCATGACCAAATAGTCCCCACACTCGTCTTCAATAGGAAGGTAGATCTCAGGTACCACAATGAGGATTCTGCGCTTGGGAGGAGGGGCGATGATCCAGGTGCACTCGATGTTGGCCGGGTAGTTACCGGGGTAGTTGGGGGATTCGATATAGCCGGTGAATTCTCCCAGCTCTCCTCCACAGTGCCTGTCTGGCAGGAACAAATTAAACCACTTAGGCTAGACTATACAGAGAACTAAATTACATTTTTTAATGAGAAAAGGATAGGCTGAATTGAAAGAATAAGCCCTTATTCTGTCTTTAAAAGAGCTCAAATTAAAGCTCTTTGTGAATTGCACTTACTTTTGCACTGCATAATATTTGTGGATCCGTCAAAATCGGTAGTAGTGTTTCCAGGGCAGGCAATGCAATAGTTTTGGCCAAACTCCATCTGATATGTTCCGATGGGGCAACGGATGCAACGGTGTGTGCTGGTATTGTAGTAATGCCCTGGGGAGCACTGGACTGTAAGAACAACAAAATCAGTTCACAAATCAGCATTTCTGTCTCAAAATGTATATTAAATATAGAAGAATGTGACATCTGCAAAGAACATCTAACATTTTAAGATAATACCCTTCTTTAAATCTGCTTAAAAAAATGTCCCAGCCTGACCAGTTAAAAAGAGTAGCAAACCCCTTAAAATTTGGTTGGGAGACCTGCTTAGGCTGTTTTTTCCCACCAGATTAGTCTTCATTAATGTGAATATACGCTACTGTTCAAAATGGGTCAGTCAGAATTTCTTTTATGAAATAATAGTTTTTTTTTGTCAGCAGGGAGGCTTTAAATTGATCAAAAGTGACAGTAAAGAGATTTATAATCTTACAAAAGATTTCCATGTCAAATATATGCTGAAGAAATGTATCACAGGTTCCAAAAAATATTAATAAGCACAATTGTTTTCAATACTGATAATATATGAAATGTATCTTACACCAAATCAGCATATTAGAATGATTTCTGAAAGTTCACGTGGCACTGAAGCCTGAGTCATGGCTGCTGAAGATTCAGATTTGCCATCACAGGAATAAAATACATTAAAAAGAAAACAGTTCAATTCTTCTCACCTTTAGTCTCACAGTCTTGGAAGGACACAGAACCATCATATTTGGTTGTAAGGCTTCCTCCACATAGGAAACAGGAAGTTCGGCCGACCTCAGGCTGATAGGTGCCTTGTTTGCAGGAAAACACGGCAAAAAACCATCACGGGACAGCTGACCAGGACGGCACTGACCTAGGATCAGAAAAATGTTAAGACAATGCCAAACAAATCAAGTTGAATACTTTATTGCCTTCCAAAGAAAGCAAACCGCAGTGATGTCATGCAAGTTCATTATCTATAAACTGCAGGCCTCCTCTCATCCCTCTAGAGACCACACTAAGTTGGCTACCACTGAGACGGACCCTAACAGCCCCTTTAGTTGTGTCTATCAGCAGAAAGTAGGAGATGGTATCTGCATAGTGAGCTTGCCTTTGATGACCGCGTCTGAGAAGCAGAAACATGGCGGTGCCTTTTTTCCTCAAAACACAAGATCTGGAATTCTTTGTTGGTGTGAATGAATCAGACAGTTGAGGATTTGCAGAACTGCATGAAATGACCCCTCAAAACACACTCACAATCACAAAAACTCAACTCAAGCTCAACTAACCATGAGCCTGAGAGATTATCATCAATACAGGTATGCTTCCTGTCTACTGCATAAACAAAAAACAGGATGTGATTCATACTCTTTCTTTGCAAACTTAGTTATCTGGGGATGACATCTCTCGGGTTAAATATGGTACATCTTGCACAGCGGAGAACACGGAAACTCTCTGTTAATTATTAATATGATTTTTAAATAAAATATATTTTGAAAATCTTTACATGTACACTGTTAAAAATCCAATTAACAAAATGTTGGAAGGGCAAAAATATTTAAATTGAGCTAATTTTATTGCTTGGCCTTAGTTGGGAGGACATATTATATTAAATTGTATTAATATATTAATAAAACATTAAATGAATGGTTATTTTCAAATCCAGACTACAATCAGCTATGCTAACATTGAATAAACACGTGCACTATACAACTTCAGTAAAGGTTGAGCCAACTATAAAATAACAATTCAGGCAACACTTTGAAGTCAGAAATTGACTGAACGTAATTTTTTTATAGAACTATAGTTACTAAATAATAATTAGCTGAAACCGCTTGAAATTGTTTTTATTTAATATATAAATGTAAAATTGTTCTTAAATATATACATGCATGTGGATGTATTTATATACACATAATAAATATACACAGTGCACACATATTTTGTAAACAAAAACTTATCTTTGGATGCGATTAATCACGATTAATCATTTGACAGCACTAAAGTGATAGCAAATATTTTATTTTATATTATTAGGTAATTATTATTAGGTTAATATGTTAAGTAATATACATATATACATAATAAGCCTGTGATTGTCATAAATGTACATTTTTAAGATCACCTCTGGTTTTAGGGTAAGTCTAATACCATCTTTAGTGTCATCTCTAACTGCTTTATCTTCCTTAATATTCAGGACTCTATTTCTTGAAGAAAAATACAGTGGAAAGACTACAGACTTGTTTGTTCACGAGCACGTCTCTGTGAAGTCTCACCTCCACACTCCGAGATGTTGCGTGCTCCTGTGATTCTCGGGATTCCCCTGCCCTCGGGTCCCGGGCACACGTCGCATGACACCTGCCCCTCTTCATCTTGATACGTCCCAGGAGGGCAAAGAAAGCACCTCCCCTGCTCTCCATCATAGTACGTGCCAACGCTGCATTTGACTAGTGCAGAGAAAAGTCAGAAATGAGAAGAAACAGAGACTACACTTGGAACACAAAAGAGGGGCCTCACATTAAGCTGCTAAAGGGGCACTGCAAATCGACCTGATACAGCTATGCCAAAAATTCAAACAAATAAGAGAACTGAGGCTTTCCACAGCTGCCTGATCCCCCACATCAAACAGCCCTCACACACATACACAATCCCTCACCTTACTGAACACGCTCAAAGGGAATATTACCTCGCCTAAACCTATGATGTCTGATTAAAGGGAGCGGAACAAAGTCTTTTTAATGTTCGCTTTATAAACCGCTCTGATTTATAGTGCCGCTTTCAAAAGTGTTTTGCACACACTGTGCCTTAAAATAAGCCACGCACCGGTACAGTTCAGTCCTTTAACCGAGTAAGTACGGCAATTTAGAAATGTTCCTTTCATCTCAGTGTCTCTGTGCAAACATCCAACTGACAGTGTTCGGGAGAATTTAGACTAACCTCTTACTCCCGAGATTTTATGGTAATGATGGCTAATTCCACAAAGGCTTAAACAGCATGCCAATTATGTGTGCCTCAGCAAACTGCCCGATTTTCCAAGAAGAAAATGTTATTCTCTCAAGAGCAGTTCATTTTTTCCTCTTTTGTTAATCCTGAATGACCATGAGGAGCCACCGTCACATTGTCCCAGGGCGGCTTTTATTTGACGAAGCAACGGAATAAGAGAGAGAAGAGGAAAAGAGCGAGAGACGGGAGAGAGAAAAAAAACTTTGAAGCCTTTCAAATGTAAAGCGACAATTCTATTGAATCCTCGAATTGATGGTCCCAAAGAGGTTTAAAGGACCTTTCACCTCTATTCAAGTCCCCTGGCTTTTGCCTATTTGATGACATAGGCAAACACTATGGTATCACAGTGGTAAGGAGCTGAACCCAATAAATGGGGTCAGGATTGTGAATCCCCCCATTCAGCGGAGTCCAATCGCTCCTTGCGCCTATCAGGCAGGGGCCCAAACAGCTGATGCTAATTGATTCCCATGGTGTCGCTGAAGTCAATTCTCTTGAGCCGTTCACTGGCTGGGGTCACACAGAGTGGCCCTGCCAAAGGAGGAATTTGGCACTTAAACTGCTTGCTTGGATAAACAGCCCTCTAAAACACCCTTCAACAAAAACAAACAAGCAAACAATAACTTAGCACATTTATGGACAGGAGAGGAAAGCGGCAGCTGAGAGGGCAAACTTAGGCAAACCCCTCCTTCTGTGACTGTTTAGCTTTGCTGTTCATATAGAGTTCATCATTGTGTGTTTTTGTGAGATCTAACTAATGGATTACATGTTCAATCCATGTCAAAATGTATGTGTGCTTTAAGTGAATTAGCATGAAATTTTACACAAAAATTACAATCGTATTTCTTCAGTGGAACACAAAAGATATTCTGAACAATATTTTTGCCCATACTGTTAAAGGAATAGTTCACCCAAAAATGTAAATTCTGTCGTCATTTACTCACCCTCAAGTAGTTCCAAACCTGTATGAATGTCTTTGTTCTGCTGAACACAAAGGAAGATATTTGTAAGTAAGTTTGTAACCAGGCTGTTTTGAGACACCATTGACTTCCATAGTAGGAAAAAAAAAACATGGAAGTCAATGGTGCCCCAGAATGGCTCTGTTTCCCAAATTCTTCAAAATATCTTCCTTTGTGTTCAGCAGAACAAAAACATTCATACAGGTTTGGAACTACTTGAGGGTGAGTAAATGATGACAGAATTTTCATTTTTGGGTGAACTGTCCCTTTAAAGTCAATGGCACCTAAAAAATTGTGAAACAGAGATATTTAAAATATTGTTCTACAGAAAAAATAAATCGTGCCGTTCTGGAAGGAAAATCAGGGTGACTAAATTAATTTTATTTACTGGGTGAACTAGAATACATTTCATGACAGGTTTTGATCACTCTTCAGGGTTCTAAAAGCAAAAGCAGGTCTGTAAAGCAGCAAAGGAGTGTTGAAGCGCAGATTTTCCCCACTCACTCCAGGAGCTTGAATAAGCCCCACTGGGATTTACAATGGAGTGGGCAAACTGAAAAGGCTAAACTGCACTTAGTGAGGCAAGCCAGTGGGGGAGGCCAGAACAGGGAGGAAAAAATATAGCTCTTTTTAGAGCTGGATTTAAGCTGGCACTTGGACACTACACTTCTGTGTACCTTAACTGTATGCCTGCTTTAGTGAAGAGAGCAAAACTTGCTTACAATCCTATATTCAGCAGGCATTCAATTAATTATTTATTGGCAAGCGTGTACATTTCACTTGGCATCGCTTTCCAAACATGTTAAATGAGATGTAGACTTATAACTTGGATCTGTAAAGTTGGACTTGTGATTTGTAAAACAATGAGGAGGGAGATGGTCAGTGGTCATCAGTCCTCTAACTTCATTTTCCTCCATTATCTTTCTCCAGTGGAGAGTAATCCAAAATGGATCAAACAACTCAAAACCTCACACGCTGAGTCAAAGAAGAGAGAGAACCATTGCAAAAATAGACACAGATAGAGACAGAAGGTATCTATTCTGGACAGCAAAACTACACGTCAAAGACAAAGTTTTTTAATGTTTTTGAAAGAGTTATTTTATGCTCACAAAGAGCATTTTTTCTTAAATAAATAAAGTTCAAAGGAACAGCATTTATTTGAAAAGGATATTTGTAACATTGTTAAATGTCTTTACTCTCATTTTTTATGCATTAATTGTATGCATTCTTAAAAACGTGGATGTTTAACATGTTCAAGTAAAACGTCTTTAAAAAAAATAATTTAATGAAGAAATTTCAAAAATGTCTCAAACTCCAATGCAAAAGTCAATATGAACTTGAAATTTCATCAGATTCTTCCAACGTTAAGTTATCTGCGCTACAGCTCTCATTCACTGCTTGTCACCAACCATCTCATATTTCTTTAGATTAATTTTATGTGAAACATCACAAATTTGATACATGGACAAAACATAACTGAGATGTCTATTAAGTCTCTGTAGCTATGAAAGTGCAATCTCAGAGCAATAACACTTTACTCTGAGACGGTTACAAAGAAGTCTTTACAGCAACTGACAGCCTTGAAAAAGCAGAGAGCCTTTGGCTGTCTGCATTACTGCTGAAACTGAGCCTGTAAAAGATAATGGACTTCTCCGCCATAAAAGAGGACAAACAACCTCAGCAATACTGTCACCTTAAAAAGAGCCGTATGTCAAAGACAATGAAGGCAATGAGATCATGTTCAACACAATGAGGCCTCCATACAAAGAGTTAGCTGTGCCTCACATACAGTCCCTCCGAGATGTTTATTCTAGAGGTTAAAGGAAGCGGATGCCAAGTTGAACATATGCTGTAGCAAGCTGATCTGAAGTACGCCTGTCACACAAAACATGTACTTGGCTTCAGTCTTGAGGTTGGAACAGCATTCAGCTGTAAGAGCCAACAGCAGCCTTCCATTTCCCAGTCTTGCGTCTTAAATAAAACTCACGCCAACTTTCTCACACCATACATATATACTATATAACACCTAATAGATGTCAGTCATCTGGCCTGCACTGATGCCAAATCCACTTCTACAATAGACAGTATTTGAAAAACTGTCAGATATATAACCGATTGATTCCAACTAGACATAATCAGTGACCTGGAGCACAACCGACATACAAAGTAAATAATATAATACATATGTGATTCCTAACAAATATGTTGTGTCCTCAAGTAACTCTAAGTGGTGTGTATTTGCACTCACCACATTTCTTGTCTAGCAGAATCTGTCCGGTGCCGCAGTGGTCTGGTGGGTCAGCGGGTCGGACTAGTTTCTTAGCCAGCTCATACTCCGATCCAGCAAAGTGCAGGTGAAACTGCTCCCGGTTGATGGACTTCCGAAGAGTGCGGATAGTCTTCCTAAGCCGCTTCTCAGAGCGCCGCCGAACACATGCCAGGTCACAGCCCTCTGCTGAGAGAAACACTGGATATATATCTCGTACATACATAGAGTGCACACAAACACAGTGTCCACTATTAAATATAGAACCCACTTCCATCTTAAACCAGGAGATACTTTTACCTGTTGGCTTGTTTTAGTAACAGCGACAGGAGCAGGAAGAGGGAGAGATGCAAGCAAGCAGTGAGAGGCCTAAGGTTTCTACTGAAACATACACATGCAGTGCACAAAACCAACCTGTTACCTCCTCCAGGTTCACATCCAGCTCAAACTGGGCAGTGATGGAGGACCCTTCCTCCTCGCCAGCCTTCCGCCCATGGCGACTACGTTGCTGTCTGCTTGAAGAGGCACAGTGCAGGCTAACAAAGCTGAACTGGACATTCTCGGTGGCTCTTTTATCTGAGTAAATAGATATTAAAGACAATAGATTTATTTAGAGGATCCGAAATGAAAAGGTAGACTCAACTCTTGTTTTCTTTTGTTATTAAAATCAATTATTTTCTTACATCCCTTTTTTGCTTCTCAGATGATAGGCAATACCTGACAATATTTCAGGTTATAGTATTTCACTGAAGAGTGGGTGACTCTTTTCAGACCAAACTTGTAAAAAGATAGTTTTATTAGTATTAATATTGTTATAAATATATATGTGTCTGGTTTGCTTCATCACTGACTTACTTCTTATTTCCATTAAGTCTACTTGCATATAGGGGAGATTAAAAGAAAGCTAATGATTTCTGTTTCAGTCGTACAATTTGATAAATGTAGTCATGTCACAGTGTTTATTAATGGGCTGACTTTAGACTTTGATGTAAAGCCTGTGCAAACAAATTTCTGTTTCTGTAGTCAACTGCGTGTATTTTCATTCAAAACCATGTAGCTATGAGGCCAGTACCTGACAGGGCGGTTTTAAAGCTCTGTGCAAGATTGTCCTGACTCCACTTCAGACTGCACTTCCCTTGTCCAGATTTAAATGTAGCAATTGTTTTGATTCCAGAACCTGTAACAGGAAGAAACACTGTGACTTATACACTCATCATATTCATCATTTGGGATCAGTGTTGTTATTGTTAACTAAAACTAAAACAGAAGCTTTAAAAAATTATCTCAGCAATTGAAATAAAGCTGAACAAATATAAATATTAGATCCAAAAACTTTCTTTGGCAATTTAAATCATTTTAACATTGTTAAAGGGTTAGTTCAGCCAAAAATGAAAATTCTGACATTAGTTACTCACCCTCCTGTCGTTCCAAACCTGTAAGACCTTTGTTCATCTTCGGAACACAAATTAAGATATTTTGGATGAAATGCGAGAGCTTTCTGATCCTGCATAGACAGCAAGGGTACACGATCAAGGCACAGAAACGTAGTAAGGACAAGCTACAAGAATACTTTTTGTGCATAAAGAAACCAAAAATAATTGTATTCAATGATTTCTTCTCTCCTGGGACAGTCCTCTGCCATTATCGGGAGTACCATGACACATACCGTGCATTCTTCTGCTTGTAAACAATGTGCAGCGCATGCGTTTTCTACGTCAGCAGCATCACATGCATGCGTGGTACTGTCGTGAACGCGCGTTAAAGACTGAGAAGGGGAAGTCGTATTATTGAAGTTGTTATTTTTGTTTTCTTTGCGAGAAAAAAACCCGTATTCTCGCAGCTTCATAAAATTACGGTTGAACCACTGATGTCACATGGACTATTTTAACAATGTCCTTACAACCTTTCTGTGCCTTGAACATGTCAGTTGCATTGCTGTCTATCCAGAGTCAGAAAGCTCTCAGATTTCATCAAAAATATCTTAATTTGTGTTCTGAAGATGAATGAAGGTCTGATGGGTTTGGATGACAGAATTTTCATTTTTATCCTATCCCTCAAAGTACAAAAATCACTAAATTGTTATAACTAAAACCAAAATATATTCAAACTAAAATTATTAAATGTAAATGTAGAATAAAATATTAAAACATACAATTTATCAAAGAAAATGTCACTTTTTTTTAGAAAAAATATTGAAACGGAGTTTGAAGCAAATTCAAAATATTAACAATTACTACAATAGTTTCTGTTTACAGTACACACTGCTTAGAACAGTTCAAACCCTGTACACATCCACATGGATTTACCTGGGCAATTTGACCCATTCCCTTTCCACTGTCCTCCTGCGTGGCACGGCCGGGGCATTCCACAGGTCACTGTGTATGAATCTTCAGCTCCTACAGATGAAGGTGAAGGTGTCAGAGAAGCTCCAAGCAAACTCTAGCATGTCGACAAAGGAAGATCTCTAAATGTCATAACACTCACCACTGCTGATATGAACCTGCGACTGGCAGGTCAGGTAGCAGAGCTCACCCCCTCCTTGCTTACTGCAGTTGAGAGTGGGCCTGGCAGGTGGCGGCACTAGTGCAGAGTCCTCTGCTTCTGAATGTGAAAATCACAATGCTTAAATGTAAAGCTATGGTATGCATGCTGAGAGGAAGGCGGACGGAATGAGTTAGAAAAATAGATCGAAAGCTCAACAATACAGTTTGTTCAAGATATGAATATGAATGTACAACGCAACATGTGAGATTTTAGTTAGACAGCACCTAGTTTCCGTTTGTTCAGCAATAGCACAGACAGAGAGAGCCAGATAGAGAAACACAAAAGTATCTCCTGCTTTTAACTCCCAGAGATGAAGAACTGATTTACATCTAGACCAACATCATCAGATATAGAAATCCAGTATTCAGAATCACTAAGGCCCATCTTACCGATACAGTCTTTCTTGTTCCAGTGCAGCTTGTAACCAGCATGACAGTGGCACTCAAAGCTTCCCATGGTGTTTTCACAGGTGTGTTCACATCCTCCATTGTTCAAACTACATTCGTTTACGTCTGAGAATGGAGGAACCGACAAAAGTCATATATAGTTGCACTTCATCTGTAATAATTCTTTGTGATTCGTCAAAATCAATAAAAAAAATGTAATCTATAAATAGCTGTTTGTATCCTTACCTCCACAATGGGCAAGCCCATAAAGAGTGTAGCCCTTGTTGCAAACACACTGGAAACTACCAAGTGAGTTTACACAAGTGTGGTCGCACGTTCTCTCAAAAAAGCACTCGTCAATATCTACAATCAAACAAAAATGAGCTTAAATTGAAAACTGTACAGCTTCTACATCAAGCACACTCTCATTTTCTGTTCAAAGGCTCCATATTCAGTTTGAAAGAAAATCAATCAAGGCGTTTTATTAATAACAGGGAAAGGTGCTTTCCCCAGAAGACTTGTATCAAGGAGAGGGAGTTGTCTGCGTGCTTTAACAAAATATCTTCTTTTAGGGTTGAGAGTTATACTCTTTGTCTATGTTAAGGATCTTCAAAGGAATCTTGCAAGTTGATACTGGCACCCTTCATGAGACTCCCACCCTGTCTTATCTTTAAGCTTCGTTACAAACACAGATACTAAAACCAACCCCCACACTGCTTCTCTACGTTGTGTTGGACCTATAGCAGAAGAAGAGCATCCTACCCTGGCAGGAACGCTCGTCCGTCAGCAGTTTGAAGCCTTTTCGACAGTTACATTCGAAGCTGCCAATGGTGTTCCTGCAGTAGTGGTCACAGCCACCATTATGAAGTTCACACTCATCAATATCTGAGAGACAGAGAAGGACCAAAGCACACTGTAGAACATAGATGGACCAATCAGCTAGAGGGTGAATCTCACGAAACCTGTCAAGATTATTATCTGTGACATTGTCACCCGACCCCAAAAATCATATATTGCTTAAATAATATAATATAGAATATAACTTCTGTTCAAAAGTTTGGGGCAGTTTCCTATGCTCACTAAGGCTAAATGTATTTTATCTATAAAAACAGTAAAATATTATTATGATTCAAAATAACCAATTTCTATTATTTTTATTTTTTTTTGTGAAAGCAGAGCTGAATTTTCTGCAGCCATTACTCCAGTCTTCAGTGTCACATGATTAATCAGAAATGTTTCCATTATGCTGATTTGGTACTGATGTAGTGGAAACTGTGATACATTTATTTTAATGATTATATTATGACTAGAAACTTCAAAAGTACAGCATTTCTTTGAAATATGTTTTATTTTATTTTATATCTTTACTGTCACGTTTGACCATTTTAATGCAGGTCGTGTGACTTGGACATGTTTTTGTGAGATTTAGCCTAAAAGCTACTAAAATATGTGTATAAAGGAAAAATTCAGATTCCTACCTTTGCAGGATTTGCCATTAGGTTGAAGAGTAAATCCTACTGGGCAGCTGCAGCGTACACCTGTGGATGTGTCCTTACAGGTGCTGTCACAGCCTCCGTTACTCAGCGCACACGTCTCTGAAGAGCATAAGAAAGAAAGACACGACAAGTTAGAAAAGGCAGGACTGACAGAGAAAGCCTCAGGTTGATCAATGATGTAAATCAGTCATTACAAGATCAATCAGTTCATTAATATTTTAACAGTCTGTGCAAGGAAGTCTATACACTATATCACATGTAGAAGGCCAAGGACAAAGAGGCCATATGCAGCGTGCTGTGTAAATATGAGTTGGCAGAGACAAATACAACACTCAGCACTGTACGATAAACATCCCCAGTCCCAGTCTCTCTCTGCATGAGAGAAAAACATGTGAAATGTACCACTCTATCACCAGGACATATTTTACAAGGGAGAAATTGGAGGTGGTGAAGTGTGGGTCTCCAGTCATTTCACAGTTTACCTAAAAGACTGTGGAATGCTTAGCCTGGCCTGCTTATACGCTTCTAAATATATGCACTATAGGTTAACACAACACTTCTTGGTTTTCTCCATAAGCACTGATATATTTAACCCTATTTCTCTGGATGAAACTGCATACTTTGAATTGATTTGATTATGTATGGATTGTTATTGGTAGGATTTTACCCATAAGCAGTCGACGCTTAACTCGTTTGTCTACCTCGGCCAAGGACGTGGCATTGTGATCAGGGGTGGTGGGGGCCGTTTCATCCCTTTCTAAAAAAGACAAACAGAGCATGAGAACAATATATACCTTACGCGCTGGTAAAAAAGCTACATTGCCAGGTCACCCAAGAAATGTTTTGTTGAAATGTAACAATTGAATATGATGGAATCAACCGGATTACTTTAATTTACACCAATGAAAGTTATTTTAAAGTATCAGATCAGGAAGAAATCAGAGCCAGATGCATAGTTTGTGTAGTTTTTAAACAAAATCTTAATATTACCTACATAATCACTAGTTTACATTTGTTACCCTGTGATATTTGTAGCAATAGCCAACAATACAATGTATGGGTCAAAATTATAGATTTTTCTTTTATGCCAAAAATCATTAGGATATTAAGTAAAGATCATGTTCCATGAGATATTTTGTACATTTCCTATCGTATATATATAATTGTATTATTATATAATAATTTTTGGATTAGTAGTATGCATTGCTAAGGACTTAATTTTGACAACTTTTAAGTAGCTTTTCTCAGTATTTAGATTTTTTTTTAACTCTCAGATTTCAGATTTTCTAATAGTTGTATCTTGGCCAAATATTGTCCTATCCTAACAAACCATACATCAGTGGAAAGCTTATTCATTATTATAAATCTCAATTTAAAAAGCGGACCCTTTTGACTGCTTTTGTGGTCCAAAGTCCATAAGCATGGTTTTTACCACTTATAATAACAGGAAATATTACTTGAGCACCAAATCAGCACTGTAGAGTGATTTCTGACAGATCATGTGACACTGAAGACTGGAGTGATGCTTGCAGAATATTCAAACAGAAAACTGGTATTACAAATTGTAATATTACTGTATTTCTGATCCTTAGTGAACATAAGAGACTTTCCTATTTTAATAATTAAAAAAATTAAACACTAAAAAAAATGTCTGACCCCCAACCTTTTGAACACTAGTGTTTATATATATATAATATAAATTATTCTATAAATAAATACATCCATATTACAAATATTGTTGGCTTATTTGAAACTTATTTTGGAATGAACGTGTCCACTAAATGAAGACATTTATATGTACAGTGCACGACACTGAATAATGCAGGAACGGTTATCAGCTGCATCTTAAGCAGGAGACTGTTTATCACATTTTGCTGCAATGTTTTTCCCTGGCATCACACAGACATCTAGTGCAATCTAACCTAAAAAAACAACCACACCGATAAGTACACCTTTTCAGAAACAAAAAACATCTAAAACAGCAACCAATCCCAGGCAAAGAGACCTCCCTGCCTGCTTGACTCTGTCCTAACCACTGTTGCCCTGTGTTGTAGTGTTCGCAGATAAATAAAGATCGTCATGTTCTATGCTTCGGGACAATCAAGAAGAGCAGAAGCTAAATCATGGACAATGCTGACAGAACACAGAGAGACAACGCAATAATGCAGACCCCACACACACAGCCTGCAGGCTCCAGCTGTACTTCCTCATTATCAGATAAAGCGCGTGTTTGTGTCTGAATGAGAGATCTCTATCACCACCTTTGCACATAAGTAGATAAAATATAGATCAGCTTAAAATGCTTTAAGAGATCACCAGAAACACTGGCTGGAGAAGTGGGTTCAATAGCTTTAGAAGTAGTAAAGCAGTCTTACCTACACAGGTCCTGCCATCTGTGTGCAGGGTGTACCTGACGTGACACCTGCAGATGGGCCCCTGCTCAGTGTCCTCGCAGATGTGCTGGCAGCCCCCGTTGCCATGGTTACAGGTCACTATGCAACAGAACACAAACAGCATCACATCAACATCACCATGAGTCGTCCTGTGGTATTTCTCAGCTTAATGGTGGGTCAGAAATGCCATTCACACGTACGGATGCAGCCCCGCTGGTTCCTGGCCAGCTCAAAACCCGGCCGGCACTCACAGGCGACGCCACCTTTAGGTGTTTCCTTACAGATGTGAGCACAGCCATGTTCTTTATTCATACAGCTCAGGCCTTCTGTGAAGAAGAGATACAATCAGAGAGCCTGAAATGCTTCCTTTTGGTATTTCATAAACGTATTGATATTTTAAATAAATATTCCGGAATAAGCACTGTCTACAGAATCTGTGGCATGCTGTTGATTCTGACTCAGCCATCAGTTTGTATTAAACTGAATGTTCCTTTAATAACATAATAAAAGAATAGTTATCCCAAAAATTAAATTCTGTTATCATTTACTCACCATCATGTCAGTCCAAAATTTTATGAATTTCTTTCTTCTGTGGAACACAAAAGAAGATATTTTGAAGAATGCTTTTTGCCGACCATTGACTTGAAAAAAAACGTCATGCCTCAAAAATATCTTCTTTTATGAAAGAATGTCATACATTTTTGGAATGACATGAAGGTGAGCATTTAAATTTTTTTTGGGGGAATTGTCCCCTTTAAAATGAAATGTGTTCTATTTGCTTTATAGGCTATCTACCTTATTTTTCATTGCAGAAATAAGCCATTTTCTGTGATTGTGCGAGACTTTAAGGTTCATTAGACGCCGTTGGGAAATAACAAGAAGAATAAAAAAGTGCAGTAAACAGTAAAATTGCACTACAAACCAGTGTGTTCATAATTCAGATAATACATTAAAATAATATTGTAAGACACACTAGTTTGCAATCTCAAGCAGCAAAACGAGCTGTATTGTACAGCTAAAAATTGTTGGAAGTGAATGACACCAGAAGCCAATCCCATAAAATTCACGAATAACTGCACCCGCTCTTACAGGGAAACTAAGGTGGATACTTAATAAAATAATAACATTTTGCTAACTGCAAAACCAACCAAACTCACTGTAAGAAAATTAAATATAATAATGAAAGGAAAGCAAATTGATTTGATCAACATTCAATAACAATTAAGACATAAACCCTGTTCAGCTCTGTGGTTTTTCATAGTAATCATTTCAGCTACATTTACCAGACGCTTTTAGCGACTTACAATTTGGGGAGAACATAAAGCAATTCATCTTAAAGAGGCAAACAGACAGAGGAAGTGCTCGTAATACCAAGTCTCAGGCATTGTTCAAATAAGTACAAGCTAGCAAGGGAAGGAATAAATAAAGAGAAAGACAAATTAAGTTGTTTTTTGTATTATTTAGGATGAAGTCAAGTAGTGTCGAAAGAGATTAGTTTTCAGTTGTTGCATGAAGGTTGACAAGGATCCAGCATTCCGTCCCATTCAGTCAAAGGTTCTTTAAATAACCATCTCTTCCTTACCTTTTTTATAATCTGAAGAACCTTTGTTTAACCACAAAAACCTTTTGTGAAACAGAAAGGTTATTCAGATGTTAAAGGTTCTTTATGGAACCATTTAGACAAAAAGGTTCTTCTACGGCATCGTGAAGCACCTTTATTTTTAAGAGTGTATGCAAGCATCAATGTTTTGAACTTGATGCGAGCTGCAACCGGGAGCCAGTGCAAGGAGATAAAGAGAGGTGTAACATGGGCTCTTTTGGGCTCGTTGAAGACCAGTCGTGCCGCTGCATTCTGAATCATTTGTAGAGGTTTGATTGTGTTTGATGGAAGTCCAGCCAGAAGAGCATTGCAGTAGTCCAGACTAGAAATGACAAGGGCCTGGACAAGAAGTTGTGCAGCATGCTCTGTCAGAAAGGGCCTGATCTTTCTGATGTTGTGAAGTGCAAACCTGCAAGATTGAGCAGTCTTTGCAATGTGCTCTTTGAAGGTCAGCTGATCATCAAAGATTACACCAAGATTTCTGACCGAAGCTGATGGGGTAATTGTTGATGAACCTAACTGAATCGTGAAGTCATGCTGTAGAGTTGGAGTGGCAGGGAAGACAAGAAGCTCAGTCTTTGCCAGGTTGAGCTGTAGGTGATGTTCTTTCATCCATGCCGAGATGCCCGCCAGGCAGCCTGAGATCCGTGCAGCTACCGTTGGATCATCTGGTTGAAAAGATAGATAGAGCTGTGTGTCATCAGCGTAGAAATGGTAGGAGAAGCCATGTGCCTATATGATGGGACCCAGTGATGTACTGTATGTAGAGAAGAGGAGGGGTCCAAGAACCGAGCCCTGGGGAACCCCAGTGACCAGTTGATGTGCTTTGGATACCTTCCCTCCCCAGGCCACCTTGAAAGAACTACCAGTGAGAAAGGATTCAAACCAGCAAAGTGGAATCCCAGTGATGAGCGGGTGGACAGGAGGATCTGATGATTGACATTGTCAAAAGCAGCAGATAGATCCAGCAGAATGGGGACTGATGATTTTGGTCTCAGTTGAATGGCCACTCCTGATACCTGAATGGTTAGCGTCCAGTTTGTTGTTATGTGAAAGAAACAATGAGACCTGGTTGAAGACAACTCGTTCGAGTGTTTTGGCTATGAATGGAAGGAGAGAGATAGGTCTGTAGTTTTCTATAAGAGAAGTGTTTAATGTAGGTTTTTGAGCAGTGGGGTAACCCGAGCCTGCTTGAACGCAGTGGGGAAGATGCCTGTGAGGAGAGATGTGTTGATAATGTGTGAGTGCTGGTAAGAGTGTGGGAGAGATTGCTTGGAGAAGGTGTGAGGGGATTGGGTCTAGAGGACATGTTGTAGGATGGCTGCAGAGGAGAAGTTTGGATACTTCTACCTCAGTGAGGGGACAGAAGGAGAAGATGGGGGTTTTAGCAGTGGATGTGGTTGGTTGGAGGTCTTGTGTGTGTGGAGGTGAAAACTGACTACTGATTGTTCTAGTTTTGTCTGTGAAGAAAGTGGCGAAGTTATCAGCTGTTATAGAAGTGGTGGGATGTGGTGGAGGGGACATAATGGACTTTAAATTCTTAATAAAGTTAGTGGCTACATTAGTTAATATTTATATTACTAATCAGTTTCTGGGAGAAAAAAAAAATCAGAGTAGTCACTAATCAGAGGGGATAAAATATCCAAACCCTTGGGGTACCTGTTACTACAATTCCTTTCAAATTCAACACCATTTAATTACACACACCCTGACCTGACATCAATAGCGGGTCTATGGGTCAGTGTAGAGGCCGGTTTTCTGCCATTCACTGCAGCTCAGTGGATGTGCTGATAGGATTTAGCAAGTTTACCCAGAGAAAGCAAATGGGGTGGAAAGCCTTGCAAACTCAATTTACCGAGGAGAAAACAATACTCGCAGCTGAGAAGCTACAGACACATAAAAAGGCTTTTATTCTCATCTATGACACAGGCCACAAAGCCCTGAGTGTTGCAGTTATTAACTTGTTTTGTTCCTCTGAACATGGGGCTCCCTTTCCCACAGCATGGGCCCTTTGGAACTGAACGGCTATAGATAATGCCCCGGAGAGGGAACCCAACTTAAAAGCTGTCATTCCCCATTGTGCTGTCAATCATGATCTTATATGAGAACATTTAGAAATTAGGTTGGCTTTCCTTTGCACTTACCCCTGACTTAGCAGATTGACACCTTTACAAATACTCAAAACAAGCCTTTCTTGATGCACTTTTGACATCCAAGTTCTGAAAAATGTCCATCCCAACCTGACCATTTATGAACCATGACTTTTCCCTGACATGTCCTGCTCAGATTTGTCTAACATGTTGGGGTTTTTGCTCTGTTTTTTATTGACATGTTCTCTATAGTCCTCATACATTATTATGTACATGTATTTGCTTGGACCATTCTATGTAGATCCCATCATCTCACATGCCACGATTGGTCGATTATGTACAAAGCCTGCAAGCTATTGGTCAAACCGCATTTCAGTCATTACCTTCTGCAAGTATGAAAACAATAAAAATACAAATAAAAATCCAGACATTTTAGGAAATTTAGAAATCCAGGCTGGGAAAAAAAGAGGATTTATGGTGACCCTGTTATATATTCATTGTTCAATATGATGGTGAAAATGGCTGAGCCATAGACTGAGCCAATAAGGGTTTGTTAAAGACAGTAGCTCACCCACGGAGCGATGGATGCATGTGTGTTGATTGTCACTCAGGAAAAAGCCTTCCTTGCAGCGGCACTCATAGCTTCCCATGGTGTTGACACATACATGCTGACAGCCACCATTGTTGAAGATACATTCATCCACATCTAAAGACAGAGTGTGTTAAAAGCACTGATAATGCCATCACAAAACAGCACATTTCCACATACCACATAAAACCAAATCTTATTTGATCAGATTTGGTTATGTGGATATTTGCAAGTACAAATATACTAAGAGGAAATACGGTAATTCTGTTCCAAAACACTCATAGTATGTTGTAAGAATAACTCATCCCATACGATCATTAATTTTCACCTCTCGCACATGTATACGTGATTTCTTCATCAAATTGTACTTACCGAGACAGTTGTGTCCATCATGTGCCAAATGAAACCCATCAAGGCAAGTACAGCGGTAATTGCCGGGTATGTTGTTACATTCGTGTACACAGCCACCATTGTATTCCAGATCACATTCATCAATGTCTAGGAAATGGAACAAAAATCAAGGCTGACAAATGTTTGTATTTCTGCATTATATGGGCAGTGCCCTTCCAATAAAACAGCAAAACACGTTAAAAATGTTAAAGACCAATTTCAAAGAATGTAAACATGAACAAAAAAGAATAAACATTTAAAATTGCATACTATGTGTACAGTGCTTGTACAATACTTAAAAACTAAGGTTGTCCAGATTACAGGGTAGTCCAGAGTCTGTTTAAATGAAGTGAAAAGGAGCTGTTACCTTCACAGTGTTTCCCGTCCCCCTTAAAGCCTGTTTTACAAGTGCACTTGTATGAAGTTGGGGTATTTTGACAAATAGCATCAATGTGACAGGCATCGCTTCCGTCTGCACACTGATCTGAATCTGTGTATCACAAAAATACAACACGAGACTTTACTGTAAACACTCCTTACTTTACACTGCAGAGTGCTAATGAACTGCAAAACTTCACTATTGTAAACAAACTTGACTTTGTTGTGACTGTAGTAATTAGAAAGCGTAACGTTTAAAACACGGACACTGTAATATAAATTGATATTAAAAGTAAAAAGATATATTAAATGTGAGGAAAAATATTAACTTTTTAAAATATAGGTTTAGTTATGTCAGAAAAGAAAAAAATGGTATCAAAACCAAGGGATGAAAACAAGTCGCAAAACGTGCAAGTTGTAATTGCGTGTGCAGAGCATCGCGCGTAACAAAGTGACGACTCTTACCAGTGTTGTGAGGAAGTGCGGCGCTTTGGCGAGTATTTAACAAGAGCAAAAACAAACAGAGGAGCCGTGCAGTCCAAACAGCTCCCATGGTGATCGGTTCAGAGTTTAGGGTCGAACTCAAAAACACGCGTTTACTCTAACACGAGTGTCCCTCTCATTTTCATCCGCACTTTGTCAGTGGATTCGCGCTTGTGAGCGCTTCAACAGAAGATGTGTGCAATAGAGCGAGCGAGCGCGCGCGCGTGTGTGTGTGTGTGAAAGAGAGCCTTTTCTGTCTCTCTCCATGACTCTCTGTGTGTGTGTGTGTGTGTGTGTCGGGGGATGGGGATGTGAGCACATTCACACAGAAGTGTTCCTTTTATTGATCTCCAAGAGCCCAATGTAGTCCGGACTGAATCGATTTTAATGTCACAGAATACAAAAGGGGGCAAGAAAAGTGGGATATAATAGATTTACAAACTCATGATTAGGCTAAACATAGCACATTCCCTCGTAGCACATTAATTTGTAGTAAATTATAGTAAATTAGTAGGCTATAGCAGTTTACACTGTAAACATTTGTTCTGTCTGCCTTAAAACTACACAAGTTTATATACTGTACGGTTGATGATTCTTCAATTAAGGCTTGACTACTTCTTCAAGGTGCACGTGTTTCATCTAAATTTACAGTCAAAGATTTGGTCATGACCTTGATCAGCCAAGTGAATCCTAATTTAATATATTATATATATATTTTGTGTGTGTGTTGTGATAGTAATTAATTTTTCTAACTTTTTGGGGAAAAGGTTAGCTAGCAGTTGGTTCATTTTGATTTTATAAATTCAAATATAATAGAATGTAGCTATATCATTATGTAAAAATCTTTATAATGTTGTTATAAAATAATGTTATTCAAATGTTTAAATCTATTTGGCCTATACTGTGGGTATATACTTTCATAAACTATATGGGATTTTGATTAAACCTTGTTCAAAAGGAGAAAATATAATGTTAATTTTCATAAATTGCTTTAAAAATACACGGTCCATGATAAACAAAACAGTAGCTGATCCAAGGATTTCAAGTGGCCTCTATTCGCCAATCTTTAATCAAACACAATTAAACCGCGACCTCTGCAGGCGGCTAATTGCAACAATATGGGGACGCATACAAACATGAGAAACTCCACGCCGCAGCGTGGCGCTACTGTTCCAGAATGTGACGGTCACTAAAGAGAAAACCACCAAAGGAGGAAACCCGAGTGAAAAGGAAGAAAGAAAAGCTACAGCGCAGGTTGTTGTTGTCATTGGCAGGCTCGTAAACTTGTTTGTTTGTCGTCTGAAATCGCTCTCTGCTAACACCGTCTCTACCGAAATGGACCCGAGCACGACCATTCTGCGGGTGAAGAGGAAGAGAGGCACTGATCCGGCGGACGCGCTGCTGCTGGCCTGTAAGCGAATCCGTCCAGAGGCCACGGCGGCTCAGCCCAGCGACGAGAGTGAACCAGAGCCACAGGAGCCCAAGATAGAGAACTCCGTGTTCAAACTAGTGGCCACCGTGGTGTCCCAGGTAATGTCTATAGATGCCGTCTGCTGTCAGGAGAAACGAGCTGTAGTTCAAGGTTGTATTCGTCACATACTCAATTATACAGAATATAATCAGTAGTGAAATGTAAGTCAGGTCAGGTCCGCTCAGTGGACAGTGCAAAATATGTAACACAACACAAGAGAATATACATAAATATAGGTTAAATAAAGGAAGAATAAGATGTGCAGAACAGTATACTGTGGATTTAATAAATACAACTAATAATATAAGCAGGGATGTGCAAGAGATATACATAGCAGCAATGATGGAGAATAGTGAATATCTTACTGTTTATTAAATGTAGTCATGTTGATGTTATTAGACCGAGTTTGAGTTTAGGAGCCTGATGGAAGAAACTCCTAAGTCTCTCAGTTGTTTTTCAGACTCCGTGGTCTGGTCTGTGAGATTGTATTGTTTTTATTATTTTTGTATTAATGCAATACAAAAACAAGAGTTGACATTCAAATAATGATTGTACACAATACACAAGGCATTATGAATATACATTGTCAACTAAAATCAAGTACTAAAGATTACAAGAGAAAAGTAAAAAAAAGACAAAAACATAAGAACTTGAGGGTAAGACATTTAAATATCAATTACAGTATACAAATTAAAGTCATTGCAGAATTAAATAGTGTTTCTTGCTTTCTTATATTTCTGACATTAAAATGGTATTTAGATAATTTAAATTATTTAAAAAAAAAAGTATAAAATGTGGTTTGTTGTTGGTAAATTTACATTAGTGAATAAATACATTTATAATAAAACAAGAATGGCTTTTAGTAGAGTCAGACTCATAATGCCCTAACACAATTCCTTTGAAAGTAATGGATGCATCTTGCTGGATATACTCATTAATAAATGAACCAATGTTTTTCCAGAGTTGTTCAGTATAATGACAAGTCCAGAATAAATGAAAAACACTTTTGGTATGAAATTGACAAAATTAACATTTTAGTATCAATGTTAACCTTATACTTCTCCATAAAATGTTTAACAGGGTAACATGTATTCATTAATTTGAAAGATACTTCTTTTACTTTATTAGTGAGGAAATATTTCTGTTGCAGAGACCATATTTTTTCCAATTCAAGTTTCTAAATAAACTATTCCAGGAAGAAATTACAGGCGACAAAGTAATAACTTTTTCAATAAAAAGAGATCTAATTTCTATCTTTTTTAGTCGAAAAGCATATTTTACCTATAGTGGTATCTATTGGTTCAGGAAAAGAAGCTTTTTTAAGTGGGGAGTAATTGTTATTTTTGAAGAGCATAAAAATTCCTGATGTTATTGCTCCCATAACAATGGAGAATTCCTTTGGACTAACTGGTATGTTATATTCTGAAATAAATTCTATATAAGTCATTAACAAACCTCTGCTGTTAAATAACTGACTTACTAAAAGCAAACCACTTTTAAACCACCTGATTAAAAAACAAATATCTATTTTTATATAAAATATTTGGATTATTCCAAATAAAAAATGTATGGGGTGTAAAATTGTGTTTATAAATTAACGCCCAGGCCAAGAGAACCTGTTGATGGGAATTTGAAAGCTTAACAAGTATATTGGATTTGTCATAATTGCACATCAACAGAAATGTAATACCTCCAACAAACGAGAATGCTTTTTGTGGAAAAATATACCAGATTGAATGTTGATTTTTCAAATTCTTACTAAGCCAATTTATTTTAAAGGCATAATTTAAAGAATTGAAATCAATAAAATGTATGCCACCTTTGTTCTGTTATAGGAATTTAGTATAACAGACCTTTTCATATAATGGCATTTATTTTTCCAGACAAAGTCTGTTAAAGTTCTATCAATCAGTTTACATGTTGGCTTATCTACAAATGAGATTGGGCTGCATAAGAGAGACGCGATAGCCCCTAAGCTTTAGTGAGCAAAATTCTTCCTTTAAGAGACCCATCTCTTTGAAGCCAGCCATTCAATTTTTTCTTTGTTTTTGCGATGACTAGATTCAAATTTGAAGCATACATCTTCTGTTTTCATTCTTCATTATATTTATGTCACGGTATGTTACTGTGTTTTTAACAGTTACGCCACAGATTGAGGAAACACAACAATTTTTAATGGGCAGTAATTCGCATTTATCTATATTAAGATTTGGACCAGAAGCTTTGGTAAATGCTTGGAGAATATTTAAAGCTACCGAGACTTGGGAGGAGTCCTTTAAAAATAATGCTGTGTCATCAGCTAGTTGACTGATAATTAATTCTACATTTCCAATTGTTACGCCTTTTATATTACTCCTTTTAACATACAAATTAAGAAATTGCACTGCAATTTTAAACAAATTAGGAGATACAGGGCATCCCTGCGTAACTCCAGTTTAAAAAAAAAACCTTGGAGAGGTACCATTGCTTAACTTGATTGAGCTATTTGCATTTTTATATAACATTTTAACCATTTTACAGAAAATAGCACCAAAGCTGATTTCTTTAAGGGCTTGAAATAAAAACCCATGCTCTAAAGTATCAAAGGCTATATAATAGTACAAAAAAATGTAATTATCTTTATTAATTATATCAGAATAATCCAAAATATCTAATATTAATCTTAAATTATTAGATATGTGTCTATTTTGCATAAAGACAGATAGTGTTTCTTCAATGACAGAATGTAATATCCCTTTTAATCTTTTAGCTAATATTAAAACAATTATTTTATAATCATTGTTTAACAACGTTATTGGGCGCCAATTATCTAATAAAGTAGGATTTTTATTTGGCTTGGGAATTAAAGTAATCAAACCTTGGCATAAAGTAGGTGGAAGAAAATATTTATTTATACTTTCCTTATAAAAACTAAGCAAGAAGGGAGCAATATTTTTACTGAACATATGATAGAATTCTGATGTGAGACCATCTGTGCCAGGAGATTGATTTACTTTTAATGATTTAATTGCTGCTTCAATTTCTTTTAAAGTAATGGGAGCATCACAAAAAGCTTGATCAGCATTACTAATTTTTTTTTAATACAAAATAATGATGATCAAGAGCATGTTGCTTATTAAATTTAGATGTGTATATAAATCATTATAAAATTTGGCACAAAAATTGGCAATGATTTTCTGGTCTTCACAGAGACTATCACCAATTATAAGCTTTCCAAGCAGATTTTTTTTTATTGTTGTTTTTCCAATCTAAAAAAATAAGAATTCTGCTCACCATCATCCATCCATCTTTTCCGCGATCTAACAATCGCTCCCTCAGCTTTTTGTTTATAAAACTCATCTAATGCATGCTGATAATGGGCAAGTTCAACTTTTTCAGCATCAGATAACATAGATTTAGATAAAAGATCTGAAATTTTGTATATTATAATACTTTCATAATTGTTTTCTTTCGCCAATTTACTGCTAAATATTAGTAAAAAATGTACCGATTTCATATTTAGCGAACTCTCAATTATCAAAAACTCTCAATTATTTTCTTTATTTGCTTTTTTCCAATAACTGCAAATTATAAAATGTTTACTTTATAATTAACTTTATAATTAAGCAATGAAACATTTAGTTTCCAATAGGAAGTAGTTCTATGCTGATTAACAGTATCTAAAAGAAAGAAATATAGATCCAAAAGTGGTGATGGAATAATATCAGACAGAGTATTACTTGAATCTCTAGAAATAAGCCATGACTGCTTTTTACGAAGGATGAGTCTCTCCAGCTGTCAACTAAAGAAAATTAAACATCTTTAAAAACTTATTCTTAAGGATACAAACACAGCTGAATTACTTGTTCCATGAGCCATCCATAAATCCAACCCCCACTGAGATTCTCCAAAAGTTACAATCATCTGGTCAATGGTGCATCTCTATCAACTCATGACAGGACCATATTTTGCCCCAAAAATTTTGAAGCTTAATTTTAGGTTAGCATATACAATAGTTTTATTTTCCATAACTAATTAAGTTAGCGCATTAAACTGACAGCCCTAATTTACAGATTTATGTACTAATTAATGGATGGATAGATGGAATGTGGAAGTAATTAAACTCATGGTCAAAATAATTGTAAATTTCAAACAATGGCTGTGGTTAAATCTATATGACTGTAATTGTCTTGTTGTCATTTTCTATTCTAGTCTAATGTATGTATCAATTCTCTTTACAGGATGCTCCGGTACAACCACATGTCCGTGAGGCTCTGGCTCGCCCACGTCTGGCCCATCATGCCTTGCGGCCATCACAAGGAAGCACTCAAAGGATCATCGGTGATCTGCGCAGTGTCAAATGGAGCACCAGGCAAGAGGAACGGTACCGGATCCTGTCCAGCCACCGGGCCGGACTGCCGACAGAGCCTGCTCCTGCAGGAGGAGGAGAGGAGAACGACGACAGCCAAACAGAGAGCTGTGACGGCCTGTCTTTGGGAGAAGTGCAAGTGTTTGATATTATGCATGAGGAGGATGTCAAAATGCCTGGCAAGGTAAAGCCAAAAAATGTTTCCTCAGTCAACTTCATGCAGTATTCATCTTGATCACTTTATATATTGAATGTACATTTTGGCTGCTTTTCCCTTTACCAACTAATTTAAGTAACTGTTCTATCAATTAACTTTGTAAGGTGTATACACAATTTATATCTGCATTCAAAAGCATAAGCTTATGTATTACTATTTTTTTTGTAATTCCCTTATTAAATTGACCCTACAATATAATTGTTCTTTTTCCCCAGACTATGTCTGACCCAGAGATGATCCTGTGTAACTCTGTGAAGATGATTCGTGAGAAGCTGAGTGTGTCAGGAGATGGGCTCGGTTCTGAACATCGAGAGAAAGAGGATGATTACGTGTATGACTTGTACTACCAGGAGACGGCCACACCAGGCTGGATCCAAGACATTCTGTCTGTCAGACCCTATACACAAGAGGGAGAGCTGGTTAGTGGCAGTGTTATTTTAATATCATTTATATACTGTGTAGATATTATTGGTTATATTTTTGTATTACCTTTTAGTTTAAATGTGTTAATTTTTAGTTGAATATTTAGTGAGAGGTGCTTTTGTCATTATTTTTTATTTTTACTTTAAATTAATTAGGAAGAATTTCGTTTTAATTTCCAGTTAGTGATTTTAGTGTCAACAAAGTTAGTTCTGTTAGTTTGCATTGCAACATTGCCCATTTTTTCATCTAAGAATAATATGGTTATTTTTCAGCATTGTTTCAATTAACAAATTACTTTTTTTACTACTTTTTGTAGTTAATAAATTCTACTGATAGTCTTTGTTGGTAGAAAATGTTTTTCCCCATTTTACTTGGATTTAATTCCCCCCCTCCCCCCTCAAATACACAGGTCCCTGATGAAGTGGCCTTGGAGGAAGAAGTGTATGAAGATGAGGATGATGAGAATTCAGAAACCAACTGGAGAAATGACTACCCAGATGAGATCTGTGAGGATGACAGTGATGCAGAAGAGCGTTTTGGAGGTCATGCATCTAAGCTATTATATTTGTTTTCAGGCTCTTCAGTTTTTTTTTTTTAAGGTTCAATTTGCTCTAGATTTCTTTTTAAAACCTCACACTCAAAAAAAAAATGCTGGTTTAAATACAACCCAGCATTGGGTAAAATATGGACAAACCCAGTGATTGGTTACTGCCCAGAAGTTTGGGTTAAACATTTAACCCAACCGTTGGTTGAAAACAACCCAATCGCTTGGCATTTCGAGTGCTCGACGCAAATAGCTTCTTATTAAAGCATAGTTTGCACTTGATTTGGCTCATGGTGTTTTATAACCAATATTATGTCATGATTCTAAAAATAGCATAATATGGTTTGAAGTAAAACATTAGCTTCAGCTGCTTTTTGAAATCATATGTGATTTCATCATATATCAATGTATTATTCTGTTCAGGTTGCTGGAGTGAAGAGCACTCGTACAGCAGGAGGAGCTGGGAAGGCTACCGGCGGGACATGGAGGAGTTGGAGAATGACAAAGATGAAGATAAGGAGGAACGAGAGTATAATGATTCTGATTGAGAGCCTCTGTGTGTGTGTTTGTGTGTATACGAGCATGAGAGAGGCCTTTTTACTGACGTGTGTGGAGTATGTTCTTTTGTCAAAAGTGAATGTATGTAGTAGCCCATGTGTGTGTACTTGTGTGGGTTGCTTTGGCTTGCGCGTTAGTGAGATGAGTGATTTACTATTTGCGATGTTTTGCGATTGATGTGAAGATAGTATGGAGAGAAAATGGTGATATTTTGAGTTTGTGTAAGTGTGGGGTGCTTTGTGTTGTCAGTTATGTGTGTAGTGTTTGTACGTTCCCCACATCTAAGGGGTGAAAAACTAAATACCTGTAAATATGTAGATGTGTATAAAAAAAAAATAAACGCTTCAGAATTAAACCAAAAATCTCATGAATCATTTATTCAAACAGTTGTCTGGTAGAAAAAAGAGGTTTTATTGATATTTTTGCAAATAAATTAATAGAAACACTTGTACACAAAGACAAATAACAATAGTTTGAAAGGTGTTCGGTGTGTTTCATGCTACAAGGTAAATGTGTATCAAAGTGACTTGTTTAAATCACATCTGGACTTCCATCCTGAGATTACTGGGATTTTTCCAGTAACAATTTATTGCTTGTTTGGCCAGTGGACATGTAAGGATGATTTTATAGAAACTTAATGATTCAAGAGCAATTCTCATGACACTTAGTATTGTAATATGAAGTCATTTGGACAAACTTTTTTTCAGTTTAAAACTGAAATTAACTGAATTCAAAAATACAGATAGAGGTCCAAACCAAGAACAGAGACCCTTAAAAACATTTCTGGATTGAGTCATTCAATGTTTCCAGCACATCTGATGTCCTCTTCATCTTTATTCCTTCCTAACCTCTTCCCCAAGCGAACGTGATGCTTCTCTACATGTACAGAAGCATCGCAGCAGATTTCAACGTTCAGATTTATACCTTCCCTCTAAAAACCAGCTACGGCATGTGGGCAATTCTACAGGACTGACCTCTCCAAATACTGAAAGAGTAGACGCATCTGTGTGAAGGAAAATTAAGTGGATAAACTGATAGACCTTTTTAAAACTAGACTAAAATAAAATCATGTTAGATTAAAAACGGGGAAACGTTTCATAAACGCAAATAATTTAATACTTGACCATGTTCTTCATAATGGCACACACAAATCACCGCATCCTGTTTATGTCCTCTTTTCTCTGAGAGGAATAGAGTGTTTGCATCATGAGCTCTCTGGTAACATTATGAACCAGAGCTTCAAAATAGCCATCATTTTCATGCCATATGGATCTCAAGGTCATATTTCTAATACTGCGGTGCACTGTGGCCTTAGCAGATCCCTTTTATAATAAAGAAAAAGAAGAATCCAACGCACTGCAGTGACATTAAGAGTGCATCTGTGTCTTTAAAAGTGTGGAAGATCTTTTCCTGTTGCACCAGATGCTGGTTTCCTCTCCCCGAACCAGTGGTTTTGTGGGTCAAAGGGTTGAAAGTGTTCTAATCAACAGTGTCTAACTCAGTGAGCACACAAAAACAGGTGAACTGTGGAACGGGTGATGGCACCTGTGTAAGGAAGACACACGTTATAGAGATTCACTGTCACTCATTTTGGCTGTAAATAAATAAAAGGACCAAGTAAAGTTTCACTGCTAAAGACCATGGTACTTACGTAACAGTTTAGTGATTATGGGTGGGCGCTTGGACTCTGGGAGATAGATGCCCAGGAAGTAAACAGGCACTCCGGAGAGGGCAATAGCAATTCCAATGAGTGAGTTGAGTGTGTCAGAATAAAGTGGCACAGCAATCAGGAACACAACACACAAGCAGAAGATGATGGGATACAGCAGACTCAACTGTACATGGAGGAGAGAGGAAAACAACATTAGTTCACACATCGTCACAAAATTGCACCTGATATTAGGATGGAAACTTTCCCTTCTCATTGTCTCAATATTTCACATTTCTGAATCAGTCCTAACTAACCAGTTATTCAAAAGTTTTGGGTCAGTAACATTTTTCAATGTTCATATTACTCAGCAAGGCTGCACTTCTTTGATAAAAAGTACAGTAAAAACAGTAATGTTGTGAAATACTATTACAATTTAAAATAAATGAAGAATATATTTTAAAATGTATTTTATTCCTGTGATTGCTGCTTCATTCTTCAGTGTCACATGATCCTTCAGAAATCATTCCAATTTGCTGATTTATGGCTAAAAACAGTTTTGCAGCTTAATTATTTTTGTACAAACTATGGTGCACTTTTTCGTAGATTCTTTCAATATTAAGTAAGCATTTATTTAAAAACAAATATTTTGTAACATTGTAAATGTCTTTAAAAATGGTAAAAGTCATGTATGATTCATGTTCTTGCTGAAAATAAAATGAATAAAAAAAGAATATTTTTTTTTTACTAACCCCAAACTGTTGAACCATAGTGTATATAACAGTACAGCTGTTTGTATTCAGGTTATGTGTTCAAAATACACTGTAATGGATCACACATACTTCTACATGTTTTTTTAAACTATGAATTATTTCATTTGTATAGTCTCTACTTCCCCACCTTCAGTGGTCGAGGCCTGTCTGGCTCTTTCCAGCGAAGGTAGATCTGCCCAGCAATAGACAGGCCAACGAAAAACCAGTAACTAAAACTGTAATAGTTAATCAGCTGGAAAACATCCTCCACTGTAAGGTAGATCAGGGCCATGGCACACTGCAGACAGAAAGCACAACCTAAGAGACTTGTCCACTAGATGGAGATAGAAAACCTCAAATGTCCCAGACTGAGAGACTATATCTGTAGACTTAAGGGTAGTATATAAATGAAACTTTAAAAACGTATAAATATATATATTTACTATTAGCATAATATTGATATTAGTATAGTAGTAGTATATTAATTTACATATTTTAAAGGAAAAAGAAAATTCACAGGATTCAGATTGATTATGTTCTGATGCATGTGGTGTTAACTGTAACTGAAATGTACTTGCATTAAACAGCAGGGCAGGAACTGGTGTGAATCTCTCCACGTGAATCATAGACAAAGCATCTGGAAGCTGCCCTTCTCGAGCTCCCACGAAGAACAGCCTGCAGTAGAAAGAGACTCGTTATTTAAAAGTATATGCATTTTATACAAGTGCACCTTAAAATAAAACTCTAACTGAAACAAAACATACAAAATTGTAACATTTTTATTTTAGCTAGCTACAATTTAGTTCAACTTGGTGTAATAAAATAACTACAACTGAAATTCAAAATTAATGTAATCTAAATAGACAAAAAAAATATTACAAAACACAACAAAATTACTAAAACTTTTAAATTAAAATGAAATCAACAAAATCTAATTTGATATAATATATAAATAATATTAAAATAACACTGCACCTAATCAAAAGTACTGATAGATCAAACTTATTATGCAAACCAAATGCATAAAAGACAAAAAACATCAGATGAAAGATACAAACATTAATATTGTGTGAAAATGAGCTTCATACTCATATACCTTGACCTTAAAACAAAATCAACTGTATAAGTACTTAAAAAAACATCTGAATAAACACGTTCTATAGATATCAACAGGAATTTAAGTTCTCAGTGCATTATCTCTGCATGTCTGTTTTCTCAAAACTCCCCAAATCTCAGCACTCCACATTATCTTCCACATGGAACAGTGGCGTGAACCCCACACGGTCATAACCACAAGAGCAGCTCCAGATGCTGTGAAGCAATTGAGCAGCTCCCTATAAAAACCACAGGAGCTGAACTAAGCTGTGTTCCTCCTTCTGGAGGTTAACACCAGTCATTAAGAATAAACTTGAGGAACAAAGCAGAGGTTCAAGTGGAATAATAAAACCAGAAAGCCAGTGCAATTGTACAGGGCCAGTTTCAAAGCGCATAATACCAGCACAGTTCTCAATTGGTCTCTTTAGACAGAAAATGAGAGACAAATCTAAAGCTATGTGTGATGGTAAGTAGAAATCAAGCTTCAGACTGACCTGGATGCAGCAATGATAGAAGCGTTAAGACCTCCGTAACATGATAAAGCAACCGCAATGGGGATGGTCCAACTCATCACTCCCAAAGTGTGGTCTGCAAACGTCTGTGGAAACATTAGCTGTTACACTACAGACTCTACAGACATTATGAGAACACAGATGACCGTGAACTCACCACAGCGACGGCGTCACTGGCGAGGATGGCACTCATGTCCAGCACAGCATAATAGGCCACGTTTGTTAGGATGTAGATGATTGTAACAATCGGCATGGAGATTGCAATGGAGAGAGGAAGGTTCCTGGGACGTGCATGGACACAGATGTGTTATCTTATCAGTACCTATTTTTACATTCTGTATCTTCACAACAGGAACAGAAACTGAGGGTTAATTTTGTTTCAAAGTAGTACCTTTCAGGGTTCTTAATCTCTTCTGTGACAAAGTTAAGCGTGTCCCAGCCTGAGTATGAGAAAAGAGCCGAGTACAATGCCAAAGCGATATCTCCTGGGTCACGAGATGAGCCTTTGAACGAATCCTCAAAGTTCATTGTAAAACCTGTGTGAGAAACATTACAAAGGTACTGAAACGATTAACAGCTTTATAAGATCAATATACTGTATATGTGAATACATGTCATATTATGGTTATCCTCTTATTATCTTACATTTACATATTCAACACACTGTGCATACTTTACGTTTGTACATTCTGTTCAGGGACTTCAAAAGAAAAAATTATTCTTGCACATTTACAGTTATGCTTATTAGTGTGCACTGTGGAATATATGTTAAATAAACTAAGGAAATAAAATGGGAAAAATAAATAAATAAAGAGCCAATGATATAAACTATTAATTTTTTCCTTAAAGGGATAGTTCATCCAAAAAGTAAAATTCTGTCAAAATTCCTTATGTGATTTCAAGAATGTATGACTTTCTTCTGCAGAATACCAAATTATATTTTGAAGAATGTTGGTAATCACATGGTTTTGGTTACCTTTATATGAATAAAAAACTATTTTATTCAAAATAAATAATTTTTTGTTCTGCAAAAAATTATCAAATGAAAAAGTAATTTAGATTTGGAGCAACAACCGTGTGAATAAATACCAGCCTTTTCATTTTTGAGTGACTATCCCTTTAAACTGATTCAGAACTCACGAGAGATCAACATTTGGCCTGGATGCAAACATGCAAAACATTCATGCAAATTATAAAAACATCTGATTGTGTAGACTCAAGTGCATTTTTCTTTACCTTGGCACAGTTTCACCATCCCCGTGATAATAATGACGATGAGGGCCAGCACTTTGGCATAAGTGAAGACATCCTGCACCCTGGTACCCCACTTAACATAAGCGGAATTAATAAAGGTCAGCAGGCCTGCAATGTCATGACCAGAAAGCATGTTAGCATAAGAATACATGTTGAGAAGTACTCTGACAAGTTAAGTGAAAGTGACATGACATACGGCCAAGTATGGTGACCCATACTCGGAATTCGTGTTCTGCATTTAACCCATCCAAGGTGCACACACACAGTAGTGAACACACACACCGTGAACACACACCCAGAGCAGTGGGCAGCCATTTATGCTGTGGCACTCGGGGAGCAGTTGGGGGTTCGGTGCCTTGCTCAAGGTCTCACCTCAGTCGTGGTATTGAGGGTGGAGAGAGCGATGTACATTCACTCCCCCCACCTACAGTTCCTGGCAGCCTGAGACTCGAACTTGCAACCTTTCAATTACGAGTCCGACTCTCTAACCATTAGGCCACGACTTCCCTCAGGGAAGGGTGGAATACACTACACAGATTTTTGCCCTGATTTTCAGTCTGGACAAGTCAATGCTAGTTGCTAAAATCAGAATCAGTCTGCATATTTTAGGCAGTAAGAGTACTGACATATTTCACAGAAAATCAAGTAGAATATGGTAAAGCATAGACTCAAGTAGATCAAACAATGTTTTAATTTGTTGGGCATCTCTTAGCAAGGATATGCATGTTTCTGCATTCATTTGTCGTTTTCTGGAAAGACAAAGTCTGGTAATGTGTGATCCTCAGGATTTTAGCATATGATGCTCAGTTTTTCTCTGGAACCATTTACAAAGTGAGCAAGAGCATGATGCTCAGTTTTTCTCTGGAACCATTTACAAAGTGAGCAAGTGTATGATGATGCCTAGTGATTTAAAACATGCTCTGATTTTAAAAGTGATTTAAAAGTCATTCCAGCCGTGAAGTGGATGACAACAATGGAATTCTGATTGTGTTTTTGACAGCAAACAACATCAGTTACTCCCTAAAGACGGCAATTAAAACCACTCAATTCAATACTTGAATGAGTTAGTGGGGAGTAGTAAAAGTTTGGTTGAGTCATAGCAACAGTAATGTTTAGAGTGGCGTGTCTAATGAGGCTGCTGAAGGTATCCAAGTGAAACAGGTATATGACGAGACGCACCACAGAACCAGAAGAATGGGCTCCCTGAACTCAAAAACAAGTTATTCATTAACTGGCCCATGACATTTTTAAAGTTAGACCATAATGGGTCTCACCAGTTTATCAGATCTCATGGTGAGAGAACAGAGAAAGGAAGAGAGAACAGCAGAGTGAGAAAGACAAGAAGAAAGTTAAAGAATGTGAAAAACAAGGGTGTAGAGCAACAGCATGTACACATTACTCACAAATACAAGCTGCAGCAATGAGCCGAGAAGCAGAATACGGAGGCTCGCAGGTGGGGAAGAGCGGCTGAACCAAGTAGTTGGCAAAAGTTATGGCAATTACGGCCTGGCTTGTTGGTTCGATGATAAGCAGTGATGTCCATAGACGTATAAATGCTATGAAGCCTCCAAACGACTCCAGGATGTAGGCGTAGCTGGCGCCCGACTTAGTGATTGTCGTGCCGAGCTCGGCGTAACAGAGAGCACCCACAACTGAAAAGATGCCACCGATGGCCCAGATAACCAGAGATAGTCCGTAGGAGGCGCTGTAGATTAGAACACCCTTTGGCGACACAAATATGCCCGAGCCAATCATGTTCCCCACGATGAGGCTGATGCCGTTCATGAGAGAGATCTCCTTTTTGAGCTGCATGCTCTCTTTGGGTTTTGAAAGAGCTGCCGGACCCTCAGGCTGGCCGTTCAGCTTTCTGGATTCACCGTCGCTGTCCATTCTGTCCACAGGTGCAAGTGGTGCCGCTCAGAGACAGAAAGGGTCCTCGTTGGCCTTATCCAACCTAACAGAGAGCAGAAAAACTAGTTATATAAGGGACTGGCATGGTAATGTACATGACAATGTTAATGTGTTTGGTCTTGGTGCAATAGATGTGCTATGCTGCTGCGGCAGAGCAAGTACAGAGGCTTGCTACTGTCAATACATCCATAACATGTTGCTGTGAGCATGTAAAAAATACTGCTGCTGCACATTTAACATATATTAAATAACCCCCATATAGCACACATGAAGCACCCAATGGCAGAGCTATACAGGTGGAGCTGGGGAAGGTGTAGGTTAGTGATGTCCGGTTAGCGAACGAATCGTTCGATTTAACCGGATCTTCTTAGTGAACTAGTTCACCATATCGAACTGAATAGTTTGAAACGGTTCGCGTCTCCAGTAAGCACTAATCCACAAATTGCTTAAGTTATTCACTTTTTTAGCATGCCTAATACTCCCTCTGTCTCAAAATAAACCAATATCCTGAAGTTATTACTCAAACTGAGTGAACTGCTGTGAAGAGAGTACTGATGATGAACACGAGCAGAGCAGCATGTGTGCCGAACGAACACGCCCACTGCTAGAGCGGTTCTCGTTCTCGAGTCAAGAACTGGTTGCAGAGGTTTTCGGATCACCCGTACACTGAACCGTTTCTTTCGGACACGTACGATTTGAGAACCGATGATCTGATGATACTGGTTTATGTGTCATTTTTCAAGCGGACGAAAAGCATGTTAGCCAAGTATTTTGTTAAACATCCGAAAGTGTGATAATATAAAACTTTTTTTTTTATTTTAAAGATGAATATATCTAATCTGTGTACTTTGTTCAGTTGAAGATTATACTAGATTATAGACCAAAGGGGTTTGTCAGGGCTGTTGGACCATAATTAAGACTCTGTTTAATAGGAATAAGGAATGATTTATGAAATACCTGTGCTGTAATTATAGTTAATGATGACACATTCACAAATTGAGTTTGTATGAACTGATGAGGAGCACGAGCAGAGCAGCTGATACATTGAAAATGTGTGCAGTGTGCTGTTAGAGCGGTTCTCGTTCTCGAGTCAAGAATGGGTTGCAACGGTTTTCAGGACTCCAGTACACTGAACCGAGAACTTTTCCTTTTGGATACGTCCGATTTGAGAACCGATGAGCTGACGATACTGCGCATACGTT
The DNA here is from genome assembly GCA_027564155.1 of Gymnocypris eckloni scoliostomus. NCBI lineage: Eukaryota > Metazoa > Chordata > Actinopteri > Cypriniformes > Cyprinidae > Gymnocypris > Gymnocypris eckloni. The sequence continues at coordinate 26,937,458 of CM050413.1, read as the reverse complement.
ATTCAGCGAACAGTGATTGCCTTTTATGACTGAAACACAGCACGTCTGAAACAAACTAGTTTTTTTGGACAACTGATTCTGTGCTAATGCTATGGCGCGGGTAAACTGAGGACCTGAATGAGGGCAAAACTTAAGTTTATTTAATAACAAAAATTGCAATGGATTATGTATAGTAAGTGGATTATGGTTTCTGTGCTGATGATAACTAATTTATTCACTTTATATCTTCAAGACTTAAATCCTCGTATGCTCATCACTGCCTGTACCAGTATTTGGGTGCTTGCAAAACTTAATTGCAAACTTTAAAGATCATGATTATTACATTAACATTTACATGTATTAATTTAGCATACAATTGAGGAATACAATAAGCGATACATTATAAAGAGGCAAACTTGTATTACAAGCACAGAAAGTGCTTGTAATACAAAGTTCTAGAAATTGTTCAGAGCAAATACTAGCTAGACAGGGAGAGGTTAAGGGAAAGAGAGCAAAGTTAAGAAAAGAAAGCAAAGGTTATTATTTTTGTATTTATTTTTTAAGATGAAGTCAAGTGATGACGGAAGAGATGAGTTTTCAGGTGTCGCTTGAAAATTGTCAGGGATTCAGCATTCCGGATGGGGTGGGAAGTTCATTCCACCAGTCAGGAACGGGGAATGAAAACGTTCCGGAAAGTGATTTTGTGCCTCTGTGATGGCACAAAATTAGCAATAGTAAAAAGTATTACTATTTTAAAATTTATGAACTAAAGCTAAATATATATATTTTTTTTTTACTAACAAAATGACAAAATTACTAACAGTTAAACTAAACTTTAAATGAAAATAATATATTAAATATATTAAAATATGAATTAAAATATATTAGAACATATATACACACTACATTTTTTTAAATATATAAACACTCATTTAAAATATAAAAAAAACTATATTGTTAGTATATAAATAAATTATTACTATAATAGCACTACAAATGGGGTTCGGTGTTGATTTGGATTTGGACCCCATTGACTCAGAACAGTTCTTCTAAGAAACATTCTTCAAAATGTCTTCTTTTTGGTTCCACTGAAGAAAGAAAGCCATACAGGTTTGGAACAATATGAGGGCAACTAAAGATTTACAGGATATTCATTTTGGGACAAAATATTTGTGCATGTTTGCTACTGCATGATAACACTGGGGATCATGCAGTTACCCACACATAATTATAAAGTCACATCCGGCCTCTAATGTCTAGTGATGGCGTGAAGTCAGTACAGGCCAGCATGATAAGTATGTTACATATGTGCAAAATGTGCTGACGCTAATTGACGAAAAGCTAGTGTGAAGATTGCATCATTGGGATTACGTAAACAGGTATTTCTTTGGTCAAACATTTCATAACCCGTCACCCAATCAGAAGCTGAAAATTGAAAATGAAACGTATGCACTTAATCATGAGTTCAGTCAGGGTCTATATGGGTTTCTTAATGAGGGAAGTCACACATTTCACAGTCCTGGCTTGCTGTTTGTTGACACTCTATAAATGATTAAGCATGACATGTCTGTTACTGCCACCTCTCTTATTGTGGAGAGCTGACAGCACATTCCTCTGATTATTTGACTTGAACCCCTCACTTTAACATTTAACCTTGTAAAACGCTCATTACATTAAGTGTGTCTGAAAACCAAAAGTCTTGTCTTTCAAACAGAGGGCAGATCCTTTTAAATTAATTAATAATATAGCATGCAACTGTTAAACAAGCACTAATTAAATTGTTCCCAAATTCTCCCCAGAGAGCTTTCCTTCCCTGAGGCTTGTTTCCCATCATAGATGATGTTTCCCAGAACTGGAACATTCACAAAAACATCTGCACTCATGACACATCAGCATACAGTGGTAAAGGGCAGTCCACTATCGTTGCCTCGGAAACTCAATGACATCATTTTAGTTTTGACTTTGAATGAGATACGTGACTTTTTTGTGGGAACCTGTCTAGCTTTTGATTGATGCTCTTGGTGTTTTTTTTCTTAGTGAGTGCATATCTTTTTGATACAGACAGACTGATAAAAGTGCAAGATAACATGTTTAATCCATACAGATAAATATTTAAATGGAAGTATAAACAAAGTAGTGTGTGTTTGAAAGTGTGTTGTAGAAGGGATCTTTTGGAAAGAGAAAAAATGTTTTGGAAAGATGCATTCTCCATGTTGCATCAGTTGAGTGATAACAGCCAGTGAACTGACTGTTCTGTTTGTCTGTCCTTAAATACTGTGAATAAGGTCCATGACAATGACTGGTAATCACACCCTTTTAATATTGTTTGTTTGTTATTCCTTATTAAGTATTTTAATATGTTAAGCCTACATATAATACTTTTTATCATCTTGCTATTCACAAAAAACTGTTAATTGACATAATTTTCGCTATCACTTATATATTTAGAAATCTTCTTAAAAGCTGTTTAGTAAGTAGAAACTAAAGGGGTCTAATAAAAAAAAAGAAACGAAAGCTGATACAATCACTTAAAAACAACCACAACAACTTGCACCCGCGATCAAAACAAGTTGATATTTGGCAACCCTCTTTGTCACGACAAGACGCGCAGCAGTCGCGTTCAAGTAAAGAAAAGAAAGGTCCGGTTCTTTACAAAATGATAAATGTAGCCTATGACATCGTGGAACACACAAACATAAATAAATAAGTAAAACAGCACAAGTGTCTGAAACGACATAACGACGTATTAAGAGACTTTAATGCTAAGGTTGTCCCCTCAAGCCTATCAGCTGTTCAACAAAACAACCCCGCGTTGTCAAGTAGTCTGCTCTGTTCTGTGGGTAAGAATTTGGAGCGATGGACTAATGAATATAGCTCAAATAAATCCATTGTTCTTAAAGTATAGCTGGCACAGTGAATGACTGGAATAAACGTAAAGCATTTTCTAATCGATTAGATGACGAGAAGCGACATCCTGTTTTTCTTTCATAGAGCGCAGCAGAATCTGAGACAATATCACTGCGACATTTTAACAGAGATATTCCCCGCTCGGCTTTTTTTCATTCAACATACTGAACACATTCAGTTCATGCATTTATTAGAACAAATAATAATAGAATAAATATAATTGAATTATAACAGGACAGCTGTTCTCGCTGATTTAACACAAGCTGCCCAGTCCTACTTTTAATTCTTCGTTTAAAGGTATCGTTAAAAACAGAAACATGTCCTTACCTTGTTGTGTCCTTTGTTTATCGTCTTCGTCTAACTGGGGACATTAGTAGACGGGACAGCATCTTTAACTACAGCAAGAAAAACCCTGAAGCACGGAGGGCAAGCAGCCAAAAAGTCACGTGACACCGGTAAAATGATGTCACGTGGGTTTATTTGTTAATCAGGCAGACCTACCCGGTTTGTCCGCAAAACCATTCAGGTGTTGCGCTACAGCCAAAAGCGACCCATTTATAAGTAATGTTTCCCTTTGTATGTGTTTAAGTGGTTTCTGATTAACTGCTTCACACCTTCAAAGTGATTAGCTTTAAAGCGAGGAACAGGTTTTGTTACAGAGAAAAGGATGAAAAGAATAAAAAACCTAGTGCTTTTTAAAGCCTTTATTTTTTTTATAAAGTTACCTTTATTACTAAATCAACGTAAATATGTATGGTTATGTATAGCTCATATGTAAAAAATATTATATAAATCAGAACTTGTAATGTTTTTGATAAAAAATGTAACAAAGTAATATACAGTAATACAGTAAAAATATACAGTAAAGTCTAATACTGTGAAATATTATTACAATTTAATGTATTCCTGTATTGCAAAGCTGCATTTTCAGCAGCCATTATTTCAGTCTTCAGTGTCACGTGATCATTCAGAAATCATTCTACGCTGATTTGGTGGTCAAGAAACATTATTATCCGTGCTACTTTATATTTTCTTACATGTTCTAAAATTCTCTTTCAGAATTCTATGGTGAATAAAACATTCAAAAGAGCAGAGCATTTATTTAAAATAAAAATATTTAAATATTATAAGACTTTACTGTCACTTGTTTTGACCAATTTAATGCTTCCTTGATTAATAAAACCATTATTCTCTTTCAAAATACAATTTTACTGACACCAATTATTTAACGGTACAAGGGAACAAATATTTTAGGTCCTGCAAGTGGTCACCAGTTATTTTAATAACATTTTTACCTTCACTGGTTTATTTTAAATGGGCCTGTATTGTGACAAAATAGTGGTGTAATAAAAAATGCAAATCAAATATTTTTCTTTTCTTTTTCTAAGCATGCAGCTTTATTTATAACTGTCATGTAGACAATAATAATATAATAATTGTTTTAATTATAATGATATTTCTAATAATTATTCTAAAATAAAATAACTGAAATAAAATAACTCTACTAAGGCCCGTATAGCAAGGACCATTCATGTCCTTTAACACTGACCAGTGTATAGATCATCCATGCAATTAGACAGTCTGTGAGGAGGTATGTGGCATGGTATTGACCTGAGTAATACCAAGTAATAGCTGTTCTCCAAGAAGTGGATCTTACGTAAGAGCTCAGGACAAACGCTGAAGGGACACATACCGTTAAACCGTGGTAAAGACAAACAGTATATAATATATAACATTTTATATTTCAATTAAATTTCTTATACCATGTTTGTTTTGTCCATACATTTTTATTAATTTTTTGCTTTATACACGCCATACTACAAACTATACACAGGGAATAAAAAATAATGTCTTGTTGCAAGATACACTACAATCAAAAACTACTGAGTCTATTGTGCAACATGCACAATTGTAAGTCTAAGATAAAAAACATGCATCCTTGGAAATGTGTAGTACACACAAGATAAATGTGGTTATAGTAAGATGAGTTTGTTAAATAAATATGATAAATTAGGTTGTGAACTTCAACAGTTTCAGTATTAACAGAAACTGAGACTGAATGTTGACAGCAAGTACTGTTAAGTAAGCATGATTAAGAGAAACAGTCTCATCTTTTCTAAAGGTTCTTTTCAAGATAATCTGTTCCTGTGCTGTTGACTTTTCCCTCCACAAACAAAGGAATGTTCTCAAACCTGTATTTGCCCATTCATCAGAACATCATGTTCAAAGGAACTGGACTAATCCCTTCAGTTTGTGAACTGGGAAACAAGGACATCATCAGTACCCTATATAATGGGTGTTAATTTGATGAGATTTTTAGATCCTAGATTAAAACTGCATTGCAGCATACCCTTCCAGAAAGTCTGACCTCTCTTCTTCTGTTATACAACAGTCCAAACAAGAACACACTAACCATCTCAACATATTAATGACACATTACAGTGCCATACAAATCTTATATCGATCTGATATCAATTGTTTCATGTGCAGTTACTGCATTTTGCCTTTGCATAACATTAGCAGCATGTTGGCATAATTTAACCAGCCTGCCACCTGTGGGTGGTCTGAACATATTCAGTGGACACTAAACCTAAAGTCGTGGCCACCAAGATAGCAACGTTTTCACCAAGGCAGGCACAGATATCAAGCAAACAGCGCGTGCGTGCGGTCAAGGTCAGGGCCGCAGTGATGATCTCGTACGTCTCGCGAGTCACAGCCTGTCTGGCCCGCAACACGTCGAGTATGTTGTTGAGTCGCCCCTCAGTCATGCAGCGAACAATGGCCTCCCGTCTTTCTTGCAGAAGTTGGCAACAGCTCCTTCCCGCAGACAGTTGACATTTAACTAGAGAAAGGATTAGAGTATATGATGATGTGTAACCATTGAGTTAGGAACTAATACAAAGATAATATTTATACATCATTTTATACTGTTCTGTTATTATATGTTTGACCAAAGCAAATCAGATCAACCTAGGTTCAGGCATTTTACAGCTGTTAATGAACTTCAGATACAAAACAAAGTGATTATAATTAGTTAATAGGTCATTATAATAAATTATTGTTTAAATAAATTCTGCACATTTAGAAATAATGCACATACTTTTCTGATAAGTAAAATATATATTAAATATATACAAAATGTTGGGGTTTTTATTCATCAAGGATACGTTAAATTAATCAAAATTGACAGTGAAGACATTTATAATGTAAAAAAATAAAAAAAAATAAAATTAATTGAAAAAATGATAAAAACAATATTCAAGCAGCATAATTTTTTTCAACATTGATAATAAAAAAAAATATTTTCTTCAGTATATTAGAATGATTTCCACTAAGGATCGAGTAATGGCTGCTGAAAATTCAGCTTTGGCATCACAGGAATACATTACATTTGAAAATGGATTTACTTAGAAAACTGTTATTTTAAAATGTAATTATATTTCACAATATTATAGATCACTTTTTAGATTTTGATCAAGTAAATGCCACATTGGTAAGCGAAACATAAAAATATCTTACCGACCCCAAACATTTAAATCATAGTGTATTGTTTGAAAGAATTGCCTTGCCCTTTAGCCAGTCACTTCTCTGGGACAAAACCTTCTATACTAGTAGCATTTAAATGAACAAAACAAGACTAATTCTGAGAAAAACAAAAACCCTCTGGGGAGGAAACACACTGGACACAGATAAGGAATGCGTGGGGCAGTCATTCAGGAAGCACAGTCCCACAGAACTGCTTACTGCGCACATGTAAACGCCCAACACAAAGAACTGATACATTTGCTGTGTCCAGCTAGTTATGCCAACAGTATGTACACAAAGCTCCTCCAGATTTATTTAGCTAAAATACATCAGGCAATTGAGACTGACAGAGAGCAGAGCTCTTCCAGATGGATTAAAGTGTGCAGCAACGGCATGTTTATGTTCTCGGTCCAAACTCATATGTTGGAAATGTGCAGGACAGGAATGGAGAGAATTAGAGAGATTAAAAAACGTACACTGTTGGGACATTTTGGAGACAGACTAATTTCTCACCCTGGTTGCCAGCGTTGTTTTGTGGGTTACTCTGAAATATCGTTGTGGGGGAAACACATGGGGACCTTGAAGATGTAGAGCTTTGTCTCTGGGGAACTCCGGGACGTCCAATAATCTGAGTGAAACCATTATTATCACTGCAGGAGTTATTGGATTGGACTGAACTTGTGCCAGTATCTATAAAAGACATGAGCAAGGAAAAACATATTTATAAGACACTTTATAGTAATAAAATTTAAAAAAGTGAATACAAATACTATTAAATGAGAGCTCACTAACCCCTACAACATCCAATCTGAGGACAACCTCTTGTTGCTATTGGCAGAGGCGCCTTTACTTTTGCATTCAGTGAAGACATTGGCAGAGTTTCATTCTGGGGAATCACCTTGGAGTTCCAATTTTTTGTGGTACTTTTGCAATTATTGTCCTGTTGGAGGTAAAATACAGTCAGCTATAAGAATCCAAAAGCTTTAAAGAGCCCCTTTTATGCCTTTTCGAATATTACTTTTCATGCAGTGTGTATGTGAACATAAACTTTCTGCAAAGTTGTGAAGCCGACACTGCATGATAAATAAAGTTATTGTCTATCAAAAAAAAAAGAGTCGACTCGCAATCGCCTAAACGAGTCGTCAGGAATTCTAATCTTATCCATCTGACCAATCACAGCAGCGAGGGCTCACGGAAAGGCGGGGTTTAGAGAGACTGATTCTTTGAACCGCTTCGAACGAGTCGTTTAGGAATCATTTAGAAATTAGGTAAAATGAAAGCTTTTTTGTTTTAGAAAACCTTGGATGCATGTAAACCTGTTTTAGGACACTCATAAAACAATATGTTTTATATAATAATCAACCTTAAAAATGGCATAATAGGGGCACTTTAAGAAGTGTTAAATTTAAAAGTTATTTATTATGCACACACACGCACACACAATACAAAATACAGCATCGGACTGAGTTCCTGCTTAATAATACTAACATTATGATATAAAAATGATATAAAATTCTATTCTAATCTATTCATTTTGGTCTAATTTATAGAAAAAAAACTTGCTTTGTGTACTGTGCCAGAAGACGATCTGACACTTGTCACAGCACTTGTATAAAGTAGTTCTCTCGTTGGTCTTTGTAAGTCGCTTTGGATAAAAGCGTCTGCTAAATGATTAAATGTAGAGCACTTCAACACAAAATCAAGTAAAACCTGTTCAAAATAAATGCACCAGTTGTCCTACCTCTAGGTTATGTAGCTCAATAGGCAACTCCCAGGATGATCGCATTTTACAGCTCAGTAGCCTCCTCTCCTGGTGAAACAGACACACACAACACAAATACACAATCAGTCTGCAGTCAAATCTTCACATCTGTATTAAAATATATTTCAATTCATACAGGAGAAAATCAACATGATGTGGAATCCACGATCGCTAGTGAAAGTTTCTACTTTGATATATAGCTATATATTTTGATTATAAAATGTATAATCAAATGTTGATTTGAAAAATGAACAGTATTGGTATTTGACTGTCTTCATTTTGCTTTAATGAAAGCAGCATTGGAGCTGCATGAACTCCTCAAGTTTGTGAAAAACCTTACAATCTAAGAATGATTTGATCCAAAGAGCATCTTGTTCTTCTGTAGAAGAAGAAATATCTGAACTTTTGAACAGATTGTATAATATCCTTATTGGATTACTGGATCACTGGCCAGAAAATTTTAAATGTTTACTGTTATAATGTTTCTTCTTAATTTTTTGTTTGTTTTAAAGGTTTCATTACTATCCAGATTTTAATCACAGAAATCCTAGATTTGTAGAGTGACTTTGGACTCCACTTTGGACGCTTAATAATCATTAGACAATTACCTTGCATGTTTTCAGATGAAGAACAGCTTCGGTGAAAGTCTGTGGATCAAACACTGCCAAAGTTGTCCTTAGAACCACTGCACACTCTGGATGAGAAAAACATAATAAGTGATTACGTAATATTAGATAACACCTCGAAGATCAATAATAATTCCATTACTAACCCTCAGCTGATGGTCGTTTTTGAGGATCACTGTTCAAGCATCTAATGATGAGCTTGGTGAGGGCATGGCTTTGAGGTGTCATTGGTGGCAGAAGGTCGACCTCCAAACCAAGCTCCAGTTTTGTCAGAAGCTGATCAAAACCTGTGAGAAAACTATTGTCTTTAGGCAAATGGAAGAATGAAAAATCCTTCTCACTGAATAAGACAATAGGTTACACTGATACCATGAAGAGATAACATACCTTCACATGGACGCTTTCTATTCAACGTTTCCCAAAGAAGAACCCCAAAACTAGAAAATCATTAAAAAAAAACTCACATTAACTCAACAATTTCACTCTAAAATACAGTTGAAACACTCTAAAATGTTGAGATAATGCACCTCACCTATATACGTCAGCCTCTACAGAAGGAACAGCACCTTGTATGACTTCAGGTGACATATAGGCCAGATCTCTGTAACATGGTCCACGGCCCTCAGAGGTGCTCAAGTCCATGTTTATCTCTTGACCCCAGTCACACAACTACAAAGCAACACACATTTTAAAAGTAAGAAAATTAGTAAAGCAACAGCACAATAAAATGTTTCTGTTTTAAGGGAATTTTTGGGGCTACGCCTGGCAATACCTTGGCACAGTACTGTTGGTCGAGAAGAACATTAGTGGCTTTCAGGGCTCCATGAGGGAGCGGAATGGCATGGAGATGAGCTAAACCTTTAGAAACGTCCAAAAGGATCCGAAGACAAAGAGCCATCGAAAGCTCTGGGAACATGTCTGTCTAATGAAAGCAAAAAAGATATGTCAATTTCTCCAATTAAATAAGACTGGTAGAATGCACAGGGAGGCATTTCCTGAAATGATTACCGATGACACAATAGCTGCTAAAATGCTGATGCATGTATAGGAATGCTGTTAATTGGTTGGCACTATTTTTGTGCCTAGGGGATTTCCACTTTCTCACTGTCCGAAAAGTCAACACCTTCATTTCTAAAACAATAACACTTCCTGTTTTAGATAGCAGACTCGTCAGGTATGTTAACACACCTAGCTTTGATTAAATCTCCTTTTTGAATAAAGTATTTTATTTATTGTAGTTTGTAGTTTGTGCTTTCTAATGCTTTATGCTTACCTTATGCAGTAGTGAATCCAGAGATCCTTCAGTCATCCAGTCCCACACCAGCCCAACTAGAGAGTGAGATGTGTACACACCCAATGGGACCAAAACTTGCTCAGAACACACCTGGCCCAGCATTCGTTCTTTCTTTAAGGTGTCAATCCATTTACTGATACCACACACACACACACACACACACACACACACACACACACACACACAGCACTTAAGTTTTGTTTTCCATTGTTTGGTTTGGAAATACCCAATACATTGCACAATTTTGCACATAGATTTTACTCCACAAAACATTGCAATTTAATAGAGTTTAGTTTGGTTGTTTATTCATGTAACCATCAATTACTATTCATTACTATTTTTAACGTTTTATAAGTATTCATTAGCAATTTACTACTAATCAATAGGCTATTGTTTAGTAAATATTCATTGTATTAGACCTTTATATATTAATATTTACTATGCAAAGCGCAAAAAATAAACGTGCAAAACTGTTAAGTCACATATACGATGAGTGAAAATGTAGTTTACCTATCCTTGATTAACTTGACAGCCACTTTGCGTCCTGTCCTCACAAAATGTCCTCTCAAACAAGCACCTACACTCGTTCGGACCAAGACCACATCGCGCAAGTCTTTATCATCAATCACCTGCAGATGACTGGCCTGAGCCATTCCTCTGGACTCAGTCGATTTCAGCCCTGCTGGGGTGCTGAGACACTGCTCGACTAGATTCATTTGCTGTAACGAAGAGAAAATGAAAGGAATCAAGAGCTCAACCCCATATTGCGTGCTCATGACGCGTCGCTTGTTTATGTCGCATCCTATTGGCTGTTGAGGTCACAGAAATCCCCGGCTATTTTTAACAAAGTCACGTAGTCTTGAAAAACAATTGCAATTGAACTAATAATTTATTCACCTAGGCACGAGAGAGAGGTAACATCGTTTAAGACTGATAGACCAATTAAAGTGTGATATGCAAAACATATTTTTTTCCCCATACACATAAAGAAAAGCATAGATCTCAAATAGTTGCTAAATATATGTTGTAAACAGTGAAGCTGAATGAAACATATTTTTGCCAATAAAATACATTTTCAGTTATAGGCTACAGTAGCCTTGGATAAATGCAAATGGTACAGCCTATATCAAAACTATAACATGCTTTAAGATTTTTTTAAGTATATTCATTTCAGATTTTTCTTCAAATGTAACATGTGGATGTTTATTTGTTTCTATTTTATTTTATTTTATTTCATTATTATTTATGTAGGCTATGTGTGTATTTATGGTTTAAATATGCCTGTATGGAGGGCAAAAATGATATCTCAGGAACACATTGATTATTTGACGATGGGGGAAATAGTGTTGTAGTGTCACCCACTAAATCAGGGTCATCTAAGGAAAATTCATTTAACATCCTCACAAAGAAGATTGTCACTTGTTTTTGAGTATTCACCACTTCCTTTTTTCCTTACCTCATTTCTCCTGAAAGTAATAACTGCATGAATAACATCATACTGGCCTATCTTTACAAAATAGCTATAAAAGGAAGACAATAAAGCAGGGGAGTGGAAATACACAGGCTACAGTTATTATTTATTAACCACTCAGCACACATTCATCCCATTTTTAGTAGCATTTACATTGTTCTTGTCTAAACTGCCTCTAGTCATAAAGGTATCACATGACTAACATATGCTGCTTACACAGCTGTGGGCGTGAGATCTCTCTCATCAGTGTGACTTCATCTTTCTCAACAATAAAAACTAATTCCTCTTTTACTCAGATGTCTGCCGAAATTGCAAAAAGAGGTGTCTGCCACACTCTTGGGGTTTTCTTTGCAAGGAAAAAGTTCATAATTAGGTCTTACACAATTTGCTGATCCATGTTCAACGTGACAAGTGAATGGGAAGTGATATTTCTATCTTACAGAAAAGGGGATGTCCATAGTTACAGAACTTACAATAGAAAGTTGAAGCTTGAAGTAATTTATTGGTTTATCACTTTCACGTTCTGTTATCTCAGAACAAAAACTATTGTCACTTTACTATTAACTTATTACTGTAACTGTTATATTCTACTTTATTGTACATGAGTAAACATTTAAAAAGAGGAACGCATTTAGAATTTATAGCATTCTAACGATTAGCGTTGTTGAGTTATCATAACCTCATAAAACTAGTCAACATTGCCTTTTTATCCAAAAGTGATATATCATTACCTGAACAATAGCCTGCATTTGATTTAAATGTTTTCTGAAAAAAACTAAACAATAAATTCATTACAAATGCGATGTTAACATTTCCATGCTATTTGATGGACAATTTTTAGTCTTTTTCTTTTGTCTAGTTCCTATAAACTTGCCACCAACCCTCACTTATTAAATTGAACAAATAACTTATTTGTATATATAAAACATATAAGTAATGTGCCATCATACATCTAGATTCTAATTGCACACTTCTCAGTATTCGTCTTTGATGCATTTCTTGTGAATTCATGAGTGTATGGCAGTGATCCAGTACATGTATGCGTGTAAGTGATTACTCCACTCAAGAGTCAGTAAAACCCCTTTTATGTAACTTTCCACAGAGGAGCTGCAATACAGTGAACAAGTTGTAAACAAGGAGTTTAGATAAAAGTCAAGCTGAACAAAGGGAAACTTTAACGCAATACCCGTTACGTTTATATTTTCCAGAGAACTTTCATGCAGGGCTCATTCCCAGTCCACAAAGAAGATTCAAGCAGATCATCATAATTTTTATTTTAAAAGTTATTTAAAAAATACAGTATTAAAGTAAATATAGCCTATAAGAACATTTCCAATGCAATCAATGTAAGGTGGATTAAAGACTTTATGAATAATAGCCTAATTTTGACATTATTGTGAATTGGTTATGTTTATATTGTAAGTTGTAATGTCATACCAAAAAAAGTACCTTATGTGACTTACTGGTTGGAGCAGAACACCATGACAAATTCATTGGTAAATGCTACTTATTTGGCCAGTAAAGTGACTTCTGACTGGGATACATTTTGGTGGGGTGGCATCATGCTTTGAGGATATTCTATCTGTTAGGGTGACTGGAAAACTCATGAAGATAAATAATGGATGGATACAGAAAGTTCCTGCTGGAAATATGCTGAAGTCCACAAGAGCACTGGGATTGGATGATGGTTCATCTTCCAAACCAACAATGACCTGGACCGTGCATCAAATACCCCAACAAAGCCCAGACTCAGATCCCCGTGGGTATCTGTAAAATGAATAAATCAGTGCTTTCACATAGAATCCCTATCCGATTAAAATGTTGGGATATTTGAGTAGAAGAACAGACAAAATTCCAGGAGCAAGATTGACAGAGACTCACGCTGTTCCCGCCAGACGTGGTCCTGAGACTGCAGCTCCAAACACCTGCCACTAGAGGTCACCTCTCTCAGCCCAATGATCATTTTACTAGTTCATATTCTTGTTTTATAGGCTACAGTTCTAAGTGGTTTAGTTTAAACAGGTAAAGAAGTTATTATACAAAGGCAAGACAGACATATCCACATATTTTCACAAGCAAAAATGTATAAACACACATCAATCGGTAGAGTGAGAGGTATTTGTTGCCTGTGCCGATATTTGATCATTTTCCAGAAACTGTGTAAACAAATGCCACATTTTATGGTAGTCCTTTAGTTTGCCCTTTATACTATAGATGATTCTTTCCAATACAATATAATGTGCCAAATCTTTCAACCAATGGTCAATGGATGGACCATATGTTCTTCCAGTAGAATGCTATCAAACGTCTTGCGATAACTAGACAAATGTCAATCATTTTAGTGTGATAACCTGGTATTGATAAACTCATAGGAAATTAACCCAAAGAACACATTTCAGGGGTAACTGGAATCGGTTTTGAAATAATTGAGGAAATTAGAGTTATCGCTTTTTGCCAGAATGTCTTGATCACCTCACATTCCCAGATACAGTGAAAGAATATATGGGTTAAACGTATTTATTTATTTTTCAGGTGTGACATAAGTACGCATTACCCAGTTGTATTGGATCAGTTTAAATCTAGTATTAATTGATCAATTCTAGGATTTAACACATATCTGAGGCCCGTTTCATAAAACAAGTTTTCCAAATAAGCCAGGCTTATTGCAGTTAGTCTGACCTATTTTGAACCAAATCAACTGGAAATAAGTCAGACTAACTGAAATAAACCTGGCTTGTTTGGTAAAACTGGCTCTAGTCTAAATCTGAAAGGTCATCTTGCAAAACTATTCCCCAAGCAACTCTCGGTTCTGATGATTCTGTAGAGCTGTTAGCAAATTTGCAATAAAACAATAAATAATTTTGTACTAAGATCCTCAGGAAACATAAGCTTTTCTAGTTCTGTTTGTAGTGATAGTGAATAGTTTAGCTTGACATTGATATAGTTGCGGATTTGTAAGTCAGCCACTCAGCCTATTTAAAAAATGTGTGTCAATGGGATTCCAAATTTTCCATTAAGGTCTTCAACCCCTTACCTGTCACCCCCCCCCCTTTTAAATAGACTTGAAAATGCACTGTTTAAAGGGAAATTGTTATAAATCATAAACGCTTTTGAAAACAGACCTGAGGTTTGTTGCTTTTTAAAGAAGACAATCAGCAGATTATTGCAGAAGTGAAATCAGTTCAAAAAATTTAAATAAAAAAGTTATAAGTTTAAATTTACTGTAAATAAAATGTACAGTACTATTTTTAATTTATTTAATATAAAATAAATATTTTACAAAATAGGTTTTAATCCAAATTTGGCACATTTTAATCCAAAACAGCCACCGAATGCCATGCATACAAACCCATTTCATTTTTCTTTTGCATTTTTCTGTCACAAATGTATAGATTTCTCTCTCAGTATTACTCCTATCACAAAATATGGAATCTTGAGACTCAGACCTTTCCGATGATATGTATTTTGTCAAGATTATAAAAAGTTTTGATTCTATAAACCCGTAATACATTTGGAATATGACACCTCCCACTAAGGGGGAGGAGCTCGCTAAAATAATTTAAATACAATTTCTATGGTAATGCAATGTCCGATTTCAAAACGGTTTTCACATGAATTTTGATGTTTTAAGCTTTCAAATGATATATAAAATATGATTATTACTAAAACACGTGATAGGAAAAAAGGAAACTAATACAATTTTCGTGGCAGTCTTGGACCTTATAAACGATATATAGTTTGTCATGATTAGATTAGGATTTAATTGTTATATATTGAAGTAAATTTAGGTGTCCCGTATACGGGACGGTGACAATTAAGGGGAGGACATCAATGTATCTCCTTCAAATAAGTCCCCAATCTTACAAATAGCCTACCTTTTAATGCCCAGCCAGACAATTTTTCTCTGGTCTGAAGTCCCTGTTTCCCCAAGTAGGGGAAAAGTGGGAAAGATTTGGGACCTCTCCCAGTGTAGCCTACACTAAGCATCATTTCATACCATTAAGGTATTTTTAACAAATTGATTTCTAGTAGTCTTTTTTTATTCTTATACAAAATCTGAGTACAAATACAGGTCCATATATTTTATGATTGTTGATTCTACTGTATTTCTACTCTGGGTAATGCAGCTGAGAGCAAAACCAATAGTTGGCGTTAGCCAGAGCAGTTAATTCATTCCTTCTGTTGTTTAGGCAGGGTAGAGTGTGGGAAAGCCTCCACCATCTCCACTGTTGTCCCCAAAATAACAACTAGATAAAGTCAGGATACATTTTGTTGTGACTATGTTAACAAGAGTGATGCAGAACTATTCACGAAGCTTACATCGGTGATGTATCAGAGAGAAAACCGATTTCACAGTAAGTGATCTAGTTTCCAGCAGTAAGAAAGCTTGTTTTGTAGAACATCACAGTTACATAATATGAGAATAGTGAGGCCTGTAGAAAGGGAGTATGTGTTATTTAAGAGAAATATAATTATATTTTCAGAACATAACATGAGAACTCTAATAACATGAAAACATTTTCACTAAAAGTATGGTAACAATTCTGGACACATAACTTTTGTTTCACAGAAAGAAAGAAAAATACTCCTTGAAAGGCGTTTTCATCTCTTGAGTTTTAAATAGAAGATTTTGCCTGTGTTTTTACTTTACATCTCTACATATGTCCTCTTTCAGTGTCTCTTCATTTTTTTCAATCATTTTCTCTATTTAATGGATCAAGAAATGAATACATAAATTGCTCTAAAAGATATTTCTAAACAGTAAATGATCAGGGACTTTGGCTGTTTCTTAAAAAAAATCAGAACTCCTTTTGGTGCTAAAGTTATTAAACTTGTATGATGCTATAAATCCCGTTTATTTAAATTAGTATTATGTTGGGTTTTACCCATCTTTCTGCCTGGTTGCATAAAATATGTCCCTCTTAACATGTTCAAAAATGTGGGAAAACTAATTATGAAAATAAATCACCAAACACCAATAATATTGATTTTATATATTCTATATTATAATATTACAACAGAAATACACGTACAAAGTCACAGACACTTTAAACAAAACATTTGTGCTTTACTTTCTTTCATTACAAAACTCTTTAAGAATGAACAAAAGTGCAACTTGCTTCTAAAAAGAAAGAATACAGAGATTGAGCTCATTTACCTTGATCCTAAAAATACATCAGGAATGTATAACAACTTACGTTTCTCACACAATTGAACTTTTTGACCAAAAACTGAAATTAGTTTTTGGTTTTAAAAGTGACTTGCTAGAACTCCTATTCACATCTTACAACGAATACAGCAATTGTACACAGTAGTAAAACAAAGGCTGAAACAAAGTATCATACACATAGGCCTACTAAGAATATGAATACAGAAATACAGCTTATAACAGGTAAAGCATTTATGACCCAATATCAGTGCAATGTCATCTGAGGAACATTCAACCCCCTGACCAGCAGGATGAGAAAGGATCTTTACAAATGCCCTTTGTGAATAATCTAACATCTCTGAAAGAAGTGAAATTTGGCCATTTGAGAAAGACACTGTTTAAGCATCACCAGTTTAACTCTTCTCATGAGTCTGTAACATATGCTGTTTTGAAGATCCAGAACTGCTCCCATCTGAAAAGGATCTATCTTTCCTTTTCATCCGTTCAAGAGCATAGTATCGCAGCATGAGAAAAAATCCTGTGGGGAAAACAGAGAATATGGAATATCATGCCAATTTTATGCAACAGAATGGAAGCGAATGAGTTAAATTCAAGATATCTGAAGCAAGCATGTAATGATAAGAAAAGGAAACAAGTTTCAGGGCAGTTTTATTTGTATATGGCGCTACAGGAACTCCACTTATGTTGACACAAAAGCCTAGCCTTGATGTGACCTTGTGTATTTTGTGATTCAAGAAAAACCTTACCTTGTAAGCTATTAATAATGCAGAAGAGGAAGAGAATGGTCTCTGACATAGGACCAAAATCCAGGAAACCAAGGCCCCATGTTGTGCCAAACAGACAGGAGAGACCCCAGATACTGAGAAAAGCCACATGAATCTTCTTCCAGTCAGGTCGGTTGTGGATCTCTCACCACAAGGAAAAGCATGACTGCACCAGAGCTCACCACAACCGCTAGTAAGCCATCATTTATGATGTAATGAGCCAATAGGCTCTTCATTCTCCAACATCCAGCACCTGGATAAGCAGAGCAGAGATTATTATAATTTTTGTATACTGTTATATCTGATAGTACTGTAAATATGTCTCCTTACATGCGGTATGGATTGTTGACATCATCACTTGGTACAATTTTCCTTTCTCCATAAATATGCACTTTATAAATATTCTCTATCAAGAGCAGTATACTGACTAGCAGAGCCGGGAGACCTGACATTGGAAAGAAAAACATTGTCATCAAAACATGAAGTTATTAATTATATTATGTATATTCATTATAATCTTCTGCTTATTTTTATCACTTTAAATACTATTAAAATAAATACATAACTATGTTTTCACTTACCAAAGCCTACCAAATAAAATATCCATGTTGGGAGAGTTGAGTTGAACACATTGCGGATCAGCAAGAATGTGTGAAACACTTCCATGGCCATCCAGCAGAGGGTGCTGAGCAGCGCATAATGCAGAAGGGATCCTGTTATCTTGCAAACGATTTCATTTCCTACATTGGCCAATGTACCGGTAAGAATGAAGAACAAGCACAGAAGAAATATCGCCACCACTAGACCACGGTGCACCAGTGAGATCTGGGCTTTCTTCACTCTTCTCGAATACAGAGACAAACAGACAAAACAAGAAGAAAAGGGTGAGATTCACAATAGACTTTTCACTGAACAAGCATTTTTGTAATGGTGTTGAATTCCAAGCCACTTAAGTCACAGTTACCTGCGTTTACAGAGCCAATAGAAAAGAACCAAACAGCTAACTAAGGACACGGCACAGCCCACAGCGGTAATGAACGTCAGAGCCTCTAGATGGCGAACTGTAGCCTTCTGTTCCACTTGCTGGAGCAATGAAAAAAAGAGACGGAATGATATGGTATGAATCACCAAAGCTACTTTAAGGAAAGCCTCAAAGGTTAGCAAGAAAAGAGAGCAGAACTCTGGAAAGGAGACCAGAAGGTACTTTTTTTAATGAATGTAAATGTTGGAGAAGGGTTCACTATGCAACATAACCTGCTTTTGTAGGAAAACTGCTACTTATAGGTTAATAAATCAACAACCTTTTGGCTAATCTTCAACAAGTTTGCCATTAAACATTGATTTTGGATTACTCTAATTTTAGAGTTTACACCAAATGCTGTTTTCTAAATGCAGTCACTGACTATTTTTTAACAGGTAGGATTCAGTTTACAGCACTTCTCTTTCATTTACATGGTCTCTGCAAACAGTGACTGACTGTCGCCAGTCACTTTCAAGGAAAGTCTGCTCACTCGGGACCATATTTGCAGCTCAAACAAGACCAAGTCCTATCTAAATTAATGTGGAATCCTGAAATCTCAATAGCTGCTCGCTGAACTAGCAATTAAATAACGTATTTCAAATCAACAACAAAATCTGAAACGAACTGCCCCATGATTGTTGTTTCTTATGTTAAAATTCTCTGGCTAGAACAGCCAATACATGTGCATTGTCTTGTCTAGCCTCTGGTTTCTATGGAAATCGCTGCACTAACAATGATTTTACCAATCAGCGATTGGCTCTTTCATTTAGAAGGCGGGACTATTCTGACATATTGCACATTGCAGTTTCTCCCATTCATAAGTATAGGAGTGAACCGTCTTTGTATTTCTATAGTCTTTGCTGTCACACAACTCAGAATGAAGGCTGTGATGTAATTGGTTGTTAAGGCACACATGATCCAAGTTGGCCTTTGCGCTTTCTCCCAATAATAAGACCATATCTGGTATCATTATATTTCTATGGTGGGATTTCTAAACAACTCCGTTCCATTGGCTATGCATATTCCCAAGGATGACAGAAATACCTTTTATTCATAAAGATTGGCTCTCAGTGATAAATATTACCAGCCATGACTTAACTTTAAAGCTGCTACTCACCACAAGAATAGCAAAGTATGTGAGATGATTACAGCAACATTCTGTCTCTGTGTCGTGGATTTTAAAAGTCTCACAGCCATCATTTCTCCAGGTCACTTCATTATCTGCAGAGACACATTAACAGAACAGTCAGTAATTGTGCTTCAGCTGGCATTGAAATATTGCTTGATGTCTAACACTGTATTGATGTGTCTATGAACATGACTTGAGCGCACCTCGTCTTGTGTCCCATGAAACACAACTTGTAGAAAAGTTAGGCTGTGAAATGAAATAGAAGAGGTTAGGAAAAATGCATCTATAATCAGTTCAAAGAGAGTGGCACAGCACATACAGTAGAGATTTATAATTGCTTTTCTGTATGAGTAAATGAGGCCCTTGTGATTTAAATGCCAAAAACAACATCAACAGTTTGATTTTTATCCGGCTTCACCTCTCCAGCCTTGTCATGTGGTTTTCAGAGGTAAGGAAATGGCATATTTTATCAAATCAAATCAAATCACTTTTATTGTCACATCACCACAGCACAAGTGAAATTCTTGAGAGCGTGCTCCAGACAGTGCAAAAAAACAATTTACATATAGACAGTACATACTTACAGACTTATACAGAAGACTACAGACTACTTTTAGTCTACTCAGTAAAAAAAATGATATGAGCTATAGTTGGTGCTAAGCTTATACAGTAAATGGCCTTTTAACATCACAACAAATATGTTACGGATTGAGAAAGTGAAAATGCTCAAAAAGACGTACTGGGAGAGCAGAGTGATGAAACCTGATTCTGACGGGTTCTGGGAGGTTTTTGATGATCTCGTTCTCTACAGAGAGTCCAACTATGCCACCCAGAAGAACTGCATCAGACGATCCCCCCTACAAAACACAAATACTGTTGCATATACTGTTGTACATATATTGCTGGGCTAATGGAAGCTAAATAATCCATATGATTTATCTCTGCTTGACTAATATTGTCATACCTGAAATAATGTTCTGTTTTTGTAGTAAGTACACACTACTTTGGATTTGCTCCTTGATTGGGATTTCAGAGAGGAGGGAAGATAAACGGAGGGTATCATGTTTTCTGCAACAGTTCGAGGAGCCTGGAAAGCAACATATATATATTTATTAATATGCTAGAAAGAGACCTTCAAAGGTAATTTGAACTTTGTGCTTCTAAAAGGTCAATGATATTTACTGGCAGAGTGAAATTGAGTCCGGTGAATCCCTCTTTCATCTCAATGACTGTGCTCTGAGCACAAGGTAGATCCACACGACCTATTTTGTTGGATTTCATCACTACTTCCTCTATCCTGCAAACACACACAAACACAGGCACTTAGACATGATCAACACATGCATACAAGTTGAAAAGTTCTTATAAAAAAGTTATTCCTACCCTTTCACACATGATAAAACTATTTTTTAAATGTAAAAGACATACTTTCTAATATTTATATATTTAATGCACAGTCTGACTGGCAGATCAGGTTTACATTTCACTGCAAGTTGTATTCTGCATATAACTGTGTACAGTATGTGACAAACAAAACTTAAAATCCTGAAGTCTTCTTTCTGCTTTAGAAATGCATGAGCATACATTATGTCAGAGTACACATCAGATTCAGATGAACTGCAGTAAATACACAAATTGCACCGATGCCACAATACCACTCCCTTTTCTTTCAAAGAAAAAAAGCGCATTTATAGTATAGTGGAGGGTGTGTATCCATTATGGTTATAATAAAAACCACAGTAAACACTTCTTTTGTAACCACACAATATGTACCCATTTCTGCATTAAATAGCTTATGCATAAACTTATTAAGATGTCTTAGCATATCACATGAACATGCACAATAAATGGGGGTATATACAATAAATAAAATGTTGAGGATGTGTAATGTATTAAGAATCCAACAATACACTTGGCAGTCCATGCATAAAAAGTGAGCATAAGTTAGTAAGCCATTGCATGAGTTCAGTTTCCTGTTTGCGGCTCAACCTCTGTTTTTCACTCATATTTAAGCTTGTCCTGATTGTGCTATTATAGGCATGCACAACAACACCTCTTGCTATCTGCTTGATAGACCACATCAGTTCATAACACACTAAAGTAATACTGAAACTACCGAACTGAATATAATGATGATAGTCTCACATGTTTGCTCCACTGTGCTTCTGACTTGCCTCATCACAGAATTTCTCCTCTGTAAGAAATATTGAAACTAAAACTAATTACATGCTCAGAAATGTTAAACTCACAAGTGAGCTCAGTCGGTGTAACTTTTTGATATCTGTAGTTCAAACATTCTAAAAAGGAATTATGACAGCAAAATGTAACATTAAATTAAAGTTTCTTACTGCAGTTGATTGAATCTCCTCGAAATCTATATACTTCCATGACATTATGGCTGATTATATCACCATTGGTGCTGCCATCCACGATACCATACAGAGCAGCATCTTCTTGATTTTTATGTGAGAGGTCAGTGCAGCAGGTTCCTTGAAGGCCATGTGATTCACACAGTGTGTGATTCTTTCCATTCACCTCCACTATCAGCAGGTCCAGCAGCGGCTCCCAGAACACACAGAAATGACTTTGATTTTGAAGAGGGTTTGATTTTAGAGGAATGGACGAAGATCGTGTGCACTTGGCTGTGATACTTCCCTGAATTGAGAGCGTACTCTCATTGGCTGAAATCTCAATTTCCTTACAGCCTGTTTTCAAATCATATTTCAGATGTCTGGATGTGTTGCCATGCCGCCAAGTTCCACACATTTTAAAGTCTCTGTCATTTTCCATTGCTGAACAAAATATAGTAAAAATAAATAAATGTTAAGCTGCAAACTTTGTTGAAGAAATCTAAAGATATTTATAACAAATCACATTATCAAATATGCAATTTAATTATAAATCTAGATTCATTAAACAAGATACTACTAACAATGTGCAGCTAGTACATTTCACTTCATCAGTAATAACCTGATGAACCTTACCTTGACCCAAAATGAAGAAAAGGCAGGTGATTATCCACATTCTTACAGTCTTTGGATTCTGCTCCATTGTAGCTCATAGATGATGCCTGAAAAGCAAGAGAGAACTCAGTTAAAGAGAAATAAAAAAATACACAATGACGCGCCTCAGTAGAGCCATGCAACACTACTCCATATGAATAGGAAATAATGTTATCAATATCTTGTCTGTTCCTTCCTCTCACCACCTCATTTAAGTAAAAGACACATCTGCCTTATCTGTGAAAACAAAAACCTTTCTTTCCTTCTCACGAACTCACTATTCTTGAGTTAAAGTGTCAGCCATCTAGAAACACATCTATTCCTGGGCCCTTATCAATAAGAACACATACACACAAGGGTAAAAATACATTATGATGCATGCTAGGCTGCAACTGCCATCTTTTATCCATGAGAACAGATGTTTTTTGTGACAAAGGACTATGAGATGATAATGCAAATGCACATATTCAGTGCAGCACACAGATATGATGCCATCTTTATGTCACAATCTTTGTTTGTTTTTTCTGCAGCAATAAATGAGTCCTCACGCTCAAGACAAAGAGCATGTCTCAGATCTACTATAAAATGAATCATAATACACTTGCAGTCCCAGTGTGCTAAAACACCCAGACAGTGACAGTGGATGAGTCAGACATTGAATGGCATGTTTTCAGGCCCGAGTCAGCACTGGTCATTGAGGCACACAACAAATCCCCAAGTCACTTCTGCAAAAAAGGGTTAAAAGCTGATGTTTCTTTCTCACTTCGGTGACACGCTATATGCAGACACCAGAAAACTGTGATATTTTCTTACTCACATGCAGATTTTCACATCGTGATGTTAATTGATAGACTGGAGTCGTGTGGATTGCTTTTGGATTATTGTGATGTTTTTATCTGCTGTTTGGAATCTCATTCTAACGGCACCCATTCACTGCAGAGGATTCATAATGCTAAGTTTCTCCCAATCTTTTCCGATGAAGAAACAAACTCATCTTGGAGTACGTTTTCAGCAAATTTTTATTTTGGTGAAACACTTTCTTTAAACAGTGAGTACACCAATACGTTTAAGCTTCCTGTGGGTAACACAGGGTCAGTGTTTCAACACTTTAATTAGTTCTCACCTATGTAGAGCAGATCTGCCATTTTGCTTTTCTGCATTTTGACCTTTACATCTTTCAGAGATATGAGCCAAACTAGTTGAAATGAAACTGTAGGAGAATACAGCACACTGTAAAGATCAGACACCACTGTGGCTTTCCTGCATTTACCGACTTCGAGCACAAACATGCATCAACCTGTTGTGGCAAGCATTATGCAAAACACAACACCAGCAGCTACTCGATTTGGTCTGAAGTTGAAACTCCTTAATGTGCTTTACCACTGCTGCTACTATAATGAGATGAGTTCTAGAGCTACAAAACTACATGAAATTGCATGCGTGCATACCATCTAAAGTAAGAGACACATACGTAAGATACAAGAGATACTAACATAAAATAACTGCTGTGTTGTTAAAACAATGTAGAGCAATGTAACTGTGTAGATAGAGCAATGATAATATATACACGGCAAATGTGCTCATGCATACATACTTCCTTTCACCAGACTGAGTTGACAAACATTTTGACAAAACCAGCAACATATCCTGTTAAACTTATTATCACATATCAGTGTCAGGAATATGTGTGAGACATTTCTGAAAGTGTTTTGACACAAAGGCAGCTTATACTAACAACGTAGCAACAAATATTCTCGGGTTTAAGGGAAGTTGCCTATTTCTAAAGGAAATATTTATATGAAATTTGGTCATATTGGACAGCTTTTAAAACAGGGATTCATTTTCAAAATGAAAAAACAAAACAACAAAAAAAACTACAACCTTATAACCTACACAACAGCAGTTGCCATCTTCTTATTGTGGTTATTCGTTTGGTTTCATAGTTTTTCCACTCACACTGGTCACCGGATACTACTAGGCCCCAACAACATGTTCTTAAAATGTGCATGAGCAAACTACATGGATGCAAAATATTAATCAGTCATTCAAAGTGTTTTACAAGCATAAACCAAAAATAGACAAAATACAAGCAATGAAAATAATGCAAATATATAACAAAACAGTAAAATGTTAAAATGAAAAATCCCAAATGTACATAACTGATAAGAAAGGAATACAATTATTTCAATGAAAAACCTTCAAATCTGAGCTGCTAAACAGAGAATTCTGGGAATGCCACTTGACATTTTTCCACTGTAGATGATAAAATGACTTGTTCTTTTTCACTTCCACAAATTGCACATTTAACAGTATTTTTTTTAAATCACATGAAATGTCCACATATCTACTGCTTTATTTTTGTGTGCCTTCTAAAATTACAGCTGTTTTTACAGAATATATGTATGCTGTGCTTCACTGAAATGGGAAACAAAAATAAAATACAGAAATTGTGTCTTTGTCTAAACATGTATAAAGATGATGGCTAAATGTGGCTTTAACAGAGCAGGCTACTGACTACTATTAAGAGTACCCAGTTCCTCCATGCTGTTTGAGAAGGGTGCGTCTATGCCTCCGCCCTTTCTGGCCCTCTCTGCCTCTGCCATTGTTCCAGCTATGTGGACCTCACAGCAGACAAAGAATGTCCCTTTTCTCTCCAAGCACCACTGAAAGGAAGCTGGTGAAGTCCATTTATTCAAAGGAGGCATGTTGCCAGTTGCCAACTGTGCACATAAAGGAATTTTTTCTCAAATTCATAACATTTTCTCGGCCTTACTATGTTATTTCCACACCTCACACAATCATATAACACTTTTAATTATAATGACTGTGTGGAAAATTGAGTCGCAAACTCATGAGCCTCCGCTCCTGCTACCGAATTTTTTCTTGTGCTGATAAAATCTCAACATGAGATTCAACATGTTTTGAAGTCCTACCTAGGCCTCAAAAGCGACAAACCACAGAAGACTTGCATTCCTAGAGCATTTCCATGACCAGTGTTGGGTATAGAAAAGCTAACAACCTGCACAAAAAAAATTGAACCTTGAGATGAACTAGGTCAATCTATTGTGCTTTTCCTTTGTGACATCATTGACAGAAAAAAAGTGAGAGGCCTTTCAGCTCGCTTCATTCTGAGCTGAACGGACATGTAGCAAGGACTGAGGATAAAGGTCCTTCAACAATTCAGTGGCGGCCACATTGAAGCTAAGTTGCATTACAGCGAAAAAACTTGTTGACGTTTAGTTGCACAGATCAACCACTGTGGTTCAGACAGGAAAACCAACATATATTACAAGACATGACGAGAACTTAAAAAGAAAACATGTCTGGTTGCAATTTAATAAGCACTAAAACACTAATTTCATTCGTGGTTATAATTGGTGGTAATATGCATAATAGCCACCAGTTTTTTAAGAAAGTGCCTTATAATTATAAACTCTGTGCATTTGCACTGTGCCCTCTAATATGCAAAAATAAAGCATATGCAGTAGTAGGCAAAGGCTCAATCTTCTCAGTCAGTTAGCCTATATAGAAGACATAAAGGAAGCATTCCTTTCTATTGAGGTGGACTGACTGGGGGGGTTACAGGATTGTCGAGGGTTTCACTAAAGCACACAGTCTCAGTGTGTCTTTGATTTGTTCATAGCCTCAGAGTAAATATGCGGCTGCTGCTTCTTCACCTGCGTTCCAATTTCCCCAAGGAGCTTATTGTCTCATATATTACAGCAGTCCATGTAAAATATTGAAAACCACGTCAAAATATAGAGAAATGCATGTAGAAAACAGAAAAACTGCATGTTTATCTTATAAAGGTTGAAGTGAGTGCTGTTCCAATGTAATCCTATTAAAGGTTATTGCATGTTATGTGTTAATGTGTTACATGAAGCTCATTAACATGGTTTATTTGACATAATTCTGACATATTTTAGCCAATTTGACAGTTTCTTCTATTAACGCAAATACAAAACCCTAGCCCATTTAAGACAATACAAAAGAATGATGGGAGAGCGGGGCTAGTTGTCACAAGAGCTATACCTAAGATTTTGATTTTGTAAAAAAATTCAGTGGATTCATATATTGCTTTTAAAATATGTTTTTTGTTAAATGAATCCTTCAAACTAAAATTGCAATTATTATTGTTATCTCTAAACAAGTGAACACGAAACCACACTACAGCATCCATCGAAAAGGAAAGGACAGAAAATATATTTTTCATAATTATCATACCGGGGCAAGTTGTCACAGTTTGTAAACGCTATCAAGAAGTTCTTATTTTTATTACTGTGACAATTTACCCCATTTAGAGTGTAATAGCTTTGAGGGATTATGGAAAAGCACAGGCTATTCACCTAGGCTACAGCTCTGTTCATATTTTATTATTATTCATAATAATTATTATTATAAATGTAGAAAACGTCTTTACATTCTTTCAAAATTATATTCACGCGCACATTTTGTTACCAGTAGGCCAGATATCAGATATTCCAGATCCAAATGTATGAAAACATCAAATGTACACTCTTAACACCTTTCTCAAAGACCGAGTGATCTGACATCAAATCATGTAATATATTCGCAAACATAGGCTATACAGAAATTGGCTTACCGTTCATAGACAACCGCAGAACACTTGCTATCTGCCTCTCGTCCACGAAACACTCGCGTGGTCTTCAGGAGACGGTCGCGTAAACTGTCGCTGTCGCTGTTTATTTTGCGGTAATGTTCCCGGTGAGACAGAACCTGTCAATACACGCGTAATATAAAACGAGTGGAAGAGCGATACACGCGAGTGACTTCGGCTCTCAAAAACTCCGCGCGCAGTGACTCAGTCCCTCAGAGCGTGTGAACACAGTCTCTAGTGTGAACACTGACCTGAAAGTGCTCGTGTCACATTATCATGCAGTCTTGCGGAAAGCGGAGGTAGCCTTACTACTACGAGCTCCTAGAAACACTCCACCAGAGGTATTTACCTTGGAGCATGAAAAAATCTGTCAAACTTATATTTTATAAACTGCTGTAACACGATGATGCGATTGAAATAAAACTTAAAGCAAGCTTACGTCATAGAAACTTGCGGCCAGGTAAAATATAGGCTACACGGGAGGAGCGATGCCTGAGAACACTGTAGCCTATTGAGTTTGCATATTCGGGGTTTATTTTTGCATGAGAAACAAAAAAGCTGAGAATAATTACCCTATTGCAAAGCAAGTCTTTTCTCAGTAGTGGCAACGTGTCCTTTTCAAGGGCAACCTCTGTTCAACAACAGAGTCTGTTGTCTCGGAATTTGTTACAAATTAATCCCTACAATAAAGCCATAATGTCCAGGATACTGATAAGATTGCATTGCTAGGTAGTGGACATGTATAAGAGGGAGTGCTATGCTTGATCTCTCTCTCTCTCTCTCTCTCTCTCTCTCTCTCTCTCTCGCTGTCTGTGTCTGTGTGTGTGTGTGTGTGTGTGTGTGTGTGTGTGTGTGTGCTGTCTGTTGATCAGTTAGAGCACCTGGCTTCCTGTGCGTCTCAGCTGCTATCTCAACAGCGTTTCCAAAGGCCAAGGTCTGACAAAGGCTTTTCTGTTTCTCCAGACGACTGATGTTGAAAGACCATAAATAAAGTCAGACATTTACATGGCATGTTTGATTTAGTTTGATACATCTCTCATTGCTGGTTAGAAGTGATTTATAGGCCAGTAATATCGCAGAAATACAGCAAAAAGTAGGCCTACAGGTATATTTATGCAATGTATAATAGACTATATTTATTTTATTTCGT
Source organism: Gymnocypris eckloni scoliostomus (assembly GCA_027564155.1). Taxonomy (NCBI): domain Eukaryota; kingdom Metazoa; phylum Chordata; class Actinopteri; order Cypriniformes; family Cyprinidae; genus Gymnocypris; species Gymnocypris eckloni. The sequence continues at coordinate 26,909,040 of CM050413.1, read as the reverse complement.
TTTTATCTCTCATATAATATGGTTGAAAAAAATTGGGTCGGTAAGGTTTCTTTATGTTTTTGAAAGAAGTCTCTTATGCTCACCAAGGCTGCAATTATTTGTTAAAACTACAGTAAAAATATATTGTGAAATCCTATTATTACAAAACAAGTGTTTTCTGTTTCAATATATTTTAAATGTAATATCCTGAGGATACTCTTTTTTTCTGAAACAGTCATTACTTTGTCACATCATTTTTCGGAAATCATTCTAATATGCTAATTTGATGCTTAAGAAATATTTCTGCGTTTAAAAAAAAAATAGATAGTTTGCACTACATTGAAAGAATGCCGTGGTTAGAAAGATCAGTAATCTGTCATGTGATCGATGTCATGACTCTTAGTCATCTTGATAAAGTGTAACCCAGTAAAATGTAAAATGAACAAAAAATGAATTTAACAAAAAATCCCATATTAGTCATAGTTTACCTGTGTTTAATTCCAAATGATCTATTTATACATGATTAAAAACTGTAAACTGGTCACCACATCCTGAAAAGAACTAAGAATTTCCCTTTTTGCTATTTAACATGCATGGTTAAGCTATAGACAATGTGTAACTTGTTCTCCAAGAGGACATAAACTCCTTTCAGCGAGGTTTCAAATTGCAACTAAGTGTTTATGTCTGAACTTGTATGCGGGATGCAAAAAAGAAGAGACTTTTCACACAGCTCTAGTCTTTCTGTTAAGCATACTATGCATCTTGTTAGGCAAAGTTGACCCTTTTATTGCAGTTTAAGGGCACAACAGCACCAATGTTGAAAAGACCACTGCTTTACAGCATTAGGCGCCTCTGTTAATGTATTCACAGCATTTTTCACACCATGGCTGTGCCTCTGAGCAATACAGCAGAGCATACCTCAAAGAGATAGTCTACTACTCATGCACACTCATAGAAAACACTTTTAGTATATCAGGTCATTCTATAAAGTTTACTTATATTTTGGTCCTAGTTTAGCAACACAAAACAGATGGCAGCTAGTGCAGATGGTATATAGTCCGACGGCAACCAGCCAACAAAGGCAGTGGTATTCTCTTTTGTTGCCTCTCTCAGCCGTCGAGAAGTAGCGCTGACTCCCACTGTGTAAAGCCATGGTGATCTCACAGGCCAGGGGAACTCCAAACTGATGTTTATAAAGAGAGATTAAGGGTACCAGCATGAAAGAGTTTAGCACTCATAGATAAACACAGACGCAAAAATGAAAACAGGTTCAAGCACACCCAAAAATGCTTCTGAACTGAATAATGGAAATAACTTTAAGGTGTTGGGACATAACACTATTCACTTGTCCTACACTCATAAAAATAAAGGTGCTTAACGATGCCATAGATTAACTTTTTTTGTCTAAAGGTTCTAAATGGTTCCATAAAGAACCTTTAACATCTGAAGAACCTTTCTGTTTCACGAAAGGTTCTTTGTGGCGAAGGAAGGTTCTTCAGATTATAAAAAGGTAAGAAAGAGATGATTCTTTAAAGAACCTTTGACTGAATGGTTCTTAGTTGAACCTTATAAGCGCCTTTATTTTTAAGAGTGTACACATAATTGTTCTGTGTGGACTCTGACACATTAAATATCTATTAGTTCCTGTTCAGAACATGAGGCTGTTTTGCTTAAATAAACACGAACATGCTTTAATATTCTACTTTCCTGTTCAGAATGTGTTTGAGTACTAGACTATGTTCCAAGTATTTGTGAATTCTTCTCTAAACATAGTTTATATTGAATTTTCTATTTAAAATAAATATGTATATATATATAAATTATTTTACATCAAATATAAAAATGTATCTATATTATATTTTATGTAATAATATTTTTTATTTTAAATATAGGATTAAATATAAAATATTTTATTTAGATATAAGATATAAAATATGAATATATATAAAAAAGAAAAGAAATAGGCTTCACCCTCAGGCCAGTGGCAGAGCTTGCCATTTTTAATTATCTCATAAAAATATTCCCTGAACTTTGTTTAAAATATAACGTTTTTTTTAATTAAAATAACTATTTTATGCATACAACTTAATAATTTAAATATTAAAAATATACACACACATGTTGGTTTTTATGGTTTACGGGGACTTTCCATAGGCGTAATGGTTTTTATACTGTACAAGCTGTATGTGCTATTGCCCTACACCTAACCTACACCTAAACTTAGCCCTTACAGGAGACGGTGCATTTCTATTTTCCCTCAAAAAAACTCACTCTGTATGATTTATAAGCGTTTTAAATTATGGGGACACTGAAAATGTCCTCATAAATCACCTTCTCCTTGTAATACCTATGTCATACCCATGTCATTATACAAATTTGTGTCCTCATAAACCACATAAACATGCCCACATATGCACACACACACACACACGCACACACACACACAAATGCACACACACGCACACACACACAGACAACATGCGATCGCTGCTGCTGAGCAGACACCACAATGACATACAAAGCCTCCTGACTTACCACATCAGGATGAGGGATAGAGAAAAGAAACAGAAAGCTAGAATAGGTAAAAAAAGAGAAGTAGAAATGGGGAAATATCCATAGAACAAAATATAGCATGAAGCTACAGCATCATTAGTGTTGTGTGTATAATCATATATATACACATACAAGACTCTAATATATATATATATATATATATATATATATGATTATATTATCTAAAATCGTATTCACACTAATGATGCCAATCAACTGACAGATGGATTTACCAACAACATCCCCCAAACAGATGGACTCTCACCCCTGCATTATTAAAATTCATTCAAAGACTGAATCAGCTGCTCTTGTCTTGTGATTGCATCTGGGAATTGTTCATTCTACTGTCACCATGGTTATTTGATTGACTAGTGACATGCTGTTTAAAGCTGGTCCCATGGGGTTTGTGGTCAATTCCGGGGCTGCCAGCGCTGTAAGTGGGGAATTATTCTGGTTTATTAATAGCTTAGAGCGAAAGGTTGCCGGGGTTGCCTTAATCTGATTTTATGACTGCGAGTCTACTACATCAAATAAATGAAAAATAACCTTTGATTGCATACATTTCAGCAAATTTGCATTGTTAACATATAAATGAAGAAAAGCCACATTTGAAACTCTGTTCTGAAGCTCCCGAAGACACGGATTGGGGGAAATCTTCTACAGCTTTAAGGATTATGTAACTACTATCAAATGTCTAGTTCTATCCCACCCATGTTTTTAAACTGTGTTTACTGAAGCAGCAATGCTCATCACAGGAAGGAAGGAAGCACAAGTGAAAAGATAGCAGATAAAAGTAAAATTAGATTTTGGTAAACATTAAATGAAAACATTCCAGTCCACCTCCCTTGAGCACGCAGAGAAAGAATATCCTGACAGGCCAGAGCAGGTCGGATTTTGTTACATGCTTCACTACTTAAAGTCACTAGAGGTCACCATTATCAGTCTGAAAAATATAATTTCAACATGAACCAAACTGCAAACATTGCAAATGAGATTTTGCTTTTATATAATAGTTCAAGAAGTTGATATAACTTACATCTGCATTCTGTCAACGGAAATAGCTCAAAACAGAGCAAAATAACTGTTGCTTAGTGGCGTTTCCAGCCTGAATGACTATGTTTTTTAACAAATCGATTGAATGAATGATTCCTAAACACACAATTAAATTCCAAGCATGCTGCAAAGTCAATGGAATATTCAGATATATGTGTTTAAACAATTCAACAGAATCAAAATGTAGGCCTATAGGCCACAGTCATAATTATCTGTTACATTAGATAATGCAAACATGTATAAGGCATATGTTGGTCAGATTTGTATTTTACTGTAACTGCTACATTAAAGACCCTCTCTAATGGACGTTTGCAAGCTTTTTCATTACTGTAAATTAAAAAAGCATGTCTCCAAATACATAAACTTAAAGATTGCATAAAAAAAAGAAAATCAAGGCTTGCTTCATAATGTTAAATTATTACATTCATACAAAGAATAAAATTAAAGGAATACAGCATATAACGTGAAGCATTTATGTTTGATTTTCTAAACGGTGTTATGAAACAACATGTCATCTGAGAAACATTCAATATTATGACCTACAGGATGAGAGCAGACCAAGCAGTACACCAAACTTTGATTTATTGATTTATTTTAATATATGCCGCTTTAATAAAAACACTTACTTATAAAACACGTTCATCATTACATAATAAAGCGCTATATAAATGCATCATTCATTCATTCATCATCTCTGCACTGTAACATAACAGATCCTCTACTGCCCCCATCCGATGTTTGGATACAGAAATATTGATTATTAGTATACTATAATCAATAATTGAGAATTATCATTCTAAACTGTATGAATCTGACAGGAACCTAATGAATTAGCTTTGCAATGCAAGCTTTCTGAAACAATCTAATAAAGAGAAACATACTGGTGCTAACACAGCTTACTGTTATAGATTATATTATGCCAAACTGACATGGATGTATTGACAAGGCCAGGATTTGATCTTTCTGCCACAACGTTCTTGAGTAGGTAAATAGTGTATAATCAAAAGTAGCAATAGTGTAGTATCAACAGCGTAAAAATCTCACCAAAACAGGAATTGATCATGCAGAAGAGGAAGAGAGTAGCCTCTGAGAGAGGGCCAAAACTGAAGAGACCCAGGCCCCATGTTGTGCCAAACAGACAAGTGAGACCCCAGATACTGAAAAAAGCCACGGTTCTTCCTCCACTCAGGTCGGTTACGTATCTTAGTAGCCACAAAGAAAAGCATGACTGTATCAGAGCTCACCACAACTACCAGTAAGCCAATAATAATAATGTAATGAGCCAATCTGTTATTGTCAGAATCCAACATCCAGCACCTAAGTGAGAAAAAATATATAAAATATATATTGCATACTGCACGGTTACATGTTACAAAGTAAATCTACTTACATAAAATATAGACTGGTGACATCTTCACTTGCCATAGTCTTCCTTAAGCCATAAACATCACCTATAGTAAGCAATCTACAAACTAGTAGAGCTGGGATACCTAAAACAACAACAACTTACCTTAATTTAAAATGTAGAAAATATAGCCATTTCTGAATGGGCTCTGAGAACAGAACCCTTTTTATTTTAACTAACTCACCAAAACCTGACAAGTAAAAGACCCATGAAGGAAGATTTGAGCTTGATACACAGCCAACTAAAAAGAATGTGTGAAACATTTCCACAGTCATCCAGCAGAGGATGCTGAGCAGAGAACAGTGCAGAAGCGTTCATGTTATCTTACAAACGCTTTCATTTCCAGTATTTGCCAGTGTACTGGTAAGACTGCTCCAGGTGATACTGCTTCACAGGTCTTTCCCTTTTCTGGAATACAGGAAAAGCAAATAGAGAATAGAAATAAAAGTTGTGCTGGTCCACAATTGCCATTAAGAATAAGCATTATTATTACAGAGCCAATAGAAGGGAACCAAACAGCTAACTAAGAACACAGCACAGCCCACAGCAGTAATGAACGTCAAAGCCTCTAGATGGCGAACTGTAGCCTTCTGTTCCACTTGCTGAAGCAATAAAGAAAAAGAGACAAGGAGTGTACAGTACAAAGAAAGGACTTTGGTACAGTGTCATTGCATTGCATGATGTAATCCGTTAACTCACTGTCCAACTGCCTATGCATATTACCAACACTTATTTAATGTCATTTTCAAGTCTGGCTCACAGTGAGAAATATTACCAGCAGTGAGTAAACACTTATTTAATGTCATTTTCTTGGTAAAGCTGCTACTCACCAAAAGAATGGCCAAGCATGTGAGATGATTACAGCAACATTCTGTCTCTGTGTGGTGGATTTGAATCTGCAGTGTCATCAACATAGCAGTCAGTAATTGTGCTTCAGCTGGCATTGAAACATTTACTTGATGTCTAATGCTGATTGTTGATGAGCACACCTTTTCTTGTGTCCCATGAAACACATCTTCTAGTATAGTTAGCCTGTTAAATGAAATAGGAGAGGTCATATCTATAGTCAGAGCAATTAAAAGAAAGTGCCATGTGCCCAGAGCACTAGACCAGAGGCGGGGGCCATCCGGACCACGGTTTCTAACGGGGGGGCTTTAAACATACAGAACTACAGAGATTCATCATAGCTATTGTGAAGTTCAGTTGTCATAAATTCTATATGAGTAAATGAGGCCCTTGTGATATTAATGCTGAAAACAGCATCAGCTGTTTGATGTTTATCAGGCTTCACCTCACCAGCCTTGTCAGACTTGGTTTTCAGTGTCTACTCAGTAGAACATGATGTGAGCTATAGTTGTTGTTAAACTTATAAATGGCATATAACAATAATTAGTCAGTATAACTTGAAAGTATTTGGGGGGAAAATAAACATGCTCAAAAAGACGTACTGGGAGAGCAGAGTGATGAAACCTGATTCTGACGGGTTCTGGGAGGTTTTCGATGATCTCGTTCTCTACAGAGAGTCCAACTATGCCACCCAGAAGAACTGCATCAGACGATCCCCCTACAAAACACAAATACTGTTATGTCATACTGTACATTGCTGTATATGTTGGTCGGCTAATTGAAGCTAAATAATCCATATGATTTATCTCTGCTTGACAAATATTGTCATACCTAAAATAATGTTCTGTTTTTGTAGTAAGTACACACTACTTTGGATTTGCTCCTTGATTGGGATTTCAGAGAGGAGGGAAGATAAACGGAGGGTATCATGTTTTCTGCAACAGTTCGAGGAGCCTGGAATACAACATATATATATTTATTAATATGCTAGAAAGAGACCTTCAAAGGTAATTTGAACTTTGTGCTTCTAAAAGGTCAATGATATTTACTGGCAGAGTGAAATTGAGTCCGGTGAAACCCTCTTTCATCTCAATGACTGTGCTTTCAGCACAAGGTAGATCCACACGACCTATTTTGTTGGATTTCATCACTACTTCCACTAACCTGCAATTATTCACAAACACATGTATTTAGACATGATCAACAGATACATAGTTATTTTAACATATTCACACATGACTAGAGTAAAATAGCATGATTATAAAAATATAAAAATGCAAGTTTTAAAGATGTTATTAATGCATCAAAAATCCAATGATGCCCTTGGAACTTCATGAATTAAAAGTGAACATAGAAAACCACTGCAGATGTAATGAGTTCAGTTTCCTGTTTGCGGCTTAACCTCTATTTTTTCATTCATACTTAAGCTTGTCCTGATTGTGCTCTTATAGGCATGCACAACACCACCTCATACCATCTGCTTGATAGACCACATCAGTTCACAAGACTCTAAAGCAGGGATAGGCAATGTTGGTCCTGGAGTGCCGATGTCCTGCAGAGTTTAGCTTCAACCCTGAAAACCCTAGTAATTCTGAAGACCTTGATTGGCTTGTTCAGGCGTGTTTGATTAGGGTTGGAGCTAAACTCTGCAGGACAGCGGCACTCCAGGACCAACGTTGTCTGTCCCTGCTCTAAATTAATAGTGAAACTACCAAACTGAATATAATGATGATAGTCTCACATGCTTGCTCTACTGTGCATCTGACTTGCCTCATCACAGAATTTGTATCACCGCGGATGCTGCCATTCACGATATATCCATACAGAGCAGCAGCTTCTTGATTTTTATGTGAGAGGTCAGTGCAGCAGGTTCCTTGAAGGCCATGTGATTCACACAGTGTGTGATTCTCTCCATTCACCTCCACTATCAGCAAGTCCAGCAGCGGCTCCCAGAACACACAGAAATGACTTTGATTTTGAAGAGGGTTTGATTTTAGAGGAATGAATGAAGATCGCGTGCACTTGGCTGTGATACTTCCCTGAATTGAGCTGAAATGTCTATTTCCTTACAGCCTGTAAACTTGGTTTGATGAGTTCTAAAGCTATTAATAATAAACTATCTAAACTATCACATGCTGTTGCTTCTACATGGACAAGCACAAAATAAGGAAAAAATGAATTCATGACAAACAAACAATAAATAAATACAATAAAAAGCTTCAAACTTGCTTTTACATTTCATTGCATATTTAGTCCTGCTACTATCCTTTAATTATTTTAAATTATATCCTTGAATTTAATTCTTTAAAGACACTTTCTTACCTAGAACCAAAGTGAACAAAAGGAAAGGTGATCATCGACATTCTTGGGTTCTTCTTCACAAATGGTGTGTGAAAAGCAACAGAGAATTCATTTAAAGAGAAATGAAAACATACAATGGCATATCTTAATAGAGTCAAACATGGGTTTCCTATAAACGTAATAATAAAGAATTCCACTTGAAATATAACAAAAATCTCATAACGCTTTGGTCCCCTGAAATGAAGTCATGGCTCTACTCTGTCACAAACTCAGAATTCTTGCGATAAAGTATCAGGCTGATGATACTTCACAGGGCAACTTTTTTTGAGCAATGTTGCTTGGGCACTTTCCCATTGAGAATGGGTAACAAATTTATATTTGGATATTTTATATCAGTCGTGGGCTCTGTGTCTCCCCTGGTTGCCCGTAGACAGCAACATTTACCAAAGTTGCTCGGCAATATTGCTTAAAAAGTTGCCCAGTGCATCATCAGCCTCACAGTCACAGTCATAATTCCTGCAGTTTAATGAACGAGAACACATACAGTAAATGCATGCATACCCAAATGCATCAGTTTTTCATGTAAACATGACACCTACTAATATGTGTTTCAGTTGAACTGTATCATCAGCCTTTTGCCATGTATGCATAACATGAAGTCATCCTGTTATAATGATACAAATGCCTTTACAAAGTTATACTAGAGTATATAGGGAAGACTGTCTGGATTTTAAGAAATGCCTTCAACCAAAATGTGTGCACATTATGAAAAATAAAGAAAGTTCTTTGACTAAAAACTCAATAAACACATGGAGAGAGAGAGGGATCTACTCACTTGATTGACATCTGCTGATATGTATCTCACCGATCTCTCGAAATCCCAAGGAGAGCCAACAACAAAGACAGAGACAACAACAAGGATGGTTGCTTGAAAATAAATGCTGCTGATAAAATAAAGCTGATTAGAGATAATTAATGAATGAACAAGAGATATGATACAAAGGACTTGTAACACTTCCCTCTTCATTGACTGTGAGAAACAGATGCTCTTTAAAGACTTAGAACTCCCTGACTCCCTCAGAGTGTTCTGTTAGCCCACTAACCCCACTCTCAGACCACAGTTAATTAAGGTATTAATATCGCAGTAATAGTAAAACAAGAAACATAAAAAACAACCCGAATCTATCTCATTAGAAGCATATTTACAATTGGATAGAAGACAAACAGAAGAGATACATGTTAAAGTATCTGGGTGACCAAGAATTGAAAGCTGACAACCATTTCACATAGCAGGATGAAACTGGTAAAATGGTTGATATTTTTAACAAGGTAGCCCACTATTTTTATGTGGTAATATGAAAACACAATTCAAAATAATCTCAATGCAGTGAAAACTGGCCTGTTGTGGCCTGCTTTATCTCCCTCTCTCTCTCTGTGGCTGTTCTGCAATGGTTTGGTTAAAGTCACAGTGAAGTCAAATATTCTGGCTGTGAGAATGAACACATCTTGTGTTCCATTAATATAAATGTAATATTAATCTTCTTTGGAAGGAGAGAGGAGTGTGTGAAACTTGTGTATTTTGGGACACAGTTGCTAGGTGGAGTACAGGTGTGATATATTTCTTATGTGTCCCTGCTTTATAATATTTTCAGTCTGAAGAGCACATGAGGAAAAATAAGGTCATTTATTTCCAGCAGTGGGAGGTGGCCCATGTTGTGTAAAGGATGGGTGTGTTCTGATGAACCATTTACAGGAAGAAAACATTATGTAATCCCAAAAGGACGGGCTGGAAAAACTTTATCCATATGGAGTGAGAGAAAAATAGGCTACCTTTTCTTTTTTAGGGATCCCCTAATGATTAAATATCGATTTGAAAAGTAGACTAACAGTGTAGGCCTATGATTTAGGCTAAAACGTGTTGGAATAATTTCGGATGAATAAGTAATTAATAATAAATAAATTGATGTCTACTTGCTTTTTTCAGTTTTCACATATGTTCATTTAGTTTACTTCAAGCCTGATTTTAAATACATCCAGAATTGGTTTACATACTGGTTATGATGATCATTCTGCTATAACTGAGGATATAGCTCCCTCTAGGGGACTTTTACGTTATTTTCAGGAATTGTTTTGCTCATGATAGATATAGGCTAACGAAACATATGCAAAAACAGATAACCAAAATAACCAAAACTGCAGTTTGATTGGGATTAACTGGAATGCACAATGAAAAAATATGACTTCTGCGAATTGAAAAATCGGAGTTATCTCTTTTTGCAAATTAACTCTTCATATTTTATCAGTTTACATATTGATACCCAACAGGATAGAGAACGATGCAGCTGCGTTGGCAGGAGGCCTTATCTGGTGCCTACACAGTTTGTTCATGGGTACTAATCTACACTGCCACAATCAATCAGATCAGACCTTTTGCTTTGGAAGTGGTGCTCATGTTTGTGGTGCAGAAGCTAAATACAACCCGAATTCTGGAAATATTGGGACGATTTTTAAATTTGAATAAAATGAATTAAATTGAATAAAATTAAATTTGATGCCTGCTACTAGGTCTCAAAAAATTTGGTATGGGGGCAACAAAGGGCTGAAAAAGCAAGACATTTTGAAAAGATTCAGCTGGGAGAACATCTAGCAACTAATTAAGTTAATTGACATCAGGTCTGTAACATGGTTAGCTATAAAAGGGATGTCTTGAGGCAGAGTCTCTCAGAAGTAAAGATGGGTAGAGTCTCTCCAATCTGTGAAAGAGTGCATAAAAAGATTGTAGAATACTTTAAAAACAATGTTCCTCAACGTCAAATTGCAAAGGCTTTGCAAATATCATAATCTACAGTATCAGTAATCTACATAATCTTCAGGCCCTCAAATGACACTGCATCACTCATCGGCATGATTTTGACATTGACATTATTAAATGGGCCCAGGAATACTTCCAGAAACCACTGTCGATAAACACAATCCACTGTGCCATCTGCAGATGCCAACTAAAGCTCTAATATTACAAAAAGTCATATGTGAACATGGTCCAGAAGCGCCATTGAAATCACAGACGCGTGTCCTCTGGGCTAAAGAGGAGGGAGACCTTCCAGCGTGTTATCAGCATTCAGTTCAAAAGCCAGCATCTCTGATGGTATGGGGGTGCATAAGTGCATACGGTATGGGCAGCTTGCATGGTTTGGAAGATACTATGAATGCTGAAAGGTATATAAAGGTTTTAGAGCAACATATGTTCCCCTTCAGGTGAGGTCTATTTCAGGGAAGGCTTGTGTATTTCAGCAGGACAATGCAAAACCGCATACTGCAGCTATTACAACAGCATGCATATTACAACAGCATATTACATTAACATAGTAGAAGAGTCCGGGTGCTTAATTGGCCTACCTGCAGTCCAGATCTTTCACCCATAGAGAACATTTGGCACATCATTAAACAAAAATACATCAAAGACGACCACAAACTCTTCAGCAGCTGGAAACATATATCAGGCAAGAATGAGACCAAATTCCAACACCAAAACTCCAAAAACTCATAACCTCGATGCCCAGACGTTTTTCTCACTGTATAAACCATATTACATTTTTTATTTCAACAAACAGTTATATTCAGATGACAGTATGCCAGGCTCTACACGGTTAATAATTTTACATTTTTGGCAGTTTTTGTACAAATTAACTGTAAGAACTACAGTATGTTTAAATAAACTATAGTAAACGTAGGCCTATACTATTTCTGTCAGGCTTTACAGGGTTAATATTTTTTCAGCTTTTGTAAAATTGACTGTATTAACTATAGGATTTTGTAATAAACTATAGTAACCTACTAATATTTATTTAGGAAACTGTCAGCTATCTCTCATATTTTTGGCAAAATACAGTCTATTGCATAGTGGTGTTGACAAAGCTTCTAGGTTGCAAGTTTGGTGACGGTGAAGGCGCCGCCTCCGTTCCTCCCCTTCCATCCTTTGCTCACATTGCTCTTCCCTTCGGTGGGAAAATTCCTCCTGGAACATCCACGGTGGATTTCAACTCGGGAATTGTATTGGAAAAGCTGGGATCTGCAACACACGCTGGAGGATTTTCTTCCATGTTCTTTCTTATATTGTTCAGGTATGTGCATGTGCTAATGGATAACGGCATGATAACATGTATTGTTGGGAATGATCCGAACAGCGGTGTCGAGTGACATTCAACACGACAGAAATGTGCATGCAGACGTCGTTTTAGACAACGCTGAACTTCCCATATATGCAGTTTACCCGTGAATTGCTACGCTGTTTACCTTGAAGCTGATGTGTTGCTGTTACAAATAGTATCTTGTTGCGTTGAGTCACGTCGTTGGAAATTAGTTCACGTTACTAGATCCTGTGAATAAGAACTGTTATGGAGGTTGAAAGGGAAAAGTTTATGGAGGTTGTATTGTTGTTAGCCGTTCTATTTCTGTATAAGACTTTATATTAGCATTGTTGATATGGCATTGAAGTAAACAAGTGAGCGATAAGAAAAGGTTAAAATTGACTCTGAAAACAAGTTTACACTTTGCACTATTTGGATCAAAGTCCACTTCCTCTGCAATCCAGAGCCATTCTTTAATGTTCTATAACATGTTATAGTCTTAAATGTAACCCAATGAGTCAAAGCAGTTCAAATGTTGACTTTTGAGGAGTGGTGTTTTTAACTATAAATAATTTTCTGACATAATACAGAATTTGTTTAGTTCTTAAAGGCCTCAAATGCAATTCTCTCCCTCTGTCCAGCTTACAGTACATATCTTTGTGTCATTGACTGGCTAATGACAGTAGAAAAACGGGGCTTTTAAGACCATGACATCTGTTTTCCTCTGGGCTGACTTGTCCCCGTTAACGCCCAGTTGTAAAACAGGTAAAAAAAGAAAAAAAAGGGGGTTTCTTATACAGTAAAACAGTGTTAATTGGAGGTCACACAAGATTCATAAAGCCACAGCTAGGCTCACTTTTTCCACACTTGAAATAGCAAATCCGTGAACCATAGAGAAATACATTTTGGTGATATATCCCCTAATAGCTGTCAAAGGAGGGTTATTCGACAAATTTATAGTTGTCTAGGAATATTCGCATCCTAAAAACACACACATGCACCTGAAAGGATGATTTGCAAATTCCATGAGGAAAGACTTGGAGAAATAAGGCATTTATTGCACATTTGGGATCAGAGTTTGACATTGATTGTTTTTGTCTCTTGTGACTGTCTTCATGTTTTTTTGGAATTCTTTTTAAAGGAGTTTTCTAGAATCCCACATCTGGAGCACTCTGGTCACCCACAGATGTAGTGAGTTCTTCTTCCTCCTCTGCATCACTGCATGAAAAGAAGAACAGTCAAGGCCACATGGAGCCTGGCCCTGTAGCCGCCCTAACCACGACCATCTCAATTGCAATGACCAACAATGTTGAATATAGTCTGTCAGTTCCAAGGATGTTGACTTGGTCTGTCTTCCTGTGTCTTTGGAAGTTCACCTAAAATTGAACATTCTGTTATTGTTTGTGTAATTTCAAATCTGCATTACTTCGTTCTGGGAAACAAAAATATATAATTTGTGCAAAATCTTTATGCAGATTTTTTTCATACAGCAAAATATCACAGTGGCCACAACTGGTAATCTCTAAATAATGACACAAAAAGCATCACAAAATTTGTCCATGTGACTCATATTGTGTCAGGAACCGATGGAAATTTGTCATTATTCACTGACAGTGTTTCCCTCCAGTGAGTTGATTATGAATAATGTATTGCGTCAGACTTTACAAGTTGTTGAATCTGATTTGTGGCTTAAATTTTTATCTTTTACACTGACAAATAGGGCTGTGCGATATGACACTATATATCGGATGGACGAAATAAAAAGTCTATAGTTTCATATTATGTTCTATCGTTTATTTTGTGGTGTCGCAAAATACATTGTTTACGGTAATACCTTTTCATCATTTAAGTGACTGCGATCTTTATTCGCTGCCCACCACGTGGCGTGAATGGATGCAGGATGAGAACGACCAGCCAGGACAAAACGAGAAGCTCGTTCCTAAACGAGGGACTACATCTGTAGCATGGTCACGCGTTTTTAAGCACTGCTGTTTTTAAGCACTGCTGTTTTAAAACAACCGATTTGAAGCCGTTGAAACACAAACAACAGACCTATATGCGTGCGCCGTCTCTTTCTGTGTGAGAGGAGCGCGCTTTTTCTTTTTTGCCGACTTTGAACAATTACATAAACACACTTATATGCGTCAGAATCCCTGTCTTTGCAAGTATCCTCATAAACACAGCAAGTTAGGTCTTAAGAAAGAGTAAACGGCAGAAAGAGATAACGCATATGTAACAGTAACTTAGCTAACGTTATATTAGATCTGGACTTCGGTCTTAAAGGGGAAGCTGTCCAATATTCGTTCTGTCTGCATTCATGTTAATCATAGCTCACTGCTCTTGACTAAATCACTTTTGTAACTTTAATGAGAATAAATACAAAATAACAATAATAATGATATATTTATAATATGTATAGAATCTATACATAACACACGTGTTAATTATATATATCATAGATAGATATAATTAACATAGTGAAGACTAAGTAATTTACACAATGTATGTAACGCTTCTTATTTATTGTAGTTTTTTTGTCCTATTGCTTGCAATTAATTTCTTATCTTTAGTTCAACACTGACTGTTTATTTATCTTCAGTGAGGTTGAGTTTTCCTCTCTCTCTCTTTTTAGGCTTGTATTAGTTTGATATTGACATTGGTGACAAGGATTATTAAAATTCTATGGTATCAAAGATTTCAATATAATAAAAACCTTTTAAAAGAGAAAAAATCACTATATCGTGATATATATTGTTATCGTGATGTCAAATTTGTCATATCGTGATATAAGATTTTGGTCATATCGCCAACCCCTACTGACAAACCTAATGTGAGGCTTTAGAATGCTTGGAAATCAACACACAAGTTGGTTGTGGACTATTTATGGTGTTTGGATGAGGTTTTTGACAGGATTGTGGATGAGCTATTTCTTTAAGTGTAAACAGCACAGGAATTTGTGTCCATCTTGGTCCAGCAGTGCTTTTGTAATGGAGACCTTTCTGTATTCAGGTGCATCGACGGCCTTCATCAGCTTGATTTAATTACACGTCTTGTTTTGGTCTGGAGGTCACACCGGCCAGACTCCCCCTCCCTTTCAACTGTCAACCTGGCAGTGGTCAGCAGATGGTGGATTGCTTTGAGAAATACCTCCGTAAGCCACCGAGCCTCCCTCCTTCTCAAGGAATTTGCTTCACTGATGGTAGCATACCAAGCATGGAGGCAGCTAGCCAGACAGATGGAAGGTGAAAAAGCGCTATTGCCCCTGTGTTTCTTTTCACTGAAAAGAGAACAACTCGTGTGAGTGGTTACTATGGCGACCACACATTTTCAGACATCTCGGACCCATCTGCTTGCAAGCTACACGTAGAGTGAGAAAACGGAACGATAGCGGTAGTGATTTTCACATAGGGTTTTGTGTACGTGCTTCTGCATGCTGTTTGATTGTGAGAAACTGCTCACATATGAAACCCACATCCTTGTTTTCGCTTCACAAGCAGTTCTTTTTTACATTGGGTAGCTAAATCAAACCGTTAATGGTTTATATGATAATTTATGATTATTTTATGCAGGTTTTCTGTGTCGGATGTCTTTGTTCTTTTCTCAGAAATGCAGCTTCTCCAGCTTGCATGCTGAATTGACAGTATAGGCTGTTAAAGGCGTTCTGGTGGTGCACACCCATCACCGAACCTCACCTTTAAAAATCTCCACGCTCTCTTTTCTGGTTCCCTGTCTCCTCCTCCAGATTTCACGGGCTGTAATCAGTTGTGATAGTTTTGGAACGCTGGCTCTGGGTGAAGTGTTTTTGTTTCAAACAGCTCAGGCATGTGCAGACAGAATTAAATGCAGAGATCTGCTCCTCCTAAAAGATTGATTCATCTCTGAATGCGAAATACAAACTTTTTGTTAGCAGATCAGCAGGAAACCAAAAAGCGGTCGTCGAAGTATAGATCATTGACGTACGATCTGACAGCCCTCTTGAGGTACCTCACACCCCCACCGTGATAATTACGGCCAACTCTGAGCCTGTGCGACCGCAGAACTTTTATGCCGTCTCTTGACAATCCATAGCATCAGATACCGTTACACATTCTCTGGCTGTTTTGTAAAATCACGTTGAGGGTCAGGATTTATCTGTGGAAGCCACTAATTGGAAGTGGCAGCTAAGCTCATGATTAGCATTTCTGTGATGTGATATGTGTTGGTGTGATTGGTGCAAGTGTGCTGCTGGAGCCTCAAACCTTTGTGAAAATCGATCAGTACAGCTGCACTTTTTCCTGTGTATTTGATTTAAAGGGATAGTTCTGTCATTAATTACTCACACTCATGTCATTCAAGACCTTCGTTCACCTTTGGAACACAAATTAAGCTTTCTGACCCTCCATAGACAGCAAGGGAACTACACATGTACTCTCGTGAAATATGTCATGGACTGACCCAGAAGAGAAGAAATTGTTGAATAAAGTCTCAATATAGTTATTTTTGTTTTCTTTGTGCACAAAAAGTTTCTGTGCCTTGATCGTGGTATAGTTCCCTTTCTGTCTGTGGAGGGTCAGAAATCTCTCATATTTCATAAAAAATATCATAATTAGTTTTCTGAAGATGAACAAAGGCGAGTAATTAATGACAGAATTTTCATTTTTGGGTGAACTATTAATTTGGGAGAATTAAAACACATTCTACCTGCAGAGAGACAACAATGCGTGATTAGCACTTTTGAAAGTTTATTGGTTGGAAAACATCTGCTAAGTCAGTTTTAAATTGCACCATGGTGCTTTCCTTTGGTCTAAAGGCCTGATGAAGTAAATGATTCCTAGTGTTTATTTTTTCAAAAAGTAAAAAAAATACTTTACTGAACCATTTTATATTTTTAGATATTCATAGACAATGAAGTGGTTTTGCTAATATATATATATATTCTTTAGGATTTTGTATTTTTTAAAGAAATATTATTTCAAACTACTTTTTTTTTACATTAAGAGACCAGTATTCTGGATGTGGTAAAATTGTACACCATATTTTTGTATGGGATTTTCATGCATTGGATATATTTATTGTGTAATTCCATTACAATAAACATTTAGCCAAAATCAGCTATGAATGATTTGTCTCCTACATTTGCAGAGTTGTATATTTCAAGAGCTTAAATCTGTTCCACAGTGCTTGATGTTATTTTTATTAAAAAATAATACCAGAAAAATGTGGATGTATTAAAGGAAAGAGCCTTAGAATCCTTGTCTGACTGGCTTTTTGTTGGGAAGTGTCTGGCTTTAGTATTCACTATCCATGGAATGGGAGGATACGTTATGTCAGCTCTGAATTTTATGCATTGGATTTGGATTAGGACCTGCAATAAGAAACACTGCATTCTCACATATTGTCGCCAGATACCTGAACTCTTTATTTTTCTTTCTCTTTTCCCACTGTAATTTATGTGTGTGGGATTGGAGAATAAATGTTCTATTAAGAGTAGCCTCATTCATGCATGAAGAGTGTCTTGTCCTGTTATGAATTGGCACTCGCACTGTTAATAATTGCACTGATATTCTTCGCTCATTACAGCTTTACGCCCCATATCACTGGTGACATTTTGACATATTGCAATAGCCACAGATTCTGTATCAGTCTGCAAACTATTGAGATAAGCACCGGGCAAGCGTACTGTGTTTGCACACAGCTAATGTTTTGTCAGCCTTTGAGGCCTTTTTTCAAAAGTTCCAGTTTTTTTGTCACTTCTGTGTCTCTGCACTGTGGTGGTGACCTCAGTGCTAAAGTTAAGCCTGGTTAAGACCACACTAGCTGTTCAGAAAGACATGTGGGAAAAGCAGTTGTTTGCAAGAGTGGAAACTTCATAGTTTTCTTTTGTTTGACATGCAGCTCCTTGCACATTCAAGTTCTCACTAGCCGGGTTTCCATCCAAAGTTGCAAATGTAACTTATGTGCGAACAAGCACCGTTGCCATCCAACGAGTCAAAGAGAACAAAATCGTCACATCCTGGTAAACTGGCACCAAATAGCCTATAGAAAACTAAGATAAGCTCCTGAAATCCTGAAAGCGAGCAGACGAAATGCAATGATTGCAGTCGTTGCTTTCGGAGGTGGATGCTGCTGTTTGTGAACGCAGTTGTGTAAGACAATTATACAGAAATACTTTGATGACTTTGCTCAGGCATTTCAGAACGACCATAACAACATTTCAGATGCTGTGGACGAGATCGGTCCGCTGGTTTGTCAAGTTATTCCGTCTCATATCGCAAAGTCTCATTGACTTTTTGATGCGCTTGGATGTATTTATTCATATTAACTCTTTTTCGCAAGTCAAAAACCACCTCAAGCGAGCGTAAAAACTTTGCGTTAAAAAAAAGTAGTTTTTTCATCACTCGTTTCTCATTCGATACTTCAAAATGTGCATTAAAACAGGGTGATGGAAACCCAGCTAATGAGACAGTAAATCCATGTTAATGGGGCAAAAACCGCTAAAAGCTGATTGTATATTTCTGATTGCTGTTGTTTACCTGGATCCTGTGTGTCTTGTATTGCAGGCATTCTCGATAAAGATCTTTGGCATATTGAAGTTAGAGTTGCAGGAAGGAAGTCTGATAGAATGGAGGTTAGAGTCAAAAGGATGTTGTCTCAGGGCCCCCTTAGTCTCCTTACTGTAGAATTAACTGTTCATGCCGGCTTCAGAGTGCTTATAAGTCACCTTTTGGCCCTGCAGCAGGGGCCAGTTCAGTTGGGAATAAATGCACTACATCATTGGATATTCTGTGCCTTCCTGTGGCCAATTAGCTTGCACCCCAGGCCCATAAGCAGTCTGCCAGATGCACCATAGCAGTGGTCTGTAGCTTTGAGAGGGAAGGGCTGTAGCTTTGAGAGGGAAGGGCTGTAGCTTTGAGAGGGAAGGGCTGTAGCTTTGAGAGGGAAGGGCTGTAGCTTTGAGAGGGAAGGGCTGTGGCATACAGTGGTTTATTAGAGAGGCCCCTCTCTGAGTCCACACAAGCCTAGAGATTTGCTGCTTGACCTTCATTTAGACTGCAACTGGAATTGGGCCCCTCAAAGCCTGTAACATTCAAGAATTTGGATGTGTCTTGATAAAATATTGTCCAAAACTTTCAGACCACTTCAAGTTCCAACTTTAATAGGATAATTGACCCCCAAATTGTTTGACTGGAGAACACAAAAGATGATATTTTGAAGAACTTTTTAAACTGTTGACCATTTTGAAAATGTCAGGAAATTTCATATCCTTTGAAAAGGGTCCAACACAACAACTTGTATTGAATTTTTCAAAACAGTCAAAAAACAGTTGAAAGTTTCTTTAAAATATCATCTTTTGTGTGCCACAAGGTTCAAGTCAGAACCCGAACCATATGTTTTGCAGACAATCTTTAACATTTTGCCAGATATTGAGTATGATTATCATACTTTTAAGAGGGTTTTGAAGGCTTCGGCCTTGACTGGATGATATCTGGCATGGGACTGGCAGATATTGCGCGTGCTCATAAATGTTAGAACGCTTTTGTATTGTTCCGTTGTACTGCTGAGCATAGATGAGAAAACCACGACAAGGCTTTATTTTGTGCTGGCGTCAGCCCTAAGTTTAATAGTTGTATTAGAAGGGCTTTTTCTTTAGATACAATCATCTTGAAGCCTCAGAGGTGTCTTCAAATTTCTTTTCACTTGCTTTGTGGTTGACTGGGTTCAAGCCAGCTGTCCGTTGAGATCACCTTTGCATTTGCTTGGCAGGAAGGAGTTTCGGTTGTGATCCCACTGAACCGGACCTCACGGATGATGATTTATGTTAACTATCATGGGAGATTCAAAAAGACAAAGTCGCTTTCTCTCTCCGTTGTTGAGTGGAATGAGGCTTTTTCACAAACTTGGCAACTTGGTGATAAAACAGTTCCTCTTGGGAGCGCAGCACACTCTCTGGTCTTGTAGTTTCTCCTCAGTTAGGCCGTTAGCTGACATATTTACAGTGCTTTATGGTTAGTCACAGATGCAGTGCAGTCAGTGTTGATTAGTCATGTCAGCACATGCGTCTGTAGACTTTAGGTTGACTGGGAAATAGCATATTCGTGCCTAATAGTTAATTGCACATTATGTTTAATTAACAAAGTTTCTGTCCTACATTCTGAATTTTTTTCTAGACTAAAACCCAAGACGGATTCTCAGGGTCAGCTCACCCAAAAAGGCAAAGTCTGTCTTCATTTACTTAGCCTCATTCCAAATGCATAAGACTTTCGTTCTTCTAAACACAAATTTAGATATTTTTTATAAAATCCGACTTGTTTCTCATTTTTGAAAGTTGATTCACCCAAAACTATAATACTTTAAAAAGTTCATAAAGAGATCGCAAAATAAGTCCAGGAATTAAGCTGTTTAATTGTATGAACAGATTTAATTTATACATTTACATGAGCTTAACTGTATTATTGCTTTGTGTGTGAGAACAACCCTCACCCAGTTCCCATTTACCATATTTGATGTGATTTGATCAATATATCCATATTTACATTGCTCAGTATTATTTATGTATAAATAAAAGACTAAATTAAATCTGTTCATCATTTAAAGTGACCATGCTCTTCAGAAGTTATGGATTTATTTTATGATCTCTTTTGAATCAGAGTTCTGGGTGAATAGACTTTAAACGGAGGGACAGAAATCTCTCCGGTTTTATTAAAAACATGTTCAACATGAACAAAAGTCTTAAGGCTTTAAAACAGCATGATGGGAAGTAAATGACAGAATTTTTGTTTTTGGGTGGACTATCTCTTTTAGTAAGGAAAAGCATTCAGTCTGAGAGCAGTCCCCTCAGTGAGGGTTTTTCCCATGATGTGTTGTCAGAGGATGATGGACTTTGCTTATGTGCTCAAGTTTTGTGTCTGTTTTGACTGTTTTGCCCCCATAAACTTTCCATTGCAAATTGTGATGTGACCTCCAGCCTGCTGCTCGTCTGAACAATTAATCTGATTGGTCAGTTAAACAGTCTGCCTTATGTTTTATCATTTTTCACTTTGTGTATTTAAACAGAAAAGTGTCTAGAAACAATGTGTTCCTTCTGTCTAAAATTAACAGGCTGTGTTTATAGCGCTCTGTCCTTTAATCAAAGGAAAGTATGTGAGAGAAATGGGGGTGTTTGTTTTCTTTCTGGCGGATGGGTTCTCCTGATGGATTTTGGGTTCTCTGGCTGAACCTCAGAATGATTTAGATGATTTAGTCTCTTTTTTTTCTCTATTCATAACCAGAGCTCACTTCAAATGCTGGATGATTATTAAGAACGAGTAAGTTAATATACCTCTGTATTATCCTGTATTATATTTAAATGACCTTAAATAACATAATTGTCTCAATATGTCTGCCGTTGAAATACATTTCAGTATAGCCTTACAATATTTAAAGTTCATACAATATTTTGAAGGTATTATTTAGATCTTTACCTACCACAGGCATCAAGTGGAGGTCTTTTTGTGTTGTGCCTGTGTGTGGGTGTGCTGTTGGGATGTATCATGTTCCTCATCTGATCCTCATTAGTGGCGGGGAACATGAGGAGTCTGTCTGTGGGACTGTAGACGGTCTCATCCTCTCTGCTTTTGTCTTGGCCTTATGTTGCACTGTACCAACAAAGAATGACTGGGACCCAAGCAGATGGCCTTTATAATACCTCTGCGTTGCTTTGAGTGTCAATTGTTAGTCACTTTGTTTCACGAGTAAGAAAGGTCAAAAAGCCTCTTTTGTGTCTAAATTCCACTCTTTGAATCCAGACTGTTTGACTCAACATGAGGGTTGGCAGATCTGCCTCAGACCAGGATGTTGTAGGATGAAACATCTGTTACGTGTTGGTTCAAAAATTAGTACATAATAATCTCTATTTCTATTCACATTGAAATCATACCCTCGAAGCACAAATACATTCTTCTGAGTCTGTACATAAACCCATTCCTAAAACTGTTATTTGTTCCTAAATATTATTTTGCTGAAAACTTTATTATGAGACAAACAGCTCAGAGCTTAAAGTGATAGTTCACCTAAATTGTAATTTACTCGCTCTCCTGTCGTTCCAAACCTGTTTGACTTTTGTTTGTGTAACACAAAAGACGAATAACATTTGCAACCAAACCATTTTATTTCCACAAACATATTAAAATGTGTATAGCACACATTATTTCCACTGAAAAAAGAAAGTAATACAGGTTTTGGAACAACATGAGGATAATGATTACAAAATGTTCAGTTTTTGGTTTAACTATCTCTTTATGAAGCACCTTGTATGCTTTGATTTTAGACCGGTGCAGCTCAAGCAGCTCAATGATATCACCTCTCTCTCAGGCCCTCATGCTGAGGCAGATCTATGCTTTTGAATAAGTAATGGCCATCTGACACTAGTGCAGATCGCCAGACAGCCACCAGCTTTGCAACTTGACTTCATCCTGTATTAGATGAATTTTGTTATCCATTACTCACACTCGTGTGTTCCCTAACCTGCATGGAATACAGAAGATTATTTTTTAAAGAATATCTTGGCTATTTGATTTGTCGTCGTAAAGAATTTGGTTTATGCATAGCCAATCTGAAGGCCATTTCCAAGCAGTCAGATGTATAGTCACTCAGATCTGTAGTACGGAGTGACTGATGGCTCAAAATCAATAGCTAGCTTACTGTGTCAAATGTAAATCACTTTTCAGTCCAGTTAACTGTCAGCTGATTCTAATTATGGTGTCAGTCACATCAGCTTCAGCACTTACACTGCAGGAATGTAACAAGTTTAGCCCAAGGACAGGATCAGAATCTCATGTGTTAATTAGTCTATTTGCAGTTTCCTCATCAGTCTGCATTTAGAACTGCGGCAAAGCAGCAGGGGCACATTATAAATCTTATCAGCCTGGCTCACGAATATTAATTAGGTGAAATTCTGGGTGCTAGCCAAATTCGGATGACTGCTTACCGATTGTGCATTTGTTCATTTATTGCCAATTGAACAGGTTTGCAAAAGCTTGTGATTGATCTTAAAGCTGTCGTTTTATTAGGCATGCTAATTTATGTTAGTTGCCACTGAATAGGCCAAACAAAATGCTAAAAATATATTTGTTTTAATTGATTCACATTTTGATGGCCTGATATTGATTTATGAATAGAGATGGACTGGAATTAGCTAATTTTCCACATAATCGGCCGGAGTGAGTGTGTGTGAGAGACTCGTGCAAAAATCAAAACAAATGAGCGCAACAGCACACACACAAAGTTATGGATGCACACTGTTGGAAAAAAAAGATATTCATAATATATGATTTAGATAAGCAACATTACACGACCAAGATGTTTCCCCAAATATCAACGCAATTGCAATGTGACTTTGATTTTATAGCCTACAATATTAGTTCAATAAACAAGTAGTTAAAAATAATTAACTTACATTTTAGACACAATAATGACTGTTTTTCCTAAATTTTGCTGATGAAAATAAATAGTTCTAATCAAAGCTACAGCAGAACTGTTGTGTCTCCCAGCAACATACAGCAGTGTTTCGTTACTGAATGAATCCACGTTTTTGAAAGAATCAAGTGAGTCAATGATTAAGACATTCAGAAAGAGTCAATTGCCTGGTTTCTTAAGTAAAACAACTAAATGTCAGAACGTTTGACCAATTCAGATTTTATTTTAATGATTTTTAACTTTTCAACTGTAAAACAACTTGATTCAAGTAACTTTCACTTTATTAACCCTCTAGTTAAAGAAAATTATATTCCAAGTGCACCACACATGAATGTCAACATGTATGATGTAAATGTTAAACAAATCACTTGTTAAATATATTTGCAGAAAAGATGCATGAACTACATCTTGTACAAACTTGTCTTATACACATTATATGTTCAGAAATAATATGAGGAAAATGCTTGTAAATAATCTCAAAAGTCAAGGTAATTCAAATTCAAAATGACTGAAGATTACCAGAAGACTATTATTAACTATAAATGTTCTGTAAGAACAACAACAGCTTTCAGCCGGTCACCATGATGAAAACATGAAATATCAGACATACAGTAATATGCTTTTCAATAGTTTTTTTTCTATGTAAACATGGACACGTTTGATTGTTACTGATTTGATTGATCTTTTGCATGAAATGGCATGCTAAAAATGTGGCGCTCAAGTTAAAAGAAGTTCACTCCCATCTTCTCGCATTTTCCTATTCCACTGCCCGCGTCGCATTGCAATCGCATTGTGTCAAAATATGACGTAAAATATTTAAAACATTAATCTTATAAAATTATTTATGTATTTGCAATTTTGTTGTGTAAATGCATTTATGGCACTTCAGCTTCATCAAACAGTCTGTGTAAATACATTTAATGCCACTTTAGATGCAGTTTCTGTGTTTCCTGCAGTGGAAAGATGGAGTTTGTTGATACTGATTTCATTTGAATGGTAAGAACTCTACAGTTTCTTATTATTCAAACTGGAACAATTGAACAATGTAAGAATTCGATGTGAAAGATTATTTAATAAGTTTAGGGGAAAAAAAGACCATTTATAAACATAGAGGGAAATGACCCTAACTTTTATACAGTTTTATTATATACAGCAACACATTTTCAGTTAATTGTTATTTCTACATCTTTCCAGTCACACAGCACTTTATTTTGAGAGTTGTTTAAGTGAGAGAACATCTGTAACTTAGTCCGGATTTAGCGAATTGTCATGCTGAATTTTTTTTTTAATGTAAATCATTTTTTACACTTGAAAAAGTTTAGATTACTGTTAATTATAATGTCAATTATAGCTCCTAGAAAGAAAATCGGAATCTGCAAAAACGGCATTGGCAGGTGACACTCTGTATACAATATACCCGTCTTGGGTCATTTATTTTGGATATTTGCAGACCACCATGGTCTCAGCATTTATTGAGAGATCACCAGAAGATTTGAGTAAAAAGTCGCACGATTATAGAGCTGGGCGGTATGACCAAAAATGTATATCACGGTATTTTTCTAAATTATACGGTTTCACGGTATGTACGGTATTTTTTCCCCATGGATGACCGGTGTTAACCACATTTTCTACTGACTGAGGAAAAACTGCAGTAGATTGACTTAGAATGCCATATTTTATTGTCATGATGAGTGAATAATGTAAAAATTCCACACTAAATACAGGGGTTAAAGCAAAAAAAAATATTTTGACTGTAAATATTTCCTCGCCAAACCCCATTCCACAACCTGTTTGACTGAGTCACACACAGTTTAAGAACATTTTTTCTTCTTGTAATTAGGAGTGCTTGTCCTCCTAATTTAAAATATTTAAGCGCCTTCTGATCAATAATAAAAATTCTGATAAAAATGAGTCTTCGAACACGGTGACATTTGACTCCTTAAAGTGACTTACAGGGTATTTTCTTTTACCTTTGCAATGGCATAATTTTCATCTATGTCAAATAAAAAATTATGTTTATAAGCTTTTTAAAATGTATATTTAAAATAATATAATAAATACATACGACAAATAAGTTACTAATCATGAAATTAGTATTAATAAAAAATGTATTTGGAGGTGGCACAGAAGAACACAAACATGCAACATTGACATTTTCAGACGTATTAATGAGTCTCAGGGGTGGCATGAGTGCAATTCAATTCATAGATTCATGTGGACATTAATGTTTTAAATATAAATGAGCTTTTAGATATGTGGCTCAGCTGTAACTTTATTTGGAACTATTTTCATTGATGATATAGAGCAAAATCATGCAGTACTTGTTTATTGATCTGTTGTATTAAATATATCACATTTGCTAACTCCTTTATAATTATTAAAAGCTGTCACTCTCCTGATCGCGATCTGTGGCGCAGACATTGAGGCGGCGTGAGTGAGCTCTCAGGACTCAAAAGCATGTGCAAATGTGATAGATTCTGTCGGAACCAGCGGAATGAGTATAAGTATTATTAATAGCCGCAATCCCGCGCTGAAATTCAAGTTCTGCTCTGTGTTCTCTGCTAAGAACCCGACTGTAAATGATCTTACGGCCTGGCGTTACTATGTTGTCAGTGAAAACTGCAGCCGAGGCATGGTTTTGGTGCCGGCAAAACAACAACAGTGCGCTTCATGTTTATTTCCCTCGGTAATCCCTGATAACGTTTAAATGGAGTGAACAGCGGGCAGTTTTTCAGCGGATGAATGTAAAACCGAGTGGATTCAGAGGAGTGATTACAGAACGTTTAGAGTGGAGAGATTTATTTTTAATCAACTCAGGCTTTGATCACATCCCCTCAGCAGACTGAATACATCGTCTTTCCTTAATTTAAGACCTATTCAAGCTAAAATTAAGTGTGTAACACTATTTGCAAAATGCAAATGAGCGTATTTACGGTCTTAAAGTTATGGATAATTTAAAAAGGAATTCTAATATATGATTTAATCCGTCATATCGACGGAGAACTGTTGTGTGTGAGATGCGGGAGCTGATGGCAGCGGATGGTGGATATTTGTTATCTCTCATCACATTCTACTAGTGCTTCAGTTTAACTTACATTTTAGTAACACAATACAGCTGTTTTATCCTAAAATGCAACAGTGAAAAGAGAATATCTCTAACAGCTACAGCAAGAACTGTTGTGTTATTTAAATGACACCGGTGTTTACGGTATTTTAAAAATTCATATCATAAGAAAAATAAACACCGGTGATTCGGTGAGACATGAAAGAGTATACCGCCCAGCTCTACAACATAAGGAAAAACAGCTGTTTTTGATTCTGCTAATGATTTTTAGGTTAACTGTAAAACAACATTATCTCAGACTCTGATTCATGCAATCTGCACAAAATCTTTCTGATGTACCCACGATTTACATTTTAATTCCCTCAAGATTCATGACTTGTGTGTGTGTGTGAGACAGTCTTCTGCTCACCAGACACATTCCTTTGACTATGTATTCACTTTTTTTAATCTGGGACCTTTCAGCTTTCAGTCGGGGCTCAGTTGAGATTTCACTGCAGTTTTTGCCTGATAGGCTCCGTAGTGTTTGATCTTTCAAACCAGTCCCACACTTTTATATGTTCAGTCATGGTGATGACAAATGTGTTTGTAGTCTGAGGGATCCAACTCATTACTTTGATTGTGTTTGAGGGTTTCATTAAGGTAGCTGATTTTCTGTCTGGAATGAGGAATTTCTTCTGACTCATGTGGAGTAGTTTGATCTACTATTATTGTCCTTGAGAAGAGATTCTCAAACTCCAGAATGCTTTGCCAGAAGCTGCTTTGAAGAGGATGAGCCCGGGGCGTTTTTGGAACTGCATATTTGGCTTCACTTTTAGTTCAGATTTTGAAGACTGATGAGAACACGAGGATTGCTGTTACACCCACTGATTGGTGTGGTCATGTAGGAGCTGAATGTTTTCCTTGGTGTGTTGTAGGTACTTTAGTATGTATGTGTGGAATTGAGGACTCTGTATATTTGTCATTGAGTCAGTGAGGAATGCACCATGTGTCCTATGCTGATACCTGAAACCTGGAGTCTGCAGAAACCCAATGATTTCCTGTTGACAGTTGACACTGAGCAGCCGATATATGATGGGATTAATAATTGTGGACAGGGTTGATGAGCGAGAACTAATGCTCCCATAATGAAGCCTTTTATGAGATGACTTTGGAAAGAAATATCACAGCTGAACTGGGAACTTGTCCCAACCGTAGGACACACCAGGCCTGCACAGTTGAAGAGGAAGTGGTTTCCTTCTGGCCTTTGATATAGTCTCATTGGTCACAAGCACTTTAGTCAAGCAGAGCCTTTTTCCCCGGGTGGGGCCGTATGGAGTTATTTTACACTTACTCTGCAGTTTTCTTTCACGTTTATTAGTAAAGACAAGCACAGGAGAATAACTGATCTTTGTTGTGACAACTTGATTATTTCTGGGAGTTGAAGGTTGAAAAGACCAGCCTGCAAAATGTCCAGGTTGGTTTATGTAGTTTATAATTTATTATATTGTAGAGCATATTTTTGTTTTATTTTATTACTTTTTTGAATAATTATTTTAATTATTATTATTATACATTTATTTTTGCTAAATCAGTATGAAAATATAGTTTGTTTTTAGTTATATGTAGACAAAGTTCTTGCTAGATTTTATTGCTGATTGAGAATACATTATTAAAATGTAATCCGTTTCAGACATTCTCCTTTTGCATGCCTCTGCTGTTCTGTTCTGTTGTAATAGTCCTGATTTCTTGTCAATTTGCACATGTCCTGCTATGGCAGTTTTGTACACTGGACTCATATTGGCTTCTATGTCAATTCACTTTTAAGTGCAAACCAGCCCTGAGATTTATCAATTCAATTAGCTTGTGTTGCTGATTCTGCTCTGTAGTGTCTCTGTAGTGGTTTGGACTGACTCAGACTTGTTTGTATGTTTACATTGTGACCAAACTCTGTAAGCACCAGAACATCACGGGCATTTTGTTTGATTTGGGTCTACTTTTTGTAACTCATGGGTTGCATGCAAAGCTTTGTTTACAGCATGTTTTTGTCTTGAAAATGCATGCTAAAGTATGATTGAGTTATTCTGTTTGATGTTTGCAGATTTATTTTGCTGGCTTATTTTCAAAGCTGAATTTTAATTGAGTCATATGTCATGTAGATGAGAGAAAGGAATCGAAATCGTAAACCAGAGCATGTGCTATGAAATTAAACTAAGAAACTTTTTCAACTCTTCAACTTATTTGCATATTTATGTAAACCCAACTTAATCATGGAGGATGCAGCATCAATATTTGGTGTGGAAATGATTTGGATCTTTGCTTGTAGAGCTAATCTACATTCCCTCTCTTGCTGGAAAACGCAGCAGTCTTCAAATGGGAGCAATTCATCCAGACCCCTTGATAGCTGTCCAGTAGAGCTGGGCGGTATGACCAAAAATTTATATCACGGTATTTTTTCTAAATTATACGGTTTCACGGTATTGTTCGGTATTTTTCCCATGGATGACCGGTGTTAACCACATTTTCTACTGACTGAGGAAAAACTGCAGTAGATTGACTTAGAATGCCATATTTTAGTGTCATGATGAGTGAATATTGTAAAAAATTCCACACTAAATACAGGGGTTAAAGCAAAAAAAAAAATTTTGACTGTAAATATTTCCTCGGCCAAACCCCATTCCACAGCATACAGCTACAGTCACAATCACAGTTTAAGAGAGGTGTTGTTCTTCTTGTAATCAGGAGCGCTTGTCCTCCTAATTAAAAACATTTACGAGTACCTTCTGATCAATAATACAAAAATTCTGATAACAAATGATTCTTCCGAACACGAGGTGACGTTTGACTCCTTAAAGTGACTTACAGGGGTATTTTCTTTTTACCTTTGCAATGGCATCATTTACATCTATGTCAAATAAAAAAAATGTATGTTTATAAGCTTTTTAAAATGTATATTTAAAACAATATAATAAGTACAATACGACAAATAAGTTACTAATCATGAAATTAGTATTAATAAAAAATGTATTTGTACTACAGAGGTGGCACAAAAGAACACAAATTGGCTTGTACGTACATTTTCAGACGTTTAATGAGTCTCAGGTGTGGCATGAGTGCAATTAAATTCATAGATTCATGTGGACATTAATGTTTTAAATATAAATTAGCTTTTAGAGATACTGGCTCAGCTGTAACTTTATTCGAACTATTTTTTGATGATATAGAGCAAAATCATGCAGTACTTGTTTATTGATCTGTTGTATTAAATCAATATATCACATTTGCAAACTTCCTTATAATTATTGAAAGCTGTCACTCTCCTGATCGCGATCTGTGGGCGACAGAAATTAAAGGCGTGAGTGAGTTCTCAGGACTCAAAAGCACGTGTGAATGTGATGCATTCCATCGGAACCTGCTAGTATAATTATTAATAGCCGCAATCCAGCGCGAAATTCAAGTTCTGCTCGGTGTTCTCTGCTAAGAACCCGACTGTGAATGATGCTATGGCGTTACTATGTTGTCAGTGAGAAACTGCAGCCGAGGAGGAGATGGTTTTGGTGTGCCAGCAGAACAACAACAGTGCGCTACATGTTTCTTTCTCAGTTATCCCTGATAACGTTTAAATGGTGAACACGGAGCAGTTTTCGGTGGCGGAATGTAAAACCGGTGGATCCAGAGCGGAGTGATTACAGAACGCTTAGGCGGAGAGGCGTGCTTTAATCCACTCCAGGCTTTGATCACATCTCAGCAGACTGAATACACCTCGTCTTTCCTTCATTTAACACCTATTCAAGCTGAAATTAAGACATTTATAACACTATTTGAGAAATGTAGCGTGTTTACAGTCTTAAAGTTATGAAAAGTGAATTTAAGAAGGCGGAACCCTGCAATTGAGCGGAATCCGTCGTGTGAGAGAGAACTTTAGTGTGTGAGACAGAGCTGATGCAGCGGACGGTGGATATTTGTTGTGGATGACTTCTTCTCTCTCATCACATTCTCACGAGTGCTTAGTTACGGAACTTTCATTAGTAACACATACAGCTGTATCCTCGCCAAAATGCAATACTGAAAAGAGACCCTCTCTAACAGTGTTTCTGACGTTATTTAAATGACAGGTATTGCGGTATTTTAAAATTCATATCGTGAAAAATAAACACCGGTATTCAAATATGAACCGGTATACCAGACCCAACACTACTGTCCAGATCGCTGCCTTGTTTCACAATCACATGAATTATGAGGAAATTTGCTATTAAGAGGATGACTGCGTCTCTGCCAGCCACATCCATACACACTGTGACAGTCAATAGTCTTTTTGTTTAGAGGAAATTGATGAACTGGCAGCTAGTTTATAGGATTTTTCTCACAAACTGTCTACCCCTGATATTTATTAATGACACGCAAAACTGACTGGCCATATTTTGGAGGCACTTTCACTATAGGAAAGGGCATTTAATAGCTAGATGGAGGCTCTGTTGGCGTTTAGCTTTTACCTGGATTCCAAGCAATGTTCCCTCTAATTTTGTTTCTTTTCTTGCTGAGCAAAACTTTTCTCTATCGGGCGAGCATTTCAGCCACCTGAGCAAAAACATTCTTTATACCAGACCTGTACAGTGTGTAACTTAACTTTAATGTGCTATTTATATTTGATTTGACCCTTGATGTAACTAAATGATGCACATTTTAGATTACCTGAGAAACATTTTTACAGAACAATACACTGCCGTTCACAAGGTTGGCATGTTTTGGGAAAAGTTTCTTGGGCTCATCAAGAATTTATCTATTTGATAAAAAATACTGAATATTATTTCACAAAATAATATTGTGAAATATTATTGCAATTTAAAATAAAAGTTTTCTATTTGAATATACTTTTAAAATGTAATTTATTCCTGTGAAGCTAAAGCTGGATTTTCAGTGTCACATGATCCTTCAGAAATCACTATAACATGCCAATTTATCATCAATGTTGGAAAAATGTGTGCTGCTTAATATTTTTTGGGACCTGTGATATTTTTCAGGATTCTTTGAGAAATAAAAAGTTAAAAAGAACAGTGTTTATTCAAAATATACCTTTTGTGTTACAATATACACTACTATTCAAAATTTAGGGTCAGTACATTTTTTCTTTCTTATTTATTTATTTATTTATTGTTTTTATTAATACTTTTATTCAGCAATGATGTGTTAAATTGATAAAAAGTGATAGTAAAGACTTATATTGTTAGAAAATATTTATATTTTTAATTAATGCTGTTCTTTTTAACTTTTTATTAGCCTAATCAAGGAATCAAAGAAAAAAGGTTCCAAAAAATATTAAGCAGCACAACAGTTTCAACACTGATAATAAATCATAATAATAGAATGATTTCTGAAGGATCATGTGACACTGAAGACTGGAGTAATGATGCTGAAAATTCAGATTTGCTTTACAGGAATACATTTTAAAATAGAAAACCAATATTAGAAATTGCAATAGCCTTAGAGTTCAGAATATTACTGGTTTTATTTTTCTGTATTTTGATCAAATAAATACAGCCTTGATGAGCATAAGTGACTTCATTAAAAAATAAGGTCAATTGATTAGGTTTATAATAACATAATATAATTTCAAAAGAACTGAAGCATTTAAACTGATAGAAGAGAATAGAAAACAAACTGAAGCATTTAAACTGAGACCTATAAGTTAAATATTATTTTAAAACGTGAACGTGAATGCTATCTAAACATCGCTATGAAGCACTGTTTGCACAATACACCTGTGTGTGACTGTACATGTCTCAGAATTTTGTCACCTTTCTGTGCCCATCATCCGCTATTTCCAGCACTTAATCAAGCCACTCTTCTTTAATACATGAGGACGTTTTATTTCACATGTCATTGCGTTTGCGTTGGCTCTCGATTTGAGCTATTTCGTCTGCAACCATTGACGTATTCGGTTTACAGCAACTCGTTTGGTGCACATCATTCTTTCTCTTTCTATGATATCTGTAAAACGCACCGGTTCTAACTCTATAGCGGCACCAGCTCTATAGCGGTTTACCCGAGCATTGCAATTATTTTCTTTCTTTCAATTCTTACTAGAATACAATCAAATAGCTTTTCCAACTCATCTTTGCGTGTGTGCGGCACATTCTTTCTCTTCTTATGTTTGGATGAGCGATTGACAGAAAAGTCAAAGAAGAGTCTTTAGAACAAACATGTTTTTTACTCTCAAGTTATTTGAACTATCGACATGGCTATAGAGAAGAACAACTAACCATGTAATATCATAGACATTTGTAGCTAATCCCTTTTCATATATTGCATAGAGTATTTTTCAAACCTTAATGTGGCACAGTGTTTGAAGTTGTGAACAGCAAATATTTTTTTAGGTAAGTTGAAAAAACATTAAGGCATCTGACTCAAGTGTATTGAGGGTTAACAAATAAAGCTATCAAATATACACACCAGAAAGTGTGAATGTTGTTTAGGCATAGCATATATGGATAATTAGCCTATATGATTAACACGCTTGGCCTACTGCCAATTGAAATGAAGCCAAGAATTAAAATTAAAATGTGACTTCTAAATGACTTCATGGCGAGATGTAAAAAAAAAGCCTGTGTGACACGGATAATGTGTCACACAGTGAAGTGGGGAAGTGACACGGATAATATGAAGAAGTAGAAGAGATGAGGTCACAGAGAGACGATTATGAGGACCAGAAGATTTATAGTGGGGAATTGAACTAGAGATGTATTGAAGAGCATGTTGATCTCTGAACCGGTCTACTGAAAGACAGACGGTCTCTCCTAAGGTTCTGAAGAAAACTGTTTTGTGTTTTTTATTCTCATTTGAGCTCATTCGGTTGAATCAGCAAGTGATTGAGGTTTTGTAGTGCTGATGAGTTGAACTCTGTCTTCTGTGATCTTTGAGTACAGATATGAATAGCTGGTGATAAACAGATAAATTGTGGTTTTGTCACCTTTAGTGACACCAAAAAAATGCTTTCTGACAGGAAACAGATGGTTGGTGTAACATGCTTTTTTACTAAGGTGTTATAGAAATTGTACATTTTCCAAAATAAGAAGGTGCTTTCGATAATCAAACGATTATATATGGAAATTTGTATTCGATTTTTGACAAGGTTTTAGAAAATTTGCATTTTGCATTACTATTACAACACAAGAAACAGGAAATATTGCAGAAATGGTTTTGTTTCCATGAAACTTTTAGATCATAATTGTAGAAACTTTGTAGAACATAATAATCAGTCACATCACAAGACATTTCAGGGTTTAGTCTATAATTTAACAAACTCTACTCTGTTTTATATAGAATAGCTTACCAACTATATGATTTTCATGTCTTGTTTGCTAAGGTTTGCGTGCTCTGTCAATGTCAAACCTCCCAAACATGTTTCTTCTTGCTCTGAAACCACACTGCATAGCATCCAACTTTCTGCCAAAGATCAGCAGTTTTGAAATGAACAGTGATCAATAGTTAAAGAGCATTTAATTAAGTTATAGATCCATTCGGTTGCAAAATTACTTTAATTTAAAAGTTCCTCATCTTTATTCTATTCACTCTAATTGTATTATTGCTTCTAAACTGAGCATTTGTAGATGGCGGCATGCTTTCCTACATCTTTATTTCTGGTCTTGGTCTTGTTATTTCAGATTGCCCTCTCTCGCTCCACTTTCAGCTTTTCGTCTGTAGCTATTTCATGGATCATATGGTTTCAGAAATGTAGCACTGCCTTCCTCGCTGTGAAGAAAGACCGATCTGCTCATGTTAATGGAAAACTGCCTCAGAGGAGCAGACCAAAGTCACATGGTCAAGCTGGAGGAAGTGTTTCGTCACAGGTCTGAGGTCGCCACAGCGAAACATGAACACACAACAGGCGTTAAACAGCTACAGCCATTTGTTTTGGTTTGCTTGTTTATGACCTGTTTCTGATCTGCACAGAAATTGATTGGCTAGCTCCCCTAGAGAGTCGGCCGATTAAATGGGATTAATTTGTCATACACTGCTTAATCTGTTACAAATTAACATCCGCTTTTTGGTTATTTGTTTTAGTTTACACTGAACTGCGTTTCCATCTCCCAGCGCACATGTAGCTAACTTATCTCAGCGTGTCTGACCCTCAAACAGTGTTTTGTCCTTTTATTCTTGGTTTCACAGGATGTTTGTAAATCAAGCATCCTGTCTTTTAACCCAGTGTGCTCTGGACGAGCAAGGGGCCTAAAAAGAAATGGACGTAGACCAATTCGCTGAGCTGTAAATAAGTGTAGTATATTTCATTAGTGGCAGGAGGAATCCCATTCCCTAAATAAATGTCCTCTGCCATCTGCCCTGTCCACAAAGACTTTCTCTCTTTCCCCTCCTCCAGCTGTCTGTGTTTCTGTCCCATTTCCTCTCTATCTTCCTCAACTCTTTGCCCTCTGCCACAGCTTCTTTTCATACCTTTCCTCCCTTTCTTTGACTGTCTGCATTATTCAGTCTGGCATGGATTATTCCAGTCCCTTTTCCATGTTACATTCTCCAGGATCCTTATCGCACACATGAATCTGTCAGCCTTTAACATCTGATCCTTATTAAACTGCATCAACGTACACACACACTCCATATTACCGGCGATATAAGACTGAGCACCATTAGCCGTGGTAAGAAGAATGCACCGTTCTTTGAGTCACATACCCTGTTTTCATCTTGAACCATGAGTGTGTTGACTGTTGGGTGTCATTAACATACATTAGTTTGTCAACGGATGTAGGCTACATTACACACAAGCACATGCACCTATACA
The DNA here is from genome assembly GCA_027564155.1 of Gymnocypris eckloni scoliostomus. Lineage (NCBI taxonomy): Eukaryota > Metazoa > Chordata > Actinopteri > Cypriniformes > Cyprinidae > Gymnocypris > Gymnocypris eckloni. Next base: position 26,873,512 of record CM050413.1, on the reverse strand, counting down.
TTGTAGTCTCCTGAAAACTTTTATTTAAACCAGAACATATGTTGGCCAAGCTGGGACACAGAGTGTTTGTCTGTCCCGTCATGTTAGTGGATGTTCAGAATGATGGATTTGGTGTAAAGATGGACATTGCACTGTAAAGATTGACAAACTGCACCATGTGAGGTTCAGACAAACCCCTCTTTATTATTTTTTCTAGAAAGGCAGAATAATTGCTTATATATGCTTTATTGTACATCATACTGAGCCAGTGAAAAAATAAGTGTGTCCATGATAAAGAACAGGAAGAATCCTTTAAAGTTTCGTGTTCTTATACATTTAGTCTTTGTATTAAAGGGTGGTTGATTACGATTTCACTTTTTTAACGTTAGTTAGTGTGTAATGTTTGAGCAGACACAATATTTATAATGCAAACAAACATACTATTTACAGGTGATTGGTGACTAAATAAAAATAATGTTTATGCACTCTCGATGCAGCCTGTCTGGGCTCAACACTCTGTGTCTCAATCTCTAATCTTCACCATGGGATCAGTTGTCTCTCAAAGGTAAAGCAGCAGCTCTGAAGTTGCAATAAATCCACTATGAATATGTAAGTTTGGATGAATTAACCATGAGTGTCAGTTGACTGTTGGGTGTCGCGCTGGACTAGTATCAAATGTTAAGCTACACAAAGCACATGCACCTAAATATGTAATCTCCTGCATTTCAGAACATCTGTTAATGAATGACACAGAGTGTTTGTCTTTCTGCATCATGTTAGAGCAAATTATTTGGTGTAAAGATGGACATTGCACTGTAAAAAGATTGACAAACTGCACCATTTGATTAAAAGATAAATTAAATTGATTTTTTTCTAGAAAGGCAGAATAATTGCTTATATAACTTTATTAAATACTCCAGTGAAAAAACAGTTTTCAGAATTAAAGAACATGTTTAAAAGCATTTAAAGTTTGTTTCTTGTCATACATTTGTCTATTATTAATTTTTGGCATTAATTTTAATTTTAGACACGTAGTGTAATGTTCAAAATATCGGTTATCGGTCTACTTGATCTGTAATAATGCGGTCGGTATCGGCCCTGAAAACACATATCGGTCGACCCCTAACTACAACGAGTTACTTCCCTGGTCCGTTACATCACAAACCCAGATAAACCCCGCCCCTGGGAACACGCAGCAAAGGGGCCGAGGCCATGTTGTGCTGCTTTAGAGAAGAGGAAGAGAAAACTAGGGGTACACGTAAAAATCTATCTTATAATGATTCTAATGGATTCACAAGTTTCAAAATCAATGTTCAAAAACAGCGGTTCTTAATACTGTTGCTCGCGTCTCCCTGCTCTGTATCTCTCTCTCTCTCATTCAGAACATCAGCTCAGTGAATACACTTATTTTCACATAGCTATGAGAAACATTATACATGGATTGGACGCGTGTGCGGTTGCCGTACTCTATTAAACCTTTAATCAGAATAAAACCGTATATTAAAAGCTAACATAGCATTTACAAATAACAGAGTATCTAAAAGTATGAGACAACAACAAACAAAAACTTAGGCCTACCAATAAGAACTATCCTCTGCATCTCAATCGGGCTGACATTGATAAGCAGTATAGACAACACCATTGTTTACAATAAATCCGGAGAACATGCCGATGCCGCTGAGCTGAGGGGCGGGACGGGACGTTTGTGCACTAGAGGTGGTTTAGCCAATCCCAACACACTGGACCAGCTAACCAATCTGAGCCCATTGTTTATTTATGAGGGATGGGCTTCATAAAACCAGTGCATATATCAGAAAAGTGTGGAATAAAGGTAAATTATGTGGAAAATAATGCATTAACACATGTTAGACTGCACCCCATAAACACAATCTAGCCTAGAAAAAAAAACAGTCAACCACCCTTTAATGTTTTTATCTGGTTTGAAAAATACAAATTTTAATGACCCTAAAATGTCATGATGTGTAACCATTAGGGAAAGTAATATCATATTTGTGTCCACATCTTAATCTTTTTTATTTTATTTTTTATAAATACGTTTATTTTATTTCACAAATATATTTTTTGAAGTAATCACTTAAGTTTTTGGGGAGTCTCACTGCATGACAAAAAAATTACAATTCCCTATGTAAAAAATAAAAAAATGTATGACAAGATTTGTAAAATATCTTGTCATTTAAATATAATAATTTTTGGCAAACTTATTGAGTTTGATGCTCAATCAAGTGGGTCTTTGGGGGTCACCCTGGTAACAGGGTGTCAGGACAGTTATATCTCACTGACATTTTTTACTTTGTCCCCTGGTAAATATCAGAATGATTTTTAATTCAGAAATATTCTTCTCAGATAAGGTATTTTAAAATCTAATTTTACTTAAAAATAAAAATTACCAGTGCAAAATAATAGAGCATCACATCATTTGACCCTACTGTACATACTCTAATATTCTTTCATGAACCTTGAATTATGAGCATTCCAAGACAAAGTGCATTGAAAACAGTTCTACTTTATATCTACTTTAAATGACAACGGTTATTGAAGTGATCTCCTCTCTCCTCTGCCATTATCTGCTGATCCTGCTAAGTGCTTTATTTCAGGCGATGAATCTTCCCCAGGCGAAGGCTTCCTTAGGGTGCATAAGATAAGGCATAAGATAAAAGAGATTTAGTCATGTTAAATTTTCTTTCATTATTATGCATTACTCTGCAATTTGCTCCTCACATCGCCCCCTGCTGTAAGGATGAAGAAGAGCTGCTGTGCAATAGCTGCAAGATCATGTGCTGGTTGGGGGATTTCAGTCATTTTTGTGCCTTTGGCAAATAATACATCTCCCTTCATTAAACCCACTCGAGTAGATGATTGACTGTCATACATTGCGTCAGTTTTCCTCGAGACTCCTAGGGCAGTTTGCATCATGATAGTTTCCTTTTCCAATTAAATGAAAGGCTGAAGTCTTATAAATTGGAAAATTGAGACACTATTATTTAAAGAAACGTGACTGCATTTTATAGCTTGTTGTGCTTAATGCATACAAGATAAATTGATGTATATGTATCATGATGACTGTCATTTTTGTGCTTTACTAAATGCCCACTCAACATTGGCTATGATGTCATCATACTGTGAAATCACAAGTTTAAGCACAACCCTGTCTTGTCTTGTCCGTATTTCCTCCGTTTCTGCATGGTATGTGCCCTGTTGCTGCTTCTTCCTCGACTTTTCATCACCTTCTGTCTTTGTCCTACTTTTGCTTCCTGTTTTCCTTCCCTCATTTCAAAGTCTTACAACTTTTTTTTTCTTAAGTCTTTTTGTGCCTAAAGCAAAAACAAATTAAATAGTTAACCGAGAGAGAAATGTAACAAGTGAAGTCACGTTGTGAGATTTAAAGTCACGTTGTGACATATAAAGTTACAATATGAGAGTTAAAGTGACATTTGGAAGACATAAAATTACAATTACATTCATACTCTAAGGCAGTAATGGGCTTCCATAACCTTCTTCCAGTAGCTCTATTCAGCTCACTTGTTCAGTGTTTTGCATGAGTGAAATCTTGTTTTGGTTGATACATGTTGCAGACCTGACCTCGACTTCATAAGCTGCTCATGTGGGATTTGGAGAGTTTATTATTGTCGTTTTATGCTTTGTTGATGAAGAGATTAACATCTTAGTGCTTAAAACCCTGAATTGAGCACTTCCCTGTGACATATCACCAGTTCTCGCTTTCTCTCTTTCTCTGGCTGCTTTAACTTCATCATTCCCTCTATTACATGCTCCTCTGTATGTAAGACTTCTAACACCCTGATCCATTAAATTCCTCTTGGGATACTGGCTTTGATCAAGTTACTAGTGATTATTTTCTCAAGAGGCCTGTGTAAGTGTGTGACAGGCTTGGCTGACCCTTAATGAACCTTTTCTTGATGTCCCACTCAGTCAGTGAATTGACATCTGTCCCTCTTATTCTAGTTTTTTCTTATGAACGCCAATGCTGCTTTTATTGGCATTGTGCATGTGGGTGTATTAGAGATTTTTTTTTTTATTGATCAAAATTTATTTAATTGTTAATTTTACTTGATCTGTAGCTCATCTCAAAATGCATACATTTTTATACTGTAGATTATAATGTTGTGATCCCATAAAAAATAATTGTATATTTTATTTGCCATGTCATAGGAAAAAATAATCAGCTTATTGCTATCAGCAGGACAAACCGCTCAATGCTCGGAGATGCTATCTGTACTTGTGTGAAATTTGCTTTACCATAAAGGTGTCCAAATAATTTTCCGTCTCAGACTTAAAATATGGAGACACCATATGTTCCCCATTTCTCAGACAAAATGTATTAACCACAGCTGACCCCAGTATAATGCATGACCTGCGGATTTCATGCGGATTGTAGTGTGTGTATTTAGTGTTGCTACAAAACATATGTTCACATTTCAAAAATCGACTGTGATTTATTTTGAGTTTTTCTTGGTTTAAGTGCCATGTAAACCGAAACCTACATCCGTAAGAGTCACACCATGTGTGCATTTGAATGTTAATTTCAAGATTCTGTGTAGAAATGATTAAACATTGATTGAAATGCCGTTAAACTGGATAATGCCTGTTTTATTAGCAGTATAAGCATATTGTGACATTTTAATGGTTTTGATTAATGTATGACATGCAGGTGCAGTCAGTCACTGGTCTTACCGTCTTACTGGTGTTTCTTTGCATTGGTTAAGTAGATGCCCTTCTGCCAGCTCTGAGATGCTGAAATCAGTCTCGACAGCAAACCGCGTGGAGGGGCTGTAATTGTTGGTTTTAGTATGTGACATTTTTGGCTTGTCTCCCCGTTTCTGGTGTGTGAATCATTCAAATTTAATCAGCCTTATCACAGTGTGAGATAACAAGCTTGAGAAAGGAAAGTTGAACCCGTGTTCACTCTCTCTCATTTCTCTGTAAACCTCTGTAGAGAAAATAATGGATTTCTTTTGAATTTACAGGACATTTATTGTTCTGTCTAACCGAATTGCTAACTGCTCAAGTTAAACTTGCAGAACACAGAAAATGATGTTGCAGTTGATGCCTCTTTTCTTTTTTTAGCAAGTATTATTATGCTTGTGGTATGGGCCGTGTCCAGTGGTTTGGTGATTAAAGTAAACGTCGGCCCCGGCTGGCTGACTATTTGGTCTCAAGTTAGGTTATTTTATTAAACCAGAATATTTAAAGCATACCAAGACTTGTGACAGATATATTAACGTAACATTCATAATTCAAATGCCCTCGAGAATCAGTTTGGATATTTTATATCAAAACACAGACTGTATCCTTCAATCCTGTCTTCTCAGCTTGTTTTCTGCTGTCTATAGGGCATATTGTATATGCTTACCCTTGGTTTACAATATCACAACAGTTTGGCTTCCTGTTAGTTAACTTTTCAGCAAGTTTACTTCGCAGTAGAGATACGCAGTTTTTAAGATTTGCTAATTTACACTTGGCAGGAACGCTTTCATCCAAGACAACGGAAGATCTTTTATCAAGATCATCTGCTCTAATGTGGAATGCAAAATGATTGTTGTCACTTTCACAGTCTGCGGTTTGAGACCACATGCACTACAAGCAGACAAACTTCCTCTTCCTTTAGGGGAAAATTCATTCTGAAAACCACAAGGATCACAGGTTACAGCCAAGGTGTGCTTTCACTCTCACATCACTGAAATTTATGTTAACATTCGCTGTGCTCAAAAATAATCCTTCTCTTGGACAGTTCTATTGGCATTTTGGTTTCTTCTTTTCATGTTTTTCTGTGTTTTAATATCTCTGAAACATTACTCACTCCCTGCTGAGTTTCACTGACTCTTAACAGTTTTTTTCCCCTAATGGACGGATTGTCCTGAAGCTATACTTTAACAAGCATAGCTGATGAACCAGCGAACAAAAGAATTGTTCTTCTGGCTATGTGTCAGAAGGTGACAGTAAAGCCTCTGTAGTAAAATGGGCTGCAGCCATCAGATCAGTTTTCACTTTCACTGGCTCCTGTGAGTGACACCGTATCTCAGTCTGCCCTTGAGTTCCTCCATCTCCTGCAGAGGCACTGGGAAAAACACAAATGGATAGAGTTTTACACAAAGGGGTTATTTATATCCTGCATTGAAGAGCTCTTCAGATTTGTAATTCGTTGCTTGCTGAGTTTGGAGAGATGAGATGTTGCTCCGTGGTGTGTGGTCTCAGTTGTTTGAAATGTTCTTGTAACTTTCCTGTGATGTAATGGCAATGACAGTTCTGGGGCCTCGTGTGTAAAACTTTGCATAGATTTCATCCTAGAAGTATGCATACACACAAACTGCGATTTTTGTTTATGTGCACAAGATTTCAGATTTATTAACCCATACGCATACCAGAGCCTGCTTCATGTTATAAATCACAGATAGTATATGCACTAGGGCTGTCAAATTGGCTGAAAAACTAAATTTGAAGTTTTTAGTAAAATATTATAAAAATTTGAATTATATTCAAATTTAAAAGGCATAAATTCAGTTAGGAAAAAAAAGCCTTTGGCTTCTCTGAGGCCACAATAGGGCGCATCGAGCAAAATATTACCAAATGCACGTTTCTTCAAAGTAGGGCTGGGCAATATGAGCAAAATTAATGGCAGATTTATTAAAAAGAAAAATTGATCAGAACTGAATCACACGGAACACATATTTATTGCATTTTCTAGAGGACATCTATGTGCAGACTGTACACAAGAGAGCTCAAAGCCATGTAAAATGAATGTAAGTTCAACTTAAAAAACATGTAATTACTAGATTAAGAAATAGTTCAAATGTGCATATTAACAGCGTTTAAACATGAAACATATTTAACATATTTTAGTCAGAGTTATAGCACTTCTATTTCATTGCGATTTGTGTTTGGCGCGCATTCAGAACCAAGTCTGTGAAGTGCTCATGCACGTCTGTAGCAAAATGGAAATATTTCCATGGCTTTCTAACATTTAGAGATGGAGAATTTATTTCTGTGAAATGTAAGTTATGCATTTAGGAAAAGAAAATATAAGTTCGGTTTAAACTCGAATATATTACTGATACATAATACAATCAATTATTACAACTTTCTGTTAATATGCACATTCGCTAGCAAGCTAATTTCTTAATCTAGTAATTACATGTTTTTTTTTTTTTAAGTTAAAGTTTAAAGTTTTTTTAAGTTGAACTTACATTCATTTTACATGGCTTTGAGCTCTCTTGTGTGAGACGCGAGTGCAACAATGATAGATTTCCCTCTAGAAAATGCAATAAATATGTGTTCTGTGTGAACGGCTTGGTTTCAGTTTTGATGTAAACTTCTTCTCCACATTGATGTTCTCTTTTTCCGCTATATTTTGAATGTGCAGCACCGCATTGAGTGGGTTCAACTGGACTGGCTAAAAAAAAGTCTAAAAATGTGACACCTCGTCATTGCATTTTGCATTCCAAGCTGCCTGATGGACACCTACAATTTGAATGCAGCGTTTTGCATTCGAATGTGGAGTTTTATTTTAAATTTAATGAATATTCGAAAAAAGAAAGAATGAATGCATGAAGCTTAACAACACTGGTTTTATTACGCATAACCTCATCTGCATGTAGTTTATATACTCTGTGCATATTGCCATCCAGGCATGTATTACTTCCTTGGAACCTAGGAAAATCATAAACGTAAAAGTTAAAACAATTTATTTTAAGTTTTTTAGTTTGTTACCTTGACAATGGAGTTGCCAAATCACTTATACCAGGTAAAATGTGTGGTCGATGAATACAACTTTTTCAGAATGTATTTATTTTTTATTAAATAAATACTGATGTGTATATATGGGAGAAGATACACACACTTTTGAATTACCATTGTGTGCTTGCAGCTTCTAAACAGGCCCATGGTCTTGCAGATCTCACATTTGATCAATTAAAAAAAATAAGTATTGTTGCTGAAGAACAACTGCACATTGTTTTAACAATTTGCCTTGAAATGCCAAACATAATAGAGCTGTTTTCTTTGGCTTATTCCTCATTTTTCGTGCTTTCAGGTAACACTTGCTATTTTCTCTCAAAGTTCATCTTTTGTCTTGCAGTTTCTGTATTTTTTGCTCTGTTTAAAGTATTTTGTCTTGGCTAAGATTCTAATCGATTTCTTCGTACTTAAGCTGAACCAGTCTTTGTATACACTCCATTATGCCTGTCAGCCTCGTTCTGTTTTGGTTAAGGGTGCTGTGAGCTTCCAAATGTTTCTTTGGCAGTGAAATATGACCTGAAATGGGCGAGTCAGCTTGGTTCAATAGTGAATCAAACTGATGGCAGCAAATTTGTGGCTTTAAGATTTCCTGTTGAGGGTATACTAGCCTATAGGAACAGTTTTTGGGGAAAATAGTTGTGGCAGGATGGAAACCATTCAATCCTCTAATGCAGTTCACAATTAACTTCTGGCTTTGTAGTTTTGCTTTAAATATGATGTTCATATGCAAGTGTTTCTCAATGTAGCCAAGTGCTTGAGTGTATTTGAACTTTGAACAGCATGTTCAATAAAGCAAAATTACATTTATGTCATAGACGTTTACATCTTTGTTAAAACTCTTCTGCACATGTTGTGGTTTGAAGTCTGTAGCATATGATAACAAGCTTGACTAAACCTCTGTCAACCAGCTTTATCAGCTATGTTTTGCTAGACCAGCTTGTAGCTGTATGTGGAGAGATAGAATCTTCTGTGAATTTTAAAGTTTTTTTGTGTTGAAATTGCAAGTGTGTGTGTATTGAACGTATGTTTTTTTCCCTATTGTCAAAGATGTATTAATGAAATCCTCCCAAGAATGGAATAAGTTTACTGTTATTTGCTTTAGATAAAAGGCAACCCTCAACCTTCAACCAAATCTATCACTGTTCAGCAAGTTATTGCTCTTCTTTTGAAATCAACTGCTCTTTCTTCTAGCTGTCAGCAGTATTGCAGTGGTTCCAGTTACACATTTCCCCGCTCTAACTATTTCCTCACCTCTTTCTCTTCATCCACTTGTCGCTCCATGCTGCTCATGTTTCTGCTGGAGATGCTGCTCAGATTGCATCATTAAAGGTTAATCAGGATCTCCTGTGAAAGCCTCTGGAGCTAATTGAAATTGTCTGCCTCTTTCTCCTGTTTTCTCACTAGCACTTTTTTTATCCTGTTTCAGCCATTGGCATGACACTTGCTTTGGCTCCAACATGTCAGCTGAAGCTCACAAAAGAGACACCCAGTAATATAGACTAAACCATGTATCCTGGGCTGATATGTTGATCCAGGATACTGATTTATTGTCCTGTTGACCCACAGTGGCAGCAGTTTCTGTTGTTTGCCACCAAAACCCTTGTGCACCCGCCCTGCTTGAAGAAAACCTAATAGTCTCTATATTTTTTTTTTCAGCTGAGCTGAGTAGTGTTTTATGAGATGACTATGCCTCTGTTTCTTGCCCCATTATGTTCTAATGCACAAGTTGGTTGTTCCCAAAGCCACAGGCCCCACCCATAAACCTCCTCTTGGTTTGAATAGTGGTGTATGTGTGTGTGCTTAGTGCCACAGGTTACTGTAGTGCTTTTATAAGGGAAATCTACGAAGGTAGACTTTGCACCAAAATAAATGTTTAGGTTTTTGTTAAACTAAGATTAAAATCTCCTACTGACGTTGTCTAAGCAAAGTTTTATCCAAAATTCTGTCATGAACATGTAAAGACAGAAAACTGTGTAACTTTTGCACAATACAAGAAGGGAAAATTTATGTAGAGAGAGAAAGTATAACTTGCATGAATTACATCAGTACCATGTATATGGAAGTATATTAATGACAAAATTATTTCATACTAAAATAAACATGCAATGGTTTGGAACTACGAAGATGACAAAAAAAAAAGTACTTGCATTTTTGAGTGCTGCAATTTTACATGTTTGTATATTTAAGCATTTCACATATCATTTTGTAATTTAAAAATTCCATAAAAAATATTTCCTTCCAAAATTCCAGTTCCAGAAGTTTTCAGATTTTCCCAAAATGTTCAGTCCATTATATTTTGCTTTACAAATTTGATTCCTCCGATTCATAGTCTTCCATTTTAGGTCAAACAATGACAACATTTCTTTAATTCTGGAATGGACTGCTTAAGATAAATGATTACTGGTCATGTCTGCTTGTAATAGTACATATACCTGTTGTAAAGCACATTTTTTCTGCCACATGATGTCTTCCTAGAGACATTGTTTTGCTCAGACAGACAACATGCTCAGTAGACTTAGAGGGCTGTTTTAAAAATATATAATGCATCCAATCCTTGTTCACCAAAGTCAACTTACTGTGAAAAACAGCCTCACACTTTTTACATATACAAACACAAGGTTCTACTCCCATAAGCTGTAGAGCTGTAACTCTCTCCTCACAGCCGATGAGAGATGCTGGCTGCTCTTACTGAGATGCCTTTTGACCTGGAACCTCCTCCTTTGTCACCCTGCACTCTTTTAAGTAAATACAGCCTGTGTGTGGGAGTGTGAGAAAGAGAGAGCACTTGTAAATCAAAACTGTACTGGGTTGTCATGGTGTGGTTTGGATTGTTTAACAATGTCAATGTTATTGGCCATGTTGCTCTGACATGTTGACAGAGTTCTTTTTCTCCTGTTTGCTCTCATTGCTCCTGTATGTCTTTGTCATCTACTGACTTTATATGTATTCTGGTTTTCAGAGCCAGTCTTGGCTCAGTTTTTGTCCTATCTGTTATTTTATTCAAGTTTTTTTATTCCTCATAAAATAAAAAATAGCAGGGTTATACTGATGTCACAGTGAAAAAAACATTCTTAAAAAGAAAATAAAAACATTTTTCCACACAGACACTTTTATTGTCATTGATCCTTATAATGTTTTGTGACCGTTCAAGGATTTTGAAGTTTCTCAGTTGTTTTCTAAACCCGTCTTTTTCTTGCTTCACAGAAAAACCATCATGTTAATGTGGATCATGGCTTCCTGATCAGATCTTCCTGACCCCTATCTTCTCTTTCCCTGAACTCATCATTGGCTCATTGATGAACCACACACCCAGTCCCCACATGACAGAGGCTGCCAAGTCCGGGGCGGGCTTGTTGTGCGGCCTGGGCTTGGGCCCGGATCGGGTGCGTTCTCCAGACAGCCTGACCCACACGTCCAGCCCGTCAGGGGGAACGCCCAGCTCTAGCCCTCCTCTGCTGCTGTCTCCAGGGCTGGGCTGCGATGTCGGCGGGGACTGGGAGAGCCGCGATGAGCTGCGTCTGCGTGAGCTGGAGGAGGCTCGGGCACGGGCGGCTCAGATGGAGAAGACGATGCGCTGGTGGTCAGACTGCACAGCCAATTGGAGGGAGAAGTGGAGTAAAGTGCGGGCCGAACGCAACAGGGCACGGGATGAGGTCAGGCAACTGAGACAACGCCTGGATGCCCTTACCAAAGAGCTGACGGGGGCACGGCGAGAGCGGCAAGAGCTGGCAGCCGAAAATGAACAACTGCGCCAGGAGGCCCAAAGAGTCCGAGCTGAACAGAACTCCCCAGCGAACGATTCCACTACACCAGCATCCAACTCCTCAACTGCCTCCACACACTCCAACCAGCCACGGGAACCAGACATCAAGCAGGACAACCAGAATGAGGAGAACGTGAGAGATGGCCCAGGCTCTCCAGAGCAGGAACCTGTGAGAGATGTAGATACTGATAAACCAGACAAGCAGAAGGTGAGTGTAAAACTGCATATTTTCAGGAAGGACTAGTTGGTGGGTTGCTTGGTAATTCACCTGACCTCAAACGGACACTCAATAACAGCTACATGGAGCAAAAAATAATGCAAGGCTCAGCAGGGTTTCTTAGAGTGGCTAGAGTGTGCCTCAGGTAGTGTTTTGATTTCATTGTTGACAAAAAAGTTAGGGTGTTTGCACACTTGGTTTGAATGCTTGGTTCAAACCAGAGTTTGCTGGCTGAACGCTCATGTCATGTGTTAAGAGTTTTACTGTGTGGTTTTGGAAACTTACAGAGGAGCAGAAATGAGCTGTGTCCCATATGATGCTCAAATGCTCAGCTTCCTTCCAAGATTTGGCAGATTAACTCGCACCTCAACTATGGTTGATATTACTTTAGTCACTTTAGTGGTTTTAGGTGATAGTCACAAATAGAATACAGCTTGACTTTGTTTACTCGTCCATATAGAAAGTCTTTGAGGCACTATTGTAAGCAGCCAATGAGAATAGTGCATTTAGAGACTCACACATGTAAGTAAATGCAATTGTTAATAATGTGAGCGCACACATAAATCATACTTTGCGTTTCATTTCTGCAATTGAGTATGATTGTGAACATAGAAGCAGCGAACTGTACTAAAGTTCTCAGGTACCTCAGGTCACATTTTTGGTGGATGCACATCCGCATTTGGAAAATGACATTCACATCATCTTCTAAACGACCTGAAGTCTGACATCAAATTAATCCAGGTACGCACTAAAAGTGCTAGTGAGAAAACACTTTCTAATATAATATGATGTGAAAACTTGTTAGAATGAGACCATCTATTTTTGTAACAAAAATTAAAAGCTAGATGCTCAAGCCACACAACAAACCTACAGAATAACCGAAGCTGTTCACTCTGGACACATGTAGACAGTTGTAAATAGGTCAGCCACAGACCTAGTTCAGTGCATTTCCTTGTGATTTTATTACCTGACTCTGTGCTTTTTGCTCGTGTTCATTTTTTGTCCTATTATTAGAACCACCCCTCTCCTGGCACAAACCCCCATTGTGTTTTACCCATGGGGCCACAGCCAGGGTTACCGCAGCACTTCCCACTACCTAGAAACCCCTTTTTCATTCCTAGACTCGCTTGAACATGTCTATTATTTCCTTAGTGCATTTTTAACTAATCTTTCAAGAGAATTACCCCTCACACTAATGTGGTTTAGTCTGCTGTGTGCATTAGCATGCACCTCTTTTTTTGGTTGGCAAATAGATGCGAAGAGGCACCAGCAGAGAGAGGCAACGAAGAATTAATGTCAGTGTCAAACTTGACCTTCAGAGTCACGAGCATGATGGATGCATATTTCTGCACAATATCAACAGACAGTAGTCTAGATAGCTAAAGACTCTCAGACTCCTGTGAACAGTGACAATTACCTGCTGAGAGCAAAACTGGTTTGGGCTTTTTTTTATAATTCAGCACAGAAATATCCACATTTTCAAGTAGTATCTGGTGTCCTCATTCAATCTTAGCCAAGTAAACAAATAATAGTTAGCGTAGTCTGACTCACTGGATTGTTTGATACGATCCCATTCCCTGATCTGTTTCCACACATACCCAGCATCCCAATTTGCATACTATCTGCCCTAAATATTATTAAAAATGACTAATATCACATAAAATTTAGAATGGATAGTATGCACATTAGGGCACAGGCATGCTGAGTGCTTCCACATGTAGAACTCTCTCTGTATTAGCATGTGTTTGGTTCCCTCTGGTGGCAGGGAGGTGTTATTGTTATTTTATCTCATAAAGTTACTCGATTGTTACTCAACTGTGGCCGTTCTGGGATCGCAGCATGTTTAGTGTCTCGTGTCTGTCTCCTGAGGCCCATGTCTTTGATATGTAATCCCTATTGTGTATAGGAAGGAAAGAGGAAGGATGGTGCATTGAACTGTAAAGCCGTTTTTTATTACTCCTCCAAAGAGCATGCATTTAATTTCATGCATTTCATTCATGCACACAGGAAATAAGGAAAAGGTGCAATGTGATAGTTGTTATGTGGATGACAGAGAAAATGTCTCTTCTGTGGTTTGGTTTAATAAGGAGAAAAAGAAAATGAAAGTCTTGTTTATGTTTTTCATTTGTTTTCTTTGTCTTGGAACATTGACTATGGCAGCAGTTCTCAGCTGGTTTCGCTTCACAAGCTAGGTTTTACATTGGACATCGACTGGCAAGTCAACACAGTATGAGAATTGTTTATCGTACAAAACTAAACAAAAATGTTCTTTTAAGATATTTATGTAATTTTAAGTTCAAATATTAAGCTCTCATTGTTTATCCTTGTTTGTAAGAGAACTCCTATGTTTTAGTCTGGGTTCAGTTTTCTTTATGCAATTTGGTTTATGGTCTTCGAGGATGAAGGCATGTCACGCAACCTCTCCTTATTACCATCTTTTGACCAGCTGCTGCGAAGTAGCAAATTATTTAGCTTTCAAGGGATGCAAAAGTTGATGTTAATATGTATTGATCGTTTGATTAAATGTCAGTTACACTTTAAGAAGAAAAACTCATCGGTTAAAAACTAACAGTTAGTTAATTGTATAGCATGTATCATTTATTCAGAGATTGCCATGAAAATAGCCATGATGCTGGTATGGCATTAAAAAGTGAATAAATAAATACAGTTTACAGTTAGTTTATTTAGAAAAGTAAAAAGTGTCAAACAAATCTAAATAAAAAAATGTTGTACAGAACAGTATTTAAATCTATAATAACTTTTTCTCCCCTGTATTTGTAACAATTTCATTTCATTTCATTCAATTTAGTTTTTTTTTATCGTGTCTGAACGGACTCATTTATGTGCTGTGGTCCTCCAGTTTAGAACCACTAGTGTTTAGAAGTACTTTAACTGTGATATTAAAAGTTCTTGATTTCTTTCATTCTTTTTTTCTTTGTGTCAGGAGTTGGAGTTATTGGAGGCTCTTCTCAGGGCAAAGTCAGAGGCTCCAGACTCTTGGGACATTCGCAGTGCCAGTAGCTTGCGCTCAGTTATCAGTCGGCAGGACCGGAGCAGACTACTGTGGGAGGATCTGGCTGCCCTGGAGGAGGACTCTAGCAAGCTCAACGCTCTCCAGCTACGCCTGGATGAGTCCCAGAAAGTCCTGCTAAAAGAACGAGAGTAAGAGATCATTGCCCAGGTGGAAACAATACATGCATGAAACTGACCAGAACACAACAAATTAAATCAAAGGCCTTTTAGAGCTTCTCATAAAAAGGACAGGGTCAGTATAGATGTATCCTTCACCACCTATGATATTATAATGATGAGTCAACAGAGTGGGGATCCATTTGCAGCTTTAATAAGAGTAAACACAGTCGTACAGGCAGTGGTCGGAGAGACAAGAGCAGAGTATCAATGCAGGAAAGAGGGTCAAAAGGCAGGCAGATATCAATCCAAAACGAGAGAAACGGTCCAGAGTCAAAACACAATGATCAAACAGAGAAAGAGGAGAATGCTCAGAAACGTCAGCCGGGCAATACAAGACTTTGCGATGATTGTGAGTGTGGCTTAAGTAGTCCCATAGATGAGCATCAGTTGAACTAGCAATCTGAGTCCTGGTACAGGATTATGGGAAATGGAGTTCGGAGAGAGAAGTCAATACTCGGGTGATGGTGACGATCAGGGGGAACCACAGAGGCCGGATTCGTTACAAATATACAGTGAAGGATACATCTATGTTGACTTTGTAGAAATCACCCACTGGAGGCATCTCAGTAGACCAGTCTTAGCTTAAGAGTGATTCAGTACCAATCTGAGAGCAACTGAGCAAGGAAAAGACAAAAACTTGTATCTTAGTGAGGAGGCGGGCCGGACCCTGTTGTTAGGAATGACACAGTCTATTGAAGACTGATTGGTTGGTTGTCCAAGAAGGTAATAAAGTGCTTTTAGGGTCTATTATAAGCCTTCACTTTGAAATTACATGTGTAATTTTTCCTGTTTTACCGTACTCTCTCTCACACACAGACACACACATTATATATATTCTTTATTTTTTATTTACCATGCTGTCATACTTAACACATTTTTAAGAAATGAACAGCGACATAATAGTTCTGAAAGTGAAATAAATATTTGTGTGATCACTTTGCTTATAGAAGGTAACTTGTGACAGACCCAAATCATCACTGCTGCACCGTTGCATTTTTCCTGTTGCCAAATATGTTAATGTAGAGATTACGTCCATTTCTGGCGCTATGGCATTTCTGCGCGATGTTAGCATGTCTAATAAGATCGGTCACAAACATGATCCCTGCACAATCTAATATGTAGCGTCTTCTTAACTGACTGTCATGCATTGTGCACAACACATTTCTTCTCCTCTTCATGTTTTGTCCATTTTCTCCACTACTAAAGAAACTCTTAAGCCTCTTAAAAGTCCTCATTCATACTCCTAACAATTTTGACCTTAAGACCTCTTTTAAGGGTTAAGATGCTTTCTGAATTACTTTTTTCTTTACTAGGATCTTTTCTTTCATTTTAAGAGGAAACGTCCACATTACTAAGAATTTTCTTATAATTTTGTTACTAGGAGCAACTCTTAGCACTAAGATTTTTCATGAATACAGTCTGTTTGGATTTGATGATGATGATTTATGTTGTGCATGTCAAACATGTCATGTGTCTCTGTCAGGGATAAGCATGCGCTCATTAAGAACATTGAGAAGCTGGAGGTGGAGCTGAGCCAATGGAAACTCAAATATGAGGAACTGAACAAGAGCAAACACGAAGCCCTAAAACAGGTGAGGAAGCTTATTCGGCAGACCTATACAAGAAGCAACACATCAATGAAGAATCATCTCAAATCAGAGCAACATAACCCCATTTTTATTTTCTGTTTTAAAGTGCTGTGCCTTTTATGGATGAATGATTTATAGAATAGTCCTCATATATTTGCAGTGATTTTGCTGGTGCTGTAAAATCAAGCAACATTATAACCTTGTGTTAATTTAATGACAAATGGTGTGGAAAACATGCCTTGATTAGTTTTAACTAGATGTATAATATGCATTAAATATTGTGAATCTACTGAGTAACAATGACTGTTAGATAGAAATTATAATTCCTCTGATTGCAAAAAATCACCCTTTTGGTTCATTTCAGTGCAGTCATAAATGTATAGTTATAAATATGGAGGTATATTGAATATTGTCAAAAGGTTGGAAAAAACTATTCAGAATTGTATTTTTTAATGCATAGTGTATCATGAAAATTATTCAACTCAAAGCCAAATAGCTGTGTAGCAGCTGTGGAACATTTAATGGCTTCATTTATTGAATTATGGTATTTTAAGCAATTTGTTTTTGCTTTTGGGCATCAAATCAAGACACCAATTGCTGAGCCTTAATTGTCAACATTAGTATTCTGGCTTCAACGCTGTATTTGTTATTTGTGGAGCATGTATGATTTACAAATAACAGAAATTGCTGAAGCCAGGAACACTAACACATGATATTCTCACGATGAACCGATCTCCAGCACTTCCATGTTAAAAGAGCATGAGTCCTTGGCCTTTTGTCCAAATTCTTTTGGGCAATTTATAGTCAGAGCTTTAATCAGTAGGAAGAATGCATTGTGCGTGCACTGGGTTGAGTGCTCTGGTGGCCCGTTCATCAAAACCCAGTACTTTGCCTGCACATATTCTTGTCTTATAATATCCTCCAAATACAGTCGTACTAACTTTATAACATAATTCCCTTTTAAACAGTAAGAAATTCTCAAGAAATATTTGTTATTATCAAATTTGAAAACAATTCAGCTGATTAATATTTTCCAATTTAAAACCACTACTGTTTAGAGATTTACTGTGATATTTAAACCTTTCTTTCTTTCTTTCTTTCTTTCTTTCTTTCTTTCTTTCTTTCTTTCTTTCTTTCTTTCTTTCTTTCTTTCTTTCTGAACAATATAACATTTAAATGGACAGCATTCATTTGAAATATAATTAATCAATTTCACAGTGACTTTTGATCAATAAAATATATCCTTGCTGTAAAAAAGTAGTAATTTTGTAAAAAAAAAAAAAATCTATAAAAACTATTTTTTTTCCCGATGGTGGTGTATTTTTTATCTAAGTTTTAGTAAGTTGATTGAACCTATTGTATCTATATTTTGTTTAATTGTATATAAGCATGAATTCTGTCAAGTCTTTCAAAATGTCTTACTAACAATATACATAAACACAAACTTGTATTTGTATAGTGATGTGTGTTTGAGGATGTATTTATTTATTAAATTTTTTGCTTTTATGCATTTGGAGCCTTAATTCAGTCAAATATATTCATACTAAATAAAATCAATATTTTAAATTGTATAGGGTGCTGCAACGGATGCATCTCTGACAGAGCACCACCAGGGGGCAGTTGTTACCCATGATCGAGACAGTCTGGTATTGTTCATGAATGAGTAGACTTTACTTCTCAGGATTTCTTTCAGTCAGGCAATTTAATGAAAGACAGCCGCACTGATTGGGCCCAGGGAAACTTTCACTCTCAACACAAGTCTTCCACAGAGAGAATAAGGGACTGATTCACCATCATACACCTAGACCTCGTCATAGGCATATAGTAGAGAGATGATGAGCAGGAAAAGATGTGCTTCTCTTTTTAATAACCTCAACCACCCTTAAGGATGAGCATGAATACCATGAGATGAGTAGGAAGAGAGTGCACGCCACACTCAGTAGTTTAATAGATGAGCTGCCTGTCCCCAGCCCAGCTGTGTGAGCTCACGACCTGTAGCGAATGTTAATCACTGCGATTGAGTCACAGTACGTCGAGTGTGAGACGCTGTAGAGAGATCAGACTTTGACCGTAGTTACCCTTTCCCTTAATGACAAATGTGCTAGACCGTATTGCTGCAGAATTTCGGTGCAAGTCGTATTAAATGAGCGTAGTTTCACCGAGTTTTATCAACTGAAATGAGTTTAAAAACCAGACCAGACAGAATGTTAAATCTGTTTGAATACCAATGGCATCTTCAGAATATTGCGTAGTTTGGTGTAGTCAGTTATTTAAATACCATAGATAAGCTCTAATAAAGCAAAGGAAATAAAGTTTTACTCAAGATCACAAGTACCAAGATAAAAGGCTGACTCTCTCTGTCTTTTCGATCTCTCACGCAGCTGAACTTGTTGAAAGAGATGCATCACGATGAGCTGGGCCGCATGTCTGAAGATCTGGAGGATGAGTTGGGGGCTCGTACTAGCATGGACAAAAAGCTGGCAGAGCTCCGTACAGAGGTGAAACGCATGTACATTTTCTGTTTCACACCCATACTACACTGTTTTGCATGGCCCAGCCAGTCAGGTGTCACCCCAGGACACGCTGTGATCTACATCAAAGCTAAACACCCTCAGGGCTTTAAACATCCATCCGCTGTCTTCCTGCGTTTCGACTAGCACGACACCAGGCACCGCGTCCCTCTGTTAGTCAAGCTGGCGTAATGACAGAACACTGCTCTAACACATTCTCTGCATGCAATGTTAGCGGTGGGGTGTTGCTGAGATGAACCTGGCAGGAGAGAGTCACGTTATGCACTTTGAAGGGCTCCTTAAAGAGCGCCGCCACACCCATGTGTCTGCTCGGATCCTCTGTATCCCCTCATCTCCAAAACCCCACTGAAACCTCCCTTCATCTCTGCCCTCAGCAGTCTGGGCGTTTCACAGGCACTGCCTCGTATCAGCAGTCAAATGATGTTAAAGAAATATTAATGACTAGTTGGTCTGGAGAGAGTTTGGGTTATGCCAGGAAAGTCAGTCAGCACTTAAGGTGAATCTGGAAGAGATGGTTTCCCATTAAACTGCTTTTAGCAGCAGTTCAGAACTGGGAAACCATGGAGAGCCCTTCACTAACAACATCATTCTGGGCTAATAGGTGTCCTGTGTGCTAATGCAGCATTAGTCCTTCCTGATACGCAAGGGATGTGCTGTCTCTTCATATTTTATTAATTTCAAGTTTTGTACATAGTATTTGCATTAGGAGTTTTCAGATATTTTGTATGTTTTAGTTGGACCAAGTGCAACAAAAACTGTTTTCTTTTGAGCTCTGTAGTATATTCAGTCCAAATTATTTGAAAAGTCCTTCTTTCAAAACAAATTCTTCAAAAGCAGCTTAATAAGATGGTTTGGGCACCTAAACCTACATCATAAAAAAATGGTGTGGATTTCAAAGAGTAATTTTATATATTTGTCTACTGAATTTAACAGAATAGAAAATAGAAGCATTGTGCATGAAAAAGTGGTTAAAATTCCTACATGAACGATAAAACTATATTTGAAAAAAAATTAACAAGTTATTTTAATGTTAATAATTTACAATATTAACGTTTTTACTGTATTTTTTAATCAAATAAATGCAGCCTTATTGAGTATAGAGGACTTCTTTCAGCATAAAAAAACTTGCTGGCCACAAACCTGTAGTGTATAGATATGGATAAATTAATTAATACAATCCAATCACCTATGCTCCATAGAAAAAATATTAGACCATTGTAAACATTACATTCAGTGTAAAGGGTTACGGTCTGATGAATATTTCGTTTTTTAGTTAATTATGCAAAAATTTAGCAAAAAATGTGTTCATGTTGGGAGTGAGCCTTTAAATTTAAAATTACTTTACTATTGTCCTCATTAACTTTTTGTTTTGTAATGTGTTATCTATCTCTATTTCCTCGCTATCTTGCTGAATTTGTGTGTGCAGATGGAACGTCTGCAGGTGGAGAACGCAGCAGAGTGGGGTCGTCGGGAGCGTCTGGAGACGGAAAAGCTGGCTCTGGAGAGGGAAAACAAAAAGCTGCGCGCCCAGATGGAAGACCTGGAGGAGCAGCTGGCACGCAAACGCAGGCAGGCCGCCAGCGCCCTGGACACCGACCTCAAGACCATCCAATGTGAGCTGTTTGAGAGGAACAAGGTGAGAGGAGGAGAGCGCCGTCTGCACACTAACCTCAGACAAATAATCACAAACCTATCAGTAAGCATTTCTCAACATCTCGGCATCAGCTCAGATTCAGTACAGATGCAGTACAGCACTGGAGAGATGGATGAAGTGTGGTAGCAGTTTGCAATGCATCTGAGCCTCTTCCTACAATAAATCCAGGCAGTGTCACTGAGTTAAAGAGGCCATATCCATCAGATACTGCGCTACATGATACAATATATGACATAAGATCAATGGCAGCTATTGCACAAATCCACGGTCATCAGATACTGCGCTACATGACCGTGGATTTGTGCAATAGCTGCCACGAAGTTTCGATTTTTTATCTTATGTCGTATATTGGCTGTGTTGAGAAAGTTGTTCTGTATGTGTTGGTAAGATGCTGTTGAGGCTCTATTAAAGTAGTGTGTCAGGAAATCCAGACACTTATGGCCAGAGCTCTTATGAGCGGCCATTAGCGCAGCCAGAGATTTATGAAGTGATCCAAAGCTCCCTTCATATAGACGCTGTAAATCACTCGCTCACCTGCTCTCTCACTCCTGCCTTGAAAGTAGGAAAGATTTAAAGAGAGCGGTGAAGAGGGTGAGACGAATATGAGCAGAGAGAGTTGTTTTAGAGGTGAGCAATATGCCGAAGGGAAAGGAATGGAGAGAAAAAGGGTAAGGGTGAGCTTAGCATGTCAATTAAACCAGTAACAAGGGAAAAGGGATATTGTGCCAGGAAACGGACATGTAATCCCTGCATGAGAGGCTCAATGTGTTGGCTTATTTGTTAAATGCACAACATATGGCCATCTGAGAAGGGTGTTGCATTTTGTGTGTGAGTGTGTGTCCGCATGTTGTTGCACATTCCCACACAAGTGATGTCCTGATAGTGGCCGGCGGCCTGCAGTCTGGGAGAGAAACACAGAGAGATTGATGAGCTTGCTCAGGAGCTGTTGAAGCAAATAGATCGATGAGGACAGGAGCAGAGAAACAGGCCATGGCGCACTGAGGACGATGCACCATCACTGACAAAAAGAACAAAGTGTGATTGATACCAAAATCATATCCCGCTCCAGTCGCTTTCGCACTTTCTACCACGTTTCCTTCGGCTCCCACCCGTAGATTGATGCATACTGTCACATTTGCTGTTAAACCCAGCATGTGCAGAAGATTGGGAATTGGGCTCAATGGCTACTTCCTGTGCGTATGTGTGAGTGTGGTTTTCTGGTGTTTGGGATCCCTATGCGAAATGAAATATTGATTTGATTGCATGGAATGGATAAACTTCGGTTTGCGCTCAAGACTCAAAGTCATGGAAAACTTTGAAATGTCAGGCAATTTTAAATTTTGATTTTTCGGTCTGGTGAAGTTTTGTAATTTAATAAAATCCTGTATACATGTATATGCACACACCAAACAATATATATATATATTAGTGGTGGGCATAGATACAATTTTTTTAATCTAGATTAATCTTGGAATTAATCTAGATTAAAATGGCTCATTTGAATTCTGCCGAAGGCATTCAGAATATGTGTGCTACCCAAATAATGACTAAAAGTAAATCTTTGAGAACGGGTTTCTCAAGCCAGGTGGCGATTAGACCAGGGGCTCATCTCCTGTTTCCAAAATGCATCACAAACTTTAATCTCTTCCGTCCCAATCCACTAAAAAAACTGGAGGAAAATCCTGTTCCACTCCCGGAAGAATGACTCCCATTCCCTCCCACTCCCGTGTTGGGTTTTTTATTTTTGCCGATAACTGTCAATTACAGTAAAAATATAGTACAGATAACAGCGTGCCCACCTTATTAGTTGAATAAAACCCAAAATGTCGTTTTTGTTATTATATTGAACTGAAAGCATCTTATGCACAGTGTTGCACAGATTAAATTTCATGTAAATCATCCATGCTAACACACACGCCTTCTATTTTTATTTTTAGACATTTCACTCTCTATAGATATATTTTTCAAAGACGGAGTTTCAAGTTTCTCGCTCAAGTTCACATGAGACCTAAAGCGCATCCTGTTTGCTTAAAAGCGCAACGCGTTTAGAGTGCACACAAATAAACGTAGAGTCTTTACAGCTTGAAAGATGTATTAGGCTACTTTTATCTGTATGACCAAAAATGACGGAGATTTTAAGAGCAAGTGAGCGCACGGAGCCTGTCCTGCAGCAAACGCGCTTCCACACAAACACTTCAATAGCGCACATTTCTCTAGGTTAACATCATATTGAGCGGCCATGTAAAGTTGTACTACATACATCTTTCAGATGAAAAGCCATATTTGAGGTTGATGAATGATAGGTGAGCGTTTGGATGTCCTGCCAGATTGTATTACCACATAGACCAGCCGTTAACAATCTGTCCATCACGGACTGCGAGCCTCTAGTTCAAGACTCGTTCTCGCCCCCTACAGTGCAATTCGCTAGGTATACATCCGCTAAAATATCAGGGTGAAAGTCATCATAGCTTGCGTAGTATAGACCCAGCTCCCAACCCAACTTTGAGAATAGATTAACGGCGATATTTTTTTTATCGCCCGATAAGAGTCTCACGTTAACGCAGCACGTTAACGCCGATAACGGCCCACCACTAATATATATATATCAGTAGTGTCAAAATTAGCGCGTTAACGCATGCAATTAATTATTTCAGTTTAATACGTAAAAATATTTAACGCAATTAACGCAGGGGCGGGGCTAGGGTTGGTCACCGCACTCACAACTGCTGTTTCTGTCACTATTTATCTTGACAAGAAGTGCATTTATTCAGTCGCAGAAGGCATAACGTCCTTATGACCACATAAAATGGGAGACGTTTCAGATGCGCGCTCCAGCTTCACTTCAGCGGCAAGCTGAAACGAGGAAACGGTACTGTGCTCGGTCTTCTATTGCACGCACAAATACACGCTATTGCACGCTGTGGCCTGTCTCATTTCATATCAAAGCGCGAAATAAACTGTGCATGCAATGTCGTGGTCCGTTAAGTCATGTTAAGTTACCAAAACGGCGACTAATGCTGCCTTAAAACTATGCATGCATGTAATATATTTTAAATGAGTCACATTTAAGAACATGTCTCTGAAATGGTTTTCAAAAGTGTCCCAGAGCAGCCCACCACTGTCTGCCTCATCTAACACACCCGATTCAGTTCATTAGTAGAGAAGAAGTGGGTCAGAAAAGGTAAAAAAGATAAAATATGATGCTTGTCAGATCTGTGTCATGTTCAGCAGCAGCAGCTCTTAAAGATATAACAGCCAAAATAACCAGCTGCTGTGATGTCTGTGATAATAGTAATGGCAATAAACCGGTCTTAATTGTCAATCAAAGGACAAAGAAAAAAAAGAACTTAGCTTTAAGGATTCATCTATATTAATTTAGAACTTAGTGTTTGATAAATTCAAATTCAATTTCTTTATATTTCTGCTGAAGGGCACAGGTCAATCTAACATTTATTATAATGGGTTTATGTGAAGATGGTTTTAAGTTCACTTAAATTAGAAGTTATTTAGTCTAATAAATGTTCAAATTGATAGCTCTCAATTTTACTGTAATGTTGAATGGCAATGGTTAAATATTGGGGGGGGGCAATTTTATAGAGACATCAGTGATTGGTATCTACTGGCCTTCAGTCATAAACAAAGATGCCATTAAACAAATATTTAAAAAATATATACTGTCTTTGTTGTTTGTACATTAATTTGAAGATTGAATGTGAAATTCTTACAATATAAAAGTATATTTAAAAACGTTAATGTCAGAAAAATGTGTGATTAGTTAATTTGTTTTAATCGATTGACAGCACTTAATGTGATGACTGCTCTGAAACGAAGTAATGACTAAGTAATGACTGCTCACAGAATTCACCTTTACAGCATTACAGGAAAATATTTTATTATATTATATAAGCATTATATTTCAATCTATATAAAAATAGAAATCAGTTATTTAAAAGTTTAATAATATTTCAAAATATTATTGTTTTCACTGCATCTGTCACGGTACACGGGATCCAGGAGCGAGGAGACGAGGATTCTGACAAACGAGGTATTTAATGAGAGACAAAGCGGAGAGAGACAGGAACACAGGTAAGGACATCTCGACTTAGACACATGACATTAACAATAATCCACAAGTAACATGGGGCAGAACAGACTAGATATAGGGAGACATGACTGGAAACACCTGGGACATAATCAAGATACAGGCGAAGACTAATTAACTAATAATGGGGAACAGGACGGTCAAATATGGGTGAGGAGACAAAGGCAGAGGAAGACAAACTGTGACATTACCCCTTCCAATAGCGCGTCCGCGCCGTCTGACATCGAAAGGGGAGGGGGGGTGGGCACTCTGGAGGCCTCAAGGACCTGGAGACCGGACAGGTGACCTCCAGGGCGGTGCCCGTTCCGGGACCCACGGCGGATCCGGGGACTCAGGCGGCCACGGCGGATCAGGCGGCCATGGCGGATCCGGGGATTCCGGCGGCCATGGCGGATCCGGGGATTCCGGCGGCCACGGCGGATCAGGCGGCCATGGCGGATCCGGGGATTCTGGCGGCCATGGCGGATCAGGCGGCCACGGAGGGTCCGGGAACTGAGGAGGCCATGGCGGAGCGGGGTGCTCGGGCGGCCATGGCGGAGCGGGGTGCTCGGGTGGCCATGGAGGTAGCCCCCAAAATTTTCTTGGGAAGCTCCCCATCCCAGGGGGGCGCTCAGGAGCCGTGGAAGGCGAGCTGGACAGGGCCAGCGGAGGGAAAAGTGAGCTGGACGGGACCAGCGGAGGCCCAGGTGAGCTGGACGGGACCAGCGTGGGCCAAGGTGAGCTGGACGGGACCAGCGGAGGCAATGGTGAGCTGGGCGGGACCAGCGGAGGCCCTGGAGAGCTGGGCCAGGAACCAGCGTGGGCCAAGGTGAGCTGGGCAGGACCAGCGGAGGCAATGGTGAGCTGGGCGGGACCAGCGGAGGCCCTGGAGAGCTGGACGGAACCAGCGTGGGCCAAGGTGAGCTGGGCGGGACCAGCGGAGGCAATGGTGAGCTGGGCGGGACCAGCGGAGGCCCAGGTGAGCTGGACGGGACCAGCGTGGGCCAGCGTGAGCTGGGCCGGGACCAGCGGAGGCAATGGTGAGCTGGCCAGGACCAGCGGAGGCCCAGGTGAGCTGGGCCAGGACCAGCAGGCACTGGAGGGCACTGGGCGCTCGGGTGCAGGCACTGGAGGGCACTGGCGTGGTGCAGGCACTGGAGGGCACTGGCGTGGTGCAGGCACTGGAGGGCACTGGCGAGGTGCAGGCACTGGAGGGCACTGGCGAGGTGCAGGCACTGGAGGGCACTGGCGAGGTGCAGGCACTGGAGGGCACTGGCGAGGTGCAGGCACTGGAGGGCACTGGCGAGGTGCAGGCACTGGAGGGCGCAGCCTCGGAGCAGGCACTGGAGGGCACTGGCGAGGTGCAGGCACTGGAGGGCGCTGGCGAGGTGCAGGCACTGGAGGGCGCAGCCTCGGAGCAGGCACTGGAGGGCGCAGTCTCGGAGCAGGCACCGGAGGGCGCTGTCGGGGAGCAGCCACTGGATCTCGGCGGCGCTCGGGAAGCGCTGGCTCGGCGGCGCTCGAAGCGCTGGCTCGGCGGCGCTGGAAGCGCTGGCTCGGGCGGCGCTGAAGCGCGGGCTCGCGGGCGGCGCTGGAAGCGCTGGCTCGCGCGGCGCTGGACCAGCGAAGAAGAGCTTGGCAGAACCAGCGAAGACGAAGAAGAGCTCGGCGGGGCCAGCGGAGACACTCGTGGGCTGGTTTCGACTCGGGACCGGTAACTTCCCAGACACCGGTAGATCCTCTCTCCAACACAATCCTGTAGTGTCTGGGAGATCCATAGGGCGCTGGTACTTTGCCCGAGCCGAAATAGATGGAGGATTGCGCGTCGTGGAGCTCCGTCACCCGAGCCGCAGAATTCCCGGCGAACTCCACAAATGAGAGGTCCCGCCGGATAAGGCGAAACGCCGGCGAATTCCATCGCATCGTTTTCGCGGTGGATTATTCTGTCACGGTACACGGGGATCCAGGAGCGAGGAGGCGAGGATTCTGACAAAGCGAGGTATTTAATGAGAGACAAGCGGAGGAGAGACAGGAACACAGGTAAGGACATCTACGACTTAGACACATGACATTAACAATAATCCACAAGTAACATGGGGCAGAACAGACTAGATATAGGGAGACATGACTGGAAACACCTGGGACATAATCAAGATACAGACGAAGACTAATTAACTAATAATGGGGAACAGGACGGGTCAAATATGGGTGAGGAGACAAAGGCAGAGGAAGACAAACTGTGACAGCATCTTTGATCAATTAAATGTTGATTAATTAAATGAGACTTCTTTCAAAAACATCAATAAATTCTTAATGATTCCAGAATTTTGAGTGGTAGTGTGAATGAATGCATGAAGCAATGAATGCATGAAGAAATAAAGAAAAACGTATTCACCCCATAGGTCAAAAGTTTAGAATCATTAACATTGTTGAAAATAAATTTGTTATGCTTACCTATGACTTTTGGGCTTAAGAATTTAATTTAAAAATGTGTAAGTTTAATTGAACATCCCCACCTTTAGGCCTGGATCATGGCCCGTTCTAACATAGTGACTGGTGCCCATCTGGAAGGCTACATGTGGATTCGAAAGGGATTCATCAGGTTGGCTGAGGCTCAATCAGAGCTCTCAGTCTGACACTAACAATGCCGCGCGCACAAACGCAGCTGCAGGTCGGCACATCACACACACACAAACACACACTTCAAAAAGGCTCCAGGTGAATCGTGCAGGTGGAAGTTCTGCTATTGGTTTTGCTGTTGTCTCTATGTGTTTTGATCAGGGATTCAGGGTTTTGTTTGGGCGTGTGACCTCTTACAAACTTCAAAGCGTGTTTGTGTGGGGCTAATACATGATGACGCTTGTGTTTCAACAAACAGAAATAAAATGAGTAGGCCTCCATCCAGATGGAGGAACGTTAGCAAAACAGGCTGTACTTTTGTTTTTATTCCTAAAGGGTTTGTTGAGTCTCGAGTAGGCAAGCTTTGAACTGGAGTTAAAGTCTGTCTCTTGTTCCAGATCAAAGAGAAGTTTGTCTTTCTGAAGGTCAGTTTAATACCATAGTTTTTCCAATCTCTCCCGGTCTCACTCCTTTTGTAAATTTTCCATTACTGTCTCAGCAGATCATTCACACTACTAGTCAAATGTTTGATCAACTATAATATGATATATTATCAAATGAAGAATGTAGTAATAGTAATAGTAATTAATTCATTCATTGTATGTAAGAAAAGCGCTATCCAAATAATTGTATTGTTTTTATTAGTACTATTATTTAAGGAATTAAATAAATGGAAGTATGGGAATTGTGTAGTGAAGTAATAAAGAAAATTATTGTATTATAGCTTTTCTTAATCACTTTATTATATAAAATATGTATTAACACAATTTGCATTTATATTCTAATATATTATTTATATTCATGTTTTTATTCTGATCTGTGAAGCCATTCGAGTTGTATTGCATATTTGAAAAGTGCTATTCAAATTTTTATAAAATAAAATATTTTATTTGTATTATTATTATTATTATTATTATTATTATGTCATAACAGTCTATGAAATAATACACAAGGAAGTATAGGAATTGTGTAGTGAACAAATAATAACGGCTGATTAAATGGCAAGTTATTGAATCAGAATGAGCTTTATTGGCCAGGTATGTTTACACATATGAGGAATTTGTTATAGTGACAGAAGCTCCACAGTGCAACAGAATGACAGTGACAGGACAGGAAACTGATTATAAAGAACAATTTACAAATATACAAAATGGCAAAAAACACAATATACAATACAGACAGTTATGTGTGAGGTCTGACATGCAAATTTGAAATGAAAAAAAATAAGTGTGTGTGGTGATTAAATAATTGTATAATAATGTAGTGTGTTCCATATTTAATGTCAAGTGTTCATGAGATGGATTGCTTGGGGAAAGAAACCGTTTCTGTGTCTGGTTGCTCTGGTACTTAGAGCTCTGTAGCGTCGACCAGATGGTAATAGTTTAAAGAGGAAGTGTGCTGATGTGAGAGGTCCGGAGTGATTTTGCCAACCCTTTTGCTCACTCTGGATAAGTACAGTTCTTAGAGAGTGGGGAGGGTTGTACCAATGATTCACTCAGCAGTCCGGACTACCCTCCGTAGTCTTCTGAGGTCAGATTTGGTAGCTGAGCTGAACCAGAACAGTTATTGATGTGCAGAGGACGGATTCAATGATGGCAGAGTAGAACTGTATCAGCAGCTCCTGTGGCAGGTTGAACTTCCTCAGCTGGTGAAGGAAGTTCATCCTTTTCACAATGGCCTCAATGTGATTGTCCCACTTCAGGTCCTGAGAAATTATGGTGCCCAGTAGTCTGAATGACTCCACTGCAGTCACAGTGCTGTTCATGATGGTGAGTGGGGGGAGAGCGGGGCAGTTTACGTCTATAGTTACATCTATTTAAGTTTTATGCAGTAATATATATTTATAAAAAAATCGTTAGGCACAACTTGAGTACATGCATTTATTTCATGCATATAATCAAAATGCTTGATCATAAGGATTTGAAGTTCATGGAAAAACACATCATCTCTGAGTACTGTCATCTGACTCGTTCTCTCCATATACAGATGTGCTCTTCACGTTCTGTTCAACATCTCTCCTTAAACTCCTTCAACATCTGGCCAGCCGCTTGCTCATCCACACAGGTGTTTATCCCTCCTGCTCTGGCGTAGAGACAGAGTTCATTCACCAATCACAATGATTAATGAGCCTATATTGGCTGCTCATCTGCTGCTGTTGCTCCCACTTTCTGATGGAAATGCGGTAAACAGTATCGACAGCCAATATGGGAGCCAAAGTGCTTTGTTTTGCCTCTTTGGGTTTGGAAGGAGCATATGAAACTGCGTGTGTGTGTGTGTGTGTGTGTGTGTGTGTGTGTGTGTGTGTGTAAATCAGATCTAGTGTGCTACATCTGGAGTAAGCTAGTGTGAAATGAATTATCTTGCCTTTCAGGTTCTGGGCTGCTTCTCCAGAGGTTTTCCATTTGGGCCTTCTGTGTTTTTCTCACAGAGGTCGCCCTTTATTGATTGAAGTGTCTCGCACATTTTTCTTATTTTTCATCCATAAGTCATTCCTCTAACTTTGTCCCCTAAATAGTTTATGATTATTCATTTTTATTCAATGCAAGAGCTTAAAGGTGAAGTGTATAATTTCTGCACCACAAGCAACAACAAAATGGATTTGGAAAAATAACTTTTCCAAACAAGTTTATTTCCTTAAAAACCATTGGTTGAGGAAGAAATTGATTGGTCAGACTGCTCAACTAAACAGACAAATGTGTTTTAGCTGTATTTCAATTCATGAAAATGTTTTTAGTTTATTTTACCAAAGAGTTGCATTGAATTGTGTGGAACAGGACAATTTTTAATTTTTTATAAACATTTTCATTAATTTAAATGAAAATTAATGGGGTCTGACGTTGTCTTCAATTATCTTCTATGAAAATAATGACAATTTTCACATTTGGTTCAACTCCTTGTTGTCAATTGCTGTTGTCAATTCACTGTGTTTGTAGAGTTCCTATGTGTTGGGACCGTGACTGTGTGTCCACACATTAGTCAGTTATCCCATGATCCCACACCAGTCTGCGGAGGCCTGGTAGCGCAAGTCTGAGTTTAAATGAACCCATTAGCACATACTGCTATGTCTTATTTATGAGCCACTGAGGCTGATGTCCCAGTTAGCCAGCACTGACAACATGCCATTAATGCTGATCTACAGCCACTGTCTAACCCAAAGGGACAAACGACAAGGTGGATGTATGTATGTGTGGAATGTGCTGTAGAAAATATGTGAAATGCATTAACTGAATGATCCAAGGGTTTTTCCCCTCTATATTTCTCATTGACAAATCAGTTGAGGATCTGAGCTCAAGGGAAATCTTCTTCCAGATTTGCATATTTGTATATTCAGAACATTTTAAATTAAGATGTATAAGCCTAGACATTGATATGTAAGGGTTGAGCAGCTCTGATACCGATGTCTGGGTCCAGGGCTTTTTCGAGAGAGAGAGAGAGAGAGAGAGCTCTCGGTCAGCAAAAAAGCCTTCTCTCAGGACCGATAGGAGAGAAAAGTAGGGGAGGTGAAATGAAGGTTAAACAGAGGCACTCTGCAAAAAAAGAGGGAGAGAGACTGATGAGGATGACGATATGAGGATAATGTGCCGAAAGAGAGTGCGGTGTTCATCTCACTTACAATAGAGAGATTGTGAAAGGGGGTGAAGAAATGGACGGATGGACAATACAATCACAGAGGACAATAGATCTGCGCTGTGAAATTGCAAGGAGGTAATGAAGGTGAGACATAGAGGTTGAATGGAGAGGTGACAGGAGAGTGAGAAATAGAGAAGGGAAGCAAAGGAAAAAGTAATTGGAACCTCTGGACTGATTGAGGACAGTATAGGGGCTAGATCAGGTGAAATAGTCTCACTTTAAATCTGATGTCTGGGTTACAGGTCATGCGATGTTTCGAGGGGTGCTGTGTAGTCAAATAAGGCCTTTCTTACATGCTGCAATTTATTGCTTCAAGAATCCCTAAAGCAGTGCACCAACATTACCACCTCAGCTCTTCAGCAGAGGGTCATGGCTGCTTTTGTCTGTGCGTCTTGTGGTATTTTAATGAAGTTTTGTTTAACCTATTTCAAATACTGTGCATAAATGGTATTCTAAATTCATATACTACAATTATCTGTGAGCAGTGTCCAAAATTAAACCATTGGCAGAACCAAAAGCATTTACTGGCCATAAAAAATTATTCATTGCCACGATTTGTATTTCTTGTATTATATTTATCCCTATATCAGCAGAATTATTTGAATAATTGCTTAATAAACACATTGTATTTTTCTTAAATTTAAATAATTGTAATAATTATAATTTAAATGTGCTATATACATAACACATTTAAATGATAATTATTACAATGATTTAAATTTAAGAAAATACAATGTGTTATATATAACATATATATATATATATATTTCTTATATATATTTCGTGGCATTATGTGGCAAGTCTTAATGAAGTGATTAGCCAAGTGGTGGTACCTTGCATTAGTTTTTACTTGAGTTAGCATGTGCTAATTTTGGACCCTGTCTGTAAGGTTGCTTGTTAAAACCACCAATCTGCCTGCATATAGACTCTTAAGGTGAACTCCAATTTAGATTCAGGCAGTGTAGATTGCTCACAAAGCACCATTCATTTGAAAGGCACAGCAAATTCTATTTGTAGATGGCACATCCATTTTCCTGACCAGTTCCCTGTTCTCAGGTCAGAGCCACTAAAAGCCACAAACACTATTTTATCATAGCTCCTGGCCCACTGTTTTTGCCCACTGTGAAGCTGGAGTGAGTGAATCATCCTCTCAGTCTGTCAAAAGAAATAGTGTTAGGAAGGCACAAACTGGCAGAGAAACCATTATGGCTCCAGCCCCCATTTTACATCGCCCCCATTTTCCCATCGACTGAGGCGTCCCGCCCCCAGACCACGCTCTCTCTTAGCTGTCTTATTAGACTTGATCTAATCCTCAGCTGTAATGATAGCTGTAAGGCAGGGTCAAGGGGTTGTGCTGGATTTTAGTTGCACTCGTTGAAGTTAAACTTGTTGAAGTTTGTGTTCATTAGACAATGCTTTCTTATGTAAAGCAACCTAATGTAGTCATTTCCCCGGAGCAGTGCTTGAGGACTCCTCAGTAATAGGGACTCTCCAGATCATAGATCCCCACTTAGTGGATTTGGAGTTACAACCTTATTTTACTAGTCCAGATCTTTAGCCACTAAGCTACCACAAAGTCCCTTGGCAGCCATATTCGTAACGCCCCTGGGCAGCTATTTCCAGCCATGCAAATACAGCTACTATCTACTTGAAATGGGAAATACTTTTTTGTATGTAAATGTTTGCCACTTTTGCTTTATATAATGATAATAATGTACGTTATTATTTATATTAAAATTGATTTTGTATGACCCTTTACGCTCATTAATAAATTTGATTAAATATAATTTATATCAATTTAATGCATCCTTGTTCAAAAGGATGTGATGTGATAGTATATATAAAAAATTGTAAATGGCATTTCCAACAGTCGTGCTTATAATTAAAATGTTTTATGATTTGTAATAAAACGCTTTTTTTCCCCTTTTTCTTCAGGATAGTCAAGCTAATGAATGTTGTAGAGTAAATTAACAGTCAATTTACCCTTTTAACTGCAGAGCAAGATTACAGCCTACATATTGAGCGTTTTGATTTATCCTGAGTATTACATACTGTATCCTCTGCTTCATACGGTCTCTGGCTGCCGTCATGGCTGGCTTGTATAACTAGTTATGTGGGTGTGAGGCATCTTTATGTAAATATATATGCACACCAGGAGTTGAGTTTGCTTTTTTTCTTATGTTGAATGCGAGTAAGAAAGCCTGGGTTAGTGTTAAGTTCCAGAAATACATAAAACCTACTGTATGTCAGAGAGCTGCAAAGTGGCCAGAACTAGTTTGACATATTTATTTAGCTAAAGCAATATAATTCACTAAATAATATGATATATTTCTACCTAAAGCCTTGTCAGCTTATAGCTGGCTGTGCATGGGCGGCAGCCATTAAAGCCACTCAATGCACACCATTTGGTGAGAGTGTCAAAAAGCTCTCGCCTCTCTGCTCCCTGCTCTCGTTGCTGCTGCACGAAAGGCAAATTGAAAAGGAAATAGAATATTCTAAGACTGTGCGTTTGTGTATTTCTGATCTTTCAGAGCGGGAGTGTGATTGTGCTTAGCGTCACAAGGTGTGTGTTCTGTGCGCAGTGGGCCAGATGTTTAAGCAGATTTCTGGATCTGAAAGCCAGTGAGGAGGAAACATTTAACAGCCTTTCCCATTGCGACTGTACAGCCTCACCCTGTCTTCGCTTATCTTTATTCATTTACTCTAGGCGTATGTCTGTTTGCATTCATCTCGATATGATTTCACTAAGTATTTTTTTTGTCTTCACATCCTCTCGTTGTATTCCCATGCGTGTCGAACCGTATGTCTAAATCTTTTTGTGTTGATCAGGTGTCTGTTCCCATATCCCAGGTTTCCATTTCTCACTTTCCATTTCCTTCTGCTGCAGTAAATTTCTGTAGCATCATAGATCATTCATCAAAACGTGGCATGTTTTATTCATCCCCCCTCTTTCCTTCCACTTTCTTTCACTATCAAAACACTCACCAAAGATGGCTAGGCCCAAATTACCCCAGATTAAAAATTAAACTTTTAAGTGGAGAAGGCTGTTAAATCACAGGCTTCCTTTTTTCCAATATGATGTCATTTGTAATTTTACCTTCCTCTCACTTAACATGTATTTTTCATATTTTCAGATGGTTTCTGCCCTCTGTCTCTCATGCTAATGTCTTTTTTCTTTGAAGTTTTCTACTTCCACATACAATGTTTCACCACAAATGTAATTGGACAAATAAATATAATGAGAAATAAAATGTAATTTTTTATATATTTTGCTGAGAATCCTTTGTAGGCAATGACTGCCTTAAGCCTGGAACTCATGGACATCATCAGAGACTGGGTTTCCTCCTTTTGTGATGCTTTGCCAGGCCTTTGCTGCAGCTGACTTTAGCTGACATGCTCAATTGGGTTGAGATTAAGAGATTGATTTGGCCATTGCAGAATATTCCACATTTTTACCATCAAAAACTCCTGGGTTGTTTTTGCTGTATGATTTGGGTCATCGTCCATTTGTACTATGAAGTGCTGTCCAATCAACTTTGCTCCATTTGACTGAATCTGGGTAGACAGTATATCCCTGTACACTTCAGAATTCAATCCACTGCTTCTGTCGTTTGTCACATCATCAATAAACACCAGTAACCCAGTGCCACTGGAAGCCATTCATGCTCATAACATCACACTGCTCCACCATGTTTCACAGATGATGTTGTTTGCTTTGGATCATGAGCTGTTCCAAGCCTTCTCCATACTTTTTCTCAATTTCAGCCGTCCAAAGAATACTTTTCCAGAAGTGGTCTGGCTTTTTTAGGGCAAAGTCTAATCTGGCCTTGTTTGCACCTTGTGGTGAATCCTCTGTATATGCTCTCGTGAAGTCTTCTCTTGATTGTAGACTTTGGCTATGTTTACACAACTATGTAGTCCAAAACAGAAAAGTTTTTCCCTTGCATTTTTAAAAAGTTTCACCTATACATGACAATGTTTTCAAAACGATTCGCGTTTACACATATCCATGAAAACGGACAAAAACGCTGTATTACATATGCCAGGCCAGTAGTTGGCACTGTCACCTTATTAGTAAACAGAACCTGTAGGGAAGTGACCATTTTTTATTGTATGATTTATATGATGTGTCTTCGCTGTTGGTTAAAATCGGTTGTGCCTCAAACGTCCTGAAAAGTGAAGCTGCTGGCTCTTTGATTGCTCACTGGTGTTGGCTGCAGTACAGGTCATTAACCCCTGCCCTCTCCATATAAACAAATGAGACTTGACTCGAGTCAATATAAAAAAATAATTACACTTCCAATACAATTTTCCGAATTAAGGTTTTGGTCATTTAAGGTATTTGTTATCACGCTGATATGCTCAATTGTTCGTTTTTGTGATAAGTTGGATTTTAGCTAGTAATTTGATGCTATAAAAACGGGGCGTGTCGTTATGGTTGATTGGGTCTCATGAGTTTGGACGGGAGTTTGATCCACCTTACGACACTACTGCACAGACTCTGGCTCCAAACGAATCTCTAATGTGCAGACTCGTTCTCCAAATTACGTCATTTACTCACGATAGCAGCGGCCATACTGCGATGCTTTGGCTTCACTTTTCTATAGTGGAAGGAAGTGGAGACGCTTCCATCTTTTTTTACAGTCTATGGTTGTAATATTGGTGAAGTAAATCCACACTTTGCTGAAGAAGCATTAGCAAACTCTTGAGCAGCAACAACAGTACCATGTACTCTGCCATTATTTTGTATGTTTGTTCGCGCTTGTCTTTAAAATTGACACAGTGGCATTTTCAAAAATATGCGTTTTCAGTCCCCAAAATGGCGTTGTTGTGTAAACGAACAGGCAAAATGCATAAAAAGTTTCCTGTTTTTGACTGAAAACTTTGTCATGTAAACGGCCCCAGTGACACACTTATATACTGGAGAGTGTTCTTCTCTTGGCTGGATGTTGTGAAAGTGTTTTTTTTACCATGGAGAGGATTCTCCGATCATCCACCATTGTTGTCCTCCATGGATGTCCATGCCTTTTTATGTTGCTGAGCTCACCAGTGCATTCATTTTTTTTCTCTCAGAATCTACCAAGCTGTTGATTTGACCTAGTGTTCCTGCTATCTCTCTGATAGATTTGTTTTGTTTTTGAAGACTAACAATTGTCTGTTTCACTTGTATGGAGAGCTCCTTTGACTGCGGGTTCAAAGCAACAGCTTCCAGATGCAAATGGAACACTTAGAATCAACTCCAGACCTTTTACCTGCTTAATTGATGTAGAAATAACGAAAGAGTAGCCCACATCTGTCCATGAAATGGCTTTTGAGTCAACTGTCCAATTACTTATGGTCCCTTAAAAAAGGGTTAAGGTACATATTAAAGAGCAGTAATTCCCTAACCTTTCCTCCAGTTGTGATGTGAATACCCTCAATTTAAAGCTCAGAGTGCACTTTAAGCCCATGTTCATTATATAACTGAAACTTAAATAGGTTTTGGACAGCAGCTAAAATAATAAAAATTGTTCCTGTGTACAAATATATATGGGCCTTATTGAATTTAGTTTGGCAAGGCAAATTACCAATAGTACAGCAGCTGCGGCATGATTATACTACTGTAGTTTTTATTCTTATTTTGAATTAGCTTTTAGTTGCATAATTCTATTTTCATTTAGATGTAATTTTGTTACTTGTTTTAGCCTTTTTAAATAGTTAGATTTATAGTTTTAGTTTTTAGTCATTTTAGTATTTAGTAAATTAATTTATTCAATTTTTTTGAAAAATGTCCCTCCATTGTTTTAACCCTTTCAAATTAAAGGGCTGTTTTTTGTTCTTGTAACGTATTAAATGGATAAACTGCTTACTCAGGGGTGCCAAGTTACTTTCAGGTCAAATCTAGTATTTGCAGCACCATCTTTCAAAACAGGCTCTTGAAAGATTGTTGTTAAGCCTCTTGTTAAGATCTGACTGACAGGATCAGGAATCAGTCAGTCTTCCTTATATATGCAGCGCTGCATGTGCTACCCAGTGTTTGGTTCAACAGTTTATAGCAGTTATTTTTTAGATACTTTTTCATATTTTACAACCAACCCAGAACAAAATTACTTTAAATAACTTATTTAAAAAGTTATAATCATTAAACAAGTAATATTATAATATAATAATAATGAATATAAAATAATCTTAAATTCACAATATATCGATGGAATGGGAAAAATGGGCTTGTTAACATAGTTCAATAAACTATTATTGTATCAAAATATCAAGAAAAAATGCACATTATTTTAAAATCCATTTTGATTTGGTAAAAACACTTGTATAGTCTTTGATCACCACACACGCGCTTGCATGTACATGACCTCAGCGGGTCTTATTGAGCGATGTGCTCCACATACTGAACAGTGTGATTTGCTCTGGGGTTAACTATGCTGTGGCTCTCGCAGTAAAAACACAAGTAGATCTTGTCCTCCTTTCCAGTGACCCAGAAATCAATAGAACACAGCGGCATGGGATTCTCATTCTGCCAGGTGGCTTAGACTAGAGAGTATAAGTGTGTGTGTGTGTGTGTGCTTCTCATTCTTTTGTCCTCTTACGCTGTTACTATTTTTTTAAGGTCGAATCTTTCATATAAGTATGAAAAGGTTGAACCATTGACACTCCATGTATGTGTGCATACGTGCTCCCACTCTAAAACACATATACTGTTTGGCTGCTCATGTTATGAGGGAGGTACATTATGAAGGAGATTTGTCTAGCTACTTGATTATACTCTTAAATTATTAATGGATTCTGGTGCTTCCCTTTGGCTTCCACCCCCCTCGATCTCCCTCGACTCTCTCTCTCTCTTTGTTCCTCACTGTTATGGCCACAGAGAAGTATGTATGAGCTCTCTGTGTGTGTACAGAAATGGGAGAAGGTCAGAACACTTAGTAGATCATACTGGGTTAGTTCTCACCTAGAGATATGCATAAGCACCTGACTTAACTGTTGAAGTGGTTGCGCCATACCATACTACTATATGCTGCCAATGTTAAGCATATTGTACTGTACATGGACTTTAGAATTTATTGTTTGTCTACAAAACATATTTGTAGGATATATATATATATATATATGTATGTAGATAGATGGATGTCTGTATTTGCTTTGTTTTTTTTAATTATTCATTATGTTATCTATTTAGAAAAACATGTACTCAAACACTTTTTGAACACTTAGATGTTCACCTCAAAGTTCTGGATAGAAATGTTTGATTTTCAGCACTGATTTAAAATGTAATATACACCATGCCACTAATATATTTGTTTTACTAAAAATATTTATTTTATTTTTCATATGCAAAGTGTATATAGATAATACACTCACCGGCCACTTTATGAGGTACACCTGTTCAGTTGCTTGGTAACACAAATTGCTAATCAGCCAATCACACGGCAGCAACTCAATGCATTTAGGCATCTAGATGTGGTGAAGACGACTTGCTGAAGTTCAAACCGAGCATCAGAATGGGGAAGAAAGGGGATTTAAATGACTTTGAACGTGGAATGGTTGTTGGTGTCAGACCGGGCTGGTTTGAGTATTTCATAAACTGCAGATCTACTGGGATTTTCACGCACAACCATCTCTAGGGTTTACAGAGAATGGTCTGAAAAATTGAAAAGATCCAGTGAGCGGCAGATGTGTGGACAGAAATGCCTTGTTGATGTCAGAGGTCAGAGGAGAATGGCAGACTGGTTAGAGATGATAGAAAGAGCAACAGTAACTCACATAACCACTCGTTACAACCAAGGTATGCAGAATACCATCTCTGAACGTACAACACATCGAACCCTGAAAACAGATGGTCTACAGCAGCAGAAGACCACACCGGGTGCCGCTCCTGTCAGCTAAGAACAGGAAACGAAGGCTACAATTGGACAATAGAAGATTGTAAAAACGTTGCCTGGTCTGATGAGTCTCGATTTCTGCTGCGACGTTCACATGGTAGGGTCAGAATCTGGCATAAAGAACATGAAAGCATGGACCCATCTTGCCTTGTCTCAACGGTTCAGGCTGGTGGTGGTGGGGTAATGGTGTGGGGGATATTTTCTTGGCACAATTTGGGACTTTTAGTACCAATTGAGTATAATTTAAACACCACAGCCTACCTGAGTATTGTTGCTGACCATGTCCCTCCCTTTATGACTACAGTGTACCCATCTTCTGATGGCTACTTCCAGCAGCATGTCACAAAGCTCAAATCACCTCAGACTGGTTTCTTGAACATGACAATGAGTTCTTTACTCAAATGGCCTCCACAGTCACCAGATCTAAATCCAATAGAGCACCTTTGGGATGTGGTGGAACAGGAGATTCGCATCATGGATGTGCAGCCGACAAATCTGCAGCAACTGTGTGATGCTATCATGTTAATATGGACCAAAATATCTGAGGAATGTTTCCAACACCTTGTTGAATCTATGCCACAAAGGATTAAGGCAGTTCTGAAGGCAAAAGGGGGTCCAACCCGGTACTAGCAAGGTGTACCTAATAAAGTGGTCAGTGAGTGCATGTTCTCTACTGTTTAAAAGATTGGGGTAGTACGATTTTTTTAGCATTCTTATTTTTTTTTGTCTCGTGCTCACCAAGGCTTTGTTTGTTTGATTAAGAATGCAGAAAAGGTAATAATGTGATTTTTTACATTTTTATTAATTGGTTAGTTGATTAATTTATTTATTTCGGTTAAAATGTCATTTATTCCTTTGGCCATTTATTAATTCAGACTTCAGTGTCACATGATCCTTAAGATATCATTTTAATTTGCTGATTTGGTGCTGTAGAAACATTTTTTATTATTGACAATGTTGGAAAACAGTTTAATACTTTTTTTGGAAACTCTGATACATTTTTTTGATAAATAGAAAGTTCACAAGAAATATTTTAAAAATGGAACTGTCACTTAATTACTTTAATGAATCCTTGCTGAATAAAATTATTTTTTCTTTAAAAAATCTTACTGACCCCAAACTTTTGAACAATAGTGTAAATGTAAAAAACAGTGTTACGTGTTAAAGATCAGTGTATTAATCTACACAGTCTGAAGCAAACAGGTTGATTGGTGTTCGATGTTAAAATGGAAAGAGATCTTTTGGCTGTTTGTTTTAAAAAAACATTTTTAATCCTGAGTGTGTTTCACAAGCACCCTTTATTTGACTTTAGTTTGTTTTGTCTTTGTTTTCCTTCGTTGATTGGTACAGTATATGGGCTGAACAGCACATACCGGAACTGCCTCTATTCAGATGCCTCATCATGCCTTGTCTGACCACAAGATCAACTTAGACAAATACCTGGATACAGCAGACATTGTCAGTGTTAGTTTGTCTTGTACGATTTAAATACTTGAGGCTGCGGTCCAGATCCTAATCAGGGCACAGCTTCTTGTGGCGGTTTGAGTGGTTTTCATGATGGTAGATGTAAAGAGATAAATCCATGGTTTTCATAGTATACAAATCATAGTTTAATGTTTGTGCTTTCACACTGTTTCCAAAAACTGTATACTGTAAAAAAGTGAGTCAGATTAAAAATATTCAGTTGTAATATAAAATCGATATAACACACTGTTCTCTTGAGTCATAGTGAGCCACTTTTCACAACTTAGTATTATACAAACATAACAATCACTGTTAAACGTTTTACTTCTCTATGAGCAGCAATAGACTCCCATGGTGGTAAAATAATAATACTAGGAGAAAACAAACACTATAGGGGGCAGTTCACTTCTGTTAGCAACATAATGTTCTTTGTTGGTCGTGGGGTGTTTTATTTGTTGATTATATATGACTTGGGCTCCCCATTACAGTCCTTTGTGTTGTGATGAGAACTGAAGCACCGTGTCCCATTGTGTTATTATCTAGGAAGGTACTCAGCTGTATTTTCATTACTTGATAAGTTACCAGCTCTATTTGACCTGCGTTCTCTCTCTAAAAAGGATAGCATGTGAAAATCTTTACTTTGATCTAGGCCTATTGAAGATAGCTCAGAATGTGTTTTCCTTATAACACTTCATAACAGCACCTTTTGTCTTAATCAGGAGTATAGTAGAAATTATAGGAATGTTATATGTTTGGGCTACAATCATTATATTCGAGAGCTTTGCTTTGCTTGACTGCAGTGAAAAGAAAAAAATACAGGCCAGAAGCTTCTGCATATCAGTGAATGTGCAGTACAATCAGTAAACAGTCCCAATATAGCGCTAGCCCTAATTCATATTCATGATTTAGGCCAATAAGGTATATGATACCCTTCCAAAGCACACACAAACACACTTTTTTATATTGATTCTGTCAAACTGTACAATAATGGTAATGATGATTTTATTCTAGAGCTTGGTGTCAATAAATCTGCTCTCTTGCAGGAGCTGGCAGATTTGCGGCACGTCCACTCTAAGGTTAAAAAACAGTACCAGGAGAAGATGGCCGAGCTGGCACATGCTAACCGGCGAGTGGAGCAGCACGAGACGGAAGTTAAAAAGCTCCGACTGAGGGTGGAGGAACTAAAGAAAGAGCTGGGCCAGCTGAAGATGAGGTGAAGCGAAGCATTCACTCCAAATTATATTCATTATTGCTTCAAGTGTGTTCTGTGATTTTCTGTGTTGTTGTACTTTTATTTAAATGTAATGCAGGCCTCAAAAATAAGGTTTTTCAATCTAAACAGGGCTCAGTATTTGTTTAACCGTAGTTTATAATTGTATTCACTTTAATACATCTGCATGGGCCCCATCACCAAATAATTATATTATATTAGTTTATTTTAATATTTACATTTTTTAGCAAAGTGATTAGTTAAAAATAATAATTACATAGATATAAAATAACTGTTGCAAATTATCTTCAACTGATTCTTCCGGTCTCTTTTGACTGTCAGAAGTTATTTTCACAATTTTGATCATCAGCTAGATAATATTTGCATTAGTGACATACGATCATTAGTGCTGGGCGATATACCGGTTCACACGGTAAACCGTCTTAAATTATGCACAAGGTATGAATTCCAAAAAAACTGGCATGCCAGTACAAGTGGCCAAGCAATGTAGACAGCGCGTGAATTGAGAGGCGATCCCTGTTAACTGCATACACTTTTGACTAGTGGTTAGAGAACTATTAATAACTGGGCAAATAAACTAGCGCTAAAGAGGAACGCAAAGAGGAGAAGATACTGTAGCAGGCAGAGATTACGCAAGATTACGGTTCACCATGTGCGACATATTGGAAGAAGATCCTAAATACTGAATTGGGGTGGGGGTGTTAATATGAATGTATCTCTGAGGGAATCTGACTGTCTTCAGAAAAGTTTAAATGGTATTTTCTTTTCATCTTATGGGCATTATATGGAGGTAAGCTAAGGTCAGACCATTCTGTTTTTGCTTTAATTTTTGAAATGATACAATCTAATTTACATTAAAGACTGTTCATACTATAATGTAGCATGTTTGTTTTTTGTGATTAAAATGCAGTCGTTCTGCAACTGTTTCATGCATTCAGATTCATATAAAGGCACAGTCAGAAACAAGCCGTGATAAACCATGAAACTGCAAGAATCCTAAAAACATGATACAGATTTTTGGTCAAACTGCCCAGCACTATATGATCAATGAATGTAAGCTATAGTGAAGACACAGCAGCGTCAAATGGCCCAAAACTCTTTCACACTAGCCAAGGTCTGCTTGTCATCCTTAATTTTGATCCCCAAAATATGTGTTATGCATTCATTTCAGTTGGATGAGGCTCATAATCAGACCAGAAAGCTACAGAGGTCCTTGGATGAGCAGGTGGAGCAGACAGAGAACCTACAAGTTCAGCTGGAGCACCTACAATCCAGGTAACCAGATAAATACATGCGCACCTACCGACTCGACGGTCTCTCTGTAAACCGTGCGATACGTTTGGGAATATTGTGTTCAGTTCAGATCTCTTTTGATCAGTATTGAATACAGGATAAGCTTCTGTTACACAACATCATGAATAAGATGGCAGGTTTATAGTGTAAACTGTCAACGATTCCTTTAGCTTATTCTCTCTTTCAGTCTCACTCTCTCATTATTCTGCCAGCATTCAGGCTTGCACCTACCCACAGCCAATCCCAGGCTGCCTGGCTGCGGGTTACCGTAGTAACAGGGAGACTTGAAACAGTGTTGTGGGCTCGGGCCCCCCGCAGCTGGAGAGAACAGTGACAGGCATGTCGGCATGGAGGTGTTTAGAGG
Organism: Gymnocypris eckloni scoliostomus; assembly: GCA_027564155.1. NCBI lineage: Eukaryota > Metazoa > Chordata > Actinopteri > Cypriniformes > Cyprinidae > Gymnocypris > Gymnocypris eckloni. Next base: position 26,830,264 of record CM050413.1, on the reverse strand, counting down.
GACTTTAATGGAAAGCTTCTAATTATTAAGACATTCACACGGCATAATTCCTCCACTTCACACCTGTGCGAATACATATGATTAAATTATGAGATTGTCGTGAAGACATAAGTCATTTATCTAAAATATGCAGCCTTGCAGATTTTTTGTTCTTCACATTGGATTTGTTATCTTTCCTTTATGGGTATAGAAAGAGATGTCAGTTGAATTCAGTCCGGACTGTTAAGAAAAGAATAGCTGACTAAAATGTAATTGTAATGTAAAGGAGAAGTGCTTGCCTGTGCATGATATTAAGGTGTTGGGGTGGCCTTTAGAGCGTTGCTATGTGGATTATAGGGCATTCTGTGTGGCCACTTACTGGTCCGTGTTAAAAGAGCTCACCCCCATGTCTCTGTGCGCACAAAAAGTATTCTTGTATCTATGTAAAATTACGGTTGAACCCCTGATGTCAATTTGAACAATGTCCTTGCTATGTTTCTATGCATTGATCGTGATAGTATCGTAGAGAGAGCTCTCAGATTGAATCAAAAATATCTTCATTTGTGTTCCGAAGATGAAAGAAGGTCTAATGGGTTTGGTGAGTGATTAATGACAGAATTTTCATTTTTGAGTGAACTAACCCTTTAATTCTTCTTTTAAATTCTACTTTAATGTTTAATTAGTCTTTTTACTTTTTTGAAGCATCATAAAATGTGAGTCAATAATTAGATTGAACTATATAAATATGTATAGAATACTGTGCTTAAGCTTTGGGATTTGAACAAACCCTTGACCCCAAGAATGAGAAATAACAATTCTATTCATATTCTGTTTGCTAAAAAAATTGAAGCACTGCTGGGAATAAAGGTTCCTCACTAAGCTGTCAGCAAGTGCCATACATCACAGTGAAAGTGAAGGAGTTGAAGAAAGGATGTAAACACAATCAGACTGAGAGTTGGGCCAGGGTTCAGCGCTATTGGAGCAGGCCATGGGTGGATAGGGCGACAGATGGAGCTGAGCGCTTGTCCAAGTTGTCATGGAGACAGAGGATGGTCTAGAGGCGGATTTGGAGTAAGGGTTGTCAAGGTGACAGGAGAAGGCTGAAAATGACAGCATTAAGGAACTGATAGTGCTTCAGTTGGTGAGTTGACTTGGAGTTCATACCCATATCTGATGCCACATGAAGTTTAGAGTCACATCTTTTCCTGCTGGCTCTGACTCTGCCCAGTTTATGCCCTGAAGCCAGAATACCATGAACAACAATATCTACCATCATGGACACAGTGGACACGCAGAAGAGGATCAGATCGCATGATTGAGGTTGGCTCCTCTAACAGGGTGAACTTGCCCGGCGTCCTGCTTGCAGCGACTGTGTCTATCTGTTAGTCTCGCAGCATGAGACGGTAGCTCTGCTCAGCCCACCGGCAGCACCATTTGGCACCCCCACCGTGCCTATTTGCTTCTTTCTTCATTGGAAAGCTGTGAACTCAGTCTCTCATCTCGTTCACCCTTAGTGGCTCATTGTTGTTCTCTCTATTCATTGTTGTTATCATCCTTGTTCTAATTTTCTCTTTTAGTTCATGTCTCTCTGTCTCTTTCTCTCTTATTCTCACACAGTCTCTAGATGATAATTGACTGTATGTGCTTCAGTCTATAATCGTAAATGTGGTGCGTAAATCGATATATGAGGACAATGCTCTGAAGCCCTGCAGGAAGTAGAGCAGCCTGCCAGGTCCGCACGCACACCCAGGCTTGTCACATATGCCATATGCGTTGAACTTGTTTCCTGTGTATGTTGATTGTAACCCTCATGGTCTGTTTGGAGTTTTAAATACCACGTCTCTTCAAGTTGCTTAAACAATGTACATTACTTAAAGTGATAGTTCACCCGTAAATGAAAATTCTTTCATCATTTACTCACCCTAATGTCATTCTAATACCAAAATACTTTCTTCTGTGGAACACAAATGATATGTTATTAACCAGACAGATTTAGTGACCATTGATTTGACCATTGTATAAGAAAAAACAAAACCGTGAGATGTGAGATTTTATGTTCCACAGAAGAAAGTCATACAGGTTTGTAATGACATGAAGGTAAGCAAATGATGACAGAATTTGCCGTTTTGGGTGACCTGTCCCTTTAACATTGCAGTGAGGTTGATCTCTTATGGCTTATCTTATGACTGGTAGTAAATTTAAACTATATACTGTAATTTAAACATTCCCCGTGAAGAAGGTAATGTTATTTTTTGTGTGGTTTTTTTTGTGGCTAAATCAGGTTTTAGATGGGATGTCAACAACATGCTGAAAAAAACTGCATTGACTATGTACAGATAAGAGTAATGGTAATATATATTCTGTTTATTGTTCTTTAATTCTGACATTAAAACATAAATTGCAGTGAAACTGTTTTACAGTTGAATTTATTTATACTATAATCCCACAGACTTGCACTATTTGTGGCCGCATATATATGCAGGTTAATTCTCTGCCAGCGGGAGGCGCTGTTGTAGTGGTAGAGCTCGAGGTTTCCCTGGTAACGCTGTACACAAAACAGAGCTCCTCTCACAAACGCTGCTTTTTCAGATATTACATGCAAGATTAAATTAAAATGACATCCAAAATGTACTAAAAACAGTTGGTTTGCATCAGAAATACAGTGATATAAAAACACCCGCACTGGGTTTTGATTTTTTTACGTGCATAGCTCAAACAAAGCGTTCTCTCCATCAGCCAACCAGTCGAATTTCAGTAGGCGGGATTTACAATTTGGGATGTCACAACTTTGTAGTCCAAATTAGCCATTCGCTGTAGTTCTTGAAAAGGGATTTTTTTAAAAGGAAATATCTCCCCTTGGAGTGGACTTTGAGATTTGTAACTTTGTAGATAGTTGTATGCCCAACACAGACACTGCACACTGACTAAAATTCAAAAAGTGAAAAAGCATAATAGGACCCCTTTAATTCCTTGTAAAGCACTTTGTAGACCTGATAGATGGAAAGCTCTGAGGAATGTGCTAGATATGGTTCACTGTGGAGGAATGAGCTAGAAAGAGGCATGGTGATGGAGCTTTGCATGAGATGGATCTGATCTAGAGAGCTGATGGTACGTTTCTTTGCAGCTTTAATGTAGCTCACCAGTTGTGTTCTTATCTGAGTTTCCAGACATTAAAAGGCAAGCACTTAAAGCACACCTCCACTGACTGACAGGCAACTCATCAGCTCTGTGCGGCGGAGGGAACTAGAGAGAGGGAACGGCACAGTATTTCTGCATTATTTTGTACTAGCGTGTGGGGGAGGAGAAGAGGGAGATATATTAATAAATAAATCAAACAAAGGATAATGAAAATGTCTTTGGTGTAGAATGGGATTGTCATGCATGTGACATTGGTGTCGTGATTTCACGGTTGCTGTGTCTGACTGACATGTTCTTTATTGTACATGTCTCTGTGCCAGTAACGTCAGGGTAGAACAATTACATAGCTGCTTTACTATTGGTCACATTGGGTTTCCTTTGGTTTGGTAGTGCAGAAGTCAATTCCATACTCTAGTCATGGTGTAGCATTTTACATCAAAACAGGATAGATAATATTATGCCAGAGGGTCTAAATTTATTCTTTGCCCCATGACAAATTTGAAGAATAAAAGGCTTGCAGAGTTGCTGATCACGGATCAGGAATTGTAAATGGGTAGCTGACATGAATAGTCAAGCAGTGACAGTATATATATATATATATATATATATATATATATATATATATATATATATATATATATATACACACACACACACACACACACACACACACACACACACACACACACACACATACATACACATGCACTCACTGAACACTTTATTAGGTACACCTTGCTAGTACCGGGTTGGACACCCTTTTGCCTTCAGAACTGCCTTAATTCTTCGTGGCATAGATTCAACAAGGCGTTGAAAACATTCCTCTGAGATTTTGGTCCATATTGACATGAAACGCAGTTGCTGCAGATTTGTCAGCTGCACATCCATGATGCAAATCTCCCGTTCCAACCATCCTAGAGATGGTTGTGCGTGAAAATCCCAGTAGATCAGCAGTTTTTGAAATACTCAGACCGTCTTCACCACATCTAGATGCCTAAATGCATTGAGTTGCTGACATGTGATTGGCTGATTAGCATTTTGTGTTACCAAGCAATTGAACAGGTGTACCTAATACAGTGGCCAGTGAGTGTGTGTATATGTATGTGTATATATATATATATATATATATATATATATTAGAGGTGGGCATAGATTAATTTTTTTAATCTAGATTAATCTAGATTAATTTTGGAATTAATCTAGATTAAAATGGCTCATTTGAATTCTGCCGAAGGCATTCAGAATATGTGTGCTACCCAAATAATGACTAAAACTAAGTCTTTGAGAACGGGTTTCTCAAGCCAGGTGGCGCATTAGACCAGGGGCTCATCTCCTGTTTCCAAAATGCATCACAAACTTTAATCTCTTCCCGTCCCAATCCCACGAAAAAACTGGAGGAAAATCCCGTCCCGTTCCACTCCCGTGTTGTTGTTTTTTTGTTTTTTTGCCGATAACTGTCAATTACAGTAAAAATATAGTACAGATCACAGCGTGCCCACCTTATTGGTTGAATAAAAACCCAAAATGTCGTTTTTTGTTATTATATTGAACTGAAAGCCATCTTATTATGCACAGTGTTGCACAGATTAAATTTCATGTAAATCATCCATGCTAACACACACGTCTTCTATTTTTTTTTTTTTTGACATTTCACTCTCTATAGATATATTTTTCTATGTACTGTATTTTTAGATATATTCGAGTTTCGAAGTTTCTGAGACCTAAAGCGCATCCTGTTTGCTTAAAAGCGCAACGTTTCGTTGTTATTCTGAGTGCACACAAATAAACATAGAGTCTTTACAGATTCGAAAGATGTATTAGGCTACTTTTATCTGTATGACCAAAAATGACGGAGATTTTAAGAGCAAGTGAGCGCACCGGAGCCTGTCCTGCAGCAAACGCTTCACACAAACACTTCAATAGCGCACATTTCTCTAGGTTAACATCATATTGAGCGGCCATGTAAAGTTGCTACTACATACATCTTTCAGATGAAAAGCCATATTTGAGGTTGATGAATGATAGGTGAGCGTTTGGATGTCCTACCCGAGTGTATTACCACATAGACCAGCCGTTAACAATCTGTCCATCACGGACTGCGAGCCTCTAGTTCGAAGACTCGTTCTCGCCCCCTACAGTACAATTCGGCTAGGTATACATCCGCACTAAAATATCAGGGTGAAAGTCATCATAGCCTGCGTAGTATAGACCCAGCTCCCAACCCAACTTTGAGAATAGATTAACGGCGATATTTTTTTTATCGCCGATAAGAGTCTCACGTTAACGCAGCACGTTAACGCCGATAACGGCCCACCACTAATATATATACATATACATATACACACACTCACTGGCACAGAATGATATATATATATATATATATATATATATATATATATATATCCAGACTTCAGAGTGACTAGTCACATGGTATTTCATCTCTATCAATGAGCTTTAAAAAACAATAATAAAAAATGACAAAAATATGTATACTTAAATTTTAAATAATTATCTCCGTGTTGTTTGTCTCTCAGCCAAATGCTAAAATGCTAAACTATGCATGGACTGTCAGATAAAGCCTGAAGACATGAGTCAGTGTGTGGGATCATAAAAAAATCCTTTTTGTTTCACTGTTTGTGTGTGTCTTTATTATCTCGTGTAAATTGCAGCCTTGTTAAGCTTTGGACTCAAAAAGCTTTTAGCCTCTGCGAGTGAGGCACTATGGTCAAAACCGTATAATGTGTAATTTAGCAGTGTTTCCTGACAGTAGGTCCCTCTTCTGCGGAGGATCCTGGGCCCTTATATGCACTTATTTGCCCCTGAGAGGAAATAAGCTTTTCATCTGTTCAGTTATGCAAACACTAATAATATAGTGAGTCATCAGCTGTTCAAAGACAAGAGGAGGGGCCTTTCTTTCCTTTCTTTTCTAGCATCAACCTCTTCTTTTTCTGTAGTTTTTGTTGTTGTGATTGTTTTACGTTGCCTATTTACACTGCCAGCACTTCAAAAGCCAGGAAATATTTTACTGACATGCCACAAGGCCATTATTTCCTTACAATTACATCACAAACGTACAACTGCAGTACCTGAAAAGAATAGAAACACAAAGCAGAATGAGAGAGACTGAAAGAAAAAGGATGGGCATGAAAAAATTGAAGGAACGGAAAGGGTGTTGTCATTAAGAACTGTGTGTACCGATGATCCAGCTTTATTTTGCAGTTTTAATGCTCCCAAATATTCAGAGATCTTGTGAATCATTGTGAAAACAAAGATTTATTCTATTCAACTTCCCACTGGTTACTCATTCCGAGCCGTTTTGCATTTGCACAGATAAAGAGAGCAACTCTTTTGCCAGTGTTTATTTTCTGATGCAGCATTGACCTCAGCAAGCTGAACTGATGCATTTTAGCTATCTATTAGTATGTATTAATATTGTTTGTCAGTGGTTGTCATGCCAGCAATAATGGAGGGTGTACAGTTACTTTGGTTCCCAGAACTCTTGTTTGTTTTTTTCTGATTCCTTGTTTCTGTTCTAATAGATGTAAACAAGAATCAGCCAAAATCTCGCATTGCTTAGAATTACTGAAAGTGGCTTACGCTGCATTTAAAATGTGTAAACTGTATTATAATAAATAATCTAATATGAAATCAGCAGTGACAAGTGATGCTAGACCTTTCCTCAGGCTTTTTTTAAATGAATCTATTTGTGAAATGTTTTGCTTGAGAATTCTATGTACGTACATACACATGAAAATAGAGAAAATTGCATGTTCAGTCTAATGCATTGATTTTACATTAAGTGTGGCTTATGTCCACATATATACTTTTTGATTCCACTGTGACACCTGGTTTCTCATTCTTTCTCTCTTTCCTTTTCCCTTTATTTCCTTATTATTTATGTCTTTATTTTGGGGGGTAAGGCTAAGGCGTCAGCAGAATCCCGGCCTCTTTGGCAAGATGAGGACATCAGCTTCATCGCGTTTTGTACCTGAGGACGCAGAAGCCCCCCCTAGCGACCCAGATGAAGATGAGGAAGAAGAACTGCAGCTCCAGATCTCTTAAACTGTTCCTGGAAATGTATGAAAAACTCGAAGATTGTACCCGAGCATTTCACCTTCCCCTTCATTTCATCTCTCAGCTGAATCCAGGAGAGGACAGACACTTCACAACCCTCAGCGGATAGATAAACACAATGATTCTTCAGTAAAAAGTGTGTGTCAGGGTCAATACAGTGCTTTAAACTCAAATCTGCGTGTCTCCACTAATATATTGCTGGTTTATAGTCCAAGATGGCCCATAGATGATCAATATAAAGATACACATGGTTCAGAGACCATTGTTAAGACCCAGTTGTTGGAAACCTTTTGAGGGTAATGTGAGCACTAAAAAGCCCATTTGAAGCTCCTAGAAAGCACATGGTATAGTAATAAGCACACAGATGCATTGGAACACAAAGTTCAAGCCTGAAAAAAGCCAATTGTAAATTACTAACCGCTTTTAAACAGTGATGCCCTAGAAATTGGCTGGACTGGAATTGGGTCTGGACTCATCACATTACATTCCCATCTCTTATCTGACCTACAAAAGCACCCATGCATCGATACAGTACCTCTGTGTTTCTGCTTCATGTACGGTTTCCATGTGTGTTCCCTGCCTCCTCTCTTTTTTTTCATCATTGCATTATAATTTTTGCTTGTCACCCTTTCATTTAAATTGTTCCCGCTTGCTCTTCCCATTCATTTTGATTTCTTATTTAATCTTTTGTCAGCCCTCCCACACACCCCCATCCCTTAACGCCAACTCTCACATCAATAATCAAAACAACCCATTCAGAACATGATGATTATGTTTCCTGTGTCTGGGGAACGTTTCATTTCTGCTGTGTTGTTACTGAAGAGGCAGACAACTGCTTTGTTTTAATTGTCCCAAAGTTGTTCTTGGTGACCAGATAAATGTGTTTCTGTCTTTGCAGTGGAGGTCTTGTTTTATATAGGAAGTAGGGAGGGGGGAGCATGGGTAGTTTGTGAACAAGTCGGTTGGTTTCTTATTAAATATATACAAGAATAATTGCTTTCCCCTTTTGCATTTCAACCCGTTGAAAGGGACCGGCGCATTTAACAGATGTTCTGTTTAACAGATTTTTAAGCAATATTATACTGTCTACATCTGCAGTGGGGACCAATACTGACTCATCTTCAACTGGGACATTTGTACTGGTCATATTAAAGTATTTATCAGATGTTTTTTACCTAAGTGAGCTGTATTACAGTTTTTGTATTTGTTTGTGTTTGTATTTGACCTCTATAAATGTTAAGTGTATGTACAGTTAATATTGGCTGTCTGACTGTTATTTAGTGTCAAATGTGTGTGATTTAATCTGCATTGAGTTTGATTGTGTGTAAAAGCAGAACGTAAAGGAATAGTTCATCCAAAAATAAAACTAAAATGTAATTTACTCACCATCATGTCATCCCAAAGCTGTGTGACTGCCTTTATTCTGCAAGTCTCAGTGGGGTCCAAAACATCTTCAATGGAGATATTCTTCAAAATGTCTAAATGTGTTTTGTGTTTGACATAAGAAGGAATGCATGTTTGGAACAACATAGTGAATACATTTTCAGTGAACTATTACTTTAAGTGAACCATTAAATTAAAATTAACAATTACTTTTTATGGAATATTGCAGTTTTTTTACTAAAATATTTTTATAGAATATATGAATTATGTATCTATGCCCATTTTTTTTAAATGCATGTGTCCTTGCAATCATTAATCAAAAATGCTCATGAGATTAGAAATTGGCAAACAATCCAATAAATTGTAAATGTGCAAAATCATCTCCCGTCCTACGTTTAGTTTCTTAGTTTGAAAATCCGCTTCACTCAGATACACCTCACAATATAAAGAAAAGACAATCACAATTTTGTTTCATGCCGACTTTAACTAAAATCTCACAGCTGACTGCACCTTTCCAGAGACGCTGTGCCTCTCGGTGACATCTTCATAATAATCTCTTGAAAGCTTTCTCATACGCGTTGAGTATGTGTGCCGTGTTCACGATGATAATTAATTACAATGCAGGCAGTGTTATGCTTGAATTGGTCTTCTTTCAGACACGCTTCGACAACCAAAGATGACCCCAGGACAGATATCTTTCTTTACGTGTCTGTGCTTTTAGTGGTTTGTAATGTGTTGCATGCTAAGATTAGCTGGTTATTGTTGAGTGGATTCAGATCCTTCAGTCCAACCTCACACCTTGTTTCATTTATCCAGGAGAACATGATTATATAGCTAAATTATTGTTACTTTGCAGAAGACATTTACACACTGCTCTTTGCAGATGCAGTCGGAAGGTCAATGTGCTGGAGCACCGAAGCATAACGTGCCAGAAACTAAAGTCCCTAGAGACCTATTATTTTGTGTGTTTAAATATACGTTTAAACTGCATCAGGTTTTGTTCTGCTTCAATGGGTATGTTGACTATTACTGAAGGCTTTGAAGAACTTCCTGGGCCATTATAATGATGATAGTGCAGAGACTGAGCAGCTTTAGGATCCAACGGCCAACATGACGTCCCTCTTAATATATTGTATTCCCGATTTTCCCTTTTCTTACCTTGTTTAACTTCTAAAATCTTCACTTAATCTCATCTCCAGAACCTCTCTGTGTCCGTATGACAGATGCTGACAGAGTCTTTCCGTGCCACTGAAGGAGAAGAGGCGAAGTGTTAACTTTTTTGCTACCTAATGTAGTGTGTCTTCAGTTCTACCTGCACTTATGGTTAATGTAGCAAGTCCTAATCTGAAGCAGGCAAAGACTAAAATAACATCCTCACTTTTTCTTGGCCCCTTTAACGACTTACAATTATCCACATCTCAAACCTGTCGAGGAATAAGTGCTTCTGTGGAAGTGAAATTCAATATTGACATCTGGAGACCTCGAGTGTGACGGCCCAAATGTGTGCATGCGATGAGAACAGTATGGTAATATCTATATGAACAAGGTTTCCCCAACGAGTGTCTAGAACACACTTCTATTACTGCTTTACCACATTGACACAGTATAGTCTGTCAGCAGGCTGTGGAGGGAACTGTGCCGAATGTAATAAAATACAGCATGTATAAGCTGTCTTTGTCTAGCTTTGCCCTCCCTCCATGTAATATTTGGTCATTCTGCTTATATGTAATTACCAGAATTAAGAAAAAATGAATACAATCTTATGAAATCTTAATCTGTGTATTTTAGTGCAACTTTTCGGAAGAAAATGTGAGCATTGTTTGGGATACGAATGCATTGCTGAGGTGGTCTTGTGAATTGCTATGTGGTTGCTAAGGTATTCCGAGTGTTTATGCAGTTGCTAGGTGATTCCTTATTGACACAAGTCCCACCCATTGTGTCTATGATATTCATCTCCTACAATATGAGTCTATATGAGATATTGTATGTTCTATTGTTTATTCTATTGTTTGAACTGTTTGTTCTATTGCTCGCCAGGTGAAAATGGCAAGTCTGAAATGTAATACACCTCTCCTCAACAGCTGTACTTTTTGAGGTATCTTTCATGACTATATGGTGAATAAATAATCATTTTGGGTGAACTGTCCCTTTAAATGTGAATACTGGAATTCCAGATGCTGAAAAAAATCAATTTACAGTCACATTCGCTCTTATGTCATCCATACCATTAGAAATGTCAAGCAAAAGGATATCTGTGTGTGTGGCTGAGAACAATGTGTGTTGAGGAGAAAATGAATGGTAATTTAAGCTTCTAGCAATATGAGCCATATCATGGTTTAAGCTCAATATGTTCTGATTTAGAAATAAACTTGTTCTTTTTTTTTGATGGGTTAATTTGCACTTAAAGATGCAACACTCTTAATAATCCTCATATTTCCTGTTTATTCTGGTTTCCTGGGTTGTCTTTATGTGGCATTACTGAACATATGATTGCAAAATAACAGCATATTTACAAATACTCTGACTTACTTGAATATCCAGTACTTTTCCTAGTTAAGGACTATATTGTTATGATTCTCTGTCACACAAGGAAGACCAGCAAAGTCCAGCAAAGACCCCTTGGTACCTGAGCAAACTGTGAAAATGACAAATTAGACCTTAAAAATGTGTAATGCCTTTAAGATGCATGCAAATTTACCACCCACAGAAAGTTTTTAAATGTCACCATTTGTCCTTTAGTGACAGTTCTTATATTAGCTGGTGTCATCCCCGCTGAGACTGCACACCTATGGTGAAATCCAGATGTTGTAGTGAAGGCAGCATGCTCACTAACACCCATGACTCATTCACAGGATCATTTCAAGAAGGTATAAGAGTGTTTACATAGTAAAGGTTACACATCAGGGCCTTGAATTTATTAAAGCCATCTGTGTTTGAAAGCCAATGGACTCTGGTGCATTTAAAGAGACAGGAACCTAAAAGTCTGTTGACCTAATAGTCAACTATTATTAACTTCAATTCAAATTGTCAAATTAGAAGGCAATATGTTTTACTAATAAAAAGTGTTACATTTGTACAACCCAGTAAATGATCGTGCCGCTATTATACACTTTTATTCAATTTTGACAGTGACTAAATAGCAACACTGCTGTTAGTCAGTAGCACAGGTTCATCTGATTTCAAGGTAAGTTCTCGCTCTCTTCGTTAACACCCCAGCCTCGCCCTCGCATATTGTACTGGGAAGTCATTCGGATGGACTTTTCATTCATGTAGCATTGGAAAGTCTGATTCATTCAGAGCATCAGTTTGGACTTTGCCATCTATGTATTGGAAAGTACGATTCATTCAAGTGAATTCAGACAGTTCAAGTAAATAAATATTTTAACAAGACAACGATCAACCTATTCAAGTCCATGTACTATAAACTGTATTTGGATTTGGTTTGGGTGCTTTTATAGTATTTACTATAACTACACCTGTTCAAATTTGACACTGAGATCATACATTCAAAACCCCATTATTTATTTTGTACTAGATGATACATTTTTTAAACTTAACTTAATAATCAGTTTTATTTATTTTATTTATAAATACATACTGTATTAAAAAAGTAACTAGTATTGTTTTCCTTCTCAACACCGGTTAGGGGGAAAAACGTGGTGTTGTTCTGTTTTTAATCTAAGAACTAATTTAGCATGTGCAAAAAGTCGACAAAATGAACCCATTGGACATGGGCACAAAAAGCTGCGATTCCATCAGTTTGATTAAAAAAATTGACAATTTTTTTCAATTAAATGGAGCCGCTCTTAATTACCGATGTTAGGTGAATACAAGCTCAGAGTGCTGCTATTGTTCTGGGATGCTAATGAGAAAAATCTCATTCAGATTGCTGAATTGCTTACAAGCCAAGAAGATTAGAGCTAGTAATTAAACTCTTGTCCTCCATATTAGGCAGTTGAGTCCAAACAGCTTTAAACTGTTTTGTGCAATCCTTCAGGATTGCAATTATTATTCCATCACTCATTTTATTTTGGGTAAGATAGTCCATTACTTTTTCAATGAACAAAAAAGATTTCTTTATCATGTCAGTCGCTGCACTGAGAGAGACAAGCAAGTGAACATGACAGCTCATCAGCTGGAATCTGCATCATGACTCCAACGGTGAGTGTGCAACCCTTCACTGACAGTGCTGTCAACTTCAAATGACGCGCCTGATGCCAACCTCGACAGGCCGGAGAAATAGAAAACAAACAGTTGTTTCACAGACAACAGAAATATTGTCCCATATCTCTCATTTAAATTCCATTCCTTCCCTTAACTTCGCAGAACTGTCTTTCTGAGCGAAGACATTTGATAACAGAGACACTTTGTAAGCTTCCACCAGTGCAGACGCTATTTCCTCCATATCTCTCCCCAGCACGCCGTGAGAGTTAAGAGATGGCATGCACCACGTCTGTGGGGGAGAGAGCGAATTAGATAACAGATTGTCAAATATCACTTGCTTGAAAAGCAGAAAGTCTTTTGATATACATCTCACAGTCAGCTGTCATTTCAGAACGCATGTCTCTGGAGGCTGGTTGTGTGGGCAGAGTATCTACCGCTTGTTTTGCTTGTTCTACATAATGGCTGTTCTCAGGTATCTGTGGTGTATCTGTCATTCCAGCTACACAAGCAATCATGAGAGATAATGGGCAGGATGCTAATAATCCTTACCTTGTTTGTTGAAGTTATCTGACCTAGCCACAGATTTGCCACACATTGTTGCTTGTTTAGGCAAACCATAGGAAATGTGCGTTAATATGGTTAATGCATGAATTCTGTATGTATACATATATTTATTTTTACATATGCTCCTCAAATACAAAAGCCTTTAAATATATACTTTATGTACATTTGTGAATTATAAATATTTGTATTTATCATGGATGTTTTAAATTGCATTTAACATAAAGACATCTATAATGTTACAAAGATTCCATTCAAATAAGCGCTGATCTTTTTACCTTTCAGCTTTGCATTACAAGAATACATTTTTAAACGTTACATTTTGAATCATTTTGACTTACAAATGAAACATTTAAAAATTTCGAGAATAGATATTCTAATAGAAAAGTTGTTTTAATGTGTGTTAATATTTCCTAATGCTGTTTCACAATGTTCAATTCTTGGTGAAATGAACAACTTTTTAAAAACAGTAAAATATCCCCAAACTTTAGAACAGTAATGTGTGTATTGTTCATATAAATAGCCTTATTAATATCATTCCTTGATATAACTGTTATGCATCTCTCTCTCTTCTCTTAAAAAAATAAAACGCTGGTTCTTGTTTCATGTCAAAAGCCATTTTTGTCAACAGCAGGAGTTTGTGTTGAAACACTGTTCTGGCTGAGAGGACCTGAAGCCATCTTCTGTGCCTATAAGCCCTTAAGCTCTCCAAGTCCTCAGGCACTTGTATATAGCGCAGGTTTCTTGATGTTTTGAGCCTAGCATAACCTGAGTGAGCATGTTTGAAATGATAGCTTCTGTCACTTAGATGTCTGGAGGTTTGGCTCTTTCATGGTGTTCAGTGTGCTCTTTAATAAATATGGCTGACATTTGCATCACGCATGCAAGCTGCGTCCAGCATGTTTCAGTCTCCATGACGAGTGGAAGCACTCACTTCCAGTAATGATCATGCATGCTTTCATCAGCATATCATGTGGAGATACCAATCAGACTGTAGGGAATTGTAAACAGCCATGAGAACACAACTCACTTCAATGGACCTCATCCACTCACCAGGGCTGCTAATGAGTTAACCATGGCAACCACACTGCTGAGATTATTTCAGAGAGACAGTAAAACCAGTCCTGTCTGCAAAACCAGTTGTCTGATCTCCATGCTGATAATTGCAGGCCGTGTCACCTGACACCTGGTCATTACGGCCCGTGTGGAGCTTGGCATGGTATCGTATTCAATATTGAAGCCACAGAAGATGAGTGTCACCTCTCCCGCTCCCCACCTCGCACCATTAATGATAGCTTTATTGGTTCATTAGGAATTCTGTAACCTGTGCAAGGTAATGGAGGCTAATGGAATACAATCACAGCTCTCTGAAGCTGTAATGAAATCGAACCTCTTGGTGCATGAAGCTGCATCGTGACCTTGATATTGTAATTGAAAATATCTGATACAGATGGAAACACTGACAGAATTGGACATAAATGAAGAGTATGTATACAGTAAAAAAATACTGAGAAAATAATGCAACCTGATGAATTTAGATTTTTAGGTTCTCTCAACTATTGTCTTAAAAGATTTTCATTATTTTATTATTATTACGTAAATTTTAATTTGTTCAAAATCTCCCGTGAGCGCATGTACTACAGAGACAGAGATTTCGGCTTATAAAGTTTTAAATATGGATATTTTACTTACACAAATGCATCACTTCAATTCAGAAGGCCTTTATTAACCCCTCAGAGCCATGTGGAGTCATTTTTTATGATTGATGGATTCCAGTGGTGGGCAGGCGGCTCCAGGATTTAAGGATTTCCAGGCTTAACAGTTCAGAGAGGTGCTAAAAAAACAAATTAAATTGAGAGAAAGTAATGAATGCCTAAACTTTAGCTTTCAGTTTTTTATATACAGCAGCTTCGAAAAAGTCATATTTGACATTTTTTCTGTGGTATTAAACTTCTCCTATTCCACTTTTATTGGTAATATACTAATGCCAACTGCCAAATATGACACTTACAAAGTAATATAATTTATGAACGAATATAGAAAAGAGACAAAGCTGGGATTTTAAATTCATGAAATTCATAAAATAATTTCCACACAGGTACACCTCCCGTGCTGATTTGCATGGTATCATGTGTCGATGATAGCCAGAGATAAGCATAAAAATATTGGCAATTATTAGATTACTTTTATTAATAAATTACAGGAAATTATCGCCCCCCATCACTGCATGATGCGCTGTGAGGATAAAAAAATAGGCTAGTAGCTTACTCCTCATTGAAAGATTTTTTTTAAACAGGTCTATTAATTTATACTATTAGTTATAGGTCTATATTTATTATTATTAACACTGCAGTCATCAATGAAAATTCTGAGCAGCTTTATTTCATGATTTTCAAAAACAACCTGTATAACGCCAAATACGTTTCTTCTTATGTTTTTCACTTTACGAGCCACAAAATAAATATTAAGGGAATACTTTAAGACAGTTATACACGTTATCAGCATATGTTAGAATAGATTTTTTCTCTCGTCTGAATATGCGCCGTTAATGCAGCGTTAGCCGTCAGTTTTTTTACTTTCACTTTCTCTATTGAATTGACCTTCACTGGGTAGCTTGCTTGAATTGCTTGACCCCCTCCCCCATAATAGCAATTGTTTATAGGCCACATATTAGGCACTTTTTAGGTTTTTAATGTTTATTTTTAAATTTTAATGAGAGTGACACAGAGAGTTTAAAAACAGGAAAATCATTTGGAAATCCTTGGGGGGGGGCTAAGTTTCTGATGGCTATATAGCCCCGCCCTAGCGCCGCCACTGATGGATGTACTTTTTGGGGCTTCAAAATCTCGACCCCCTTTCCCTGCCATTTATAAAGCTGGGAAGAGCCAGGACATTTTTAATAAGGCTCCTAATGTATTCGTCTGAAAGAAGTCATTTCCACCTAGAATGGTGTGAGGGGGAGTAAATAATGGGGTAATTTTCATCTTTGGGTGAACTATACCATTGAAAGTATAGTTAAATCCAAAAATAAAAATTCTGTCATAATGTATACACCCTCATGTCATTCCAAGTTTAAGTCTTTGGTTAATCTTCAAAAGACAAATTAAAATATTTTTTATGAAACCTGAAAGGTTTCTGTCCCTCCATCAAAAATGTAGAAGATCCAAAAGGATTATAACAGCGTTGTAAAATGAATCCACATGAATTGAGCCATTTAATCCGTCTTGTGAAAAGATATGTGATGCGTTCAATGTATGTGTGACAGACTTTGTTTGGATGTATTGTAAATATAAACCTAAATTATCTAGCTAATCTGTTCATCATATTAAGCAGTCATATCTGTAAACAAGACTTGGATTGTTGATACATGGATTAATACTGCACTGCATGCTGGAAACTGTTCAGACAACTGTATTTGACTTGGTTTAATTTTTTTGGTCTTTTAGTTGTGGCTCAGATTGTCTCATAAACTGGAAAATATGTACAGTACAGTAGTTACTTTTAACGGTGTGCAAGAACTACTTGAAGAGCATGAGAGAACATCTCTCATGTTAGAAGAAATAAAAAAAGGTATATGAAGGTTTGTAATTGTCTATGCATTTTTGCATTAGCTTAATCATTTCACATTGCCATCCATTCTCTCTACTGAGATCACGTACTCCTGAGGACGGGGTGAAAATGACAAATGGAGCTGCTGGAAAGTGTTTGGTTGTTTAGTGGCTCTGAGTGTCCATTTAGAGGCTGTGTCTGAGAAATACACTGCAGCCCTTAAAAAGTGTTAGGATTTTCCACCCAGGAGAAGCCATGCATTTAGTTTCTTAAGTTCCCAACACATTTAGGGTAACCAAAAACAATCAATCTTAAAATTTACATTCTAAAAATTCTGGGTTAAATACATCCCAGCGCTGGGTAAAATATGGACAAACCCAGCGATTGGGTTGATTAGACCCAGGGGTTGGGTTACTGCCCAGAAGGTTGGGTTAAACATTTAACCCAACTGTTGATTGAAAACAACCCAGCATGTGTTCTGTCCGATATTTACCCAGCACTGGGTGTATTTAACCCAGCATGATTTAGAGTTTAGCTTTGAGTGCAGTGAAGGCCAATATAAAAGAAAGTTCAAAGGAAAAGTTCTTGCTAGATATGTAGATATAGATGTAGATAGTAGATATGATCCTTCAGTGGTTATAAAGTACCCTTTCCATCCCTATTGTTTCTGTGAGTGAACTTAAAATTAAATTAGGTCATTTTTAAAATCACTTTCAGATTTATGATCTGAGATTCATGACATATTCTGTTTAACAGATCATTAAACCATATCAGAAAATAATGGGAGAATCTATTCTGCCCTTCTTGGTTGTTGCTGCCTCACCATCTGCTATACGAAAATTAATAAAATATTAGATTAAATAAATGCAATTCAAATAGTTTCTTATTGCTGGCTTAGGCTTGTGTGGCCTGAAGAAAATGAAGGGAAAAAAATGCATCTGTCTCTTTGTTTACATCTAATTTGCACATTAAATGCACAAGCAAATGGGAGGCAATGCTAATGAAGTTGTAAGACTGTTTCCAAGCTCTGACTAATATTGCCTGTTTGTTAAGGTGGAGATTTTGTATTAATGTAACTGAGCAATAATTGTGTTTGTATACAATATTATAATGTTCTCTATGCCTCATTCATAGTGACACAGCCAAGTAAAATGATCAAATAAACACCGATATTTTCTTTATTATTAGTATTTGGTAGCAGCAGTGTGATTGCTGTAAAATTAAAATCACTAAACAAAACTGTTATGATAACCAAAAGAATATAATATAACCTTTTTCATACGATTTCTAGTTCTGCCCTATTACGTAAACAATGTTTTGTTCTATTCACGTGATCTCACAAAAAATAAATGGGTTTATTCTGAGATATGGACTAGCTTTGAGCCAGTAAATAAAAGTGGCCAAAAGCCCAAAAATAAAATGTGCAAAAAGCAACTGTACTTTGTGAACTTGACCGTGTAATAACAGCTTGCAGGCACACACTCTAATTAAACATTATAAATTCTGTTTCTCATTACTGCTTTGACTATTGCATCTAAATTCTGTTCTGTGAGGATCTAGACATGTAACTGTGCTGGCAGAAAATCAGCATAGAGTCTGATACCATCCGTTGTGTCT
Source organism: Gymnocypris eckloni scoliostomus (assembly GCA_027564155.1). Lineage (NCBI taxonomy): Eukaryota > Metazoa > Chordata > Actinopteri > Cypriniformes > Cyprinidae > Gymnocypris > Gymnocypris eckloni. Next base: position 26,811,799 of record CM050413.1, on the reverse strand, counting down.
CTATCATGTTGTTCAACTCAAGCAGGTCTCATGAGAATCTGGGAGGATTATAAATAAATACAGGCCCCATATTACTGGGATTTTAGAGCACTTCTAAACCACATATCTTTGTGCTAACTCTGAGTAGGCTGTAGCGAGGCCTGCTCCCTGTGTTTTAATGGGTTATGACTGTCCGGTCTGCAGTGGATTACAGGCTGTTCTCTATTTTGTGATCATCCCTGTTGTGCTCTAAGCTTTGAAAGCAAATTTTGCATTTTCATTACACTCAGAAATTGATTTTTGCTGCATGCTCAATTTAGTTTATTAAAATGAATTCTTGAAAAATGTTGTCACAGTTTAAATTAGAGCATGCAATCGACTATATTTGTAAAATTGACGTTTAATCAATTTGTATTGCATGGGACTACATTAATTGTTTTCTTTTTTATTGGCCATAACTGAATATAAAAGATCCAGGTGGACACAAACACATTGGAAAGCATTTATTCATTATTCTTTTATATACACATATTTATAAGCATAGGCAGTGCACATAAACAATTTGTGTATTTTCCATCTTTTGTAATTAAAGATACAAAGTCATATTTACAAATTATTATTATTTTTTTTTACATCTTTATAATGAATGCATAATTAAAAATACTGGACAAAATGGTTGAAAAGGTTTCATTTAATTACATGGAAAAGTGTTCTAATAATTAAGCTCATTGAGTGTGTTTGTTCCTTGAGACTAAGATGCTTCAAAAATGGGCCTATTTTGAATTTCAAAGATAAAAATATCTCATGGGCCTGACACATTTAAGTAGATATTTTCTTTAGGACTAATTGTGAGATTATGATTTCTTTGAGCGCTAAACATTTAAGCCTTCAGAAAGTATTGTAAACAATCAACTGAAACATGCAACTGCAGAGAAAAGAGAAGTCATTAAAGCACGGAGATGAGATAGAACCAAGTTTTGAACTGGCAGGGGTTCAAGGGGTTGCTCATGTCGTGAATCAGAGCTGTCAGGACTGGTCCCTCTAAAACAGCAGTGCTAGAGTATGCTGAAATCGATGCATAATTAAATATATAACTCATGTCTTTTGTGAAGCCAAAAAGTCCTGCATGCATACTGAGGAATTACAGCAGGGGGAAAAAACTACTGCTTTTCCATCAGCTTTATGTGAGTGAAAAGAACAAACTGGATATTAAATGGAAATGCAATGAATGGAAATGCACAGAAGGATAGAGTAAGATGAAAAGATGGATGAACGGATAGTAATGGAGAACTTTGCTTTGTGTGAGGTGTTTGAAATGGATGAAATAATGAAATGATGCAGTCTATTCTCCTGCACGCTGGCCATGCTGACAGATGGCAGAAGGCCACGTCAAGAGAACCATTTGCCACGCAAATAAAAATGGAAGTGCAGCTCTGCATCTCCGATAAAAGCACATTTAAACTGTACTTAGAGGGCCCTTAAACGTCTGGCACTACCCTGAATGGCAGAGAGGAAGGTAGAGAGAAATTCTCTAAGTGAACATTGAATTTAAAAGTAAATAAATATACTCATTGGACATGCAAATGTACAAAGCTAAGCTATGCTTATATGTTCATCTGCATTTTGCATCCATTTGTTCTGTGTTTTAATTCACTGATATAGTTTCCTGTACCGTCTTTTTGAAACAGGGATATATGATACACAGGAAAATCTAAGGGGATTCACAAAATCCAATTTATGGTTGGTGAGGTCAGTGACATTATTGATATTTGGTTTCATCTTGTGGTAACAGTCATGGAAACTGACACTCAAATGTTAGCCTGAGTATCTCTCTAGAGCTGTGGCTGTTGAATTCTGCCCTCAGTACATGCTTTTGATTTTCCAGAGAAATTCTAGAAATGCACATGAGATGAGACGGTAAGGAAGACCGTGGCTTAACGTCCACAAACAATCTGAGAATGACATATATTATGATTTTTCTACACGCTCTCGCATAGCGCACACATCTGTTGCCCATTTGATCATAATTGTGCTGGAGAGCACTTTTTCCCCAGAGCTGATGCCAAATGCCAAAATAAATACATTGAAGGATGAAGAGAGGATGATGGGAGAGAGGCAGCAGGGCTGAAGAGCGAAATGAGAGAGTGAGAGTTTATACTGGCCCCAGTGAGTTTGCTTTCTAAATTGCTCTTTTCATTCCAGTTATTGTGGATTCATTAATGTGGCCGTCTTGTATGTGTGTGGAGGTGTTGTGAGGCTCTCACAACTGTTTGACTTTCTTAAAACGTTTCCTTAAAACTGCTGTTTTGGGCTTGTCCCTCCTTTTAATGTTATCACTGAACAGACACAATTCTGTGGCTTGTTTAATGCTGTAAGTCTACGCTGCCCACCATTGTAATGTCTAATTTCTATAACTCTGATTCATCCACGTTCATTCTGCTCTCAAACAGACAACGTAGGATTTGTGGAACCAGCATGTCAGGTTTAATAAATTGTATTGTGTTTTTGGGAGGGATGCAGTGTTTACCCTTCAGATATGATTTAGGCTCCAGACCTCAAAGTAAATATTTCTTTCTCCCTCATCCCTTTGTACCTGTTCAAATATGAAATGACTCAATAAAAGGAGATGGAATCATAACCATGTATCATTATTTCAAGATGAGGAACATTGTTTACTGTCAAAGGAATTATTACAACAAGTCTTTATTTATTGAAATATTACTTATATCATCATGCTCTTCATTTTTCTTTACACTTTTGTTCAGATAAAACAACATCTTGAATGTTCTGGGTTCAATGCAAGTTAAGCTCCATCGACAGTATCTGTGGCATTATATCAGTTACCACTGAAAGTAATTCAGCTTACCCTTAATTTATATAAAACACCACAGTTGCAGTAAGGATGTAAGGTTATTGCAGTAGGTATGTACAGTCGTCTGGTCATTATCGCAGAATAGGTGAACAGGAGACCGACGAAAAGATACTCACAAAATAAATAAATGCATTGACATGACATGGTAATTTCACTTGGAAGTGTCTTTTACCTGATTTTAACTGTTACAGCATCTTGAAGATTGTGTAAAAAACTGTCAGCTTTGCAGCAAGATGAATGTGCTGCAACAGTAATATCAATACTAACATTCTTAAGTCATTTCCCCTGCAACCAATTTCTAAGTACACCATTTGTGTGTGTATGTGAAACAAGAGTGAGTGAGTCACACTGAAAACAATGACACTACATTTTTTTAAGGTAAGTGGTTGCAAACCAATTTTTTTTGCTACATTTAAATAAACGCATTTATTTGAAAGTTTATTTAAATGAAGCTACGATGAATTGATTGCAACCACTTACCTTAATAAAATGTAGTAAATTAAATTAATAATTTTTTCAGTGTAGTCTCGACTCGTAAGACTCGAGAGAGACATGAAAGTAATGCAGGATTTACAGTAGCCTATGTGTCAACTGTACTGCTCAGTCTGCTTTAAAAAATGTTGTTGATTTTCAGTACACAGCCAATATAATCTATGCACAATACTACAGCTGGAAATAAGCATGTTTTTATTTTGTAAATGCCCAAAGCAAAGATACAAGAGTTTAATGCACTTTTGTTTAGTCAGTGAGTCTAGTCACAACAAATGCGTCCAAACTGCAAATTTGAAATCTGAATAAAATATGGTAAAAACTCGTATGTAAACAACATTATAAACATACATAAGCTATATAAACTACACCACATCAGAGTGCTGCTGGGATGGCTTAGTTTTTCTAAGCATTTTAGCACTTCCAGGTCCATCATTTGTGAAGCTTACTGGTGATGACACTGAAATCTTGCTACGCAACAGTGGTGTAGCCTACGGTTAGAGTTTTACTTCTGCCGATTTCATTTAAGCTTCAACATTTATGAAAGTTGCATTTATTTGTGAAGATTATCATGATGAATAAAACGTTTAAGAATAATGTTGTTGGTAACAGAGCATATTGTTCACAATAATCCAAAAGCCAATTGAAAAAATCCCATTGGGTTTTGTCAAGGAGATCTTGCTAACTCTGTTGCTAACTTATGGTTTGGGCTACAAAACTCAGTCATCCCTGCAGCACTCTATTCGTCAGATTTGGAAATGCTCAGGATAGACGTCAGCCAGTATCTCACAGCGATTGGCTGCTGCCTGACAGTTCTCTGACATTTGCATGAAGTTGAGTATTTCTCAACCACAGTCTGCTGTGAATCCCACAACCCACCGCATGAGTGTGTCACACGGGATGAATTTAAAATGCCTGCTCAGATCCACTTACTATTGCAGCTGGAGAACCATAACACAGAATTCTGAAAAATTCACCACTTTAATATTCAAGTGGCATGTTTTACATTTACATTTATGCATTTATCAGACGCTTTTATCCAAAGCAACTTACAGTGCGTATATATTCAGGCACTGAGTGTATATTCAGGCTATACATTTGTATTGTCAGTACATGTGTTCCCTGGGAATCGAACCCACAACCTTTGCGCTGCTAAAGCAATGCTCTAACCACTGAGCCACAGGAACACATTAGTTTTTTTTTTTTTTTGACTGATGCTCCTTTCAGTCTGCTGACCTTCCTCATGACAGCTCTTCTCTGTCTTCTTGCTCAGTCTTACACTCTCTCTCGCTCTCTCTGTATCACAGGGGACCTGTTAACCAGGCCTGAACTGCGTAAAGACTGATGCTCAGGAGCCACAGCACACAGGCTTTGTTTCATATTAATCACCTTCTGTGCCTGGGGTGTAGTTATTCTATCCACACAACAGCACCCGGCGCTGTGCTCTACCCGGCCTGACACAACCCCACAGCAAGTTGCCAATCACTGACAGAGATTGAGAGAGAGCGAAAGAGGGAGAGAGAAGGAGCGAGAACGAGTAGATGACAGGCTGATGCACTCCCTTGGCTCATGTAGCAGAGATATGAAGGCCGTCTGTTTCGAATAGTAATAGAAATCAGCAGAAGAAGCGAGAGTGTTGGCACGCTGATGGGGCGTACAGGGAGATGAATGAGAGTTGCCATCGATGCAGGACATTTATCAGCGATGGTTTAGCCATTTGTGTGTAAAGAAGTTGTTTTCATTGATCTCGGTTTGGATTTGAGGGGTTTTAAAAGGGTTTTGGTAAGGAAAAGATGGCTCATGACAATCTGAAGTCAGAGAAGGGGACAGCTGGTGATTGGTGGACATGCTATTGGACTGTGTCCATGCAGAAGGGGACAGAGACAGCTGGGGGCTAGTAATAATGATCCACTGTGGAATCATTATTTTGGACAGTGGAGATGGAGCAAAGGGAAAGGCACAGCGGTGACAGAACACATGTAGAGAGGCAATTACATTATTTCTGAAACTTCACTGGAGAAAACAGATTTACCATTCTGCACTTACACTCTCCAATGAACTATAAATGCACTGTAAAATAATTACTTGCCATTATCATATTTAAAGCTGAATCTTACAAAAGGACGGATCAAAATTGTACTCCGTCTGGAAATATATAAATGAACTGGTTTTAAATTGAGTTAAACATGAAAGTATTTTTTTAAAGTCAGATCAGATACTGCAAATGTGCCCTTTAAAGTGTTTTTACTTCAAAAAAATTTGCTAAACATCTTCTGAATATAGAGAGCTTGAGATTTCTGCACATGTGTAATTTTCTCCAGACATGGCAGCCTGTGGTGAGAGGTGTTAAGAAAACAAACTGTGGCCAGAACCTAATTTTCTGCTGGTAAAATAATAATGTGCACCCCTCCGCATGCATGTTAAAGTGTGAATTTGAATCTGTGTGTGAATGTTGCTCTCTGTGTAGAGAACAGCAGTTTGCTTTTAATGAGAGAGAGAAGGACGAGAGAGGAAGAGGAAGATTCAGTGCCAGAATCTTGCATGGCAGCCAAAAGGGCTTTACTCTAATTCATTCAGCTACAGGAGTTGCTTTCTTTTTTACTACCTCCATCCATCATGCGCTCATATAATAGATGCTCTTATTATCACTGTGAAATGTGCTATCTCGCTACAAGATTACCTCGCAGAGACAATGCCAAGATACAATAAATACATCATAAATATCCAATTTGAGCTCCATTCTCGAGACAGTTTGCATATCGCTCGGCTGGCTTTAGGTGCACCTCATCCCATCATTTCTGAACAGGACGCCAACTGATATGGCAACATTAACCATCTGGCGATAAATGAGGAAAGAATTCTCACCTAATTTATCAAGCAGCGGGGATGTTTTTCTCCCCATTGATCCACTTCTAGACTTCCTTCATTTGCATTGGTGCTGTTTGCAATATTTTCTCCCTCAACTCTGAATGGTTATTTAGGAGAGTTATTCCAGCAATTAATGTGAGTGAAAAACATCCTCAATTCTTTTGAATTATCATTAATATACATCCAAAAACATCCTATCTCCATGCACAAATACTCAATTTTTGCCAGTGGGAACTTGCTTTTCTGACTTCACATTTATTGATTGTTCTTTGGGAAATGTTTATGGATAATGAATCCTGGAAAATGTGACGTGTATTTTGTTGCTTTGGTTGTGGATGTGGTGTGCTGTTTGTGTGTTGTTTGTTTATCAGTTTCCTCTTTAGAATTCATTCACAATAACATTAGTATCTCTTCATTCCATAACACAACAGCAGTAAAACATGTTTAGTATGAAATTATCACATTTGCATTACATGTAACTTGCAGCTTTTGTCCCCACTAAATATTTAGCACACTTGCAAATTCATTTTAATTTGTTCCTCATTGCTCCTCCTTAATTTCCACTCAGACAGCATCAGCTCTTAACAGCACTGCTCTCTGTTGAAGCTTTATCTATGCAGTGACGTCAGGGGACGTTCTGTGAAGAATCTGGGGACAGATAGTAAGGAGGAAGCTTCTGGCAGCTTGTTGAAGACTTATGGTGTAGTATAGAGTTTGTGAAGCTTGATGGAAGAGAAAAACATGTCAAAGTATTTCAGGTGCAGCAGAATGAGACAAAGGATCTCTATTTGAAATGGGTTTATTGAGCTACTGAATTGAGAATAGCTTTAAAATCAGTTGAGTTCTTGAATTTGAGGTAGCAAACAGGATGCAGGGTTGGAATTTGAATGAAGTAAAATAAACTGAAAAGAGATTCATATGATTGTAATTTTAACTAGAATGCATCTTCCTGTCATCTGCGTCCTGTGGGTGTGATCGATTCCATTCAAATTCACAATGATGAAACCATGGGGAGCCAGTTCTTAAATTTTACATTTTGCTCAACACTGATTTGAACAAATGTTCTGTTTCATTTAAGTACTTTTTTCTTTCCTTTTTTTCCAATCTATTGCCTCTGTTCTCCTTCTACAGTAACAGGGTGAAGGCAGAAAAAACCTAAATGAAGATTCCCTGCTGTTGTTGCAGTTCTCTGAGCTGAACAGCTTCTTTTGTTCACAACTATGTATTAAAGAAAATTCCTTACAAAAATCACTCCCCTGATGTGCCACTGTTTTTTAATGAGGTCATAAACTGCAAGCCGCTCTGCTTTATGGTGATTATTATTTCAATTTTGTACGCTTGCGTTCGGGTTTTATTTTCTACTTGATAACGTCGAGTGCTGAAATAGAAGGCTGCAAGTTGCAAGGCTTGAGAAAACATTGGGCTTGGACCAGTAAACAGTACATTAGGACCGCTGTGACTGATGGCATAATTAGCAGTGACATGAAAATGTATGACTGACTGCATCTATAGCACTCCTATAAAAGATTGTAAAAATTACGACATGCTAAAGGCAATGAAAAGAGAAATTTGTTGTGGTAAAATAGCTATTTTGAAGAGAATACAGAGCCAGAAGAAAGTCTGTGATAAAGATTATGTGGAAATGGTGTCTGAGGCTTCAAGACACGATGCGAACAAGATATGATTATAAGAAGATCTCCAGAGATCAAGGCATTGATTTTTCTTCTTAAACCCATCTAGCTTTGGTCAGCCATATCAAAAGCCCACCGGTTCTTGAATCAAAACCTATTTGTTCAATGTTTATGGAAAATGTAGGTGGATTATTATTTAAAAAAATTGCAGTGCTCATATCCACTTCAGTTAGCTGTGGAGTTCTAGCAATGTGCAGAATGCATAATTTAAATGCATTTAAATTTAAATGCATTTAAATTAAACAAATAAATTGCAGAATGCATTTATTTAAAGGAAACTTCTTGTGTGCTATTTTAGTGTTTAGTTTTTTTGTATATCTGTCTTCATAAAAATTCTTCATTGGATTAACGTACACATCAGGCACACTGTGATGTGCAAAAAAACAGGTATGAAGTGGATTCAGGAGAACTGGGCTGGCAGAGCTGTGTGAAATGAGGAGTCAGTGATATGTTTTCCAGACATGTGGCTCAGGCTCTCAGAAGCTGCCATATGGCCACGATTACACTCATTTATGAAACGTCTCACACTGGATGCTTTTAGACTGCTGCTGTGTCTCCTAAGTGTTTGTCCTCTGCACTCAATTAAACTAGAGAGGGCTGTGTATGTGAGTTTGTGCAATACAGAGAGAGAGAAAAACACAGAGGCGTGTGGGGTTATGTAAAAATGCAAGAGTGTATATTTACAGCCAATCTCTGTACTAGCTATGACAATACAAATGTGATGTTAACTGATGACATTTACTGTTTTGACTTCTAGGGCACTGCTTTAGTTAGACAACACAGTGAATCATCTTAATATCCATTTATTTGCAACAACCTTAAAGAAAATAGCAAGGACATTTCAGATAAGTCCCATTTCTACTTTTGACATCTGTCGATATGACACGAAAATTCACCATAATTTCTAAATATTGTACATGTTATTGAACAACACAATGCTTAATAATTTTTTTACTATTTGTTTTGATCTCATTATTCTTAATCAAAGTGTCATAATTCACTCTTCTGGTAAAGTGACAGATTCTTTCTAGTGACACATACAGGACTTCTCCGATAACTTAGTCTGCTGAAACCCTGCTCCTTGCATTCTACTGGATGCTCATTCAATTCTGCCTCCATCCACTCAAAAACTGATGGATTGAACCACCACCAGATGTACGTGACGTTAACACGTTACATAAATGCTACAAGTAAAAGCATTTTACATTGCAGCATGGAGCATTACATCTTGGTGTCCAGGGGCGTCACAGCTGGGGAGAAAATGAGTTTGAGAAGGCCCCATAGCAAGTTGTGTGCAGTGGACCCAGAATCCCAGCGATTCCACTGATGGTGACCCTGCTTTTGTAGGTCAAACCCTGCCAATATAAGAAACATAAACCATTAATTGATACTACAGTTTTCAGTCATGTGACTGGCTCGAAGACATGGAGGGCAAAACGTCCATAGAACTGCAGCACAAGCGTGTCAATTTTTTATTTGTTTCCCAGCCGCAAATATTTAGATAACCTCTCAAAAGACTAAAAGAAAGATATTTGTGTAAAAGAAAAAAAGTTTTGCCAATTTGCTATCCATATTAAGCACCTGCGGCAATATTTCAATCATAAACAGTGCGACAAAACATTGTAAAAACACTTAAAAGTGCCTAAATATACTTAAAACAGTAAGATTAAAAGATCCAAGTAATCACCACATTAATGATGCATAGTTTACACAGGCAAGCAGATGAGGCCGGGAACATGAACACAGTCCGCTTAACAGTTCAGTGTTTTCCATGGGAAGCCATTTAATGTGAAACTTTGCACTTTGCATTTATATTCTGGCTTCATCCTCTTGCCTTTACAAAATATACATCATCAATAAGGTGTCTGAATCTCGCCTTTTAATATCTGCATTTTACTACATTCTTTCTTGATGCAATCTGTGTAAAAATAGCTGGCGGTCAGTGGAGCAAAGCTTCGTTTTGCCTGGCAGGTGGGCGTTCCTATAAGGATGTGACTTCACATGAAAACTACTAATACTGTATATTTTCAAAACTTATGCTGCCCATTCTTCATTTCATACAAAAGTCATCAGTGAGAGTATACAATTCTAAACCTTAGAACGCAAACATTATGTGTGCATTTATGACCAGCGAACTGAAGAAAATAACCTACATGTCTTCAGACTTTAAATAGTTGCACAAATGGTATCTGCACTTTGTCTCTGTGTGTGTGAATAAACGCAAGCACATCTGGGCATGAGCCGCTGCTTGTCATCACTTGCCCTCATGTCTGCCTCTTGTCCCCTGCTGTCTCCCTCTGTCAACGTTATCACACACTCTTATCAGTGTGGCGGCACCATTTTTCTGCATTTTCCTCATGCTCCTCCCCCTGCATTCTCAATCACCTCTCATTTACTTGCTCTTCCTTTCAAATAGAATAAGCAGTGTATGAGTTTTATTCCTTCTTATGCTGCTGGCACCAGAGTTGCACTCTTATTATCAAAGTTCTGGCCAATATGATGAGCCAATAATTATGTTCATGTTATTTGATGAATAAATGCCCAATATTTAAATTATTTGCTATTTTGTAAACTACAAATAAAATACAAAAAATCTGAAATCAATCATATTATATTATGCAAGTGAATTTTAGTATTATGATTTACAATAATAAACATAGACTCTAAAAATGCTGGGTTAAATACGACCCAGCACTTAGTAGAATAAGGACAAACCCATGGGTTGTTTTTGAGCCAGCGGTTGGATTACTGCCCAGAAGGTTAGGGTTAAACATTTAACTGTTGGTTGAAAACAACCCATCGCTGGGTTTGTCCATATTTAACCCAGCATTTTTTAGAGTGAAGATAGTCATTCTGAAATTTGCTAAAGCTCACATTTAACAGTGTTTTTAAATCAGCAGTGTTATAAAGATGAACACTACTAATCTTATATTTATATAAGAAATAGATTTACTCACAAAAAATGTAATTTGCTAATTTGTCTGATATGTGACTAACATTAGTGCTTGTGCATTTTTTCTTTAATAACGACCGTTTGCCAGGGTGGCAAGTCAAGAAATGTAAGTTGACAAGCTGACTCTTTTGCTAGTTGCTATTATAGCAGTTTAAGCCTCATGCTGATGCGTAATCCTCCACTGTCATTCTTCTCTGCCGCTTTGCTGTGCATCACTTTTCCTGCCTCTGTTACCATGAGAACCGAAGACAGAGCTGAAAGTTTTTGCTGTCACCATTCTGAGATAACCCCAAGTGGTCCATATACATGTCTCACTTCAAACCAGCTGGGGGCAATCAGTTTTGACATCAAAACTTAATATGGCATGAGATTAGAGTCTAAATGTTTCATGCGTCTTCTTAATGACTAAGAACTGTGAGCTTCAACATCACCAAAAATCCGTAGTGTTCAGACACTGTTTTCTCAAATGTTCATAACTCCTTTCTAAAAACTCTGATCAGCATTCGTTGTGTGATGATGATGACGTATCTAGCGATAAAACTTCAACATCAGCAATAGCAGACTCACTCGAATGCTCTCACCAAAAATCCATCATTTACTGTAAGTGAGTGGCTCTCTTGGGCCTCATGCACCACCCCAACACCTCTTTTGCAACGTGTGTGAAATTGCACACAGACAACACATCCATATTTCAAATTGATATCCACATAATATTTTGCTACCTAGAATGATTGCACTAATCATTTTTATGCAAGTAAAAGCAGTATAATGTCAAAGATTCATACTGTTTGATTTTACTAGCATTTGAGTAGTATATTTGAGATTTTTGTTGACACATTAGTCCATAGCATCCCTCCCAGGCGTCTTGGGTTTATGTACCTTGCTCAAGGACACACTGGCAGTAGTCTCGGCCTCAGTCTGACCATTTACTGACCATCTGATGCACACTGCACAGAAAACTGGAATACTTTTCAGTCTTGTAAACTCTAATCTAAATGTCTTTATTTCAAAGAATAAAAGCACACTTTTAATCAGTCTCTCTGAAAATAAAGTAGTCACTCTAAAAATGCTGGGTTAAATTAAATACAACCAAGTGCTGGGTAAATATTGGACAGAACACATGTTGGGTTGTTTTCAACCAACAATTGGGTTAAATGTTTAACCCAAGCTTCTGGGCAGTAACCCAACCACTGGGTCTAAACAACAGAATCGCTGGGTTCATCCATATTTTACCCAGCGCTGGGTTATATTTAACCAAGCATTTTTTAGAGTGAAGGAATCTGGTTGATACACTACATGCTTTTATGATATAATAATGTCTGGTTTTTACGGTAACCGAGAGAGCTCAACGCGCTGCAACTTCAGAAAACACATACAAATAACGCACCAGAAAATCCAGAAAACATCTTCATCAATTTGACAGCTGGTGCTACAAATGCTCACAACACAAACGAAGCATATCTCCCAGATTTATTGTAGTTAACAAAACAGTTTTTGAAAGAATAAAAATATAAAAAATTGACAAAACAGCTCAAATTTGTACAAAAGATCAAATGAAAACAGAAAATAGAAAATTAGAAACAAAACATTTCAAAAGTTTCATGAAAACTGTAACAGTACGCTATCTAATGGTACGAAAATAACGTTAAAAAGGCCTTATAGAAAAAAAAAACTATAAAGTTCACAGTAATGTCCCAGCCTGCTCTCTCAACGTTTTATGTATCAATACATTTAATGAACTAGGGCTAATAGATTTGACCAAACAAGAAAGCTTATATATAAATCTATATAATTAAAACTAATAAATCATATATATTATTACATGTTTCTAAGTGAAGACAGCTTCAGTCAGTGTCCGATAAATAAAGCGCGTATTTAACGCACGCTCGTTATTCTAGTGCGCACTTCTTGGACGCACTACGGTAAAGGCTGGACTTTTGTTGTCTGCTGGAGCTGGAGACAGACAGCTGAGAGTGAAACAGCCGTGTGTGCGTGCGGTGCTTGAAATTCAGACGCGCTGCACGGCGTCTCGTCCCGAAACCCAAGACAGACAACCAAGAAGAGACACTTGGATTACTGTCAGCAGGTCTAAAGCCCAAACACATTTGTTTTTTTTCCCAAGAAAACTTGCTGGTGTTTTTCTGTGTTTGGGCACAGGCAAAACCATCGCATTTTCACCTTTTAAAAGCAGCAGTCTTCTCGGAAGGGGCCGCACCTTCAGCTGAACATCATCCAGGTAGGTTTATGAAAGTTAATGCGCTGTATCGAGGCCAAGACATTGCACCGGTCACCCAATACAATACTAGAGCAAGAAAGGGGTCATTTAAACGGTGTTGTTTTAATGTGCGGTTATTTTGTGTTTGAATGATGTACATAATTTACTCCTTTGATCAACTTTTTTGTGCAGCAGCATCCCACTCGTTATGGTTATTTAAACAGCTGCGTTGTCTGAAGAGAGTGTGTTTGAAGTGAAGGATGTAGTTTAGTTGAGAAATGCATCTTCAGATTCAGTATTGCTAATTAAGCTGTTGTGCGCTGGATTGGTTCATTCAGATGCTCATATACTAGCTCTTGACGTTTACATGTGCTTATGAATTATGCTTATGAAAATGCTATGCATTGACTTTATTATCATTGGTATTAACATGCTTATTATACTTGGTATTAATAATAGTATTTAATTTATTTATTTTTTAACTTCTAATTGGGAAATGCGTCATCGAGCAGTCAAATACTTTATATGTAGCCTATTTATATGCATATTTTATGTTCCCTACCATCAGAGAAGTGTTATAGAGTACTATTGTGTAAAGGTAATCCGTACATATTTTGTATACCAGTATCAATGAGTGTTTTCAATTGTTAGATTTATAACAATTTTGGATAACTGTGGTCATTATATGTAATGTATTGTAAGACAAATTTCCTTAAAAAGGACAATGAAGTATAACCAAATAACTAATGACCTGGATATTTCCCCATTATTACCCATAGCAAAATACTGGCCCTAGTTTCATATCACAATATCAAAACAAAAGTTAGAACAAATGATTTACGCCAAAAACAGTAACTATAACTATACCCTTTAATGAGAATGGCTTCAAATTACATTAATATTTTATATATAAGCTGCACACAAAAATTTTGAGTGATAAATAAGTTCATAAGTCCTGACGAAAGAGAGAAGAGCTAGAAGAGAGAAAATGTCAGCTAACCAACCGGTCTGTATGAGAAGATTAATGATATGTGACCCTCTCAAAACCCAGTTAAAGTTGATGTTTTGTGATTTACTGTTTTATACATAAAATCATCATTCATAAGGTAAAGAACATTCTGTGAAAACTTAACTTCATATCTTTAAAATTGATTGAGTAAGGCCATGTTAAAAATTGAAATTATAGTGAAATGAATGGTTGAAATCCAACTTTGATGCTTGTTATCTCATAACTAGATTTTGAGACTTTAGCCTGGATTTCACAGAGGGTCACATTCATTAATAGTGTTGCGGTGTTGGTCTTTTTATAGGCTAATTGTTTTCTATGTTGTGATGGGTCATTTGATAGGCATTCATAAATTATTTTCTAGGGTCATATTCAAGTAGCCCAACTCAACTTACCTTGATCAATGGCTGAGTCAGTGTCTGAATTTACTTTCTTAATTTGGTCGACTCCTTGCTGATATTGTGCACTCAACCACAATACACTATGTAGTTATTAGTGAATGAGAGAACGAATTCAGACACTGCTTATGTCTCTCAACCTCGAGAGTTGCATTTTGCATTTCAGAGTCGTGTTCCAGGTTGGCTCAGCTGACTCATCTGATGCCTAAAAAAGCTGTCTAGGTAGACAGATCAGTAGATTTTGAGACGTAACCAGAGGCAAAACAAAGACCTCTGTTCCTGGATATGTTCCAACTTACTATCCTTATTTTCTCACGAATGTCTAAGTATGGAAAATAATTGCCTTGCACCTTGTCTTGTGGGCAGTTAATTAAATTGAAACCGTGTATTTTGAATGTGCTGCATGCTGATAAAGGACAGCGTTTAATCTGAGCCTTGTCTCTGTGAGCATAAACAGCTTGACTAAAGCTCATAATAAATTAGTCTGTAAATCCTCCACGGCTGTAGAGAACACATAGTAAAAAATCATCTTATCGGTCAATGTGATAGCTTATTACTGTGATGTTGTTGTCATAGGTACACTGCTTTCGAACACAATAAAGATTAAGGTGGATAAACGTCTATTAACCTATAACCCCTTTACACTGAACCCGGCTCTGCTGATTTAATGCCTGATAGAGATTGAAGGAAGCCCATTATGATTAGATAAATGTCAGTCTTGTCACTGGAGTCAACTGAAGAGGTTACCCTTCTTTTAATCTTTGTTCGCAGTATTTTTGGTCTAGCATTTTCCAACAGAAACATGCTATAATCGTATTTAGAAATGACATTAAGCAGTCACCATGTTTGCATAAGACAGCAAGTATTAGAATTAGCACTTTATTGTATGCGGTGACGTCTGGCAGAACCTCATAATAAATCTGACATGATGAGTGGGACGTTCAACCTGTCAAGCACTCGGTTTTAGCTAAAACAGTTTGACTTCCAGCCTTTTCTTCATTTGTGTCTCGTTCACATCCAGAAAGCTGTTACGTTGAATTTTAGCACTGAAGGGGGGTGGATGTTTCTCTAAGTTAGTCTGGGTTCTTGTCCTGCTGACCTAGGCTTTCTCCAGTATAATCCAACTCATGTAATTAAACACAACATGATTAGTGGGCAGAACAGATACTGTTGCTGTGGAGGTGCACACACACACTGTATATGTGGTGGAATTTAATACTTGCCTCTTTGGCAGTGTGAGTGTGTTTATATATGCGTGTATGCATAAGTTAATTTTCACTGGCAGTTCATTGATGGCTTTTGAAGAATCCAGTCTCTGTGCACAGGCATCAATACACATGCCATTACTGGAAAGATCGGCGCCATCCTAGAGAGCTTGCTATATGACCTGACCAGAAGCTGCTAAAAAAGACATAACAGGACAAGATTCCAGTGAAGAGAGATGAATAGCCTTAGAAGTACTGGCAGTCAATTTCCAGTGGTTTTGTAATGGGGTCTATTACAATGCTCTTTATATACTAGTAAACACATTTTGTGGGTTTTGTAGCGTGTATAGTCACCTGAGTCATAGATGTTATCCAAACATGTGTGTGTGTGTGTGCGCACTTCTGCATTTTGTCTAAAGGTTGCAGTTGACAGCGGAGCAGTGTGGGAGTCGGCTGGTTTTGGTCGGCTGGCTCACAGTCTGAAAGAGAGAGAGAGAGAGATGAACGCTCTGTAATTAGCACCCGCGGCTGCATGCTGCATTCCACCTCTGTAAATTACAGAGTGGCTTGCCTGCACTGCCAGACCCAGCAAACCTTGTGTGAGTGTATCCAGACCCCCCCTATTCCCCTCCCTCGACCTCACGCACATGCAAAACGATGACTTTACCTGCTAGCAACAGACTTTGCCTTCTCTTCCAGTTCACTTCCACTGTGTTTGTTTCTGCGCTGAAGTAATTGGTGGTGGTGGATGCTCTGTCACTCCGGGGCTCGGCCTGCATTGATTTGTTTGGATTTCTGCTCCCCTCCCCAGAGATTTGGCGTGCATACGCGCCACAGACTCCCTACACTGCTGCCTGTCATGTCTGAGCGGCATATTTAAAGAGTTTGGTGTTTATCGAACCGCACGTACACTTAAATGCACAGCATTTCCATAACACGTTTTTTTTTTTTTTTTTTTAAGAATTGAAGCATTGGGATTTGAAAATACGCTTTGTTTTGAGGATGTTTAACAGGAATTGTGTGTGTAAAGGTGTCAAAATGTGCTACAGAGCTTTGAGACTGAAAAGAGGTCTTTGCTCGGAGCTTATGAGTGGGTTTCGACAGGGCTGTAACCAACACAGATGCTGCAGATGAGCAATAATCAGATATGGTCATATTGTCCTTACAGTATTAGATTTGTTTGATGCTGTTCTCTCTGCTGTACTCCATTATTTCATATACTTTTAAAATGCTATTAAATGTACAAATTCTGAAAGTGAAAAAAAACAAGTAATCCTATAATCTACAGTGAAAACCATAAATTGACATGACCAGAATTCACTCACATTTGATTTGTTTTTTCTGCAGTTTCTTGAGAGTTTCTTCTTAATCTAATTAGGTTTTGTTACATTTTATGTTGTTAAATTAATATTTATTGCATTATATTAGTGTCATGTACTATATGTTACAATAATGATGATTTGTATTTGTGTCTATAACACTGTGCACCTTCTTTATATAAATTTAACGCAGCTTATGGAAAAGCCACTTGTGATGAACTTTGGTTAAAACATGTTTTACGATAGAACTGTTAAATGACCAACAATAATGTCCAAGTATGCACAACCAATTTTCTTTTTAGTAAAATGTAGCTTTAATGTAATCTATAATTAAATTTGCTAAAACAAACAATAACAGATGTGTATGGCATATTATGCACACAATTAAGAGTGAATGTGTGGATATTTTAAAATAAAACAATTATTATTAAAAATAAAGTTAAATCTCCCCTCCCAATGTTCAAGACATGGTTACAGATATCAACAATGCTCCAGATATGCGTAATCTCTTTAGAACATTTAATTCTCTCCTCTGTCCCCCTCCACCACCTCCCACCACGTCTATAACAGCTGATGACTTTGCAACTTTTTTTTACAAACAAAACTAAAACAATCAGTAGTCAGTTTTCACCTCCACTCATACAGGACCCCCAACCAACTAGATCCACTGCTCAAACTCCCATGTTCTCCTTCTGTCCCCTCACTGAGGCGGAAGTATCCAAACTTCTCCTCTCCAGCCATCCTACAACATGTCCTCTAGACCCTATCCCCTCACACCTTCTCCAAGCAATCTCTCCCACACCCTTACCAGCACTCACACACATTATTAACACATCTCTCCTCACAGGCATCTTCCCCACTGCATTCAAGCAGGCTCGAGTAACCCCACTGCTCAAAAACCTACATTAAACACTTCTCTTTAGAAAACTACAGACCTGTCTCTCCTTCCATTCATTGCCAAAACACTCGAACGAGTTGTCTTTAACCAGGTCTCATTGTTTCTTTCACAGAACAACAAACTGGACGCTAAACAGTCAGGTTTCAGGAGTGGCCACTCAACTGAGACTGCGCTACTATCGGTCACTGAAGCCCTGCGAATGCAAAAGCCGATTCCAAATCATCAGTCCTCATTCTGCTGGATCTGTCTGCCGCTTTTGACACTGTCAATCATCAGATCCTCCTGTCCACCCTCTCATCACTGGATATCACTGGGATTCCACTTCGCTGGTTTGAATCCTATCTCACTGGTCGGTCTTTCAGGGTGGCCTGGGAGGGAGGTATCTAAAGCACATCAATTGGTCACTGGGGTTCCCCAGGGCTCGGTTCTTGGACCCTCCTCTTCTCCACATACACTACATCACTGGCTCCCCATCATACAGGCACATGGCTTCTCCTACCATTTCTATGCTGATGACACACAGCTCTATCTCTCATTTCGACCAGATGATCCAACGGTAGCTGCACGGATCTCAGGCTGCCTGGCGGACATTTTGGCATGGATGAAAGAACACCATCTACAGCTCAACCTGGCAAAGACTGAGCTTCTTGTCTTCCCTGCAACTCCAACTCTACAGCATGATTTCACGATTCAGTTAGGTTCATCAACAATTACCCCATCAGCTTCGGGTCAGAAATCTTGGTGTAATCTTCGATGACCAGCTGACCTTCAAAGAGCACATTGCAAAGACTGCTCGATCTTGCAGGTTTGCACTACACAACATCAGAAAGATCAGGCCCTTTCTGACAGAGCATGCTGCACAACTTCTTGTCCAGGCCCTTGTCATTTCTAGACTGGACTACTGCAATGCTCTTCTAGCTGGACTTCCATCAAACACAATCAAACCTCTACAAATGATTCAGAATGCAGCGGCACGACTGGTCTTCAACGAGCCCAAAAGAGCCCATGTTACACCTCTCTTGTCTCCTTGCACTGGCTACCAGTTGCAGCTCGCATCCAGTTCAAGACACTGATGCTTGCATAGAACAACCACAGGCTCAGCACCCACCCATACTTCCACTCACTATTACGAATTTACATCCCCTCCAGAAGTCTGAGATCTGCTAGTGAGCGACGCCTCGTGGTACCATCACAGAGAGGCTCAAAATCACTCTCCAGAACATTCTCTTTCACCGTTCCTGGCCGGTGGAATGATCTTCCCACCCCCATCCGGAATGCTGGATCCCTGTCAATTTTCAAGCACCACCTGAAAACTCATCTCTTTCAACTCTACTTGACTACATAAAAAAAAAAAATTGAACTTTCACTTTTTCAAAATCTTCATCTTTCTCTTTATCTTTCTCTCCTTCCCTTGCTAGCTTGTACTTATTTGAACAATGCCTGAGACTTGGTGTTATTGGCACTTCCTCTGTATGTTTGCCTCTTAATCGCTTTATGTACTCCCAATTGTAAGTCGCTTTGGATAAAAGCGTCTGCTAAATGACTAAATGTAAATGTACAGTGTTGGGTTTAGATGTGAATTTTTGAAGTGAAGTATGGACTTCAGTTTTTGGTGTTTGTGAAAATGTATCTGAGGGCGAGAGCTGTGTTTTTGAGGGTGGGTGTGTAGGTAACGATCATGTGCTGATGGATGGGACAGAGTAAATTGCTGTGACCCTGACAGAGGACCCAGCTGAGGGACCAAATGAGCTTTGTGACTTTGTATATGTGTTTGAGGGTGTGTGTGTTTCTGTGCCTGTCTGGATACAGCACACCATATAGGAGAAGTGGTGTCTCCTCCCCTTTCTTTCTGTCTTATGCCATATGCTAATATAGTCTTGGTAGATGAATAGTACTAGTTTCAAATCACGATGAAACAGAAGTAGCGATAGATCATTTCTTCTGTATTGTGTCGCACATCTGAGTGAAATAGATTATCGAGAAATAAAAAATGTGATGTGTGTACTATGTTGATTGAATGGAGGTAGATGTAAATGTGAGCTTGCAGACGATTGTACGAAAGGGGTGGAGTTTAATCTGAAAAATTAATTGAAGTCACCAAACAGTCTGCCGTTTCACTGGAAGATTGATTTTAGACATTTTGATTAAGAATTGCGAGGTCAAAAAAGAAGCACATGCAAAGATGAATGAATCACAATAAGATTAATAACATGCATTTAGAAAATAAATTCGGTGAATCATCACTTCATGCCAGAAAAAAACTCTTCTTACTATGGGTGTGCCTGTGGCTCAGTGCTAGAGCATTGCGTGAGCAGCGCAAAAGGTTGTGGGTTCAATTCCCAGGGAACACACATACTGATAAAAAAAGTATAACCTGAATGCACTGTAATTCGCTTTGGATAAAAGCGTCTGCTAAATGCATAAATGTAAATGGATGCAACTAGCACACTCTGACTTAAGTAACATGCTGGTTAAAGTGTGTATTTATATAGCATATAGTGCCGCTCTTTACATCCAGCTGTACGGTACATTATTGTGCTATATATATATATATATATATATATATATATATATATATCCAGTTTGAATATTGTGTACTTTTATAGTGCATGTCTATATGTTCCATCTGAGTATAGTGCTTCTGTAAAGCTTTAATATTGTTATTTCTCTACGGTCTCATCAGCTGACTCTGCTGAAGAGGATTTGCCGAACTGCAGTTTCCTGTTTATGTCAGTTCTTCCTGTGGTACAAGTTATGTCTTGCTGTTTGGTTAGTTAATGCATAAAGAGCCAGCTAATGATAAACCGTGATGTCTGAAGATGTCATCAAAGTCTCTTTTCCCAATCACGTGGATTCTTGAATTGACTGGATTTCACCGGCCAAGATTCATCAAACAATGGTAAATGTGACCACACCTTTAATGTGGGATTATTTTTTATGATTTTTTTTTCTTCTACCAGGTGAAAATTGTTAGATTTATTTTAAAAGTAAGCACACTCTACTCAACAAGCCAAATGATTTGAGATGTCCCAAAAGTTTATTATTTAATTCCAATTTTTTTAGTAATAGTTATAGTGAAGTTTACTAAATATAATTTTAAGCATACAAAAGCATGCAATGAATAAAGTGAGCCGATCTTGCAGTAATGAGTTTTACCACTGGTGCACAAGTCCATGACCCATGCTTCTGAAAAGCACTCCCTATGCTGGAGCTGACATTGAGAGTGGAAGGCTCTACATTATAAGTTCAGCTCTTCTGCCAGGCCTGCTGCTGAGAAGGCCCCTTGAGAGCCCCACAGCAGTTAGGAGACATCAGACAACATTCATAATTAATGACAGAGATAGTGATGCGGCTTGCGGCATGTTTTTGTGTCTAAGTTGTGCCCTCGTGCACTCCATTTGTAATAAATGAATAGTGAACGCATTTCCTCCTGCTGTCTTTCCCTCTGTATGTTCCTCTCTCTTTCCCCTTCTGCTGCATGCTATAAATTAGCTGGGAAGTTATGAGAACAGAATATGACATTAGGCCATCTTTTCTTCACAGAGTTTTTAACTTTATGCAAGTGAAGTGTAATTATGGGTCACGGTAGAACTCCAGCAATGGGTTGGGCATTAGTTTAGTTGCCCTGTATTCTCCATGCAACCTCGTTTTGTTTTAGTCATCTTGATCTCTTTTTAGTTTTCCATCTTGTAGCAAAACATCTTTTTGTATTTGTTTTTGTTACCAGAGTGCAATCTTCACTAATTTTCTGTAAAGCTGCTTTGACGCACTATGTATTGGGAAAAGTGCTGTACAAAAAGCTTGACAAAAAGCTGTCAGAGTTTGCTTATAAAGACTCTTAGTCAAAAAGTCTACTTTGTTGAATTTTATTTGAGCACAGTAAAATAATCCTCAAACATGCTTTACGGTCTAGCATAAGTTTAATTTAATCTATTTATGTGGGCTTCCTGGTATATCATAATTTGTATTACTATTTCATTTTTATATATAATTGCATTTATTTAAAAAAAGATTATATATTGCAGTATTTTTTTTTTTAATATACCAGTCAGCTATTATTGTCATTTTGATTTGAAGTAGTTAATGTAAAACATTAAGAAAAGAAGAAAAATAATACTTTTTTAAATTTATATGCACAAATATATAAATTCAATGTAATAAACTGAAATATCTCCTCTATTTTTATATATACATTTTAATCCATGTACATTTTTGAGGGGAAACAAATAGTTGAATCAGAGTTTTGACTCGATTCATTGACTCATTCTTGATTTATGGCTGTTTGAACTTTTACAGAATTCTGCTACTTAGTTACTTAAAGAGGCAAGGTTTTTAGGAAAGTTGATGACCAAATAATAAGTGCATAAAAATAATTAAATTGTCCACGGTGTTTCTTAATTTGATATATTCAGTACAAATTGCACATATTGTGAGTATTCAATATTATAGTCCTATAGGTACGTGACCGCTGCAGGTTCAGATAAGGCTAGAGCTGAGGTGTTATCCCTCATAGGCTGCTGTGAAGAAATGCATTCAGATTTAAATCCTTCTTTACAAACAAAGCTAAATGATGAGCACATAAATGTATCCTGCTTTCTTTCTCTCATTCTCTGGATCTTTCCCTCATTTTTTGACACATTGATTCATAAAGTGTTGCGCATCGTTGTGGCTTGAACGTTTTTCTGTACGAGTCGTGTCACTTCAGCCTGCCATAAGAGAGACACTTCAAAGCCAAAAGCTCCAGAATGCTGACGTGTACAATCTCCCAAGTTCTGACATCCTCCTTCAGCCCCTGTTTCTGTATCTCACGATCTGTCTGTCTCATTTCTGCTTCCTTCATCTTCTCCATCTCTTTCTCTGTTCGCCCTCAGTTATGCGGGGCTGTCAGGGCACATCTGTGTGAGACAGAGAGCGAACAAGAACGAGAGAAAGAAACACTGTTCGAGCAAGATAGAGATTCTTGGAAAACATGACTAATGTGTTGCCAGACTCATCAGATTTACCTGAAACAGAGGAACAGATTGTCACTTGAAGAGAACAACAGCAACCATTTCATACAGCTACTAAACTATAACAAAAAAGTCCCAGTTGGTTTTCTGGAGATGATCGTTCCATGTGGACATTTGGACCAGAGAGTAATGCACCAAAATGAATTTAATATGATTTTTAATTGTTTTTAACTTTCTAATGTTTGGAATAACTAAACAAATTCTAGTCTTATAACATTTTAAAAGATATTACATAATAGATAATAAAATGACTTTTGGCTAATATAAGAATGTTTAAGCCTATAAAGTGGTGCAATGATATTAACATATTATTCCATTACTTTTTCTGCTAGGCACAAGAGTCACTGATATGCAACGATACAAATTCTTCATTCACGAAAGAAAGCTATCATAAAAAACATGTTGACATACTTTGGCAGCTTCTAGTTTGGCAGCGGTTGAACATGATGCCATGGTGCCAAGAACGGGCAGAAAAAGAGTTTTTAAATTTGACTGTTGAACTCCGCCGAGGAATAAGTTGTTACACTGAGGTGTTTTTCAGGGTGTTTGGCTGATGCTTTGTGAGAGTGAAACCAGCCGTTGACTCATCAGCAGCGTCTCTGCAGTCTCACAAAGTGCCCTACAAACCTCTGCCTTCGCTCTTCCTCCCTGTAGAGCCGACAAATTAGGATAACTGTTCCTTTAGGCCTAGTTAACTAAAATGTCCCTTGCAATTTGCTATCTGAGCAGGTCTGCCTCAGTTTTCCTGACTTATTCATAGCTCGATCATAAATACACGACTAGTAGAAGCAGATTTGTGTATGAAGCGGTTTAAAAGAAAGGACTAAATCTAGTCTCAGTTGTGTCTCAACTGTCAAAGCAAACGCTCACCAGAGATGAGAAAAGGAAGCCACAGAGAGACTTCAGACAGACTACCTCAGCTCCACCGGAGCTAGACGAAGCTGATGGCCTAGCCAAATGCCTGCTTTGTGTGACAACAATACTGGGGATTTGGATCCGTCTGAAATATGCTTTCTCTCTGTTTCTCTGCAAGCCCAGGTCTCTATCTCTCTCTCTCTGTCACCTCTTTGTTCATTCATCTCATGCTGTTTGTGAGATGACGTGATAAAGTCTAGGCTGTCATAACACCTTAATTTGCCCCTTCATTAGTTCTTTCCAGTAAGAATAGGCTAAACAGAAGGAAGTTATGTTTTGCTTTCTTTGTCAAAATTGCTTTCTTTGCGTTAGAAATTGCGTCATGAGAGCGAGATTAAGAAATGGGCAAAGATGAAAGATTGACTAACAGCTAATTGCCGTTCTTCACATATAATAAAATTTTCTTGATATATGTAGGTAAATTTGAGCTTAATTCAGTTGCTATCCGATTACAGGAGGTTCTGATATTAATGCCCATGTATAATCAACTCTTCCCACCTTAACGAAGCCTCAAAACACTCACGCCTAAACCTTTATACACCTTCACGTTTGTTAAACTGTGGCACCAGCATTACTTTTGCTGTGGTTTGGTAGCAATTTGTACAACGAAACAGAAAAATCAATGTTTAGAGGAAAAGATTAAAGTCAGGTTAGATGGCCAAACAAGATCTGTCATAATGTTTCTTTCTTGCAAAACACAGCGGCTGCTTTTACACTTTCTCATCTTTATCTTTATCTCTAATGTGCATGCACTGGAATGTTGTTAAGGAGGGTAAGAAGACAGGGACTGTCCCACACCTTATTGAAACGTCTCTCTGCTCTGCAGAATTACAAATGTTTAAATGTGGTTAATGGTTTCCAGCCATAAAAAAGCCCCATAAAGTTAAAAACCAATAAATGTCTCTCAGATGATAGTAAACTGTCTTTTCTTCCTCTCCTTTCATGCCTGAGGGAATTTTATGAATTATAAATGTTTTTATTTGTTGTTGTTCTGCAGCAACATTAGGGAGATTTGCAAGTGTGTACGTGTGTGTGTGTGTGTGTGTTTGTCCCATTTATTGGAGGCTGTCTTGGGTAAGAGAGACACTTGGCTTTGGACTCATAGAGTGGCTCTGCACAGTGTCGGAAACCAGACAGCCACTCAAGATAGACGCTGCTGTGTGAGTCTTTTCTTTCTCATTCAATAAGTGGAATTCGACTCGTCACTTTCTTACACGCACTCAAACACCGAAGGTCGCGCTATTTTTTTTCCTCCTTGCCTCTCATGAATTAAATAAGGGCTGGCAATAATATATAATATTGTACATTGTAATTAAGTACATATGTTGACTGATTAATTCAAATTTGATTATACATTATCAAATGAGCATATAAGTAATCAAATTTGCATTCAAATACAGCATTCCTGTTGCTCAAACAGTAAACGCATGGTGCTAGTATGAGAATTCTATTCACTTTAATTTTTGTAAATTCTCTTATGGTTAAATTCAAATTTTAGTTATCAATTTAGAACTATATTCTACAGTACAGTAATATTTCTGTCACAATTTCAAGTTAAACTGTACTTTTACTGTACTGTTGCAATGTAAGTCACTTTGGATAAAAGTATCTGCCAAATTCATACAAGTAAAATGAATCCGTTAATCAAAAAATTGAGAAAATTAAGAAAATGTGTGAATGCATTATCCACGTCCAAAGACAATGTGGAAATCTTTGATTAGTAATTAAAAATTTGGCCTTAAAAATGCACATTCATTTTTTTTGACAGTGAAGTCCATCATTAGCCTAAAGTCAACAGCAATGCATTTTGCAATTAAATATGTCCGACTGTCTGAGGCAGACTTGGTACCCAGAATGTTTTAAGTTAGGCTAAACGTAGCTCAGTATTGAATTCTGTTCCATGTTGTTCCAGATCATCTAGTTGAATGGAGAAATATGTCCATGGTGAACGGTCTTGGTGTAGTGTGGTGACTGGACTCACAAACACATGAAGGTGACCCTTCAAGCTCTAATGTAGGAAAATTATTTATATCAGAACTTGCATATACGGGCCATAAAGCATAATTAATTACATTTTATGGCATTATTTTTTAGTTTAATAGTAATAACACTAAATTAATACATTAAATGGACAGGGCTAATTGAAATGAGGCATTAAAACTGTAACAGAGTGGCTGAGACTGATCCTCCAAATATAACACTTATAAATCATGCAAAGTTTGGCAGTGTGCATGCCTGGAAACTCACCAAAGCTAAAAATCCACTTCAAAGTACCCAACCTGTCGATTTAGATGATTTTCTTATTTCAATTATTTTCCATATTCCTAAGCAAGAGAATCCATTTTTGTAATTATTCTTTTCTTACATAAATTTTGGATTATTATCTTGTCAGAAACAAGTGCATGGGCAAGAATAAGTGTCTGTATGTAATAAATCTTCTTTGCTTTTAGCAGTGTGTGTTTGCATTCTTGCGTGTTTTGTTTGCTTTATCTCTGTCAATCTGGTAAAAGGACTGGAGACAAAGTGTCGCGTCAGGCTTTAGGAGGGGTGCTGAAACCAGTTGTCTGTGTTTATAGCTGCTCTGTTATCTTTGATAGATAGAGGCTTGCAGACATCATGTCTCATCTGCCTGTGCTTTCTAGTTCTGGGGGTCTGTGTGTGTATATGTGTGTGTTTGTGTGTGGGACGGTTGTTACTTGTTAGGACTTTGTGGAGTAAAGCCTGGAATTGTTCCACAAGAGGTCAAAATCAGGGCATATAAACTAGAGTGAGGCGTCTTCATTCTGTTCCTCCAGCTGTCTATTCCCCTTTTCCTCTTCTTATTCATCTATTTTTTGACTTGTCTTGTTTCATCCCCATCCAGCCCATGTTTGTGTATTGTTTGGCCCTTTCCTGGCTCTTCTGAAGAAGAGTGGCTCAACTCAGCGTGATTTCAGAAAGGCTGTTTCTTCTCTCATTTCACTGAATTGTGGTACGTTGATGATGTTTCTCTGAGTGCTTTGATGACTCTGTGGTTTCTGATGGTTGCTTGTTGAAGGAGGCTACTAAATGGTTAAAAAAAAGATTTGTTTCAAGGAGATGACATTTTTTTTTCAGTAGTATGATGTAATATTTTGAGAGCTAATATAAAGTACTCCGTAAAAGCTTGTTAGATTTTTTCACAAAAAAAATGCTTCTCACTTTTAATCTCACTGGGTTGTTATAATTAATGTCAAAATAAATGTTAATAATGATAAGATTAAATATTAAATATATAAAACATACAAATTTTGAAAAATCTAACACAATGCATAATGTTGTATGTACAGCAAAAAAAGAAAATACATTTTTGATTATTTTTACATAAAAAAACATGATTTAGTAATAGGCTATTTTCTGTCCTGTTCTTGGCCCCTCATCAGAACGCTCTGTTTGAAAAGGCATGGCAGATTGTCGACTCTGAAGTAAACGCCCACTGCTGTGATTGGCTAAGACTTGTGTATGTTTGACAGTCTACATCCTTCACAGATGAAAGCTGCTGTGATTTAGGTTTAAAATGCAAAAATACTTCAATCAAATGATCGGTTTAACAGACTAGGCAATAGTGGTCGTGTAATAAAAACTGTTAATCAAAATTTCGACATTACTGTCAGATCCAATCTAATCGGCATTGTGTCTTTTTGTAAACGAAACTGCTGTAAAATAAAGTGAACCAAAGACCAAGTTCTTACAGACGCAATCTGGTACTTTATGAAATATGGTTCATCCTCTTTTTCTCAATGTTGGGTTTAGAAGGAAGGCGATACAAAGTTTATCTACAACTTGGCACTGCACAGCGTCTTGTTGTCTTCAGAAGTAATCTTTATTGTTTGGTTTCTGCACGAATAGGTGGGCGGGGCTAAACAGTGATGTAGTAGAAGTAGGCGTCGATCTTCTTGTGCGGAGGCGGTGTTTAGCCACACTATTACAGTACGTCATAAAGTGGCACATATCACAACCTGTCGTTTTGGTAGTCTTACTTTAATATAAACCGTTTAGACTAACAAGAAAATTGAGTTCTGAAACATACAGTATATTTTTATAATACAATGACCTCTTATATATCAAAAGATCAAGGGAATTTTGGTTTCTCAGTTCATGACCGAGTTAAATAATATTCACAAAAAGAAAATTCTAAAACTGTTTTGGCCAATGTTTATAATTAGTTTCATGTTCTGGACAATATAAAAAAGTATACTAGTTTTGTAGCACTTTTTTTTTTGCAATAAAAATAAGGGAAACTGCTGATTTTGAGAAGAATACTGCAATTGCTGAGAATAATGAAGTGCTTTAAAGAAACAGTGCACTTAAAGAAAATCTGATTTTTTTTGTGCTAGATGAAAGGAAAAATAATCTTAAAATCCCCAAAATAACTTAACTATTAATATCAGCTGAAAATATCCAATAGGAAAAAAAATGACAAAGACTTTTATTTAGTTTAATCTGACAATTTTTTTATTCGAATGTGATAATCTTAAACACCTGGCTGACATATTATTCTATCAGCACGGCCCCTGGGAAATCAGTAGACCACCCACTGTCATGTAAATGGATGTCATGTCAGCCTTAAATGCTCTTATTCACTTATCTATGTGGCAGTGTGTATTAACACGTGTGTGTGTGAGTGGTTTGTTTAGCTTTGTTGGTCCTGATGATTTTGTGGAATAAAAAAGAATAGACTTATTTTCAGTTTCAGAATCTGATAGAGCTATATTGGACAAGGGAGATCATAAACTCTGATTTACAGGAGCTCTGCGCACTTAAATATGTACGAGAAAATGCATGACAAGAACAAAACTGGGGGTAAATGGGGAAAAAAATTAATTGGATGTAGAGATTTGGTATTGTGTTTTTGTTTAGTTGACAAGCTGACCATGTATGATAAATGTGCCATACCTTCCCCTCTCTCTCTCTCTCTCTCTCATCCCATTGCTAATAGACAACCTAGTGGATATAGGAATGAGTGTGAAATCTCACACTCATCCAGGCCATCCCATACACCCAGAACAAATTCTGAAACATGGACAACCCTATGAGCCTATTTGTATGACCATCACATAAAAAGGTCCAAGTCCTTAGTCTGGGCCGTGGAAAATAATTAAAGGTTCTCTTTTGAACTGCACCTTCACTTCCCAATTCCTTTTCTTCCTTTTCTGCAATATCTCTGTCAGTCCCTTTTTTCTTGTACCGGTCACTTCTTCACCAGCAGGTCTACTGTTATTAACAGAACTGTGTTCACCTTGTTGCAGAACAACCACATCATTTCAATTTGTTTACACATAATGTGTTATTTCTCTTAAAATAACTTGAATACCTAAGATTTAACAAACCTATAATTCATTCAAATATATTGAAATAAATTTTCTAAAGTGCCTAAATGCCAAAATCATTACATTGACAATCCT
The DNA here is from genome assembly GCA_027564155.1 of Gymnocypris eckloni scoliostomus. Classification (NCBI taxonomy): domain Eukaryota; kingdom Metazoa; phylum Chordata; class Actinopteri; order Cypriniformes; family Cyprinidae; genus Gymnocypris; species Gymnocypris eckloni. Next base: position 26,782,559 of record CM050413.1, on the reverse strand, counting down.
AAAACTGAACACACTATTGTATTTTTGGGCTGACTGATATTTTTGTGTTGCTGTTTTCTCTAGCTCCCTCTCTTTCTATACAATAAATCCATGTGAATATCTGCTTGCTAAATGTATTAATGTAACTTTCCAATCAATAATGATGTCCTTTAGCACAGTATTATGACTGATGATGATAATGTACAGGTGCTAGCAGTTTAATACTCCACTAGGTTAATAAAGACAAAACTACAGTAGCATATTACAGATGAAACTGACCTGCACTTGAAGCCCTGGTAATTAAATTGAATTAAATTAAATTAAAATGTTGGTAATTTAGTTACATTTCACTTTCTTCTGGCCGTTCCTTCTCCTTCCTCGAGTCCCGCGCATCGACTCTGTTCAAAACCGTTTGACGGAGGCAAGAAACAGACTTAAAACGTGATTTATTATGGAATGCCACAATCGGAAATGATCACTTTGGCACATTGGGAAGGCAAATTTTTTTTAAATAAAATACATGCCAGGGGACAAATCAGCTGCCAGGCCACCGGGAAACGTCCCGGTTCTCCCAATGGCCAGTCTGTGCCTGGATATAGGGTCAGACTGCCTCTAGTGCAGTGTGTAGTGTATTAATTAAAGCTGCTCTTTGACCTCATCTGGACTCAGCGGGGCTGCATAAGCCTCAGGCATCGATTCAACCTACAGATGATTGGCTATGAAGCTCAGCCAAGAATTCCCATGATAGCGAATGAATAAAAAATGCAGCAAGAATCACTTTTCATTTTTTCTCATTTTCATTCCTCCTTAAATGAAAAGGTAATTTTGCATGTCATTGTGGCAGAGCTTGAAAGGACACCATGGGCCCATAATTGGATGTGATCTGTGAATTGTATGGTGGGTTTTATGTGAGATACGACAGCTGGATTAAGGGGATAAGAAGAAGGACAGAATGATGGTAAGACAGAGGTGGAGGGAGACCAGGACATGTCCTTGCACCCTCCTAAAGCAGTCAGATGACAACAAAGCCCTTTAATTCAGTGTGAAATTGGGTTCGAGTCTAGATGTATGCATGCAGTGGATTTTATGTCCTTCATTAGAATGTACACACATTTTCTGTCACAGTAGGGGTTTGCCATTGTCATTTGTTATTGTTCCTATACTGAGCTAATGGTATTCTGGATCCATTTTCATTAAGAGATTATTTAGGATATTTATTAATTCACTTTTCTCATGGGAGCTGTTGGCCGGTCTCTATGATGTAGGTGATTTCAGGGTTTAATTCTCCTTGTGGGGACATTTGGCTGACAAAAGCTGACCCAAACACATGCAGACAGCCAGGAGAGATCTGTGTGAAGGCGGTTTGCACAGTTGCAGCACCACAGGAGAGGAAATTCAATCGGCCAATCATGAATCCAGCTGAGCCCCCACTGCGTCCGACCGTCACCTCAGCCCATCCCTCCCACACCCGCTCTCTTTCTCCTTTTTCCTGTACCTGGTAGTAGGGGTCATGTCACAGACACTGGGTAACCTCGACTGTGCTGAAATTGTGGACTAAAAAGAGCCAAACCAACAAAAAAGTCTATTCAACAGAAATCCATCGTCCTTGAACGATAAATGAATGACAAGCTCCACAAAAGAGAGAAACTACCTTTCTTGAATTCAACTCTTTATCTCACTCAGCCATTTTTCCTCTATCCTTGTTTTTGCTCTTGATAAATTCAGTTTGTTGAAATGTATTTTCAACGGATTTGTTCTCAGGCTCCTGACGTTCTTTTAGCGTGGCATGAATAGAAGCGTTCTATATTCTGTGAGTATTCTGTTGGTTAGTGACTTATTACGAGAGGCAGCAGAAGCAATATTAACTTTAGTGAAATGAGTGGAGGGTTGTAAAACCCAAATCTTCCTTTCCTCTTATGTTGGGAGGCACTGATATAAAAAATGTCGTCGATACCAATATAGGCAACAATTATTTTTATTTAATGGCTGATTAAAGATAAGTGGACAATATTACAACTACAAATTTTATTTCAATAATAAAAGAATAAAAGGCTAAAAACTGAAATCAATCATTTTAAATGTTAAATGTACATTATATGGTTGTGATGGATAAATTGACTGTGTGAGGAAATGTATATTTATTTTGAGATTTGCTGAAGATTGCATTGTTTGTTTTAAGATTGCATGTTTTAAAGGTTTAAAATAGATGAACGATTATTTGTCACCTTTTGTTGTGCTTGGCTTGCATTCACCAGTCTACGTTGTTTGATTTTCATGAGTGTTTTCGATTCATTCCTGATCAATTCTTTTAATTGACAATAGAGAGTGAGGGTCAATGTCAGTAACAATCTTTACTTTGCCGTGTTCTTGCCGATCCAGTCATTAAGTCCCGCCTGACCCTTTTGTGCTGGGCTGAATTGATTTCACAATGCTTTTGTTTTCACAGAAAAGGATGCAGTGTGCTTCCAATGGTTTTGATGCTAGCAAGCGTAAGAAATGTACTCATTTCTTAATTAAATTTTGGCAATTTGCATTACTAAATCATTTATATGATGTTGTTTTTTTCTAGACCTGCAAAAAGACAAAATGAGCTGCTTCTATTATGCTGTTGAATATTTGATGATGGAATAAAAAAAACAAGTGAATGTGTCACTGGCACATTTTCTCATTCCTCTTTTTCTAATTTCCACCTTATAATTGTTTTAATTAGGCTGTAAGGTTCTGCTGTTTTGAGAATTATAGAAGTTATGCCTTTTCAAAATATACAATAGTCAAGCAAATACTATATGATGTATGGCAGGTATAATTTTGAGGGAATATCATATTTTAAAAAAACATTCCAAGTGAGGCTGTTGTCATAAGCCTATCGAGATCCCAAACACAACCGATTATAGACGTCTTAATGCACATTCACTTCCAGGGAGTGACTGAACTGAACTAGGGGTCTTTTTGTGCAAGGTTGTTGCCGTTATAATGCGCTGTGGTACATTGTGTTTGCATCCATTTGCTCTTTTCTCTATTCATGTATTGCATGTCAGCTGCTGGTTATAGGTGTTTTGCACCGCTGTCTGCCCTCGGGAAGCAGAAATTGACCAGCGTGTCCTATTGGACTTTACGACAATCTTCTCACTGTGTTAATGCGGTGTTAATGTGCCTCTTCACTGGAGCCTTAAGAGAATAGGATGTCTCCAGGAGGGGATATTATGTGATAGCCTGATAAAATAGGAGGATGAAAGGTTAAAGAATATCAAGGTTTGTTTTAGACTCGCGGCATGTGGAGGCCTCACTCTGGTTTTTGTGTGTTTATGTTTTTATATAAGAGCCCATGTCTAGGTTCTATTTTACATTTATTTGCAGTTAACCGTGTCTTTTTATCCGTTCTTTGCTGTTGCCCCTTGTCACATTCATGCCACTTTATAGGACCTCTGTGAAACCGCAATGATCTCAAGGGAGGTAAAAGATATGGTGCCTTCCTCTGAAACTTTATCTGCTTATGTGGCCACTGGACAGAGTTACTTGACAAAAATGACACTTTATACACTTTACACTTTTTTATGTTAGTACTGCCAATTATTATTACTGTTATTATTTACCTTGCCTGAAAATGTGCATGCAAATAGGTCCATCCTCTATTATCAATAGTATAGTAGCACAGGACACATTCAAATGTTTTAGACAGAAGGAGAGTCAGGTCACAAGTCACTTACAAAAACATGTGGACTTTTTTGCTATATAGTAAAACGTTAATGACAATATAAGTGATAATCAAATAAGAAATAAGTGTATTAGTAGAAAAATTCTAGATATTCTACTGCACTTATTTTTGTATTTCTTTATCAGTTATATTGTCATTTATGTCTTACTATATTGTATAAAAGTTGGAGGATGGAATAAAATGTAGTGTTCTTTCATCAAAACATCACAATTGAACAAAATTATGGTATTTGTTTTTGGGGGGTTAATTGACAATCCGGTTTTTGTTGCTTTTTTATGGATGTTAAAGATAGAAAGTGATATTGAAAAATGGGAAAAATTATTGTCACTTAAAAGATATCCCCAAGAAATGACCATAATTGTGTTTAATTGTGATGTGAAATCATTTTATTCCATCCTCTGTAAAACATGGGGACTACATTATAGTAAAACATAAATCAAAATATAAGTGATATCAAACTAAGAAATAAAAGTGTACTAGTAGAAATCCCCACACAATGATGAACCGTTCACAAATATCAGTGATATTTTTATGTACTCTTTATTTTTGTATCAATGAAAAGAGATGCATTGTTATTGTATTACAGTCAGCTTTATGTTGGTAAATGCAGCGAATCCACAAATCGGTTGCAAACTCTGCTTGAGCAAATCCTTTACCCTCATGCAAAAAACCTGATAGTTTGGATTCATAGATGTTGCCTGAGAAAATTCACTAAGTGCACCAAACCTTTAGAATGTTGGCCGTGTGTGTGTGTGTGTGTTTGTGACCCCTAAAATACACACAATTGCAACCAATGACCTTTCTTTCCGTTGCTCCATCTCTCTGTCTTTCCCTCAAGCACACTTACTATTTCTCTGGCCTCTGAGTCACTGCAGCACTCTTTCAATTTTCAGTTCACTTTCTCCTCTGACGGACTCCAGCTGTGAGGTTCATCAAAACTGACAATCAACACACCTCTGTGCCTCCTGTTCACTTTCTTTTCTTATTTACTCTTACTACTCGGTGAAGTTTTGCCAACTATGAGCATAACCATCAAATTAACCACCCACAATGCCTTTTTCTAGTCAAAGGCTTGTGTTAGGGGCACCAGAGCATTAAGGCCTGAGGTTTTGATCAAATAAATCTCCTGTGTAATTCTTACGTATGTCTGTATTATCATGTATGTTTGCACTGTCCATACTTACTTTTGCGCTGGAAGCTCCTGTCGCCAAGTACAATTCCTTGTGTGTGTAAACATATTTGGTAATAAAGCTCTTTGTGACTTCTAAAAGTTAAGAGAATAAAATTAAAATCGATTTTTAAATGTCAGTTTTTGGTATTAACTAATATGAAGCCTTGTGTTCATTTTATTGGACAGTGGTAATGTAACACTATCTTACCGTATCTACAGTCTTTCAGATTTTAGAGTAATATGTCTGTTTGCACTGAAGTTAAAATATTTTACTAAATTATCACAGACAATTAGAACATATTTGACGTGAAATATTAAGCTGTGTGTAGAGTAGAATGTTGGACCAATGGGAAGTGTGAAGCTGCAAAAAAAATGAATACCAATAACAGAATCCATTTCCTGTCGCGGCTGGGTAGGACAGAAATCAGATTTACATGGAAGAGATCACTTTTATTGCTTGACTCTTTATCACTTCACGGCTGGTTAGGAGACCGTGTTATGGCAGTATCATAATACTTAGAAGTGAATGAGCAACTCTCGGCTTGTATTGATAGTCTTTAAAGGCTTCATTCCTTGCTAATAGAAATATGACCAGGCCAGGACTTTACACTGTAATTTCTCCTAAATATCTCTCATTATTGTTTCTGTCATTCTCAAGATCGCTGTTTATATCAAGATTAAAGATAAGTGGAAATTTATAGCATGTAATTAATTTTAACAGTTTTTTTTCATATATAAATATGACTCATTTCTGTTTAACAGTACCTATAAATTCTTTAACTATTGAAATGAAGGTTACACATTGTTTTGATTGTCCACTTTAGACATTCTACTAACTATAAGTACTTTTATAACTACATGTCAACTAATTATCATTAATTCTACTGACTCTCAGAGTAGACTGTTAGAGTAGGTTTAGGGTTAGTAGAATAAATTAACATGTTTTTTCAAAGTTTCTCATAGTCAGTATGTTGTATGTTGTGAACCCATCAAAATAAAGTGTTAGAAGATATTAAGCATATACTCTACTAATGTAGTTGCAAGTGTTAGTAGAATGTCTAAAGTGGACTATCAAAATAAAGTATTACCAAAATGAAATATGTTTGCGTAATCAGGCACTTACACGTATTTATTATTTGATTTACACAATAGCAAGACAATTAACAGGGCGTCTAACTGGATAGAAAGTTAGTCATGGCTTATATAACAATGACTCGTTTTTAATAATTACTATAACTACTTAACTAATGATCATTTTTGTTGTTGTTGAAGATATGTGGAAGTTTAGAAAGTGATTTTGAAGACATAGAAATGCATTTTAAAAATCCCCAAAAATCACCATTTTGTTAAATTGTAATTTAAAACATGTGCAGTTAATACATTTATTCCAAAATTGTGGACTTTTATACAATATAGTAAGACACAAATGATCATATAGGTGAAAATGAAATAAGTGTACTAGAAATCACCCACACAATGTTGAGTGGTTCACAAATTTCAGCAATGCTTTTATGTACTTATTATGTTTGTAACAATAAAAGAAACAATATAATTGAGCCATTTGCATTATTGTACAGTTGTCAGCCTCATCATTGAAGGCACATTTTCTTAAATTGAACGATTTGTCTCCTGATCTGAGCTTAACAATATTAGATCTGCTGTGTAGGAAGTTATTGTTGTCATGGTTACAATGAATAACATCACAATTTTTATCAACCCTTAACCCTTCCGAACAATACTTGTTCGGAAAACCTAACTCCATATTTCCAAATGGGACTTAAACCTATAACAGTTCTCAGGGATTAGGAAAGACTTGGCGACAAGGCATGGCAGGCCTATCATTAACCGACAGAGACGTGTCTGTCTGCCGCTTGCTCTCTGCTCTGTCAATACCCACACTTAACGGTGAAAACAGATGTTGTTCTTCCATTCCTCCTCCCACGTTGAGTGTCACCTGCATCTTAACAAGCTGTTTGTCGCTAGTGCTGCAGGGGATATCTGGTGATGTTCATTAGCTGCCTCTGAGTCTTGTTCACACCTGGATTCTTCGTCACCACTGTTTCTCCCCGCGACAAACAAGAGAAGCGAAGCCTCAGCACAGGCAACACAGGGCTTCTCGGCTAATTTCGGTCTTGGCAATCTCAAAATAGAAGTGATTGGCAAAGATTGCCAACATAAGAGACCTCAAGTTCGTCCAAGCCTGAGATTACTTGGAATGTACATCCTTAACACAGTTACAGCTGCCTACTCACTGGCTATGACTGTGTGCATGTGTGTGCTTATATATTATGTGTACATCTTATGCAAATATATTATTGTTTCTTTAGTATTTTACAAATTAAAAGTAATTGGTTATGTGTGCGTATATACAACACCATTCAAAAGTTTGTAGTCAGTAAGATTTTTCATGTTTTTTGGGGAGAAAAAAGTGTCTTAACTATGCTCACCAAGGCTGCATTTATTTAGTTAAAATACAGCAAAAACATTAATACTTTAAAATATAATTACTCTTTAAAATATGTTTTCTCTTTTAATGTATTTTAAAATGTAATTTATTCCTTTGATGGCAAAGCTGAATTTTCAGCAGCCATAACTCCAGTCTTCAGTGTCACATGATCCTTCAGAAATCATTTTAATGTGCTGATTTAGTGATTATTAATTTTATTAGTATTTAATGTTGTTGTGGAAACCATGATACATTTTTTTCAGGATTCTTTGAATAGAAAGTTTAAAAAACATTTTATTTGAAATATAAATAGTTTGTAACATTATGAATATATTTTCTGTCTGGCATTTAGACCATGTATCTTTAGTTTAATGTATTTAATATGGTATTATTAAAAGAAAATAATTCACAATTGCTTGCCTTTTTTGCTCATTAACGTTTTGTTCGTTATCTCTTTTGGTGCCTATTCACTGCACATGGCCTAATACTTAACAATTCAGCATATTGCTATACACTCTTGGTTGAATATACCCATTCATCATACAGCAGAAGGCTCGTAGCAGCTCTTATATTAAATTGTTACTTTATAGCTCTAACTTTGTGCTTGATGTGTGTCTGTTGCATCCAGCTGAACAGCAGTAATCATGATAGACTACATACAGAAATGTACAAGTCACAGTGCTTAGAACACGTGCCCTCAAAACAAATTTAAATGTAAATTCAAATTTAAGCATAGTGACCTCAAATGTACTCTGGGGCTTTAAAGGTGACCGATTCTTATTAACCCCTGTAAATCAGGTTAAAAAATTACATTATAATAACAACATCATAAATTACTTCTTATAACTTTACCTCTGGCCTTAAACTCCCCTTCTGTCTAAAGGATTTAAATATGTATTACTGCTGTACGAAGAGGTTCAGCTGATACTTAAAGTCTTGATTTTCAGGCTGTTGTGATTTGTTTTGATCTTTCATTATGTTCTATTGAGGTCCTCTCAGAACCACTTTTGTCATCGTTCATATCCTCCTTCAACTGTTCTTGTTCTCCCTTTTATCTTTATTTCTCCATTCACTCATCTGACAAGGGCTTTTGAAGCTGGGTCATGAGAGCACATAATAATGGCATTATGATTCACTGATCTTCTACTGAAGCAAACGGCCCCTCCTTCCCTGAGCAAGCCACTTTTTAAAACCAACAGCGCCGATGACGATTAGCCTGGCTCTGTCCTGGCTAATGAGCTCCTTGTTAAAGTTTAATGTCAGTGTTCCACTGCAGTCAAGAATTTTAAGCGCCTCTCTTCTGGGGAAATGAGCCACGTTGGGGTGTTGTTCCAGAGCATGCTGATGATGCTGTTAGTTTCGCACTTACAACCATGTCCCAGTTCTTTGGCCTGAGGGCCGGAGCTCAGAGGATTATTATGAATGCTTAGAAACTGTTCATCTTAAACTGTGTGTTTAGCACATTACGCCTCTTACTTATTATAAGTCAGCGGTTCTTCTTTGTTTTTCTTTTGAAGTGAGGGTTTGTAAAGGCTTACAAGATTGGATATGCAGGGAAGATTTCTCAGTCAGATTTTTTTGGGATGGTTCTCCCAAAAATGTAATTAAATCTTTCTAACAAAGATGATATTCTGAAGACTTTCAGCTGTTTGCTCATACAATGAATGGCATCTAAGCAACATTGCATAGCTTCCACATAATGCAAACAAAACACTTTTTTGGGGGGGGTCTTTTTCTTTAAGGACTGTCTACCCTAAGAGTTTAAAGTCTGCTACTCTGATATGTTTAATCTCTCTCATTCTCCACAAAACGAGGCTTGAGCTATTTAGTGCGGAAATAATGTTTGCAGTCAAAGAGTGGATTTTAATTTAGGCCATTGTGACATTTGAAGCACCCGCTGGGTAGAAATATGCCATATAGAACTGTAATGTTTATTTGACTCTGTGAAAATTTCAGTAAAAAAGTATATTTTGACAGAAGGGGGGGGTAGGTTTCACCCAAGTGAAGATGTCTAACAAATCAATGAATAATCTATCATCTACCACGCAATCGCTGTTCTTGTAAATGAATAAACTATGTGCCCTTTTCTCCATCTCTCAGTGATCATGCAGGATTGAGGGAGACTGAATCCTGTTGGTGAACCTGGTCTGAAGATCTGCATGATCTTCTGGACGTAAAGTTCCACAAAAGTTGCAGACGAGATCAAGGAAGACTGGAAGACAAGCGAAGAAGTGAACGAAGGAAGGAAGGGGTTGGATGGACTGGCTGAAGGGGGAAACTGAAGGGCTGGATGCAAGCCTTTATTCACTCTAGAAGTTCCCAGGTTCCTCAGAGATGGCCTCCAATTTCAATGACATTGTCAAGCAGGGCTATGTCCGCATGCGGAGCAGGAAACTGGGGGTGAGTAAAAATGATTAGCTTTTAGTGCACTTGATGGGCGGCTCGGTCTTATGCTGGTTAACTCGTGTTGGCATTGAGACTTCAGTTCCAGGATTGTCATAGTTTTGGTTTTAAATTATTTTTTTTAGTTGGCCAGTTTTAGTTTAATTTTGTTGAATGAATGAATTATATTTGTTTATTTCAGAGTTTTCTAGTTTCAGGTTATTTTGTTTTTATATTTATATTCTAATTTAGATTATTTAATTTTTAGTAATTGAAGTAGGATTTACTATTTTCACAAATAAATACAAAGAAATGGCTAGCAACACATTGAATAAATTATATAACTTTGAAGTAGAAACACTGATATGGTATTATGTTGTAAAACACTCCAATAATCCTTGTTTTATTCAACTTAAAATTGTCCCGTTTATTATTTTAATTAGCTTTATTATAGACATATAATTTAGTTTTTCAACTGGAGCCAAGCATTTGTGTTGGTTTGGTTGCATTTACTTGACAGTAAGAAATGACAGCATTGCTGTATGTGGCATCAGAACGTCCAAGTATAATACATGTTGTTTAACATTTAATCCAGATCGGACTAGACGTTTTACACAACATATTACCTCCATTTTACTGCATAATTGTATGTTTTTGAAGAGATTGAGCAAATTGTTCCCTTGGAAGAGTCTCATGAAGCAGTGATGGTGCAGGACGTGGAGGGACTACATTCATCCTACTAATTTAACCTCACCTCTGGCCCAGAGACCTCATTACAGCTTTACAATCTTCCTCTGACAGGAGATTCAGTCTCGTCTTCTCTGTTGTCCCAGTTAGTTGTACTGAAATATGTTTTCCCTTTGTATAAAAAATTTTTTCTTTACTTTCTTTTTGTCATTATACTTGTCATTTTTCATTAGCGTGTATGTCTTTGCTTTATTTGCATTACAGTCACTTTCCATTACACATTTTCTTGCTCTGCATATGCATTTATGATTACAAGCATATGCTTTTAAACTATTTCACTGCTGAAATCAATCTGGATCAGCCGGCTGCATTGATGTTTCGAAATGTCTAAGAAGTTCCAGTATTACCGTGTCTAGTGACTTTCTGAGTGCCTCTCGAGCTCATGCACGGGTCGATGGCTGGATTATGTAGTCAGCAGGATTGTGGTTACTGTGGCAGCAGCGGGGTTGTGACATATGGTCCCCCTGGGGAATGCAGTGCTAAATAATCTAAGAGGAGTTTTTATTTTCTCCCATTCTCCTTTTTTTCATCACTCTTTATTTCTCCTCTTCCTTCATTTTCTAATTTCTCTCTCTTCTTGTTCCTTTTGCATGGACACATCTTGTGTCCGTATGTGTGCTTGTCTTTGTCTCTCTGTTTTGCTCTCCTGTGCTGTGCAAACTCAAAACGGGCACTGTTCCTCCGTCATTGTTTAACAAATGGCTTCCCTAATTGTAAGTCAATTTTCTTCGTCTATTTAATATTATGCTAGTGCACGTAATGCAAGCACAATATCATAAATCTCTGCTTATGCACAGCTAATACTATTTACATCCATGCTGCTGCCTCTGCTCTGATTTGGCAGCAGCAGTGAGTGCGTGGCGGCATTTGTGTCTGAGCTGTGACAAAGCCCTATGCTTCTCTCTCTCTCTTGCTTTTTCTGGATGTAGAGGAACTAGCCTCCACAGACTGGAGGAAAGATTGTGTTTTACTAATCCATTTTCATTGGTTAAAAGCTCCCACATAACAGCATTTTCGTTGTATTGTCCATCTGAGAGTTGAATTGACTGCGGGTGGCAAATATTTTGCAAGACTTTGACCACCCAGGTTTATTTAGTCGTTGCTGTGTTTGTTAAAGAAGGGTTTGGTCAATGAGATCTTAGTCAGTCATATTTGACCTTAGTTGTAGCTTTCTCTCTGAGCTGGAACTTACTGACTGATGCTTCTAGATTCTGCACACAAATGCATTAATAAATGTATGCAAGTGCGCTCACACACATCCATGCATTGTAAGGGATAGTTCACACAAATAAATTAAAATAGTCATTTATTCACACTGATGTCATTCTATGATAGTTTTTTTATTCTGTGAAACGCAAATAGGGGTAGTTTGAAGAATGTTGGTAAACAAAGAATGTTGGTTACCATTGACTATCATTTGTAAAAAAAAACACTGAGGCATTTCTCAAAATATCTTTAATGTTCCAAAGAAGAAAGAAAGTCATAAAGGATTAAAACAACATGAGGGTCAAACAAATTTTTGGGGTTGACCGACATGTGTTTTTCAGGGCTGAGGCCGATACTGATTATTACAGATCAAGTAGATCGATAACAGATATTTTGAACCGATATATATATATGTCTGGTGTAAAAATGTATGTCAAAATTAAGAATAAGGGCTATGACTAGGGTTGGGTACCGAAACCCGGTACCAATAAGGCACCGGTACCTATGTAACCGGTATGTACTAGAACTGAATCAGAACGCAGATTTCGTGCCTCATTTCGGTGCCATGCCTGAGTGATCGGTTGAAATATTTGTCTTTTGTTTCTACGAAACGGACGTAAGAAGCATCATCACCGGCACCACGCGTGAAAAAATTATTTCCCGACTGAGAAAATGCACATTAACTCAATTCGGAAAGCTCTAATAATAGAAGTCCAACAAATCTTTGTAGTAACGCGAGTGTGCTGTTTTCACATTCAGACTTAAAAGCACAACTCGGGGAATGAGAGCATCCGAGGAGCGCGTGAATGCAGTGATTACACTTCCTCTGACGACCTTCCATTAACTAGCTAAGCTACCTCTACTCCATAGGCTACTAATACATTGATTAGCAATGGATTATTACTATTCTTAATTATTATGAAAATACCACAGATGGCTTGAATAACACAGATAAATTATACATAGTCGTAGTCGAGTGTTTATTGTATTTATTTTATCATTCACAACGTTTATATCTTCTGTTTACTTATCCATATCCCTGGAGCATCATGAGTTCTGCTACTTCTGTGACTGGATCTGTGGATTGTCTGTGCGAGGGAGCGCCCTCTGGCGTCCAGTATGAATGAAAAAGACATCACCCCCCGGTTTCATAGACCAGGCTTGAATCTAGTGCTAGACTAAAATGTAACTCTTAGCTGTTTTAACTGAAATAAACTTGCACTGACTAATCCTAAAATATATCAATGCCTTTGTTTTGTCTCAAGATGCACCCCAGTAATGTTTTTTTTTTTTTTTGCATGTTTATAAAAATTGCTTAAATGTCCTAATTGAACTATGATCTAATCCTGGTTTAGTCTAAGCCCTGTCTGTGAAACCGGGCCCATGTGTTTAGTGTTAATGGCCAATCCAATTATTAATTGGTCTTTTTTTTTTATATATAAGTATCGATTTAGGCACCGGTACCATTTTAAAAGTATCGATTTGGCCCAACTATTGAAACCCAAACCCAAACGATACCCAACCCTAGCTATGACAAAAACTTTCTTTAAATGCTTTTAAATTATTTTATCGGCAAACCGGGTTTGAAAATTATCATAAAAATACTTAATAATCAGATAATCGGTCGACCCCTATAAACTATTTCTAAAAATCATATGGTATTTCAATAAAAATAAAGTAATTTGCAGTCTTGGTGGTATGGAATGGTGGAATTTAATATCTCTGCTGGAGGACTGTGAAAATGTATATTTCTGAATATTTATAGCTTTGTATAGTTTCCAAAAAAATTATAAGCAGCACAACTGATTTCAAAACTGCTAATAAGATGATATGTTCAGCTTTTCCATCACAGGAATAAATTACATTTTAAAATGTATTAAAACAGTTATTTTAAATTGTAACAATGTTTTTATCTTTTTTTATTAGTTACCATAGCATTAAATGAATTATCATTTGTAGACGTTCCTTTAGCTCGAACAGTAGAATGGGGCACTATCAAGGCCAAGGTCATGGGTTTGATTCCAATTCATAAAATGTATACCTTGAATACGAAGCAAATCACTTTGGATAAAAGCATCTGACAAATGCCTACATGTAAATGTAATTATTGGCTTGTCGGATATAATTTTATGTTGTTGCATCAAAATATTATGGTTAATTGTACACTGTGGTGCCACCTGCTTTCTTTGCCTTTATACATGTTGCCATCTAGCAGCTGGAGTCTCGTCGGCCTTTCGTCACACTGTTCCGGACCACTGTCTCTATGTCCCTTCCCCCGCCCTTCCTCTTTCCGATCTCTTCACCTTACTCACCAAGCTCCATGTGCACCTCTAGGGATGCTAATTAGCCAGACTGTATTCCTCTCTATTTCTTTCTCCCTTTCTTACTGTCTATCTCTGCGGCCCACTTAGGGACCAAGAGCCCCAATCAGACTAATCAGAGCGCTGTTTAGCATTCTGCTCGGGTTCCAGCAGCCCCGTACTGCTGGCCTCGCTGCCATGCTGGAATTACCCTAATTGCTCCTCAGCTACTGCCAGCCCTTTTGAGTGCATTTGTAATCGTAAGCAGCCCAACACCAGGCATCACAATTATGAAACAACCCAAGACATTAGATGGGGTGCAGACAATAAAGGCCAAAATCAAACGGACATACATTGCAATACTATTTTTGCTATGCATCTCTGAGGGACAAAGTAAAGATGAAAAGCTACGATGATGCAGTAGTGCTGTGACGCAAACAGACAGGTCCTGAATTTTAGAACAGTTTCATAAAATCCCCAAAAGGTTTCAGTGGACAGTCAGCTGACATTTTAAATGTAGTCTTGCCTAAGAGGAAGTGGTTTAATTTTAGCTTTAAGCATAGCAACTGTTGTTACAATGGTGTCGTTATTCCTTTGACCATTCTAGGACGCCGGGCTGAGTTCTGTCAGATCTCAGGGGAAGAGCAGATGAGGGATGAACAGCAGACAAAAATGCAGAAATGGATTTATACCAGGGGCAAACAGACTCATTATATGCCTATTATCTTTTGAAATGTTGACACATTCTGCCTCTGTTTTATCTCCTTTTTTCATCCAATAACTAAAGCTTTTCACTGCTTCAGTTTAAACTCTGAATTTTCCTTGTGCCTCTCTAAGCTATTATGGTTTCCTTCCTTCTATTCATCTAGAAGGATATTATTCTATTCCTCCTTCCTCTGTCTATCCTCTTGAACATCCCTGCGTATATTATTATTTATTAAGTCCACAGTACACTGTCCTGCACATTTTATTTGATAGCACAATATATTCTTCCTTATTTTTTAATAATATTATTCCTTATTTATTTGTTCTACCTATATTTATGTATATTGTCTTGTGTTGTTACATTCTTTGCACTGTCCATTGAGCGGACCTGACCTGACTTACATTTCACTACTGATTATATTCTGTATAATGGAGTATGTGACGAATAAAACCTTGAATCTTCTCTTATAATCAGCTGCAGTAAGCACTTGAGATAAGTGTTGTGTAGTTCTCTATGCATTATTCCCCCAACACATTTGCTTTGACTGCTATGATGATTATTCTTCATAGAGAGGTTTGAGGGTTTCAGCATGTTTTCATATAGAGAACAAGACCATTTGAAGGTAGCTGCCCATTTTTATACAAAGTACCAATATAGTGTGAGAAATTTGACCCTGAAACTAAATTTGCATGGTTACCATGGTTTCTGCCAAAAAAAACATGGTTACTTCAGTTATTGTTACTAATTGAGCAAAATGACACCAAATCTGACTATTATTGTAGCTGTGGTAATATTCAGTAATGTGGTATGATTTAGAGAGTGATTCATTGCTTTCATACAGCAGCTAAAAGCAATAAATTAATGTCAATTACCATGACCATGTTGATAGTCTTTGCTCTGACAATAACCCTAGATCCAAAAGAAGCCAACGCAGGATTAGAATACAAACAAGTACAGTCATACAAACTGTATATTAATCTCTTATGCTCACCAAGGCTGCATTTGTTTGATCAAAAATAGTTAAAACAGTAATATTGTGAAATATTATAATTCAAATAAATTGTTTTCTATTTTAATATACTTAAATGTAATTTATTTCAGTGATGGATTTTCAGCAGTCATTACTGAAGTCTTCAGTGTCACACGAGCCTTCATAAATCATTCTAATATGCTGCTCAAGAGACATTTTTATCGTATTATTATTGTAACAGTTGTGCTGCTTAATATTTTTGTGGAAACTGATTTATTGTTTGAAGGAAAAGCTGATGGGAAATACATTTGTTACAAAATATTTTTATTTAAAAAATGCTGCTGTTCCTATGACCTCCATATTCATAAACGTAATACATCCTTGCTGTATTAAATGAATCATTTATTAAAACATTCTTACTCCCCAACTTTGTAACAGTAGTGTAGGAACTTCAAACAGTTTACTTTCTTTCAAAAACAACAAGTTAAACAACAAGATGGTGCCGCAGATGGTAGCTTCAGTGCTTTTCTCTTCAGTGTGTGTAATGTTTTTGTTTGTTTTTCCTGTTTTTTGTTTCTCAAACACAATCAGTTTTACCAGGGATGAACTGCTGAACATTTGGCAGAACACACCACAAAATGTTTTACCGGATTTTTATTATTCGGACGTTTTGCTGGACATTGTAGTTGGTTGAGCCGTAGCTCTGGTCAAACGCTTCAGGACGCGCAGACGGGGAAACAACGCCATTGCCTAGCATCCATCTGGAAAATCTCCGCTCTCTACCCAACAAAACGGACAAACTGCTTCTGCTCTCCCGGACAAACAAGGATTTTTCAAACTCACAGAAACCTGGCTGAATGATGCCATACCGGACAGCGTGCTACATCTACCTAACTCCAAGCTGATCAGATCCAATCAACAGGGAAATCGTGCGGCAGCGTTACGTGCTTTTACATCAATGTAAAAATAAAATTGAAGATGTGCAGTTTAGATCTAGAAATGCTCTTCATCAACTGCCAGCCATTCTATTCGCCGTGGGAGATTTGTTCGTTCATTCTCGTGAGTGTCTACATTCCTCCGCAAGTGCACGTGAGCTCAGCTTTACAGAAACTCGCTGATCAGATCACGAACACAGAACAAAAACACCCAGACTCTGTTTTAATAATTATCGGGGACTTTAATAAAGCAAATCTCTCCCGTGAACTGCCAAAATACTTACAGCATGTTACATCTCCCACAAGAGACAGTAATATGTTGGATCACTGTTATACAGCGATAAAGGATGCATATCACTCTGTCCCACGAGCAGCTTTATCTGATCACTGTTTGGTTCATCTCATACCGACCTACAGGCAGAAATTTAAATCTGCTTAACCTATATTAAGAACTGTTAAAAGATGGACTAATGAAGCAGAGCAAGACTTAAAAGCTTGTTTTGACCTTACTGATTGGTCGGTTTTTGAAGGTGCTGCAAACGATCTGGACGAGCTCACAGAGACTGTTACATCTTATGTCAGTTTCTGAGGATATGTGCATTCCTACCAGGACTCGTTTAACCTACAACAACGACAAACCATGGTTCACTGCAAAACTCAGACAGCTCCATCAGGCCAAAGAAGATGCTTTTCCGAAAGGGGATATAGTCTTGCATAAACAGGCCAAATACACACTGGAAAAGGAGATCAGAGTGGCAAAGAGGAATTATTCTGGCAAGCTAAGGAACAAATTATCTTCCAGTAATTCTGCTTCAGTGTGGAAAGGTATGAAAAACATCACTAATTACAAGACACTAATTTCCAATCTGGAGAATCAACAACTGGCAAATGATTTTTACTGTAGTTTTGAAAAAACACCCCATACCCGCCCTGAACACCTCTCCATACAACCATTAACACCTTCAGCAACCCCCCTCTCCCCCACACCTGCACTGAAAATAAGTGAAGATGACATACACCAGATCTTCAGAGAGAACAAAAGAAGGAAAGCACCAGGACCAGACAGTGTGACACCGTCTGTCTGAAACCCTGTGCTGGCCCCCATCTTCACATAGATCTTCAACAGATCACTGGAACTGTGCGAAGTCCCCTCATGATTTAAACGCTCCACCATCATCCCCGTCCCAAAGAAACCCAAAATTACTGGACTTAATGACTACAGACCTGTGGCTCTAACGTCTGTGGTCATGAAGTCATTTGAAAGACTGGTTTTGGCTTATCTGAAGGACACCACTGGACCCCCTGCAGTTTACCTTCAGAGCAAGGGACTGCACTTCATCCTGCAGCATCTGGACAAACCAGGGTCTTATGTGAGGATCCTGTTTGTAGACTTCAGCTCAGCTTTTCACAATCATCCCGGACACCGTTCAGAATAAACTGACACAGCTCTCCATCCCCACCTCCGTCTGTCAGTGAATCACCAGCTTCCCGACAGACAGGCAGCAGGTAGTGAGGCTGGGGAAATTCTCATCCAGCACCCGTACGATCAGCACTGGAGCTCCTCAGGGCTGTGTTCTCCCCCCACTACTCTTCTCCCTGTACTCGAACTGCACAACTAAAGAGCCCTCTGTCAAGCTCCTGAAGTTTGCAGACGACACCACACTGATCGGCATCAGTCCAGATCTTTCACCTATAGACAACATTTGGCACATCATTAAACGAAAAATACGTCAAAGACTACCATGAACTCTTCAGCAGCTGAAAACCTATATCAGGCAAAAATTAGACCAAATTCCAACATCAAAACTCCAAAAACTCATAACCTCGATGCCCAGACATCTTCAAACTGTTTTGAAAAGGAGATGCTACACCATGGTAAACATGCCCCGTCCCAACTATTTTGAGACCAACTATTTTGTAGCAGGCATCAAATTTGAAATCCGCTCATTTTGTGCATAAAATTATACAATTTCGAAGTTTAAACATTTGTTATTTTATATGTGTTGTATTGTGAATAAAATATTGGCTCATGTGATTTTGAAATAATTTTAGTTATTTTATTCAAATTTAAAAAACATCCCAACATTTGCAGAATTCAGGTTGTACTTTTTGATGACAGTGGTGGCTAATACCAGGTTAATTGTTAACCAAGTTCAATTTAACTGTATAAACTACACTATTTCAATGCAAATTGTTTATCACTGTACTTCTTTAGAAAGGCAATGACACAAGGATGGATCGTCTTTGGTTTGTGTGTATATGCATATGCAGTTGTGTATTAATGTTGCTTAGACAGATATACAAACAGTAAAGCAACAGTGAGAAAGGGCACGTCTCACCCCCACACACACACACACAGTCGTCGCTCTCTGCTGATGCTGTTGCACAGTCTGTTTACAGAGGATTAGTGGAACCTCAGGGGACAATATGATGCAAACAAGGGATCAATCTTTTACCTACTGTGAATGGAAAACCATGCAGCTAACTTTCTCCTTTTCTCCGTAAGATGGATCCAAACATTCGAGTGGCAATGACATTAAGGTCAGCTTAGATGATAAAAAACAAAAGCTCATCAGCTCAGTTCAGCTTTCTATCAGTCATCTCAGCAGGAAACTGGACACGCTGTAAGTTGCATGAAACTTCCGAAGGTACGATTTTATCTTTGGGCTCCTTTTATTACAAATCACCTATTGATATGTTCATTCATGGGCAATATGGTTAAAAGTGTGTAGACTCTCTTGTTAAACCTCTCTGTCGTATTTTAGGTGCAATGCAGGCCTGTCATTATACAAGTCTGATGACTAATGTAACGTTTATGACTGTGTGAGTCAGAATGTAACTTTATTTAAAAACGCTGTCTGAACACCAGGGAATTTGATAAGAATCTAAATACACCGATTTAATTCTCTCTAAAGGGTTATTGAGACAAAAAACACAAATAGGACAAAGGAAGGTGTAAATCTGAACTGTCGAACCTATACATCAGACTGTGCTAAAGGGTCATAATGGTTGTTGAATAGAGGATGTTGAAATAATGTTGCTCAGAACAATTTCCAGTGATGATAGAGAGCGGGACTGGCCTTGGCTGGAGCACTTGCCTAAATGGACGGGGGTTACCGTGGCAACTGTAGGATTTGTCGTTGAAGGACATCAGAGGTATATAAACAGAAAATAGCTTTTATGGCAGCAGGGTCGACTGAGGGAGAGAGAGTGTTTACAAATGATGAAGACAGATCACAACTGCTGTAGGTTTAATTAGAAGCTTTCATGTTGTGCAAATAGCACATTTGTCCAGCAGGAATGACTTGTTTTAGCTTTGGAAGGAAATGTTCTTCTAAGCCAGTGTTTTTCTTGTTTACCCTTGTTTATTTGCAGTGAAGCATAGGTCACTGTGCCACACACACACAGCATCATTATATATTATCCTGTCTCTCTCCGTGTAGAACAAGCGGACACAAAAATGTCAAATCAATGACAAAATTAAATATTTGTTTTAGTGGTTTAACCAGACATTTGTCAAAGAATCCTAAAAAAAGATTTCTACAGAAATATTAAGCAGCACAATTGTTTTTATCACTGATGATGATAAATGTTTCTTGAGCACCAAATCGGTATATTAGAATGATTTTTGAAGGAACATATGACACTGAAGACTACAGTTATAGCTGCGTTGCCATCACATAAATAAATTAAGTTTTAAAATATAGAATTTTCCACAATATTACGGTTTAATATTTCACAATATTTTACTGTTTTTTTTAATCAAATATATGTAGCCTTGGTGAGTATAATAGACATTAAATATAATTCAAACTTACCTCAACTGTTTCAGTTGATATTTACATGTACAAGTTAATTTTTACATATTTTTACATTTAGATTGTTTGCCTTTATCTAACTCTCTGACATTTAATATTTAACAACGTTAATCATTTAAAACACCGTTAAAAGGAATCTTAAGCAAATCCTAAACTGAATATTCATTTTTCATGCTGTACGTCGCTGTTTTGATGCTTAAATCCAATTTTAGATAAAATGTTGATATTAGTAGTGTCAGCATTAATCTTCTATTTTTTTTTTTGCCATTATAAACTGAATGGCTTATCAATGCACTCCTATTTTGTACCATACTGTGAATCCTAAAAAAGTTACTTAAGTTATTCAATTGATTTACTCCCTAAGGCCAATTTCTGCTTATGTTGAGTGTTATGTTTGGACCCTATGTGATTATGTGCACGTGTTCCAGATCTATCGGCGCTGCTGGCTGGTGTTTAAGAAGTCGTCCAGTAAAGGACCTCGCAGACTGGAAAAATACCCAGATGAGAAGTCGGCCTACATCAGAGCCTGTCCTAAGGTACACTTCTCACTGCAACCGTTCAGTTGAGGTCTAATCTAAGCCCTGCAAATGTCACAGGAGAAATGAAACGTTCAAGGAAAACATTCAAGTGTCACTTCAGTTCTCCAATTATACTAACAGCCACATAGAGCACATTCATAGTGCGAGAGCTGGCGGGTGAGATTACGAGACCGGCAGTGTAAACACAATTTTTTTTTTATAAAAGTATCCATGCACACTCTCACGATTCGCTCTAACTTTGCTGACTCACTGTCCTCTGGTTTCTGTGTGTTTATCGCTCTCATTTGCCTTTCTTTACTGCATTCTGCTGCTCCCACAACCCGCTATAGGTCGTGAAAGATAAATTAGATGATTAAGAGAGCACAAGTGCCTTTCCAAATGATGCAAATGAAGCCTTTCTGAATAACTAGGCTCTGTCACTACTTCGGAGTTGCATTGGTTTCCTTTTACACACAGGTGACAGAGATTAGTAATGTGAAGAACATCACAAGATTGCCTCGTGACACAAAGCGGCAAGCCGTGGCCATCGTCTTTATTGATGACACCTCTCGAACCTTCACCTGTGAATCAGGTACATTATCTTTTTCTAAGGCTTGTTTAGCATTTCGGTCTATACGGTCTAATGACATGCTGCTCTCTGGCACATTTACAAACCGCAACTCCTAGTGTATGTTTTATTCATAGAGCATTTTTGTAGAAAGAACGTGTCCATTCATTGACATCATTGAATCTTCCTGTTCTCACAGAGCTGGAGGCTGAAGAGTGGTTTAAGACCTTGTCTATCGAGTGCCTGGGGATGCGTCTTAATGACATCAGTCTTGGAGAGCCAGACCTCCTGGCAGCTGGAGTTCAGTGTGAACACACAGGTACAGTAAGATAATAAAGCCATTTGTACTATTGCTTACCTGTGAGCTGGATTCCCGTAGCTTGTTTTATATCAAGAGTACGGCTTTAGATTTATTGCATACTTTAGTGACAATATTGTATCACTTCTACACTGTAGAAAACATTCTGTTAAATTTCCATAAAAACAACTGTGGTTGCCAGAAATTCACTGTGAAAATATGATGACAGTGTTTCAGGAATATTGATGCTGGTATATTTTACAACTTACAACTGTATATTTCATTAAGTGATATGATGCAATGATCTACTTGAAAATGTAACACTAACCCCCCTAATGTATATTTCTGATAACAAAAATAAGAATAAAGTGGAATATTGGTGATTCTGGAGCACAAAAGCAGTCTTAAGTCGCTGGGGAATATTTGTAGCAATAGCCAACAATACATTGTATGGGTCAAAATTATCCATTTTTATTTTATGCCAAAAATCATTAGAATATTAAGTAAAGATCATATCCCATTAATATTTTTTTTTAATTTCCTACTGTAAATATATAAAAACTTAATTTTTAAATAGTAATATGCATTTCTAAGGACTTAATTTGAAATTAATCCATTTAAAATATAATATTAAAATTAAATTATAAAAAAAAAATTGCACCCTCAGATTGTATATGTCCCTATCCTATTTCTAACAAAGCATACATAATTGGAAAGCTTATTTATTCATTTTAGTTTTTTATAGTCTAGAATCTAGTGACTAAACTGTTAACCGAATACCTGTTTTTTCACTATCAGTCTCAATTTGTTTTCATACAGAGCGCTTTAACGTGTTCCTGTTGCCCTGTCCTAATCTGGACATCTACGGGGAGTGTATGATGCAGATCACGCATGAAAACATCTACCTGTGGGACATTCACAACCCTCGCACCAAGCTAGTAACCTGGCCGCTTTGCTCGCTTAGACGCTATGGACGGGATGCTACGCGCTTCACCTTCGAGGCTGGCAGGTAAAACATGTTTAAGATATCATTCATTTCAAGCCAGCATGACATTTCAAAAGATCTTGTGAGATATTTATTCAATTCAGTCTGGTCATGTATATGTAGGAGAAACATGGAAGCAGAGGAGGAAGCCATTGAACTGTGGACCTCTTAAAAGGATTTATTGAGTGGATTACAAGGAGTTCAGAGGCAGATTAGGTGTTCTTATCTCCCTCACTGCTTTGATCAAATAATAAATGAAGATTCACATCGCCAGCTGGATGCCCTTTGAGAGAAGTTTAGGAGGAAGTTCGAGTCTAGTGTAACACTGCCCCCTAGTGGCTATTATAATATAACACACAAAGCATGTGTAACGGGTTCTTTCTTTGCAGTTCATCACTTTGCTTTGCTTTTATAGTCTATTGTTATGTTGTTTGCTATTTTGTTAGGATGTGTGACAGTGGGGAGGGCCTGTACACTTTCCAGACACGGGAAGGAGAGCACATCTACCAAAGGGTTCATTCTTCCACTCTAGCTATAGCTGAGCAACACAAGAGAGTCCTCATGGAAATGGAAAAAAACAGCAAGGTAACCAAAGCATGCAGGGTGTTCAAAAGCCTGAGGCCACATTGAAGATCTAATTTAAAACATGACGTTTTGACACATTTAAAACGAAGACTTTCCACAAAAAAAATAGTCTTCTCAATGTCTATCTAGGTCATTGTAATAAGCAATTTTGCGAGACTGGCCTTGTGAATTCCTTTGTGTAAAATACTTTTTTGGAACGGTCTCAAATCGATTCAATTTTTTTCATGCTTGAAATAAATATGAACTGTAGTGTATAAGTCTTAATTTATTTGATCAAAAATGCAGTAAGACAGTAATACTGTGAAGTATTATTGGAATTTAAAAGAACTGTTTTCTAATAGGATATGTTTAAAATTGTATTTTTTTCCAATTAAAAACGCTGAATTTTCAGCAGCCATCAGTCTTCAGTGTCACGTGATTGCGTGAAAGAGCGTTTTATCATCAGTTGAAACCAGTTGTGCGGATTAATATTTTTATGCACATTTTTATTAAATTTGATTAATCCAAAGAATAGTGTTTATTTGAAATAAGAATTATGTCACTATGTAAAACTCCCCTAATCATCAATTTTTAAATACATTTAATGCATTCTTGTTGAATATATTTTACTTAAAAATAAAATAAATAAAAACACGTACTAACCCCATACTTTTGAATAGTAGTTTAATTTGTCATGACATTGTTTATGCTAAATAAAAGCATCATTCCCCAAGGTCTCAGACACCACTGTACATATATGCCCACACACACACACAGTGCTTATTAAAACAAAGCTTGAGAGTTTACAGTGCAAATCAACTGATTTTCTTTCTGTCATACAACTTTCAAAACACCAGAACCAAAGCCAGAATTTAGTTTTCCTATCAGCCTAATTGAAATTCTTTCCCATCTCTCTTCTTCTATCTCTCCCCAGCTTTTATCTAAGGGTTCAGAGGGGACATCCTACCCCTGCACCCCGACAGCAATCTTACCACGAAGTGCTTTCTGGCACCACATCACCGGATCACAGGCTGGAGTAGACACTGCCAACGGGGAGACTGAGCGGTGTATAGGTGTGCTGCATGTATTTCACAAACCACATTAACTGAATTTTAGTTTTAGTTGCAAGTAGCACTCCCAGGAAATGTGCTAAAAAACACAATATTGAACTCTTTATCAACAACCTTGTGACAGGTAGTCTTCAATGAAGCAACATAAAAGAACTGGGGAAATGTAAATGTTTGGGGGAAAAAAAATCTATTTTTTAAAACAACACCGTGTTCCACACAAAGTGACAAACATATGGACAACACCTAATTATCAAATCTGACTCAATGCAGATTATTCAAATGTTTACATAGTTACACTTTTTAATACATTTCCGTTTAAATGCATATAAGCGTTCAAATGTTTGGGGTCTGTAGGATTTGTTTTGGAAATAAATTATTACTACTTTTCAACAAGGAGGCATTGAATTAATCAAACGTGATCAAACGTTCAAAATATTTATATTTCAAATAAATAATGTTATTTAATGTTAAATTTTTATGCACCAAAGACTCCTGAAAAACATGCATCACAAACAGTTTCCCCCAAAATACTGAACAGGACAGCTGTTTTCAACATTGATAACAGGAATTTTCTTAAGCACTAAATCAGCATATTAAAATGATTTCTGAAGTATCATGTGACACTGAAGCCTGGACTAATGGCTGCTAAAAGAATCTGCTTTTCCATCACAAGAATAAGTGACATTTTAAAATATACTTACATGTAATAATCTTTTACAATATTACTGTTGTATTATATTTTTGATCAAATAAACCTTGGTGAGATTAATAAATTTTTTGGCAACTCCAAACATTTGAACAGTAGTGTAAATATTTGTTTCCATGTGTATAGAAAATGTCTAATGACTGTTGCACCAACAGACACCTACTACTCTCACTGACTGGGGAGAAAATGGATGATCCTATATCTATAAAAATGTTCAGTCGGGTGAAAACAAACTCCCAACCAATGCCAACAGGGGTAACACACTGATCCCACAACCTCCCACAGACTAGTTTGTTGGAGTTTGTGCAGTGTGAATTGGCCTTAAAAGAGACTGTGCTATTCCGACCTTCCCGTTAACGCCTCTCATCCTCATTCAGGTGACATCTATGGTGATACTCAACCAGGAGTGGACACTGACCTCTTCTCTAAACGCCTTGCTCCAGAACGACACTCAACCCTTCCTGTGGGCCACAGCTGCCCCCAACCCCCGACGCACTACCCCACATACCCCAGCGAGTGAGCAGCCTTAAGCAGCGATGAAACCTTCCAGTTTTTCACCTCTTGACCTCCCTCCACACTGCTCTCTGCCCTAAGTTTTTCCATCAGCTCTTCCTCGGCAAGGGAAGATCCATGCTGCCATGCTGCCTCAGTTCCCCAAGCCTGCCAGCGAAGCTGAGGGCTCTTTCTGTGGAATGAGGGAATGCACTGTGAAGCTTAAAGGGCTTCGATCGGAGCAGGGCTCACAGACCCTTAAAACAGACATGAGAGGTGTTGGAACTGGCTGAGTTGCCTTCACAACCATGCAATATGGTCACTCTTGCTGGGTTTCTGTGGAAGTAGAGACTGTACTGTCGGTTCTTCTCAATAGTTTATCTTATTCAAACTCTAATCTCATGCACACTCTTCAACCCTATGCATGTCCCCCAAGGTAAACAGTTTAGCTACAGAGGGGTTTCTTAGTCTCCTGTAGAAGCGCAACACAAGAGGGTGTCCTACAAACCACAGCGGACGGAGGAAGGGCTGTCGGAGTTTTCATCTTAAACACTTCTGCTCTTCAGATGCTTTAATCATAATTTGATTGCCACGTCTGTAAGACTTCACAAGTTCAGAGAAACCAGGAGCACTTTCTGAAAGTGGCATTTTGTATGGTTGTTTGTTTCTCCTTTTCCCTTTCTTTAAAGTGACTTACATGGACAGTTCTGATGTACAAAACTGTCCAGTCTCTGTCATGTTATGAAGAAAGCCATTTGGACAGAGATGAGGGTTAGACTCGCTCATGTGCTTTGTGCTCTTGTTGATCTTTTCAGAGAGACTGATTCACCATTTTATCTGGAAGATGTCATGAGGGGCATGATTATGATTATACCCAGCCGAGATGGTCTAAGGAATTATTTATTTATTTATTGAAGTTTGCCAACAAAGCACAAGACAGATTTCAGCGTATAGTAGTACGTTTCCTTTAGCAGCTCAGCAATCCTGTATGTAAAAGGGTTTATACTAGCACTATAAAAGAGAAAACCCTCTTAAATAAGGTGGTAGGCCTCACACGAGACTTGTTTTTGGTTTTGCTTGTCAACTATTTCCAGTAATTTCCATGAAATTAAGGGTATCATTATTGCTTTTATTTCTCAGCAGACATTTATATTATGTGGCTGCATCGTGTGTTTAATCTAATCCTGTGTTTCTCATGCTGTAACTCTGTTTAAGACCCTGTGTGTTGGAGCAGTTAGTACACATGTGCATAATGAGCTGGGTTGCTCATTGTAGTTTGATCAATCTGATCGACCAGCATGGTAAAGCTGGTTAACCAAGACAGTCCTGCTGGTTAAGCATTTTCAGCAGGGCCCTAATTGTTTACCCAACACTCCCTGTACTCTCTCTACTGCCCATACAAATACAAGTGTTATAAGGGCCAAAAATAAAATAAACACACTAATATGTCTGAATTAATTTGGTTGGATTCTCCGATTGAGCTACAGTTCTGAAGGTTTGACTACTTGTTGCTTTATTCATTTTATACATAATTAGTCATTCAGTGCTGGGATTTATTAACTCACGTCATGTGCGTATCATTAAAAGGGCTTGAGCGGAAGAAGAAAGTGGATTTCTTTCAGGTTTCCTTACAGACAGTTATAAAAATGTGTGAAAGTAGTTTGCATCAGTATATATTTCAACAGCTCTTCAAAGATAAGCACCTTTCATTTAAACTTTACTTTTTTACCATGTTTAATTTTCAGTCACTCTGTAATGTAGCCAAAATGTGCCCGTATAAATGAATGTACACTACCAGTCAAAAGTTTAGGGTTTCATTAAAAAAAATATATACTTTTAGCTGGGATTTATGAAATTGATCTAATGTGACCGCAAAGTAAAACATTCAGTTTTCCATCACATTAATATATTATACTTTATAATCTCGAAATAGAAAACGGTAGTAATATTTAAATTGTAATAATATTTCACCATATTAGTATTTTTACTGTATATTTGATCAAATAAATGCATCCTTGGTGAGGATAAGAGACTATTTTCAAAAACATTAAACAAATCTTACTGACCCAAACATTTGAATAGAGGTGTATGGAGTGATGTTTTCCTCCATGTCCTGTTTTGCAGATTGCACATTTGTTTTTATCAATTGTTTTGCAGTTCTTTCGATTGAAAATATACAGAAAAACTGAATTTTTATAGGCTGTTGCTAGGTAAAAAACTAATAACACACACCAGTAACATACAAAAAAAGACATCATTCCTATGATTTATTCTTCTTCTACCGCTAACTCATTAGTTTGCAGGAGATATAAGATCAATAGAAATTCTACTTTCATGTAATCACCCTGAAGCAAGTTATATATTGTAAATAAACCAGCCACCAAGTCCCTGGGTCTGAAACTATCACTTATTGACATTGTACTTAACAAAACAATCTGTTTAAATGATCAGAGGATGTTTTTCATCTTTACAAGACAGCAGCACTACTGTGAAGGTTAGGCTTAATGCCGATATGCGATAAGTGACAGACAAGTTTATACCATGAGGACTCAAATAATAAAGATCCTAATGGAAGTACATGAAGTCACGAGTGAAGAAGTGCTGAAAAGTTGTTTTGCTAAACAAAGTGCAGTGCTCTGTATGACCTGTAAACCCTGTGTTTGGGGGCTTTGCCAGTTCTTCAGTGCTTCAGTTTGCCCTCTGAGCATGTTACATGAGTAGGAACCCTTTGCATGAGTTTTAATTGCTAAATGACATGTGTTCTGTAGTATTTGTGGTCAAATATTTTGCAGGTTTTTTTTCAATAAAACCATTTGTTTTATAAAATTACATGTAAGAATGATCCTTTTATTACGATGTACACTGATCTTTTGTTTCTTTATTTTAAACTGTAAAGTCACAGAAGTAATTTATGTAATGAAATATTAAATTTCATACACAGCCAAGTTAACCATTTTACCAGCCACTCACCATTATTCATTCTTGTAAGCCAGAGTTATCATAATTGCATTTCTGGACATTTAGCCGACTATTACTCTTAGTACTCTCCCATATTAACGAAAATGCAGAGCCCATGGAGGATGGAGGCAATTAAGCATTAAGAACTCCTCCCTTTCTTTATAATGTTGTTTCTCCATCAGTTACTGCCAACCACATCAGCCAACAGCCTCTGTGTCAGGTAAAACTCTTCCTTTGTTCTTTCTTACCTCCAAGCGCATTCAATTCTTAGAGGTTTTGTTCCTGTGTGTATTCATGCGTCTTTTTTTATTTTGGGGGGACTTTGTTGTTTGTAAAATGTTATTCCATTGCAGATTTTGGCAAGTAGATGTTGTATTTTATAATCAGCACTGAGTCTAATTTTTAAAGCAGTATTAGTAATTGAATTGAATAGGCTATTGAAGAGAGCCATACATATTTACATTTTCAAGTATTTTCTTCCGCTTGTTAGTAGATTATTTTGAATGGCAATAAAGCAAATTCTTAATCACATAATACAACTAAAGTATATGTTTTAATAAGTATAGGATAATAATGCATTTTATGTTCATTTGTTTTTGACAATTGGGGGTAATAACATTTTGGGGTTTGGTTTTTTGCTGTTGTTGGCTGGAAGGACTTTTGAAATAAACTGTTTGGCGATGTGATATGGACATATAAAGCAGTCAAAACCTGGCAGGAACTGCCTTAGCCGTGTGCTTCCCTAAAAATGATCTTACACCTTTGTCCGTCAGCCAATTAGATTCAAGCATTCAAAAGATCCATAGTATAAAGAAGTGTCTAATTAATTTATGCAATCTGTTATATCATGCGTTGCATCCTAAAATGTACACGAATAAAGCCAATTACATGAATTTTGAATCAAAAACACATTTGTTTCTATTTCAGTTTGAACCTTCCTAAGCCCAGTTCACAGAACATGGCCGGCCCTGAAACCTCAACCAACGTGACAGTCCAGTTGGAAGTAAACTATTTAGCTTGGATACCAGAGAAAATAAATTGGACATCTATGGAGACCGTTGTCTGTGCATCTTCATCTGAAATGGTGGTCATCTGGATTATTTTCTCCATTGAGTTTGTTGTCATGTGTTTGGCACTCTTTGGATTGTGCTGTCTGCTTAGATCTAACCATGCTGTCCCTTTATTTGTCATGAATCTATTTTTATGTGATATCATCCAGATTTGTGTCAAGCCTGTTCTGAATTTTTGTACATTGACTGAACAAAAGAATGTATTTTTGCTTGTATTTCATGTTTATATCATGAGCATAATAGTTAACATTGGCTTCATGGTCTGTATCTCTGTGGAAAGATACATTATGATCAAATACCCTGTTTGGTACCGACTTCATCATTCCTGTAGGAACTTAGTTCTGATATGTTTGTTAGTTTGGGCAACACACTGTGGATATATGGTGATTAATGTGATTATTGCATTTAAAGTGGATGTGGAACTTGCATTTCTTCTAAATGTAATTATTTTTTTTGTACCTTATCCACTGGTTGTGTTTTGCTTTGTGGGCTCGTGGAAGGCACTGTCTCATTCGGTCGCAGTCACCCCTGATGAAAGAAAGAGGATTTTGATGATTCTGGCTCTTGTACTTTTCAATTACACTGTGTTGTTCCTGCCAAGCATTGCACAAAACATCATTTTTGCAGTGTCCTTTAAACATGGAATAAGTAGTTATGATTATTTACATTCAGTGTCAGGAATCATGATGTATTTGAATCCACTCGCTGACTCTTTGCTGTATATTTTCATTAGGAAGGATGCTCATAGCATGCTTAGATTCTTGTGTTGTAAGAAGCTACATGAAAATCCGGTGTAGCCCTTCAGTTCAGCAGCTGCTATGATAATTTCGATCCCTCTTAACTCAATGTGTATAAAGTTTAATGTTGGTCAAGTATCAAATACATTACAGAAAACTATTTATTGCATTTAACCAATGTTTTGCATTTAACCACTGAGTTCTCATCATTACTCACATTTGAAATGTAGCAATTTATGTCACTATCAGCATAATTAAGTTTCAAGAAATACTAGCCGAATATTATACTGATTGCATGATGATTTGATGAAAATACAGAGCGCATGGTGGATGGATCTGGTTAAGTGTTAGCAGCTCCTCCCTCTCTGTTGTTTCTTCATCAGTTACTTTCAACCATAATCAAGCAGCAGCTGTCAGGTAAACCGGTTTCTTTTGCTCTTTATGTTTGTAGAGTCAATGTGCATTGTCTAGAAAATTATTTATGAGGTTCAGAATATTCGTTTTATGATGTTTTATTGTGTAAAAATGTTACAATCAGATTATGTAATGATTTTACTTACTATATAAATGTATTTGTGTTTTAAATGTATTAACGGGGATGGGTTAAATGGAGAGCACAAACTCCAGGTGTTGGTTACCGTACTTGGCCACATGTCATCTCACTTGAACAGACTAAGGTATGTTAGGACATGTTTGAGCTTTATAAATTTAACTGATACATTTAATTAGCAGTTTACATTGCATTTTCTTATTCCTGTTATGAGGTATTATGAGTATTTGTGTGTGTTTAATGAAGCTCCTCTAATCGGTTTCACAAGTTGTCTTTTTCAGTAAGTTTTATTGAAATTATTATTGCATCTAACAATTATTTTCCATAACATATCTGCTCAAAGCTTCCTGCACATTCATGCACTGTACATTTCCATCATTGTCTCTTTCTGCCATTAAAGGGTTAGTTTGCCCTAAAATGAAAATCCTGTCATTAATTACTCACCTTCATGTCGTTCCAAACCCGTAAGACCTTCGTTCATCTTCTCAACACAAATTAAGATATTTTTGATGAAGTCGGAAAGCTATCTGACCCTCCATAGACAGCAACACAACTGAAATGTTCCCATGTTCAGAAACGTAGTAAATACTTAGGTAAAACCATGTGACATCAGTGGCTCAACTTCAGTTTTGCGATGCTACAAGAATACGCAAAGTATTTTTTTGCGCAAAGAAAACAAAAATAACTATTTATTCAACCATTCTTCTCCCCGAGTTACGTCTTCCGCCATTTTATCGAGTATCACAACGCATACGCATGTTTCCCCCGAGCGTAAACAATGTTTAATACGCAGATTACGTTAATGCACGTGCATTCTTGGACTTGTGTTAAAGATATAGTTCGCCAAAAAAATGTATCTGGCGCTTTTCCACTGCATGGTACGGCACGGTACGGTACAGTACGGTTCACTTTTGGGGGGTTCCCTATCGAGCTGTCACGAGACATCACGGAGATTTCTCCGTTATGGGAACTCCTTCCCTTCAACCTTTCCTGAAGTCCTATTGGCTCACGCCAGTCAAATGACTGGCCAATTGTCGCATAAAGCATGCAAATACGACGAGCTCGAGACAGTATAAATGCGATGCTCGCGACAATTATATCAGAATCTTTACTTCACCTTGAACTCGTGATGGCTTCAGTGTGTAAGATCTGGACCCATCGAACCGCTGGATCAGCATCTCCACTCGTCGCCTGCCTGGGCCTGGCCCACGCCAGGCGGCGCTGGACGAGTCCGACTGTGGACATTGCGCGGACCTGCCGGTCCGCGTGCTCCGGCCCGCCCGCGATGTGGTTCGCGGCCTGTTCGGGTGGGGCTCACTGCCGCCAGCGTGCCGCTGGTGAGCCCCTCTCCTGGCGGCGGAGCGCCCGTCTTGCCGTGCCGCCCGAACCCAACGGTCGCCCGCGTCGCGATCTCTTTCCCGAGGACTGTTTCCGCCCCCTTCCAATATTGAGGATTCGTAGCTTTTGGCCACGAGGAGGCGGCGAGGCCATGTCCATCTCGGCCTCGGAGAAGGACGGTTGGGCTGGATCGGAGCCCGAGCAGCTAGGCAGCTCAGAGCCTTCAGGCCTCCAGGAGGAGCTCATGAGGGTTCTATCGAAAGCTGTTCAGGAGTTGGAGCTCACCTGGAATCCTCCGGAGGAGCCTGTCAGGAGTAAGCTCGACTCGTGGTACTTCAGGTCCACACGCAAAGCTGACGCAAGGACATCGGTGCCTTTCTTCCCCGATGTTCACGAACAGCTCGTGAAGACGTGGTCTGCGCCCCAATCGGCGCGCGTCCATTCTAACACGCAGGCCATGTTCTCCCACGTGGATGGGGCGGAGGCCCACGGTTACGTGCGCTCTCCCCCCGTCGAGGAGACCGTTGCTGCACACCTGTGCCCTGCAGCAGCGAAGTCCCTAGGCCCGGACATCAGCCTGCCGTCGGCCGTGCAGAACCACCGCCCATCTCGCTAATAAGCGTATGCCTCTGATGGCGGCGGCATCAGCGTTGCACGCCATGGCAGTGCTGCAGGTGTTCCAGGCCAAACTCCTGCAAGCGGCGGAGGGCGGAGTCCTCACTCCTGAGGCGGACGAAGGATCTGCGCGCTGCAACGGACTTCGCGTTGATGGCGGACGAAGCGGCGGCCCAGTCTGTGGGTAAGGCCATGGGCTTTATGGTCTTCAGAGGCACCTCTGGCTAAATTTAGCTGACCTCAAGGATGCCGATCGAAGGTGCTCCTAAACGCTCCTATATCTCCCTCCGGCGTCTTCGGTGATGCCGTGGAGACCATAACCGGCGATTCGCTGAGACTCAAAAGCGAAAGCGATGAGTCACGTGATGCCTGACGCGCCCCCAGCAACAGACTGCTAGATCCAGATCTTCGTCAGCGCATGGCTCTGCCCAGCGGAGAGATTTTCCCAGGCCTGCCCAGGCTGGGGCTACTGCTACTCCTCGACAGGAGCCAGGCGTCCGGAGGAAGGTGTGGGGCTCCGGCAGGAAGCGCCAAGGTCAGCGGAGAAGCCCGCGACGCGACTCGCCCGCCCCGGCTGCTAAGCCGTCTTCCTGACGATCGGAGGAGGGAGGAGAGCGCGAGCAGCCCAGCTCGCCCAAAGCGCCCAAAGTTCAGCTGCTCAAATGTGTGTGTGTTGAGTGTCCATTCAATAAAATGCATACTTTCTCACAAAAGAGCTTTCTCCTCCTCACTCAATAAATGCGGTTCCCCTTGCCCGCCTCAGTGCAGTGCAGGTCCGCATCCAACACAGGTTATAGCCCGGCGCACCCAGCGACCGAGCAGCTAAAGCCGCTGCGTCAGTTCATAAGCATGGAAGGTTATTCCGGGAATCTCGCGTTGGCTACTCAACGTGATAGGCGGGGATATACTCTTCAATTCAGGCGCAGACCACCCCGTTTCAATGGCGTGGTGCAGTCTCTAACATCGCCTCGAAATGCCCAGGCTCTGAGGCAAGAGATTGGCTGTCTGCTCGAGAAATGAGCAGTAGAGCGAGTCCCACCACACGAGCTGGAGAGCGGGTTTTACAGCCGCTACTTGCCGTGGTACCCAAGAGGGATGGGGGGCTTCGCCCAATTTTGGATCTCAGACCCATCAACAGAGCGCTTTGCGAACGTCCGTTCAGGATGTTAACGCTGAAGCAGATCCTGGCGCAGATTCGCCCCGGGGACTGGTTTGCGTCCGTGGATTTGAAGGACGCCAGCGTACTTTCACATTCAGATAGCGCCGCATCACAGACGGTTTCTGAGGTTTGCTTTCGAGAACACAGCGTGCCAATACTCTGTTCTCCCGTTCGGGCTGGCTTTGGCCGCGCACATTTTCAAAGTGCGTGGATGCAGCACTTTCCCTCAGAGCGGGCGGGATGCGCATCCTAAATTATCTGGACGATTGGCTGATTTTAGCTCAGTCCCGGGACACGCTACTCAGCCATATAGACTCGCTGCTTATTCACCTGGAGTCCCTAGGGCTATGTGTGAACAGGCGAAAGAGCATTCTCGAGTCAGTCCATTCTGTATTTGGGAGTTTGCATGGACTCCTAGAAATGAGAGCCCGCCTCTCGCGAGGCGTGGCGGCCATTTTGTCTTACCTACGCCATTTCAGAGAAGGCAGCTCTGTTCATTTGAAAGAATTTCAGAGACTACTGGGACTCATGGCGTCAGCAGTGTGTCATCTGGGCTTATTACACATGCGACCACTGCAGCTGTGGCTGAAAACTCGAGTCCCCTGGACAGCATGGACCTCGGGATGTTTGAGTATCGCGGTCACCGCGGCTGCATCGAAGCTCTGGCTCCGTGGCGCAACCCGATTTCTTCAGCCGGGAGTCCCCTGGGGTTGGTCACCTCACAGCGTGGTGGTCACAACATCGGCCGACGCTCGGCTGGGGAGGCGGTGTGCGAGGATGCCAGCTTCGGGCAGTGGTCAGAGCCTCAGATCCGTGGCACATAAACCGATTGGAATTGGAAGCAGTCTTTTAGCTCTGAAGGAGTTTCAAGCACAACTGGAACGGCAGCATGTACTGATTCGCACCGACAACACGTCTGTAGTCGCGAGACATAAATCGCCAGGCGGCGTCCGTTCAAGGCTTTGTGCAAGCAGGCAGCGATGTTACTGCTATGGGCGGATTCTCGCCTTCTATCCATCAGAGCAACGCACATCCCGGTCTTTTGAATCGCGGGGACATGCTTTCAAGGAGGAGAATTCCTCAAGGGAATGGAGGTTACAGTCGGTTCGGATGATTTGGAACCTCTACGGGAAGCAGAAGTGGATTTATTCGCTCTGAGCGAGAATGCACACTGCCGTCGTTCTTCTCTCTGTCCCACTCCCGTTGGAAGGACGCGCTCACAGCGCTGGCCGACAGCCAGGCTTTATGCGTTTCCTCCGATCAAGATATTGCCTCTGGTGTTATGCAAGATCAGGAGGAGCGGCGTCGTCATACTCATAGCTCGAACTGGCGAACCAGCCTTGGTTTCCGGACCTGACAGAGCTGCTGATAGCCCCCTGGCCGATTCCGGTCAGGAAGGACATGTTATCTCAGGTGGGACGGCTCGGTGTGGCACCGAACCCAGAACTATGGAACCTTCATGTGTGGTTGCTTCAGGGTTGTCAGGGAGCTAGATGCATTGCAGGCTCGTGTGGTCGGCACACTCACGGAGCCGAGCACCCTCTACAAGACGATTATATGCCTTAAAATGGGGAGTGTTTGTGAAATGGTGCCATCAGGCTCACATCGACCGGTTGTTTGCACCGTGTTGGATGTTCTGAGTTTCCTGCAGTACAGGCTGGATAGTGGATCGTTACCCTCGACACTAAAGTCTATGTGGCGGCCATTGCCGTTCCGTTCACACCGCAGGGTGGCCAGTCGATCGGCAGAGACCCCATGGTGGTGAGTTTTCTTAAGGGAGCGAGAAGGCTACACCCTCCGAGGCCACCTTCGGTTCCGCCTTGGGACCTAGAGGTGGTATTAAGAGCTCTCTCTCAGCCACCTTTTGAGCCGTTATCATCAGTGGGTTTGAAGGAGTTGTCTCTCAAAACTGCACTCCTTCTTGCACTCACGTCAGCCAAGCGCATAGGAGATTTGCACGCCTTTTCTGTGGATAGTGACTGTATTCGCTTTGGACCCGGTGACTGCAGCGTCACTCTCCGGCCAAGAATGGGGTATGTACCTAAATCACTTTCTACACCCTTCAAGATACAGACTGTTTCTCTGTCTGCCTTGTCTTCGAGTCAGCAGCCTCGAGTGAAGCAGATGCTCAGACTTCGTGTGCCCTGTCAGGGCTTTGAGGATTTACATCGACCGTTCGGCGAGCTTTCGTCAATCTAACCAGCTATTTGCTATGGTGGTTGTGCGAGAGGCCGTGCTGTGTCTAAACAGAGGCTCTCCCACTGGATCGTGACGCTATTACGGCTGCGTGATACGAACCAAGGTTTGGAATGTCCTTTACACATTAGGGGCATTCAACGAGGGCCATGGCTTCCTCGTGGGCTTGGTCGAGAGGTATGTCTATTCAAGATATATGTGTTGCAGCCGGCTGGTCTTCTGAGAATACTTTCGCCAGGTTTTACAGGCTGGACGTTCAGTCTTTGCCTCCCAGGTGCTGTCGGTAAGTGGCTGATGCATGTTTACTACATTGTTTGCTCTGCATACCCTTTTACTAATCGGTTGTTCTGCCCTGTGCTCAGTGCAGATTCCTGTATTGTGTTGTTTTATCTAGCGATACTTTTATCATGCTAGGTTGGGGTCATGCTATACAGTCTGTGCAGTTCCTTATGCTCGTTGTGCAAGTTGCCCTGTTTCAGCGCAGCCAACGTTATTCTATCCAGATATGCAAATTTGTATACCTTTGGGTTAGGCGGCTTATTGGCTTACAGCCACCTATCAGCGGTGAGCTCGCCTACAGCGTCACTATTGTGGGAAGTATCTACGTGCATATTCTATCTGCTGTGTTTTGGGGTAGGGCTTCGTAGCCTCTCTCACGGCGGGATTTTATATCGTTCCCATAACGGAGAAATCTCCGTGATGTCTCGTGACAGCTCGATAGGGAACGCTCCGGTTACTATGGTAACCTCGGTTCCCTGAGAGCGGGAACGAGACATCACGGTAGACGCCGTGTTCGCTACTCCTCAGCATACGGTGTTCAGTATCCGATTCTGATATAATTGTCGCGAGCATCGCATTTATACTGTCTCGAGCTCGTCGTATTTGCATGCTTTGCGACAATTGGCCAGTCATTTGACTGGCGTGAGCCAATAGGACTTCAGGAAAGGTTGAAGGGAAGGAGTTCCCATAACGGAGAAATCTCCGTGATGTCTCGTTCCCGCTCTCAGGGAACCGAGGTTACCATAGTAACCGGAGCGTTTTCCACTGGGTACTGTACCTGGTACCTGATACTTTTTTAGTACCACTTCGGTCGAGGTTCCATCGAGCCGTACCGTTACCAAAACGTGACGTGTAAACTCTGCTGATCACTGATTGGCCGGAGAAAATCGTCATTACTGCGTCACTGAACTTGCGACACGAGACCCTCCTCTACAGTCATACCCGCTAGATTTAAATCAGCACAGCCAGCGAAGGATCGGACGCAACTTCTGTTTAAACAAACACACATTTTTGCATCAACCACAAAATAGCAGTGTCGTTGTCTGTTGAGGAAGTACAGACGTTCCTCTCGTTGATGGCCGAGGAGCGGATTCAGCGAGAGCTTGATGGCACGACGCCGAAGGAAAAAGCCTTATGTATAACGTTACTTTTGAACTTGCTATATTTTCAGAGTATGTTTTCTGTTTATATTTTTACCTCTGTATCTGTGTTTTGCTTCAATTAAAAACAATCTGATCGAATAAGTGTACCTCCAGACTATATTAAATATGTATCATTGTATGAGCACGTAATGAACCTCTTGAAAAAGACAAATGATTAATGCCGCGATTATAAAAACCATCACATAAATAAAAAAAACAAGGGATGCATTGTACATTTTGAAATATTCAAAAGTTTATTGATAATTCACTTTACAGAACACCCTGCATGAATAGTTAACTAATCAAGTAACGCAGCACAAATGCACGAACATCCCTGCTCTCCTCATCTAACGTTACAGCCCGTGTCACTGTCACCACAGTCTCTGCTGCTGGGGTAAATCACAAGCATTCTCATAGACCTCTCAATTGTTGTTAAAAACATCCACATGCCGAGAGTGAAGAACACTATTCCGTCTCCTTTCTTTGTTGTGAGTTCGTTTGTGGCGCGTTTACGATGATGTCACGGCCGTAGAGGCGGCGCAATTATAACGACGCGTGAATAATCCCGCCCACTCTATAGCGGTACTAAACTGCAGTGGAAATGCAAACCAACCCGAACTGAGCCGTACCGTACCGTGCCGAGCCGTGCCGAACCGTACCGTACCATGCAGTGGAAAAGCGCCATTAAAGTACTATAGAAGTCAAAGGGGACGAGAACCTGTAGATTACTAACATTCTTCAAAGTATCTTAATTTTGTTTTCAACAGAAGAACATTTCTGCCATTCACCCATCTAGAGACTGATTCCTAAGATTGTGGCTTGTGACCGCTAGGGCTGTGCGATTAATCGAAATCGAATCGCGATTTGAGACATTGCGATTTGCTAATCGCAAAGCCTGCGATGTGGACGCAATATTACTCTGTTCCAGAGCATATGCATCACTGCCAGCCTTGAGTGGCAATCTTACTAACCAATAGAGTGAGCGCACCTCTGTTCTCAGCACTGCTGTAGTCAACTGCGTAAACGCCCAACATTTAAAAGGGTCAGATCGAAAGTAGGCAAATTAAAACTAAAGATGTAACTTCAGCTTCAAAATGCCAGACAATTAACAAAAAAGGTCATTTGCAAGAGCTGCGTCACAACGCATATCAAGAGCTCCCTTTTCGGTTCTGCGTTCAGTACTGGAGAATAAAAGATCAATTTTAGATGTTTTTATTAGTAGGCTACATGAACGTTATCTTGCACATTTTATCTCCCCAACAGATTAATTTGAAATAAGTTTATAATGCATGTTCGCTAATTCAGAAGACCGCACACACAGCCCGTGCTTCTCATACTCGCTTCGCTCCGGATAAATTATTAAATACATTATTTTTTATTATTTATTAAAAATAAACAAATCTTTCCTGTAAAATTCAGTAATTCTGTAAAAGTAGTAATACCATTATAATCTTCCCTGCAGAAAAGAAAAAACACAAATAACAGTAGAACCCCTCCCAAAACACAATAGAAAATGTTATGATTTAAGGGTTATAATGGCAATTGTTTTGGTTTTAATGTAAACTATAATGGTGTCTACTGGTGTTTGATGCATTCTATTGGTGGGATGTAATCTAGCAGATGGCAACCAATAGAACAACAGTAATTCTATTGGAATAATGCCCAAAACAAAAAGGAATTTTGTAATGGTTTTTATGGAAACTATAAGAATTTCTGTGATGGTTTCTATTGTATTTTATTATTATTTTTCAGCAGGGTAACGATACTCATACTGTGCTGCACATTATTGACAATATTGAGCTGAAGCTTGACTTTGCAAATTTAAAATTGCAAATCAAATCGCAATCGCAATATCTGTCAAAGAAATCGCAATTAGATATTTTCCCCAAATCGCACAGCCACACAAGTTACTGACCGCCATAAAAATTGGTTCAAACTTTTTCCATCATGTTTGATTTCCATTTGTTTCAAATAATGCCAGAGTTATTCTAGTTGTGGTTTATCTCCAACTCACACCTGCTTGGAAGTTTCTAGTTATCCTAGACTTCATCAGACATATCCTTCTAGTTATATAGACCTTGATTACCTGGATCAGGTGTGTTTGATTTAGAGTTGGAGCTAAACTGTGCAGAGCTGAGCTGTTTTAAATTAATACAATTCCCATGACGCACTGAAATATAGGGGGGACGACAACAATGTTTTCCCCCAGTAATTAAACACTTCGTCTTCAGAGTTGGTATTGTGGTTTTATCAGACACGTGCACACAACATTGTATGAAACTCAAACTCAAATGGAGTTAAAGTTTTGACCAGCAAATGACGGAGATCTGTGTTTTGTCTGTCTTTAGAACGGCTGTATTTGAGTGCATCACATTTACGCTTGTATCAATCGTTGCTTTCATCTTTCTCCGCAGAAGTCCACACTGCCAAATTGTCACATTTCCATAAGATCAACAGCGCTCCAGATATGTGTAATCTCTTCAGAACATTTAATTATCTCCTCTGTCCCCCTCCACCACCTCCCACCACTTCTATAACAGCTGATGACTTGCAACTTTTTTTACAGACAAAACTAGAACAATCAGTAGTCAGTTTTCACCTCCACTCACACAGGACCTCCAACCAACTAGATCCACTGCTCAAACTCCCATGTTCTCTATCTGTCCCCTCACTGAGGCGGAAGTATCCAAACTTCTCCTCTGCAGCCATCCTACAACATGTCCTCTAGACCCAATCCCCTCACACCTTCTCCAAGCAATCTTTCCCACACTCTTACCAGCACTCACACACATTATCAACACATCTCTCCTCACAGGCATCTTCCCCACTGCATTCAAGCAGGCTCGGGTTACCCCACTGCTCAAAAAACCTACATTAAACACTTCTCTTATAGAAAACTACAGACCTATCTCTCTCCTTCCATTCATAGCCAAAACACTCGAACGAGTTGTCTTCAAACAGGTCTCATTGTTTCTTTCACAGAACAACAAACTGGACGCTAAACAGTCAGGTTTCAGGAGTGGCCATTCAACTGAGACTGCGCTACTCTCAGTCACTGAAGCCCTGGAAATTGCAAAAGCCGATTCCAAATCATCAGTCCTCATTCTGCTGGATCTGTCTGCCGCTTTTGACACTGTCAATCATCAGATCCTCCTGTCCACCCGCTCATCACTGGGATTCCACTTCGCTGGTTTGAATCCTATCTCACTGGTCTCTTTCAAGGTGGCCTGGGGAGGGAAGGTATCCAAAGCACATCAATTGGTCACTGGTGTTCCCCAGGGATCGGTTCTTGGACCCCCTCCTTTTCTCCACATACACTACATCACTGGGTCCCATCATACAGGCACATGGTTTATCCTACCATTTCTACGCTGATGACACACCACTCTATCTCTCATTTCGACCAGATAATCCAACAGTAGCTGCACGGATCTCAGGCTGCTTGGCGGACATCTCGGCATGGATGAAAGAACATCACCTACAGCTCAACCTGGCAAAGACTGAGCTTCTTGTCTTCCCTGCCACTCCAACTCTACAGCATGACTTCACGATTAAGTTAGGTTCATCAACAATTACCCCATCAGCTTCGGTCAGAAATCTTGGTGTAATCTTTGATGATCAGCTGACCTTCAAAGAGCACATTGCAAAGACTGCTCGATCTTGCAGGTTTGCACTTCACAACATCAGAAAGATCAGGCCCTTTCTGACAGAGCATGCTGCACAACTTCTTGTCCAGGCCCTTGTCATTTCTAGGCTGGACTACTGCAATGCTCTTCTGGCTGGACTTCCATCAAACACAATCAAACTTCTACAAATGATTCAGAATGCAGCTGCATGACTGGTCTTCAACGAGCCCAAAAGAGCCCATGTTACACCTCTCTTTGTCTCCTTGCACTGGCTACCAGTTGCAGCTCGCATCAAGTTTAAGACACTAATGATTGTATATAGAACAACCACAGGCTCAGCACCCACCTACTTCCGCTCAGTATTACGAATCTACATCCCCTCCAGAAGTCTGAGATCTGCTAGTGAGCGACGCCTCGTGGTACCATCACAGAGAGGCTCAAAATCACTCTCCAGAACATTCTCATTCACCGTTCCTGGCTGGTGGAATGATCTTCCTACCCCCATCCCGAATGCTGGATCCCTGTCAATCTTCAAGCAACAACTGAAAACTCATCTCTTTCAACACTACTTGATTTCATCATAAAAAAAGTTTAAAAAATCCTCCCCTTTTCTATATCTTCATCTTTCTCCTTGCTAGCTTGTATTTATTTGAACAATGCCTAAGACTTGGTGTTAGGGGCACTTCCTCTGTCTGTTTGCCTCTTCAAGATTAATCGCTTTATGTATTCCCCAATTGTAAGTCGCTTTGGATAAAAGCGTCTGCAAAATGACTAAATGTAAATGTAAATGTCATCAACTTGTTTTTTTATAACATTTATTGTAGCTATATATTGTAGCTTAGTTATAGCTTAGCTATAGGCTGTGCATGGCACTTCATGCTGAATGGAGATGGGGTAAAGTTATGAGGTTTCGCTGATAGTTTGAGGATCCAATGAAGTTTTACTAACAACTCACATAGCAAATATTTTCTGGCCCAGCTCCGGCCACACAATCACATTTTCCTCTGCCCAAGTACCGCAAAGAATGCCAGCTCTGAAGTGGCCCAGAACTGGATTAAAGGCAAGGGCCACACGTGAGCCATAACCAGCCAGAATCTCAGCCAGTAATCACCCTTAACTGGCCCTGAACAGGGCCAAAACATGTTTTATTATTGGTACCAATTCTCAGCCTTAAGTAAACCAGAATCCCCAAATCTGAGCCACACATGAGCCTTATATAGCCCAGACTCAGTACAGAATATTAATATTTGATGTTGTTTATTAGCATAATTGCCATTATTTATTTTGTGAAATGTTTTGGTTATGTACACACAAACTATATCAATTAAACTGAATAGAAAATCAGCCTTAATATCCACAGGTCATGTAACTGTGCAAAAAAAAAACTTATTGCATTGAAATGTTTTAATTTTATAAAGAACAAATCAACCAATAAAGAGTGACTGTATACACTATACAGTCTATAAGAGAAACGTAACAGAAAGACTCGTGTCTTTCTGTCTTGTATTCTTATTGTTTTGCACTGTCACTGAGCGGACCTGATTCGGTTGCATTTCACTTCTAGTTATGCCCTGTATAACTATTATGTGACAAATAAAGAAACCTTGAACCTTGTGTAATCAAGAATTTATTGCAGAAATGTCAAAGAGCAGTAACTTACCACAGCAGTCCGAATGACGATACATTGCAGTCGCAGTCCTCTCTGGCAGGATATAAGTTAATGGTTTAGTGCGAGGAGCAGGGCGTAATTAAAGTTGTTAAACGCTGATTACACCGGGTCCGGACCCAGAAGCCGTCCCATACGGACCTGGACCTACAGCCAAAAATATAAGGTTAGGATTTAAAACCTGACGGGGCGCTTTTATTTCTATTTTTTAGAGTCTAGGAGATCAGCATTCCACAGTGCTTTGTGTTCAAGGCTGTTGAAAAAGATTCCTGCTTCCTTCCCCACTGCACTTTTACCACACAACCAGTGGAAGAAGTCATCACCGCCGGACTGCTCACTCGACCACAGAGAGAATGTAACTATCACTTATCCAAACCTCTTCCAGAGACCTTGGCATTGTATATTGTCAGAATGTGATCTTCACATTAGATGTTGTATAGCTGTTGTTAGTTGATAACAAATAATCATTCTTTTTAAGGAATAATAAGGTTATTCGCCTTATTTTTTTCAGTTTATCTTTTCATAAGATTACATAACTCTGTCATAGCAACAACCTTAATTGCTTGCATTTTGTACATATTATGCACTTTATTTTTTTTCCTTCAAGGTATTTATTTAGTAGTTGTTGATTACTCTTATCTATCTTGCACCAGCCAAAGAGACATGCCAGTGAAAAACTCTAATGTTGTGGAGAAGATGGGGAAAACAGGCAGAGGCAAGGATCTATATGCAGATATTTAATGGGGAAAAAATTAACCGGGAACGAAGAACAGAATGATAGCCAAACAGACAAGCATTACATTCAAAACCTCACAAGGAAGAAATACTACAGAAGAAACAAGACACACCTGGGGAGACTAATCAAGAGGAACCAATTAAATGCCATACAAAATGTAATGTGTCACTGCAACACTCAAATGTAGTAGGGTAAAGAGTACAGATACTCATTCAAAAATGTAGTGAAGTAGAGAATAACAGTTGCTAATATCTTTGATACTCAGTAAACTACAACGTATCTGAAAATATACTCAAATACAGTAAGTAATTCGTTACATTTACTCAAAAACTTTACACCTCTGTTTACTATCCATATGAATACAAGTTTCATAAAGGCCAAAAAAAGAAAAACTGATAAACTGCAATATGTCTGACAGAATTAATTTGGTTGTATTATCTGAATGAGCTCAACAGTCCTGATGGTTTGACTACTTGTTGCTTTATTCTAGTCATACATAGTCATTCAGTGCTGGGATTTATTAACTCACATCATGTACGTATCATTAAAAGTGCTTGAGCTGATCTGATTGTCGTGATTGATAATAAGTGGATTTTTTCAGGTTTCCTTGCAGACAGTTTTTAAAAACTTGTGAAAATGTTCAGTATATATATATCTGCTCAACTCTTTGACAGTTTACATTTTAATTTTTTTTGAAAATCCCGCATCTAATTATTTGTAAATGAATCCGCGGTGTAGAGTGAACAAAGGACCAAGTTCTTACTGACGTGGTCTGGAACTTAAATAAAAAATAAAGTTCATCCACTCTTTCCTAATGTTGGGATCAGAAGGGCGGCAACGCAAATACTTTTTTTTTTCCAGTATCTTGGCAATGCACAGCGCCTTGTTGACTTCAAAGCCATCTTTATCGTTTGGATTCTGAGTT
This sequence comes from Gymnocypris eckloni scoliostomus, assembly GCA_027564155.1. Taxonomy (NCBI): domain Eukaryota; kingdom Metazoa; phylum Chordata; class Actinopteri; order Cypriniformes; family Cyprinidae; genus Gymnocypris; species Gymnocypris eckloni. The sequence goes on along the minus strand of CM050413.1, from coordinate 26,737,986 downwards.
TGCCTCTGTTGTAAACACTACATGTGCAAATCGGTGGGCGGGGCTAAACAGGTAGCAATGTCGATCTTCTTCCGCAGAGGCGGTGCTTATCCACACTATATTACATCATAGAGTGGAACATTCCAAAAGCTGTTGTTTTGGAAGACAGACTTCAATATGAGCTGTTTTTAGACTAACAACAATGTTTTGAGGTCTGAAACTTACAGGATGTTTTTATAGTACAATTACCTCTTATATGTCAAAAGATAAAGACAATTTGTTTTCTCAGTTCATGACCCCTTTAAATTGATCTAATGTGACAGTAAAGCTAAAAATGCAGCTTTGCCATCACACAAATTAATTGCATTTTAAAATAGAAAAGTTGTCTTAAAATGTAGTAATATTTTACAATATTGCTCTTTTTACAGTATTATTTTTTTATCAAATAAATTCATCCTTGGTGAGAATAAGAGACATCTTTGAAAAACATTGAACAAATTTTATCGACCCCAACTTTTGAGTAGTGTATGGAGTTATTGTGTTCCTTGATGTTTTTATCATTTTCTTTAAAGCACTATCCATTAAAAATATTATAGAAATAATGGGATTTTCATAGGCTATTTCTAGGTAGAACCCTAATAATATCACACACCAGTATATGCTCCAAAAGTACATAATCAGTACATCCGTACCCCCCAAGATGTACACAGATCTCTTTTCTCTTTATCTTACACTGTCACAAAAGTAATTCCATTCAAAGCCAAGTTAATCTTTTTACCAGCCACTCATCATTATTTATTTTTATAATCCAGAGCTATCATAATTGCATTTTAGGACATTTAGCCGACTATTACTCTTAGTACTCATCCTCATTAACTAAAATGAAAAACCCATGGAGAATGGAGGCAATTAAGCATTAAGAACTCCTCCCTTTCTTTATAATGTTGTTTATTCATCAGTTACTGCCAACCATATCAGCCAACAATGTCAGGTTGTTGTTTTTTGAGTAAAATATCTCTGATGTATATTCCCATTCAAATTCACAAATTTGAGCGCTCCAGGGTGATTATAAACATTAAATTATCGAATTATCTATATATATTTATATATGAAGTGGCTTTTTTTTAAAGAGCTAGAGCAGTGAAAATTCCCATTTCCACCATCAGGGCAATAATTAAGATTTTCCAATCAATATAAAATGTTATGAAACTGCTTGGAAGAGGATGTGTCTATATCATCCTAATGCACGGTTAGAAGGAGAGTTTGAGTGGCTAAAGACTCTTCAAGGACCACAGCTGGAGAATTGCAGAAAATAGTCGAGTCTCGGGGTCAGAAAACCTCAAAACTAAATTGCAAACAGCACCTACATCACCACATGTTGTTTGGGAGGGTTTCAAGAAAAAATATGCTAGCTCATCCAAAAACAAACTCCAGCATATTCAGTTATCAGACACGACTGGAACTTTAAATGGTCAGATGAAAAAAAAAAAAAGAGCCTTTTGGCAGCAAACGCTCAAGATGGGTTTGGTGAACACAGGGATAAAAAGTACCCCATGTGTACAATGAAATATAAGGCAGTATTTTTGATGTTGTGGGCCTATATTTCTGCTGGAGGTCCTGGACATCTTGTTTAGACACATGACATCACTGATTCTATCAAATACCAACAGATAAAAAATCAGCAAGTGACTGACTTTATGAAAATCTTATAATGGGCCTGTAACGAAGTTGATAGATACGGGAAGAAGGAGGCGGGAACCGGCGAACATTTAATAACTTTAATAATAAAATAAACAAACACAAATGAAAAGCGGCAGCCCCTCACGGACGACTGCCGCACACAAAACACAAACTAAAATCCAGGCCTGGTCCTCTCTCCTCTTCCACTGTTGTCACTCCTCATTTAACCCTTCTGAAGCTCCTCCGTGGGACTCGAGACCGGTGAGTGGTGCAGGTGTCGTTCATTACCAATTACTGCACCGGCCTCGCTCCGTTCCCACGGCTCTCGGCCCCGCCCCACTCGTCACAGGGCCATGTTTGGATCTTCAAACCGGGCAATAATCCAAACACAAACCTCAAAAACAACACAAAAATAGGTCCCTGAGCACAAAACCAAGCTTCTGCTATGGCCATCCCAGTCCTCTGACCTGAACCCTGTAGAAAATGAGTGAGGTGAACTGAAGAGGAGAAGCACCGTCATGGAGCTGTGAATCTGAAGGATCTGGAGTGATTCTGGATGAAGGAATGGTCTCTGATCTCTTGTCAGGTGTTCTCTAACCTCATCAGGCATTAAAGGAGAAAATTTAGAGTTTTTAATCCGGCAAATGGAGGTTTTATAAAGTATTGAATAAAAGGGTGCCGTTAATTGTGGCCAATGTGTATTCGAGTAAAACATTTATTTCATAATGATTAATTTAATTATTATCCAATGAAAGGTTCGATTTTAGTTCATATATATATTTCTTTTTAAATCAAAAGGATTAACAATGCACAGCCTTCTTTGATAATTTTTTACCAAGGGTGCCGATATCTTTGGCCATGACTGTATTTATACACTCAAAAAAACTGCACAAATTTTGGGAAAAAACTATACTTAAAGCTAAATGCAGAATTTTGAATCAAAAACATATTTGTTTCTATTTCAGTTTCAACACCCAAATCCCAGTTCATAGAACATGGCCGGCCCTGAAACCTCAACCAACGTGACAGTCCAGTTGGAAGTAAACTATTTAGCTTGGATACCAGAGAAAATAAATTGGACATCTATGGAGACCGTTGTCTGTGCATCTTCATCTGAAAAGGTGGTCATCTGGATTATTTTCTCCATTGAGTTTGTTGTCATGTGTTTGGCACTCTTTGGATTGTGCTGTCTGCTTAGATCTAACCATGCTGTCCCTTTATTTGTCATGAATCTATTTTTATGTGATATCATCCAGATTTGTGTCAAGCCTGTTCTGAATTTTTGTACATTGACTGAACAAAAGAATGTATTTTTGTTTGTATTTCATGTTTATATCATGAGCATAATAGTTAACATTGGCTTCATGGTCTGTATCTCTGTGGAAAGATACATTATGATCAAATACCCTGTTTGGTACCGACTTCATCATTCCTGTAGGAACTTAGTTCTGATATGTTTGTTAGTTTGGGCAACACACTGTGGATATATGGTGATTAATGTGATTATTGCATTTAAAGTGGATGTGGAACTTGCATTTCTTCTAAGTGTAATTTTTTTTTTGTTACCTTATCCACTGGTTGTGTTTTGCTTTGTGGGCTCGTGGAAGGCACTGTCTCATTCGGTCGCAGTCACCTCTGATGAAAGAAAGAGGATTTTGATGATTCTGGCTCTTGTACTTTTCAATTACACTGTGTTGTTCCTACCAAGCATTGCACAAAACGTCATTTTTGCAGTGTCCTTTAAACATGGAATAAGTAGTTATGATTATTTACATTCAGTGTCAGGAATCATGATGTATTTGAATCCACTCGCTGACTCTTTGCTGTATATTTTCATTAGGAAGGATGCTCATAGCATGCTTAGATTCTTGTGTTGTAAGAAGCTACATGAAAATCCGGTGTAGCCCTTCAGTTCAGCAGCTGCTATGATAATTTCGATTCTTCTTAACTCAATGTGTATAAAGTTTCATGTCTGTCAAGTATTAAAAGACATTACAGGAAACAATCTGTGTGCATTTAACCAATGTATTGCATTTAACCACTGAGTTCTCATCATTACTCACATTTGAAATGTAGCAATTTATGTAGATCACTGTCAGCATAATTAAGTTTCAAGAAATGCTAGCCAAATATTATACTGATTGCATGATGATTTGATGAAAACACAGAGCGCATGGTGGATGGATCTGGTTAAGTGTTAGCAGCTCCTCCCTCTCTGTTGTTTCTTCATCAGTTACTTTCAACCATAATCAACCAGCAGCAGCTGTCAGGTAAACCGGTTTCTTTTGCTCTTTATGTTTGTAGAGTCAATGTGCATTGTCTAGAAAATTATTTATCAGGTTCAGAATATTCGTTTTATGAAAATGTTACCATCAGATTATACAATGATTTTACTTTGTCTTATAAATTTATATAAATAGACATTCAAGAATTTTGGCATTTTATATGGTCTGGGAAATAATTTGAATGATTCTACTCTGAGAGTGTAGAAAAATATGTCATGTTTTTCAGCTCAATTGAAGTGTCACTTTCACAAAAACTGATCCGACAAATAATCATCACAACCAAGGTATGTTTCTGTTGACTCTATAAATGTCCATTGTAAGTTTAATTAGAATTGTAATTTGTTTTCTTATTTCTGCTTATAATTTTTGTGTTTAATGAAGTTCCTCTAATCTGTTTCACAAGTTTCCATATTTTTATCAGTGAAACTATATCTCGAAATAGTTTTTCATCTTAAATATCTACACAAAGCTTCTATTTGAAATCTGTACATTCATGGACTGTTAATTTCCATAATTATGTCTCTTTCTGCCATTAACAATTAAATACAATGAAACATTTAAAACTATAGCTGAAATAATGTTTGTAAAGGTAAAATGCAGATGGTATTTATCTGTGGACTGGTGTTGAAGGGATATTCATCATCCTTTAGAATCTGTAGAAGAGGACCAGAAATTGTTTGGTTACCAACATTCTTCAAAATACCTTCTTTGTGTTCAACAGAAGAAAGAAACTCACATCAATTTGAAACAACTTGAGGGTGAATGATCCCTTTAATTTCACAAATTTTATTTTACTTAAGACTGGCTTTTATTTAAATGAAACGGACAGAGAATCTGTGGACAGAGTATTCATCTGTTTCCTCCATCCACTGAGATTGTCTACGTTCTCAGGGGCCTTCCTAAATTCACAGAATAAAACAGATGGAGGATATTTTCAGAAAATTCAATCAAGACTGAAAAGAAAAAAGGTTACGACAAACTATTGCAATTTAACAATGTTAATAATATATAAAAAATAATTGCATGTTATGGTATTTTGGAAGTTATAAAGACTAATAAGGAAACTATGATGACAGAACAAAAAAATCATATTTTGCACATTTGAAAAATAACTTGTTTTTATCATCGTTTGACCATCCAGAGTTCACCCAAGACAAAGGAAATGGTTTATACTGGAACATCAACTAATAGGACACTCCAGCTAGAAATAAGCCTATTTCCATGGGAAATCGATGACTTGAAGTGGATATTTCTGGAAAAACTTCTTTGTGGATCCACATTTCAAACTGTGGTTTTATGGATTATTTTCTCCATTGAGTTTCTTGTCGTGTCTTTGGCATTCTATGGATTGTGCTGTCTGATCAGACCTAACCATGTTCCTGTATTTGTCATAAACCTCTTTATTACTGATGTCATACAGATTTGTATCAGACCTGTCCTGAATATGTGTACATTAAGTGTTATAATTGCATTTATCTACTATATTTATTTCTGGAGCATAATAGTTAATGTTGGCTTCATGGTCTGTATCTCTGTGGAAAGATACATAATGATCAAATACCCTATTTGGTACCGACTTCATAATACTTCTAAAAATGTAGCTCTTATATGCTTGTTGGTTTGGGCAATACCAAGTGGAATTGTTGTGATTGATGTGATTGTTGCACTTGAAGGGAAGGTGGAACATGCAATTTTCTTAAGTGTATTTGTTTTATTGATGCCGTATCCATTGGTTTTGTTTTCCTTTGTGGGATCATGGAAGGCACTGTCTAATTCGGTCGCAATAACCCCTAATGAGCAGAAGAGGATTTTGAGGATCCTGGCTCTTGTACTTTTCAATTACACTGTGTTGTTTCTGCCGAGCATTATTCAAAATATCATTATAATGTTTTCCTTTGAGCTTGGTCTAAGACTTGATGGTTATTTACTCATAGTGTCAGGACTCTTGGTGTATTTAAATCCACTCGCTGACTCTTTGCTGTATGTTTTCTTAAGGAAAGATGCTGATAGCATGTTTCGATGCTTGTGTTGTGAGAAGCTACATGAAAATCAGACACCGACAGAAAACTCCTCCAATTCTTTATCTAGGAGGAGTGAAGTGCAAATCAGTATTCAAACATAGTTACAATATTAGTTTGACTAATCAGTAGTTATGTTTACTTCTAATAAGAATTTTCCTTTTTTTGTCGAAAATGTAGGCTATATGTTAAAATTGCATGTTAAAATGTATTTAAATGGTATTCTTACACCAGGGGCAAGTCTAGGATTTCATGATGGGACTTAGCCCTCAGAGAGACCATTAGATACAAAGCCCACCTAAAAAGGGTTTAGAACTGCCCCTCTCATATAGCATCCATCATTCATTTAGAGTTTAAAAATGACATTAAACAGACTAGTATATGCTGAATGTTACTAGCATGTGTTTTGTAGGTATAGGCCAAATTAATAAGAACAGGATATACCGTATAGGATATTTTTCTTCTGCAAAGTTCGGTTGTGTTCTAGCTACTGTACACATTGTATCCTTAACCCACTACTCTGTTGTTATACATTAATTGTGAATTTATATTCCACTCAGTTTGTCTTCATTAAAAGCTGGTTCAATTTTGGGTTTACAACCTGATATTTGGGTAGTGATTTCTTTGGGAACGGGCCTAATTATTTTCTGCACTAACAACAGCCTACTTGTCCTCTTAGTAGCCTATCTACTTTGTTAAAGTACATTGCTGCACATGCTACATATAGTAGGTCTACAGTAGTTTCCCTAAAATAATTTTCTCAGCCTTCTCTGGTTGTAGACTTGTTTTATATCCCTGAGTAGGTCTATCAGCACAGATCCACTGCTTCTGTAGGATTCAGTCGCCGCCTGCCACCCGCCAGCAGAAGATCAACCGCCTCTTGAGAAGCGCACATTCGCGTCCGGTCTCTATGGAAACTAAGCAAACTTCACGGCAAGCACTGTTGGCAGCTATTAAGCTAAGTTAACGGTTGGTCGGTGGTCCAATATCATTGCGAAATGCAGACAAAAATGAATATATCCACAACACTGAACGCGGAGGAAGGAACAAGGGCTGAATCTGAAGAAAAAGATACGAGTGAAGGTGTTGTGTCTTTCGGTCCAGGTAACGTTTAACGTTACCTTCTTAAAGTCTATATTCAAAGTCCGTCACCAAAATAACAGACTTAAAACAACTGACTCCGAAAACAACAAAATCTTTTCCGGTGTTAATAATTTTGTAATGTACCGAAATATTATCTTTAAGTTCTGTTCTTTCGTGGTTATATCCTGCTGCTCCGACTTTTAAATGACAATGACTCATATAACGTTACTGTAACTAATGTTACACTTTGGGTTCCGCGACATTTATCTAACGTTATAGCCTAAATTAAAAGTAGCATGTTGTACACATGACACATAAGGTCTTAATTGCATCGAACAATTCAAATAATGTAAAAAAATATATAATTTAACTAATTATTAGCTATTTTTAATTAACATTAAAAAAATATATATTTAACTCTTTCCAACATTTTATGTTATATTTTCATGTTACTACTATATTATTTCCTATTCTTTAAAATTATGAAAACGGATTCACCCACAAACCAACATTTGGCAGACAATAAATATTTTGTAGTGAAAGTGTAAGTGCATCGTTTTACTGATAATGTTTTGATAAAAAGGAAAAAAGCTATTATAATAATTTAATGTCTGATTTTGTACCTTTTATTTTTTGGAAAATGCCCTATAGTAATAAAATGTCTTTCAAAGGCCAAGAGTCTCAGACTGCAGCTGCTGATGGGACAAAGGTTAATGCTGACATAATAGAAACCAAAGCATCAGATAGCAGCACAACGCATTCAGGTCCCAGGTGATAAAATACACATTTTTATAATACCTGTATGATATTTCCTTGGGAAAACATATATTGTTGTCTAAGAAGAACAAAATACTGAATACTTTTTCTTGTATCTTTTAAGAATTACCAAACAGTTTTTAAGGGAGCACTGCAAGAAAAACAAACTGTACCTGACGCCAAGGCTGAATGACACACTTTATCTTCACTATAAAGGTTTGAAATTTCTGCATTTGAAAGACTGTTTTAATATTGCATCTTTATTGTATTTTCTTTTCAGCTCTTTATGTAAAGTTGTTACTTCTGCATTGTAGGTTTTTCTTGTATTGAGGGTTTGGAGGAATATACTGGCCTGCGCTGCCTATGGCTGGAATGCAATGGCATTCGCAAGATTGAAAATCTAGAAAATCAGCCAGAGCTTCGCTGCCTTTTCCTCCATCAGAATCTAATTCATACTCTGGAAAACCTGGAACCACTCAGCAAGCTTTGCACTCTCAATGTCTCAAACAATTATATCAAGGCCATTGGGAACATATGTGAGTACTTGCACACACAAATGAAAATGGAACCACAAAATGTATTGTTAACAACTGTTCCCTGTATTGAATTGTTCCCTGTTCTTCATCAAATCATTTATCTGTTGTTTTTCAGCCTGCCTGAGTGAGCTGTCCACGCTGCAGATTTCCCATAACACACTGGAGAATGTGTGTGACATGGAGGAGCTGTCACACTGTGTATCCATCTGTGTTCTTGATCTGTCTCACAACCGCATCAGAGATCCAGCCCTCATTGACGTTCTGGAGAGAATGCCAGACTTGGTAAAAACAGTGTATCTCTTTACTTGTAATACGTGATCAGTGATGCTTACTTCTAGATGTGGACTGAATTGCTATTGTTTTTTTTTTATTTGCCAGCGGGTGTTAAATCTAATGGGTAATGATGTCATCAAACAAATCCCAAACTACAGGAAGACTCTGATTGTACGTCTAAAGCAGCTGACCTATCTAGATGACCGGCCTGTGTTTCCAAAAGACAGGTTAGCAGCATTGTTTTCTATGCCATAGCATTAATTGTGTTACAACTGCAATGATCAGTTAGGGTTAGTCCCTACAAAGCTAGTCTTTGTTACTAGTTCATCTAGAGCAGGGTTCCTCAAATCTTTCCCTGGAGGTCCAATCTGCTGCAGAGTTTAGCTCCAACCCTGATCAAACTCCCCTACCTGTGATTTTCTAATGATCTTGACACATGCTTAGGTGGGTTAGAGCTAAACTCTGCAGGAATGGTCCAGATTTGAGGATCCCTGATCTAGAGCATAGGTCTCAAACTCAATTCCTGGAGGGCCACAGCTCTGCACAGGTTAGCTCCAACTGATAGGCGGAGCGTGTGTAAGGCTAGGGAAGGCTTCCCTTGCCATGGGGACTTGAAGAAAAAATGCCACTAAATTGGACAAAAATGCACATACACAAACAAATTAAATTGATTACACTTGTTGCTATTAAATTAAGACTAGCTCATGTTGCACCGTATTTAATTGTAGGTGTTTTTAAAGTGTTGCGCATTTTAACAAATCAGACACAATTCTGTTGAGCTTAGGAATGCAATGGCCAATCAGATGCGTTCAGATGAGTCATCGCTGAAACTTATCAGTTTTGAGTGCGCACGCGGGAATTCCGGACTTCGAATTCTCTCATCATAAACAACAAAGTGCAGATGTACTTACAATGTAAGCAAGATATTAATTTCACAGTGTATACAGCTTCAGTGATTATACCGATAGTTTTTTTTAAGAGTGCTTAAACTTGTGATAGATCAAATTTAGTGATAATGTCACTTTCTATATAGCCTACCTATAATTTTTCCGCTGTTTGAATAACAGTGGAAAGGAAACGTTATATAATTATACAATTCAAATTTTTTTTATTAAATTGTAATCACGTTAAATACAAATTCAATCCCATTAAACTTATTTTATTATAGCCTATGACACCCATGTCTTGTTCTTTTCCTAAAAAGATGGATTTATGATGTTTAATACATCTGGCTGCTTTTAGCTTTACCCTGGAGTTGGTTCACCCTTCACCTACGCTCCAACCCAAATCAAACACACCTGATCCAGCTAATCAAGGTATTCAGAAATACTAGAAACTTCCAAACAGGTGTTATTTGGAGCTGGTTGGAGCTAAACTCTCAAGAGCTGTGGTTCTCCAGGAATTGAGTTTGAGACCACTGGTCTAGAGGCTTTAGTTCAGTCTTTTTGAAGTTTGCATTAATTCACAGAGCATGTGCAGAGGCATGGGCAGCTGGTGGTTTGGAACGTGAGCAAAAAGAAAGAGAAATGTGGGAAACGAGAGAAAGAAGGAAGATCCAGGAGAGTTTGGATGCAATGACCACTATCAAAGAGAACACACTGAGACGACTGCAGGCTCGAGAGCTTTTGGAGAAAGGCAAACTCACAATCTGTTCACATATTAACTATCGTTCAAATGTTTGGGGACACTAAGATTGTTTTTTATTAATTTGAACTTTGATTCAGCAAAGATGCATTAAGCTGACAAAGCCTTACATTGTTACAAAAGATTTCTATTTCTATATTCAACAAACAATTCTGAAAAATGTTTTCTACAAAAACATTATGGAACACAACTGCTTTCAACATTGATAATAAGAATTGTTGAAAACTTGAGTACCACATCAACATTTTTGAATTATTTCTGAAGGATCATGTGACACTGAAGGAATTAATAACCTGAAAATTAAGCTTTGCCATCTCAGGAATAAGTTACAGTTTAAAATGAAATGAAATAAAATAGAAAACAGATATTTTAAATTGCTATAATGCTTCACAATATTACTGTTTTGATCAAATAAATGAAGGGCATGAGAGACCAACCCCAATGACCAACCCCAAACTTTTGAACAGTAGTGTATACACACTCATATTCTCTCAGCACCTCCTGACACAGCATCATTAAAAGCTTATGGTTTACCCTTAGGAATCATAGAGCCTCCAAGTCCTGTTACTGATGATCAGAGCCCTCAAGATGATACACCAGAAACTGAAGAGAGTGACTCTTCAAAAACAGAGCAAAAACAAACTGATCCATCGGCTTCAGAGATGGACTACACTTGCAAATCTGCAAATGATGAACAGATTATCCAAACAACATTTGATCAAAATCATTCTGACCAGTCAAAACCAGAGAGACAGCAGACGGTTTCAGAACAGATTCTCCAGACTGGCGAATCAACCCGGGGACTGGAGACTGAAGAGGAGAAGTACCAGAAAATTAGTGTTTACGCAAAACCATCACAGTCACATCAGAGCGGTTTAGTCTCAGTCACAGGTCCTGGAGCTCTCGTCACTGAACTGATCTCTGAGGATGAAATAGAGTCTATCCCCCTGTCAGATGAACCTGGATTAACAATTGATGTGAGTACTTACACCATTGCTCACATTAATATACTGTAGCTTCAGTTTGCTTTTACAATAAATAGAATTTCCCTGCACTGCATACTTGATTTATACAGAAACGTTGTATAATATTTCACTGCAAGTAACATTTTTGATGTTCCTGCTCCCTAGGATCTTCCAGACCTTGATGATGAAGAAAATAGCCTTATATTTCCAACAATGTCACAGGTAAGTGAAGGGTTATTTCAATTAACTAAAACTAAAACCATTAAAATATAAATAGGTATTATAACAGTATCTCAATAATACTAAAATGACACTTGGTGAAAAAGCATATATAATTATACAATTTTTGACATTTCCTAAGTTGTGATGAAACATTGTGAATACATTTTATGGCCAAGTTGTGGAGATTTACATGTACATTTTTCAGAGTGTGATCCATCCAAAGATTCAGGTCATCTCTGGTGATGACACGGAATCAGAAGCTGTTACAAGTTTGTATCACTGGCCTCAGTCAGACGCTGTGGCCACTGATCAATCTCAGCTGCTTATTGATGTCTTCACTAAGAGAACCTCAGTCAAGCAGCAGAGTCCTGCCTTCTCCAGTCAAGCAGAGGCAGGGGATGACTTCCCAAAGCAAGAGGAAAACAGAAAGACTCTGATTGAAGAACTGGACTGAGTTTTTTATGGTTGAACTAATGGATGAAACCATATTTTAGTGTTTTTCAACCGTGGAAGCACTCCAGAACAAAACTTGGATATTAATTACTCATGTCGTTCCAAACCCGTAAGACCTTTGTTCATCTTCGGAACGCAATATAGATATTTTTTATTAAATCCAAGCGCTTTCTGACCTTGCGTAAACAGCAACGCAGCTGAAATGTTCCCAGGCCCAGAAACATAGCAAGAACATCGGTTAAATAGTCCATGTAACAAAAGGCGTAACCCTTAATTTTACGAAGCTACGAGAATACTTTTTGTGTGCGAAGAAAACAAAAGTAACTTTATGAGGTACCATCGTCCGCCATTATGGAGAGTATCACTACGCATGCGCATTGTGTCCTCTGTTCATGAACAAGGTACCACATGCATTGTTTATGAGCAGAGGAAAGCATGTGTATGCGTCATGACACTCTCCACAATGGGGGCAGATGGGATAACAAGAATAGTTGAATAAAGATATTATTTTCATTTTCTTTGCACACGAAAAGCTTTTTAAATTTATGGTTAAACCGCTGATGTTACATGGACTTTACTGATGTCCTTGCTATGTTTCAGGGCCTGGTAACCTTTCAGTTGCGTTGCTGTCTATGGAGGGTCAGAAAGCTCTTAGATTTCATCAAAAATATCTTAATTTATGTTTTGGAGATGAAGGAAGGTTCTACGTATTGGGAATGACATGAGTAATTAATGACATCATTTTAATTTTTGAGGGGAACTATCCCTTTATATTTTATGTCTACCTGATTTATAAAAGGTGTTTAACTTTAAATCACCAAATCATTTTAATAATTTAAATAAAATAATAAAAAATATAACATTTTGCTTTGAGTTTTATTGCATATATTTTAAATGTACTTTGCAAACACTTCAATACACTTTTATATAATTTATATATAACTTATTTATAACAATATATAATTTATTAATATAATGTTATTTAATTATGATCTTTTGACACAAATTTCAGATATTAAATCTTGTTCCAAACCATTCGATTTGAGTACAGAACATCACTGAGTTTTATAGAAACCTTTTGTCATAATTGTTAAACAAGCAAATACATAAGTGTCTTGGATATCTTACCAAAGAGCTTACATATTAAATTACAAATGAAATTAGAACAAATATACCAAGATAAAGAGTCTATGCAGATACATATATGTGGCTGTAGCACTGTCATTGGCATCGATTCAGCTATGTTAAATGGATAGGTTACATCCAAAGCAGCAGGAGAAGAGAAAAGCATATCAGGAGCAGCTCTTTACTGACTGAGTGGCTGACAGAAGGAGCGAGTCCTTTGAGTGTTTCCTGGTTGCTTTGACCAGCATTGGGAACCAGAGGTGTGGTTGCTGTCGCAGCTTCAGTACGACTGGCACACATGTCGTAGAGGTTACCCGCAAATGCTGTTTTCCGGGACTCTGCTCTCAAAGATTCCCAAATTTCCGCTGCATCACCTCGGCAGCCCAACAAGACACCACTCACACACACCTGGAAAGCATCCCATGACCTGCAGATGTGAAAAGTGTAATGTATTGAGATAAAAATGTTGTATTCCGTGGAGGGTGTATGTGTGTGTGAACGTGGCTCACTTGCAAATGGAGTTGATGTCTTGTGGGTTATCATCCTTGGAGCTCACACTGTCACCCAGAGTGACCAGACATTCAGCAAAGCCCCTGTATACAGAACTACATGGCGGGGTTACTGCTGCACTCAGCACAGAAGAACAGAGACCTGAGAAGGAAAAATGAAAGCAGTTCAGAATCAGAATACAAAAAAGATCTTTGTTGCCTGATATGTTTGCACACAGGAATTTGCCTTGGTGACAGGAACTTCCAATGCAGAAGAAAGCACAGACATAATATTTAAAAAGACAAAATGTAAATATAATACATACCAGTATTACAACCCAAATTCAGGAAATGTTGGGACGTTTTTTAAATTTGAATAAAATGAAAACTAAAGACTTTCAAATCACATGAGCCAATATTTTATTCACAATGGAACATAGAGAACATAACAAATGTTTAAACGGACACAATTTACACTTTTATTCACTAAATTATCTCATTTAAAATGTGATGCTACAGGTCTCAAAAAAGTTGGCATGGGGTTGAAAAAGCAAGAAATGTAAAAAGATTCAGCTGGGAGAACATCTAGCAACAAATTAAGTTAATTGACATCAGGTCTGTTACACGGTTAGCTATAAAAAGGTATGTCTTACAGAAGCAGAGTCTCTCAGAATAAAGATGGGCAGAGTCTTTTCAATCTGTGAAAGAGCGCGAAAAAACTTCCTCAAAGTCAAATTGCAAAGACTTTGCAGAAATCTCTGTGCGTAAGGAACAAGGCCGAAGACCTTTTTTGGATGCCCGTGGTCTTCTGGCCCTCAGAGGACACTGCATCACTCATCGGCATGATTCTGTCATTGACATTACTAAATGGGCCCAGGAATACTTCCAGGAAACCACTGTCGATAAACACAATCCGCCGTGCCATCTGCAGATGCCAACTAAAGCTCTATCATGCAAAAAGGAAGCCATATGTGAACATGGTCCAGAAGTGCCGTCATGTCCTGTGGGTGTCCAAAATGGAAAAGTGTTCTATGGTCAGATGAGTCCAAATTTGACATTCTTGTCGGAAATCATGGACGCAGTGTCCTCCGCTAAAGAGGAGGGAGACCTTCCAGCGTGTTATCAGCTTTCAGTTCAAAAGCCAGCATCTCTGATGGTGTGGGGTGCATACGTGCATATGGTATGGGCAGCCTACATGGTTTGGAAGGCACTATGAATGCTGAAAGGTATATGAAGATTTTAGAACAACATATGCTCCCCTCCAGACGATGTCTATTTCAGGAGGACAATGCAAAACTACAGACTGCATTTGGTGCATCATTAAATGAAAAATACGTCAAAGATGACCACAAACTCTTCAGCAGCTGGAAACCTATATCAGGAAAGTATGGGACCAAATTACAGCACAAAACTCCAGATACTCAAAACCTCGATGCCCAGACATCTTCAATCTGTTTTGAAATGAAGAGGGATGCTACACAATGGTAAACATGCCCCCGTCCCCAACTATTTTGAGACCTGTAGCAGGCATCAAATCTGAAATGAGCTCATTTTGTGCATACAATTGTAAAAATTCTCAGTTTAAACATTTATGGTCTATGTTCTATTGTGAATAAAATATTGGCTCATGTGATTATAAATTATTTTAGTTTTCATTTTATTCAAATAAAAAAAACATCCCAACATTTCGGGTTGTAAAACAATAGACCTCTAATTTCAAATGCATCTGATTTGACAAAAATGGCATAAACTGACAGAAGTGTTAGCTGACAGGTCTTCTGGAACTCTGTGATATAATTAAGACCACATACTCTGTATGTGGTAACATTTTATTGTATTTTTGAATATGTGTATCTATTTCACTATACTGTTAGATGCTGTCATACGTCACATGGATTAATCAAGGGATTAGACCCAGAACAAATTTGACATTTAATCTGGCTGCAGAACAACTCGAAAAGACAAATCTCCTCCATTTTTCCCATTTCTCTCCTGTAACCACATCTATCTTTTTATTTCTTTTAATTTCACATCTATCTATTTAAAAAGAGAAATATAAAGGATACTACTCATACATTTAGTAGATAAAATAACATTTTTTGGACGTTACTTTTACAGTATGAACACTATGACCATTGGCCATGGCCACTAATTCACATCTATTCAAAAATGAAAACAGACATAAGAATTTGACATAAAGATTCATAGAGGCAGGAAGACTTATATATAGGCTACGCAGCATGTATACAATTATATATATATATATATATATATACACACACAGACACACACACATATATATATATATATACTGTATATAAATGTAAAACAAACAATGATATTATGTACACAGGCACAAGTTTGAATATAAAAAGAGACTTTTACTCACTGAGGCAGAATAAAATCAACAGCAGCAGATGCATTCTGTTGAAGAGCCAGAATTTTAAACTGAAGACTACATGCATCGGAGCACCCCTTTGCACTTTAACACAATCATGTACAAATAATCCAAACCTTCTTGAGGTCCCATTCACCTTCTTTGACATCTCATTCACCTTCCTGTTTCAGAAAAGAACTGCAACTTTGAAGCAACTGTTGAGCCTGATGGATAAACGGGGGCTATGACATCTGATTATTAAAAAGGGGGAAACTGGGATTAAAGATTATTTCCTGCTACACTGTTCATCATACCAGAAAAGAAGAATATGCCTCTCATGACAATGGTTCTATATGGCTTAGAGCATTGGCTGTTGGTCTCTCTCTCTCTCACTCTCTGTCACACTCACACACAATATACAAACAGATGGAAAAAATCCCAGTGGGACTGTCATTTTAATTCCAGCATGGTACTTTCTAATACACACAGTGGACAAGCCTCTGTCTGATTGACAGGCTTGGATTATGTCATTGCGTAAATCTAAAGGGAGAGGAGAATAAAGATGGATTATATCTCTTATATAAAGCCATTACTATCAACTCCTCTCTCATTTTCTCTGTCACTGAATCTGTCACTGTTTTTCTATTCATCTAATGTGTTTTTGGACATGGAATAATTGTAATAGTCTACCATGGTATTCTTCAAGTAAACAACTGTCATGGTATTAGTATTTTTACCAGCTTCAGTTATTTCTTTCTTTTGCTGTAGTGTGTCAGGAGAAAATATCAGTTTACATTTACAAACATTAATTTAGCCATTAACTGTATTAATCCAATTAGATTTTTGTTTGCACAAGGAGTCAGACAACAGCCCGTGCTCCACACAGAGATCTGAGGCCTCGTTTAAGTGTGCGTACGCTCAGATTTGATCTTAAGTGTAGTGTATATGCTTAAATCCACGCCAGCGCTCATATTTACAAAACTGGTCTTTGACGTGGAAAATGCAAACGTCACGTCAGTCTGAGCAGACGTACGCACTTTTTCTTGTCGGATAGTTTACTGTAATTTTTAAAAACAAATATAAGCTGTTCTTACAGCTTGCTGTCCTAAATTATGATGATTGATGGCATTTTATGTTAATTACATTCATTAGGAGTCGTTTACAAGGCAGAGAGCTGAAATCATTCAATTACGTGCAAGTTCAAGATCATTTACGATTCATAATTTCACATCTGAAAGAGACGCGCACGCGCGTTTTCTGTTACGTTCATTCTATAATCAAACGTACGCATATTCGACAGATGATCGTAAGATCCAATTTAGGATGGTTTCTGCCTAACATTTTATCCTGATCTCGTCATCACCCAGTCTGTCTGGAATTATATGAAGAAACAGAACAAACCGAGACAGACTAAATCCTAAAGAACTGTGGCAACGTCTCCAAATTGTTTCAATCCAAGTGGACCGAGGGCAAAAACTGCTTTAAACGCAATAGATGATCACACCAAATGTTGATTTAATTTAGTTAATAGAAGTTAATTGATAAATACAATCTATTTGTGGCATGATTTTTGACTAAATCCTCATTTTACAGTATTTTCCCACAAGTGCTTAAAACTTTTAACAGCATACAAGCTACTTTAACTTTGCAGACAAGTTTCTTGAAGCATCTTGGAGACGTGTCCACAGTTCTTCTTGATTTCAGTTTGTTATGTTTCTTCATGTCATTCCAGACAGACTGCAGATCTCTGTGTGGAGCACTGGCTGTTGTCAGACTCTTTGTGCAAACAAAAATCTCACTGAATTATTACAATGAATAGAAAAATGAATAGGAAATGAATAGGAAATGTCAAGTGATATACTGACACACTACAGCAAAAGTTAGAAATAACTGACTTAAAAAAATTAAATACTAGTGTTCTAATAATCTTGGCCACCACTGTAAAATAATATAGTAATTCGGTAAAATGCAACAGATGCCATGATATGAATAACTAATTCCATCATTCCATTCTGGTAAAGAAAAGTTATAGTGATTTTTGTACTCTGTTGTCCTATGAACATAATAACCACACTGCATACTAAATTCTTTGTTAGCCTAATGTAGACCTAAATATTCCCATAAAAAACATGAAATAACAAACGTAACATGATTTATGATTTATTAATTATGTTTTACACAGCTTGAGAAGAATTTAACCTTTTAAAAAGAATCTACCGTTAGGTGGGAGTAAAGTCGCATAGGCTACAGTTGAGTGACGCGCAAGAGTCAGCGGAAGTGACGCAGTTTGTGTGGATGTGGGGCTGTCATGGATGAAGTCGGTTCACCGGCGCGTCGTCGCTGTGGTCCTGCGGGGCTCTCCGCCGTGCAGTCCGGCACTATCGAGGGTCTGACAGAGCTGGAGGATCTGGAGCGAGTGTATGCGCAGCTATGTGCCGAAGAGGTGAATGTTTATTAGTGGTGATGACACAGTGTTCGTTATTCTCTTTGAGCTGGACTGAGGGTAGATAAACGCTCGTTAGCTGTGTTAGGTATTGGTTGTATATCTGTATAAAATAGATCAGCGTGTGCCTGAACTGTGAAATTGTGTGAATGTTGACAAGGCATTGATGACTTAAACTGTTTACAAACGCACCTCCCTGACAGGCGGAAGTGCAGATGGAGTTGGGCGGTCTTATGGGACAGCAGAGCAACATAGAAACAAAGATGCTCGCCTTGCAGAGGATGGGGTGAGTGTGTATGTGTTTGACACTTTACGTGTAGTGTAGTACTGAGAAAACAGAATATAGTGTGCTAATAAATTGTGTTTTTGTGTGTTCCTCAGACCCAACTTGCAGCTGATCGAGGGAGATGCTGTGCAGCTGTCTGGCATGATCACCTTCACCTGCAGCCTGGCAGAGAACGTCAGCAGCAAAGTCAGACAGCTGGACCTCACCAAGGTGCCTAACATACACAGTCGTATGATACATTTACATTTACATGTATGCATTTAGCAGACGCTTTTATCCAAATCAGAATGACAGTATGACACCTTCCACTCAAGCTTTGCACCTGGTTCTGTTTCAGAAAAGGCTGTACCAAGCAATTCAGAGGGCAGATGATATTCTAGATCTGAAGTTCTGCACAGATGGTGTTCAGACAGCCTTGCGTAACCAGGACTATGAGCAGGCTGCTGCCCACATTCATCGCTATCTTTCTCTTGACCAGTCGGTGATTGAGCTCAGCAAACAGGGTGGAGAGGGTGAGTCCTTTTGGGGTTTTCTATCAACAAGTATTATCACTGGAACTATTGAACAGTAATACTTATTGAGTCATATTCAAATATGTATATCTGTGACAAGGGTGCTTGGTGTTAGAAATTAAATTTGTAGCATGATAGGGATTGTTTTGCTAAAAAATTCAACAAAAAGTCATTTTATTTTAATAAACATGTTTCATGCCCTGATAATGCAGTGAATTAAATATGTTTGGCTAAAAAGGGGCTTATATGATTAGATTTTTTTATTTGGAACTTTGTAGATGCAAATTAAAAGATATATGATTATTTATAACAAATGAATGAAGTCTGAACTTTAAAAATAAAATTGAAAGCTGATTGGTGGATAGTTATGACTTTAATAAATCATCTTCGAAGCTGCTGTAATATACATACTAATAGTACTAAATTTGATATTGTTAAATATTACAGTCTAAAATGCTTGTTTTCAATTCTAATATATTTTAAATTGTAGTTTATAAGCATGATGGTAATGCTGAATTTTCAGCAGACATTACTCCAGTCACATGATCCTTCAGAAATCATGAAAACATTTCTTCTGTTTAATGTTTTAAGGAAACCATGGTACATTTTTCTTCCCAGGATGCTTTGAATAGAATGTTCACAGCATTTATTTGAAATGTTAATCTTTGGTATGATTATAAATGTTTTGCTGTCTCGTTTAGTCAGTTTAATGTATCTTTGCTGAATAAAAGTATTCATTTCACTGCACATCATTTACATTGAATATTAATGTGACTGCCGTGCAACAGTAAACAGTGTTACAAACAATGTTATGCAAATTGTTGGAGGATGGTTTGTAGAAATAATACATGTTGTACATATTGTTCGAACTGATGCACACAGATACTTAAAATCTGCACCTTTTTAAAGTAGCTTAAAGAAATACTTATTGTTTTATCTGTATGCTATTTGTTGTACATACAGGTAGTGCAGTTGAAGCCAGCCTTGCGTTACTTCAGGAAGCAGAGTGCAATCTAAAGGCACTTGTCACAACACGACTGGAGGAGGCAGTTGCCACAGGCGACTTACCTCAAGTGGAGCGCTTTTTCAAGATCCTTCCTTTACTGGGACTGCATGAGCAGGGACTTGCACGCTTTGCTCAGTACCTTTGCAGTCAGGTAGGAACATGTTTTTATGTCCACCTAACATGATCAGTGAAATCAGGTAAGAATTCTGTGGTTTAGTTACTTGGGTTTTAATATTAAAACCTGTGTCTTTTGCTTACTTTTCTTTCAGTTGGCCAGTAAGGCAGAGGAGAACTTACTCTTGGCTGTTGGCTCTGATCTCGGTGAACGCAGAGCACCGATTATTTTTGCTGACACACTCACACTGCTTCTTGAAGGTAAGAGCAGATGCATCACTGTTTAACTTCACAGCATTTATAATGTTTAAACAAATCGAGATCAACCAGCCTTTGTCTGGATCTGTCAGGTATTGCACGCATTGTTGAAACCCATCAGCCCATAGTGGAAACATACTATGGACCAGGCCGACTGCACACACTCCTCGCACACCTTCAAAAAGAGTGTGATAAACAGGCTCAGAAAATAGTGGACAAATTCATCCAACAGAGAGATTACAACAATAAGGTGTGTGTAGTGTCAATACTGTATGCTGTATTAGTGTGTTTATGTACTACACTTAATGTTTGCACCATGAATAAAATGTACTTTGACATTTGAGTTATATACTTGATTTACACTTTTTATTTTTGGTTTGCAATAGTTTCAGGTTATCCAGAGCAGCATGATGAGGGGCATGACTACAGAAAAGATTGAACCCAGGTGCGGTCTGTTATAATTGTTTATCTGTGTATTGTTTGAATACATGTTGTTTTATTTGTTGTCGTATGTTTAATCTAGAGACCTGGATCCTGTGTTATGTGAGGTTACATTAATGAACTCTAGAGTCGAGCTGTACTTTCGATTCTTGAGGCGGCGTATAGTGGCTGACTTTGAGGTTGCAGATGCAATGGCAGATGAAACACTTATACAAGGTAACACCTAGATTTTTATGGGATATGAAACTACTCTATGAAACAAAATTCTGCTGCAAGTGCATGTCATGACAGCTCATCAGCTGTAGCCTAGAAGTTAGCACAAATGCTACTGCACATTAATACATGATGCTCATTCAGGCAACACATCTTTGCCTGTTAAAAATAAATACATGTAACTAACTAGGCTGCACAAATTGGATGTAGGCAAAATGGGTTGAATATGCTGATTTATGTTTATTTATACTCATCAGTATTATTTGCTGGCATTGTTCATGTTTGTTTTTGTTTTGTTTTCTAGAGCATCAGCAGAGTTTAGAACAGTTGCTGAAGAACTGCCAGCTGAGCCGCACTATGCAGGAGCTGATTGGCTTTTACATTCCCATGGAGGAGTATTACATGAGAGAGTCCGTCAGCAAGGTGGGATGCATATACAGTCAATAACTTGTGTACATTACAGGGCACAACATCAAAGATGTCAGAGCTATTGTCTGGCACATGTAGTGTCCATTCAAAAGTTTGGGGTCAGAAAGATGTTTTGTAAAAGGAATAAATGCTTTTATTGAACATTATAGTGTACCTTCCTACATTTGCCATTGTTAAATTGCAGATACATTTCTTTGGCAGAATCTATGTCCTCATTGGATGATGAATATGATTTTATAGGCAGTTGCCATGGACACAGCTGAGGTGGGTCAGCTGAGCTCCAGCGTGGTGGATGATGTGTTCTACATCGTGAAGAAATGCATCAGCCGAGCCCTCACCAGCAGCAGCTCTGACTGCGTGTGTGCTATGATCAATCATGCGACCAGTGTTCTGGAGACAGACTTCAGGTATATGCACAAATATGGAATTTAATTAGCCTCAGTGTATTTTGTTACTGTTGTGCATTTGAAGAGTTGTTGTGGTGGTTGAAGATTTAGAAATTTACATCAGACGATATTTTTTAAACCGTTGTTGAATATCTATCTATCTATAATTTGCTCTACTCTTTGCATCTCACTCTTTGTATGCAGAGAGGTGTTAGTATGTAAGTTGCGTGCTGGATATCCAGTCAGTGCTCTGCAGGACCTGCAGCGTGGGGTCAGCAGTGCCGTCAGTATGATGCAGAGCAGCCTACAGCATGGCAAGATAACAAATCTCACACAAACACTTGGGATTGAGAGCCAGGAGCAGGCAAAGTGCGCCTACTTGGTCAGCATCAAGTTTTTCTATCTCACACACAAACTTAAACGCATTCTACATGTATTATGTCACTTTTCACTTGTTTTCGTGGACCTAGTTCTGGTAACACTTTATTTTAAGGTGTCCTTGTTACACGTTACATGTACTTACTATTATTACCAGCGATATTACCGGCTTGATTGCACAGATACTATTTAATCTGAACTGAGCTGGAAGATGACATCACTGAATTAAATAATAAAATGCCTTTAACTGAAAAATGCGTTTAATCTTTTAATTTTACCTTAGTGATACAATATTTTCTTATTTTGATATTGTGCAGTTGCTTTGACACAATTTGTATTGTTAAAAGCGCTATATAAATAAAGGCGACTCGACTATTATAATAACAATTAATTATGCATAATTACATGCAAGTAACCCTAAACCAAAGCCTAATCCTAACCTTAACTATATAGTAAGTACATGTAGTTAATTAACATCGCTCAGTATTTAAATATATAATTTCACTGTAACAAATACACCTTAAAATAAAGTGTGGTCCTAGTTCTCACTAAACACACTCTCTTGTATTATTTTAGTATAATAAAGATATGTTTGTTTCTCAGGTGGCTCTCAATAATGTGGAGGTCTGCAGTGAGAATATCAGCACCCTGAAAAAGAATCTAGAGGTCTGTGTGATAAGACAGAGAAAAAGAGAGACATGTTTTAATCTTTTCCTTGCAGATAATGCAAATAGAAGTTTACAAGCCTCATAAACATATCATAAAAACAGTCCTATTTTTTTACTTTTTGTGGTATGATGAATTGTTTCCTCTCTTTACATTTTAGAGTGATTGTGCCAAGTTGTTCAGTCAGGGGGCAGGCTCAGATCATGCGAAGGCTAAGATAGACAGCTGTCTGTCAGATTTGGTCAACACCTCCAACAAATTCAAGGACCTCCTCCAGGTCAGTAAAAAGCTGTTAATACACTACCATTCAAACGTTTGGGGCTGCATTTATTTGATCGAAAATGCAGTAAAAACAGTAATATTGTGAAATATTATTACACTTAACTGCTTTCTGTTTTTATATGTATAAAGATTAGGGGTGGGCATAGATTAATTTTTTTAATCTAGATTAATTTTGGAATTAATCTAGATTAAAATGGCTCATTTGAATTCTGCCGAAGGCATTCAGAATATGTGTGCTACCCAAATAATGGCTAAAAGTAAGTCTTTGAGAATGGGTTTCTCAAGCCAGGTGGCGCATTAGACCAGGGGCTCATCTCCTGTTTCCAAAATGCATCACAAACTGCTTGAGAAAGCTGTTCTACTATGATAATTGGTGATGAAAATAAACTATGTTCAATAAGATTTACTTGTGTTTACTAACTGTTTATTCAGTTAAACATGAATTTTGAACTGTAGGCGTACATAAGAGGTCGTGATGAACTGTTTACAGTTTCCATTGGGAAGCTTCTTAAAATAAATTTTCCCTGAAGCAAACCCGGCGGCTTCATAGCTGCATCCATGTTAGCACGTCACGTCTGATGTGGTAATTTCACAGTAACGTTAGGCATACACACAGGTTCGAAGCAGAGGGTGACACGGGAGTGAATTATCAAGTTCACATGAGACCTAAAGCGCATCCTGTTTGCTTAAAAGCGCAACATTTCGTTGTTATTCTGAGTGCACACAAATAAACGTAGTCTTTACAGATTCGAAAGATGTATTAGGCTACTCTTATCTGTATGACCAAAAATGACGGAGATTTTAAGAGCAAGTGAGCGCACCGGAGACTGTCCTGCAGCAAACGCGCTTCCACACAAACACTTCAATAGCGCACATTTCTCTAGGTTAACATCACATTGAGCGGCCATGTAAAGTTGCTACTACATACATCTTTCAGATGAAAAGCCATATTTGAGGTTGATGAATGATAGGTGAGCGTTTGGATGTCCTGCCCGATTGTATAACCACATAGACCAGCCGTTAACAATCTGTCCATCACGGACTGCGAGCCTCTAGTTCGAAGACTCGTTCTCGCCCCCTACAGTGCAATTCGGCTAGGTATACATCCGCGCTAAAATATCAGGGTGAAAGTCATCATAGCTTGCGTAGTATAGACCCAGCTCCCAACCCAACTTTGAGAATAGATTAACGGCGATATTTTTTTTATCGCCGATAAGAGTCTCACGTTAACGCAGCACGTTAACGCCGATAACGGCCCACCACTAATAAAGATATATTCCTGTGATGGCAAAGCTGAACTTTCAGCATCCCTTACTCCTATATTTTCATTGTCATAAGATCCTTCAGAAACCATTCTAAAATGCTGATTTTGTGCTCTAGAAAAATATCTTACTATTATCAATCAATGTTGAAAACGTTTTGTAACATTATAAATGTATTTACTGTCACTTGATCAATTTAATGCATCTTGCAGAATAAAAGTATTCATTTATTTAAAAAATAAATATAATATCTATACAGTATATATAATTGCCCCAAACTTGAATGTCTGTGTATGGCATCTGTTTGTAGATGGTTCAAATTGTTTGTATTAATGGTTTGTGTGTACAGGAGGGTCTACAGGAGCTTAATAACACCTCTATCAGGCCACAAGTAAAACCCTGGATCAGCAGTTTCCTGTCTGTCTCACACAATATTGAAGAGGTATGATATGTTAACATTGCAATATCTATTACTACTGCTGATAGAGTGGAATTAAAACAGTCAGCACTTGATTTGACAATGATAGAAACGTAATACTAAGAACAGTGATGTTATATTCCTTATCTTATGAATCGTTTTGAAGATAAGTTAGGCCATGTGCTGTGTGTGTTTTGTTTTTAGGAAGAGTTCAGTGAGTATGAAGCCAATGATCCTTGGGTTCAGCAACTCATTGTCCAGTTGGAGCAACTCATGGATGAGTTTAAGGTACATTCCTTTTAATCCACTTTACACATCCTCACACAAACTCATTCTAAAGATGTCTCTCTGTAGGTGGGCCTGTCACCAGTTATCTATGATACTCTGACTAGCCTGATGACCAGCCTCATAGCCATGGAGATGGAGAAGACGGTGTTCAAATGCACCTTCAGCAGGGTGAACTGTAAACCTTTCCTGCACAAATGAACAGGCACACATTTGCTTAAAGTGACAGACATCCTAACTGTCCTCTCCATTCTGGTTTGCAGCTTGGTGGATTACAGTTTGATAAGGAGCTGCGTGCTTTGGTTGCCTACCTCTCCTCGGTCACCTCCTGGACCATCCGGGATAAGTTTGCCCGACTCACACAGCTGGCAACTATTCTCAACTTAGAAAGAGTATGTGGCTTCTTGACTGCCATTTAAAATGTTAATCATTGAAAACTGGTCCAGGAGTATAAGAACAGTGTCGTTTTGAATTCTGTTTATGTTTTTCCTTTAGGTGTCTGAGATCCTGGATTATTGGGGACCCAACTCTGGGCCTTTGACTTGGCGTCTGACCCCTGCAGAGGTTCGGCAAATCTTGGCTCTAAGGGTAGATTTCCGCAGCGAGGACATTAAAAGATTACGACTCTAAAAGTAGTAAACAAAAAAAACATGTTCCACTTGAGGCTTTTATGCATAGAAATGGTGTTTTGGGCAACTTGAATGGAGGTGCATTATCTCTGAAAATGTGTATACTTTTTTTTTTCCCTATGTAATAAATATATTACTGACCAAAATTGTGAATCAAATAGTCCTTCTGCTATTTTGAATCTCACACTAACTTAAATAAGCCCTTCATACAATTAAAGTGCAATATCTTCTGCCCACATTTTTTGCTAAATACTGGAAAGGTTGGTTAATTTAAAGATGCTTTACTGAAGCCAATTAAAATACAATTTCCTAGAATAAATGTGATGCCAGGAGGCTAAAAATAGAAAAGATAAGCTTTTATAGTGCACAACATTTTCAGAACTTGTGTGGTAAAGAATCTTACAAAAGAGATTTGAATTAAATAATTTAGTGACACAAAAACAGTCCCACAAACTATAGTTCAAAAACAGTTTACTTCAAACCAATCATATTTTCTAACTGTGTTAACCTGCATGTAAAGAATCGGTTCATCTTGACCAGAAGCTCTGATCTTGACCAGAAGCTCTGATCTGATGCACTGAGATATTAAAAACAAAGAAAGAAACCCAAATAATAAGCAGTTGTTTACACACTTATGAAGCAGTCTCTGTGTGCATGGAACATGGTTATGAAGTGTGGTAGTAGGCAGATCGTGTCTCTGCTGCCTTCAACACACAAACAGCACAAACGTGTATCATCATTAAATATAAAATGAGGACCAGTCTGCAGAACTCATCTCAGTCCCCGTTTAGCGCTGTGCCGGACAGCTCGAGCATACAAGGTGAACTCATGTATCTGCGCACTAACAAACAAACACACACACAGCCTATCTACCACTTCTGAGTCCTGGAGGAAGTTTAAATGAGTACTACGATGATACATAATTGTCGTCGCCTTGTCTTACAGAAGCACCGAACACAGACAGTCCTTTGCGTTTAGTCCGTCGTTTCTCTGCGTCGTTCGTCAGAGTTTCCTCGTAATGATGGTGTTGGTGGAGATAAGACGGTCCCGCTCCCGCAGCTCCTCCTGCAGCCGTGCCTCGTTGACCCGCAGCTGTCGGATGGTGTTCTTCATCTCCTTCATTTTGATCTCCATCAGCGCGATGATGTCCCGCTGCTCGTTCAGCTTCCTCAACAGCTCGGAGGACGTTGTGCCGGTGGTGAGCGAGTACGAGTGGTCCACCCCGCACAGCGCGAGATCGGCCAAGGGGCAAGATGCGCTGCCTTCGGTCAGGTTTTCGTCCGATCCCGAGACCACCGCCGTGAGGCAGGAGCCGTCCCCTGAAGCGGTGAGGTCCACGGGCGCGATGTACTGGCCGTTCTGACCTATCTGCACCACGGTGGTGTTCTCGGTGTCCCCCTCTTCCTCCACGGGCGCGGACTCGTTATCGGTGGAAACGACGTTGCTGATGATGGGCACGACCGCGGAGACCTTCTTGGTCCTGCCCCGCCTGCTCTTCCTCTCGTTCACCCCGCGCAGAGGAAAAAGCGTCGGGACGCGAATGGTGTAGGTTTTCCTGCCGCCGGGAAAGTGACGCTGCAGACACGGTGTCCGGTGGTGGGCTGGAAAGTGCTGAAGCAGCCGCTCACCCCGGCCCGCGAAATGTTCTTCAGCCATATCTCTCGCTGAGTGGGGTCCTTCGGAAAGGTGTAGAACCGCAGATCGCGATCCCGGTGCGAGTTATTGTAGCATCCAGGCACGCAGCACGTGAAGCCGGGCATGATCGTGTAAAAGATGCACCAATATTACTGCAGTCACTTGGAAATTTCCCCAATTTTGTTTTGTTTGGTTCCTTCGTGTGCTGTTATCCAGACCAGCGGCCTACGAGCGGAACTACACGTCCCACAATACTTACGACTTCCTGTTTTGGTTTCAAATGCTGGTCGATAGACTCGTGTCTGCGCAGATGTGCGCCTTCGGAGGACCTCGCAATGCAAAGCCAGGCGTGTTGCAACCATAGACTGTAAAAAAAAAACGGTTGCAAAAGTGCTTTTAACTTGCACTGTGTAAATAAAACTATACAGTTTGGATATTTTGTGTATGCTAAAATTGGAATAGTTTCATCCTTTGTAAATCAACGTAAGAGTGTGCTTTGAATGGTATACCATTTATACCGAACGAAATGGAAACATTGAAAACAGAACATATAAAAAATATATATAGAAATACTTAAAACATATACAAAATAAATAAATAGCGTTATAATTACACTGTATCCTTTAACTTTACATTACTGGTTAGAGTGTTTTAACCTTTATAATGTCTAACGGTCTGGCCAATTACTGTGATTTCTTGAATACAGATAACTAGCATCTGTGATATTCAATTAAAACAAACCAAAATGTTCAAAGAATGTCTTGTTTAGGAAAGCTGCCCTAGGCATTACATCACGGTGGCAGCATGAGCAACACGACTAATAATAGTTATTTATTATGTAGCCTATGCTTATAAAGATAGAGAAAGATATAGAGTACAAAGCATCTACTCAAATATCAATCTAGGTCACTTATCTTCATGATAAGCCCAGAACACTATGTAAATATGCCTTTGTTCCTACGATAAAGGGGTCTTTTAAAGGAAAAGTTCGCCTACAAATTAAATTCTGTCATCATTTACTCACCCTCAACAGAAGTTTCTTTCTTCTGTTGAACACAAACAACATATTTTCAACCATGTTGGTAACCAAACAGTTGCTGGTAGCCATCAACTTCCATAATGATGTTGTTGTTGTTTTTTTTCCCCTCCATAATATTGAAGTCAATGGCTAACCAGCATCTGTTGTTACCCAACAAGTTCAGAACAGCAAGAGGGTGAGTAAATGATGACAAACTTTTCATTTTTAGATGAACTATCCCTAGAATGTTTTCTCGGAGATGAGATTTGTTTTCTTTTTTTAACAAATGGTCATATCATGAACTATTTTATTTCTCTATTCATTTTCTCTGAGGTTTGATTTTTTTCCCCCCCAGACATATTACCACAATATTAGAAAGACTAAACACGGGTTGAATTCTGATTTGTATAATTTTATAGAAAGCGTACAAATAATGTTATTTCCTGGGAGTCACAATTTAAAGCAATATGATGACCTACCAAGAGTGAATTCATGGAATGTGCCAAACTGATCAGTTCAATGATATGGGCGTGGCAGATAAACCGACGGTTCGCGCAGGCGCACTTAATCAAACGTCTCGCTTTAGAAATCATCCACAGCAATGATCATCACTCAGTGGGCACAGCAGTACTATGAAGTTACACATGAAACACCGTACCGTGTTTTCAAGACGGCCGAAGAATGCCCCTTACGTCGAGAGGGTGGGAGTCGTGACGGGTTTGTCCTGTTTTTCCTCCTGCTGTTGAGATAACATGAGAGCAGAGCCCTGACTAAAGTGGAGCAGAAATAGAGGGAGGTGTCCACCATCATTCTCCACAGCACCGTCGCCATCGCATCGCAGGGCTTTGTTTTGTGGTAAGTAACAGCCCATATGAAACTAACTGTTAACGTAATACCCGAGCCACTGATCTGACACGAACTCGAATGGATATGTAAGTTAGTTATTTGTGACTTTGTGCAGTTGAAATGGACCGATCTCGGTTAAAGCTACAACGTTATGTATCTGCTACGAGTAATGTTTACTTTGAAAGTGTCAAGTTTGAAGATTTATATTGTTTTTACGTTAAATAACACTCAAGAAATGTCTTTAAAAGCTACTTTTTTAAACCAAGGGTTACCTTATCCGCCCTACATCCGCGGGTTAGCGCGAGGAAGTGATGTGTGCCTCTAGGATGGGTCACACAATTTATGTAGTTTACGTTTCTTTATTAAAACAACATAATTCGTCAAGTTCACTCTTCATTATCTGTTCTTTGGGAATGTTCATGATGGTCCTACCATTTTCTCTATTTATTTACCACCAGAAATAGATGTTTGCAAATCATGACTAGTCCTACTAGGAACTACCTTGTGTTTAGTAACTTACACAGAGGAAATACAAACATGCTTCTCATTTGCCTTTGCTGGGCAGGTGCACAGCCTTTGGGATGTAAATTGCAAGCCAGCTGGTAGGTCAGCAACGCCCGGGCTTGTATTTGACAACTGTCACCCAAGCCACTGATAACAGTGGGGTCATACAGTGCTTTATCTCTATTGTGTATTGATCGTGATAGCCTGAAGTGGCCCTGAGGTTAATTTTAACTTGGAGCTTAGTGCCGACATGCTTGCAACTACATGCACTGTGTCTAGACTCTAGAGATTATTTTGCATCCCTGTGCAAATGTCGGTGTCAGTGAACTTTGATGTTTCTCTCTCTTCATAGGCCAAGCATCTGTGTCAAAAAAAGATTGCATTAGCAGTGTGGAATGAGAGACAGATTTTCTTGTAAGTTAGAATAATGTTGCCGGGCGTGGGTGTATTTGGAACCGGGCAAACGGTACGTGCCTTAGTGCCGTTGCTCCAAAAGGAAGGCTTCCTTGTTCAGGCTGTTTGGGGCCATACGCAAGAAGAAGCAGAGTCACTAGCCAGCGAGTTGGACATTCCCTTTTCCACCAACAAGACAGATGATGTGCTGTTACATCCAGAAGTCCATCTTGTCTGCATATTGACACCTCCTCCACACACACGCCAGATTGCCGTAAAAGCTCTAGGTGAGACTTATTTTCTTTTCCCTCTTATCTTGATTGTCGTCTCAGGGGATTGGGTTGGGTTCCTTCCTGGACTCAACTAGAGTGTTTACTGTGCTACTGTTTACTTTACAACTTGGCACAAGCCACAGTGGGCTTTTTTCCTGCTAATCAAATGTTGCATTCTTAGATCACAGTGAACCCCTCTGCACAGTTGAGATTATACTGATAAAGCACTTGCTTCAAGCTGATACTTGTTCGGCAAACAGCATTTGCAGTTTTGATCACTATTGTATAATCATTTTCTTCTCTTTTCTCATATTCTGTAGGTATTGGTAAAAATGTGATCAGTGAGCAGGCAGCTACACTGACAGATGCCTGTAAGATGGTGACAGCGGCAAGATATTATCCACAGCTTATGAGTATCATGGGAAATTCTTTGCGCTTCTTGCCCGCATTTGTCCAGATGAAACGCCTGCTAGGAGAGGCTTATTGTGGAAACCTGCAGGTATTGGAATTTACCCCCCCCCCAATGTATACACCAAACATAGGTGTATACATTCAATTAAAAAGTAGGGGTCAGTAAGATTGTTTTTGAAATAAATGAATACTTTTATTCATCAAAGATGCTATAAATCATTCAACTTAAAGTTATATGCAGATTTTTAACAGAATGTATTTGAAATAAAGGTCTTGGGACTCGTGATTGTACTCTGAAGAATAGAATAATGGCTGCTGAAAATTCAGCTTTGCCATCACAGCAATGAATTACATTTAAAAATATATTTAAATAGAAACAAATTATTTTAAATTGTAATAATCTTACACAAAGTTACTTTTTATTGTTTTTGATCAAATAAATGCAGCCTTGGTAAGCATAAGAGACTTCTTTAAAAAAAATCTAAGTCCTAATTATTCCAATCTTTTGAAAGAGAGTGTATATAATGATATTTTATTAGGGGTGTAACGGTTCACAAAATTTACGGTTCGGTTCGATACGATACAGTGGTTTCATGGTTCGGTGCATTTTCGATACAGCAAAAAGAAAGAAATGCCAGAGAAATGTCCTTGATTTTTACAAATTCTTTATTTATTCAAACTAATTTTTTACTTTGAACAATGATGGAGCTAAACTTGACCCATCATCTGGGGTATCTTAGTAGCATATAAAACAAAAACAGCTCCGATTTAAAGTAGTCCAGTGGATGTGGCCTATTGTCATGTAGCAGATTCATTATTTCTTATCAGTTTAAATTCATTTAAAAAAAGTACCTTTTATGGGCATTTTTTACCTTTTAAAGCCATTTTTTCTAAAAGTGTGCATCCTCAGATTTCTCTGCCGAAAAGGTCCCTGTCGTCAGCATGAGGGTGTTAGAGGGGTCCCTCATCCTTCTAGGCATGAACTGCCAGAGGGCAGCTGACTGCGACTTGGCAGATCAAAATGTATCCACTACAGAGTTGACTGCCTCCGCAAACTACAGAGCTGACTGCCTCCCCAAACAACCCAGTTTGAGAGATGGGGCGTCAAGGAGGAAAAACTTTTTCCTTCTCTCAAATCTCAGTGAGGTTCAGCCATAGGTGGCGCTCTGCAGCTACCGAGCCTGCCATAGAGCGTCCTACAGCCCGTGCCGTGTGCTTGGTAGCTCATAGGGCCAAGTCCGTGGCCTTACGGAGCTCCTTAACCGTCTCCGGAGTCAGACCGTCACCCTCATCCATCTCCTTCAGGACATCTGCCTGGTAGGCTTGGAGGATGGCCATCGTATGGAGGGCCATGCCTGCCTGACCAGCTGAACCTACAAAATTTTAGGACTTCCCGATGAGAGCGGAAGATTTCCTAAATGGTTTAGTTGGAAGTAGGGGTGGGGGACTTCCATGAGGGGGCCAGAGAAAGCGCGAGGTGGGAGGCTGAACCCACTAGGTTGGTGAAATCAGCGGCTGCCGTGTTAGTAAGGCGGGAGGAGAAAGGCTGTTTCCAGGATCTGGAGATCTCATGATTTAGATCACTGAAAAACGGTAGCTTCCTCCGTGTAGGTCTCAAATTTAGGCTGCTAAGGAACCACTCATTGAGTTTTGAAGACTGAGACTCGCAGGGCTCATCTGGCCAATCGATGGAGAGCTTTTTGGTGGCACACAAAAGCACGTCCACAAGCTCTGAGTAGGCCTATCTACTCACTCTCCATCACCTCAAACTCTACATCCGAGCCCCAGGTCGCGGATTCACGTTAGGTTGCAGAGGCCTCCGGAGCATGGCGGGGAAAAGGTTGACTTCCTTTCAAAAACCTCAAGCCTAGAGCGGAGGGTTTTGAGATGGAGGTTTTCACAAAATGTGCATTTTGAGATGCCGAAAACAGCCTCACGTGCATGCGAAAAACCCATACATTTCACACACTTACTGTGAGGGTTGTCGCTCGTGATGAAGCAAGAAAACGGAGGCTGACAGCGACGATATTCCATTGCACTTCACTGCAAGGAGAATGTAGTTCCACTAGTGTAAATGAAGAAAAGCCAGAGTAAAGCGATCGAAATCGGGCCAGAAAAAGGCTAGGGTAACAGAAGGGCTAATATGGCTGCTTCGTGAAGGCAAATAAATCTGAGGAGCAAATGGCGCGTTTCGCCAGTATAAAGAAATGGCATGAGGACACCGAGGATGGCATCTGCGCCATCAGCCAATGAATTTGCGTGATTCTATACAGGTTTCAGACAATCGGCACACCTTGGGGCGTTCCCAAAGTATCTTGGCTTTACGCAGAGTTGAGTGAACCTATTAAAGAGAACGGGATCATGTTGCTCAGAGACGCAAAACAGTGCTGTGGCTGTTTGGATATTTATTAATTTTTTTGCGAAATTTTCAATGTTAGAATACATTTTCTGCCCCCATATCTTGAATTTTGTTAATTCCAAATGTATTTTAATATAATGAATCATGCAGTGAAAGAACGCACTCTAAATGTGCACACACTAATCAAACCTAATTGAATAATATGCTGTAATAGGATTAGTCCAATGAATCATTCAGTTTGTAATGCGAACCGATAGCCTCGTACCGAACACTTCTATACTAATACTTGTATCGTTACACCCCTAATATATAATGACAAAAATGTTAAGACTAAATATAATGCCAATAAATGCTGTTGTTCTGAACTTTCTATTCAAAGACTAGTCTATTAAAAAAAACGAAGTATCATGGTTTTTCTACAAAAAAAATTGAAACTCTTTCAAACATTGATTAGAAATGTTTCTAGACCACCAAATCAGCACATTAGAATTGTTTCTGAAGGATCATGTAACACTGAAGACTGGAGTAATAAATTATATTTAAAAATAGTAGATAAAAACGTAGTCTTATATCCAGTATTGGATACAAGCCTCTGCTAAATGATTCAAATGTATTACAATTATAATTATTAACATAATTGTTAAAATAAAAAAAAGTTAATTAATCACAAGATTAATGTTTTCACTGTATTTTTGACCAAATAAACAGCTTTGGTAATACTACTTGGAAAACATTAAACAATCTTTTAAAATGTTATATAAAGTCAACTATTTCGATTTTTTTGTGCATAATAATACTAATGGAAGCCATTCTTAAAATACTAAACATCTTAAATTATTTTTATTAGAGCATATGTTTAGACATGCACTCCATTCATTTACTGCTTGTTTTCTTTACAAACAAAATAACTATCTTAACTTCTAATCTTTTTGTATTCTGTTTTCATTTGATTTATTATACAATTAACAAAAGCAAATAAGGCCTCAAATATTAGCTTGATCTATTCTTTTTCTATCTGTTTTATTTGTATTTATTATATAATTAAAAGAAAAACCTTGTTACATGTACTACGTTAAGCTAACTGATACTTGTTATAGAACTTGCATATATTGCTCTTTTGTTGATTCTGATTGCTTCTATTGTCCTCATTTGTAAGTCACTTTGGATAAGTGTCTGCTAAATTACTAAATGTAAATGTTACATAACTTAGACTGATCAAAATATGAACCCATTCACTAAACTTTTTTTTCCTCTCCTTTTCAAAGGTATGTGAAGCACGTGTTTATGGAGGCTCGCTGCTCAGCCAATCATATGGATGGGCATGGGAGGAGCTCATGGGGGGAGGTGGCCTGCATACAGTTGGGTCCTGCATCATTGACCTCCTGAGCCACCTCACGGGATGTCGGGCTGTGCGAGTGCATGGAATTCTCCGGACTTTCGTACGTCAAGGTGGCCCGGCGGGAGGGATTCGTTCTGTGACCGCAGATGACTATGCTTGCTTTCAGCTGCTGATGAATGGAGGTGTGGTTTGCAGCGTGACATTAAACTTCAATCTACCTGGCACAGATGTGCATGAGATCATGCTTGTGGGGTCATCGGGACGAATTGTTGCTCGAGGAACAGAGCTGTATGGCCAACGGGCCAGCATGCAAGTAGAGGAGCTTCTTTTGAGCGACGGTGGAGAAGCTGTTGGGCCATCTGTCAGGGGACTGAACAGCATGGTGACTCAGCTTAGACTTTCGTTTCAGGAACAAGAGGACAGGCGCTCTTGGGTGCGACATCCTGTGTCCATGGCAGCCTCCTTCGAGGATGGGCTGTATGTACAGACGGTTGTAGATGCTATCAAACGGTCAAATCGCACTGGAGAGTGGGAGTCAGTGGAGGTCAAGATTCAGGATGTTGACCCAAACCACAACCACAGAACCCTGCCAATCTAACACTACACACACTGTTATTTTCTACATATGCTATATCAAGACTGAGCCTATTAACATCATTCACCTCCCCGAATGGTCTGAATCAGGTGTGTTCGATTAAGGAGACATGGAAAACATGCAGTGTTGTGGGCCCTCCAGGAGATAATTAGATAATTTAACAAAGTGTATGCATACTATCTGAAACTTTTAAGTTGTTTGATTATGCTTATGCAAAACACTGGAAATGCATCACTGGATAGGAATTGTGTTTTCAGGGTTGTGTTGTTGCTTATTTACTGTAACAAAAAAAGATGTGCAAAGCTTAGTTGGGAAAAATATTTCTGTGCTTTTCCTATTTTATGTGATCTTTTGAGTTAAAATTTGAGTCACATAGTTTAAATGTGAGCCTCTTAAGTTTTATATTTTATTTGAGTAGTGAAGATAAGCTTGTGCTCTGCTGAGTATGTTTTCCTGTAAATGTGTGTGAGAGAGAGAGCTTTCAGCACTGATAAACTTATTATGCTGGACATTAGACATAATTTACTGTAATATACCTGTTGTGACTTATTGCCTTATGTCAGTGCATTGGTTAGCGGTTCTACTAAGCTGCACAAAGTTTCTTGAATATTTTTTATTGCTGAATTTGTCTGTGCACTGTTTAAGATAGATTTATGGGTTGATGTGTAGATGGTGTTTTTATTCTTTGTTATGAGTTTAAAAATAAATATTAACTTAAATATTTTTTAAATCCCTACTGAATAACAACAAATATTTACCTAATGTCGTTTTTAGATGTGGCTTTGACACGAATATCTGCTAGTATTCTAAAGGGGGCGCTAAAGGTTAGTGTCTAGATGGTAACCCTCGTTTGAAATTCTCGCGAGATTTACATTCTAGGATATAGTCCATCCCTGTTTTTGTTTTGTTTTGTTTTACAGTCTGTGGTTCTGTCCCAGAGTTGTTCTCCACGGCTCTGATCTATCCTAGATCTATAATATATTTTAGAAAAATATTTGATAATGCTTTGCAAAACATTTTAAATCACAAAACTAATTAAGAGGATTCTGAAGATATGTGAAGCCTATACATGTAGTTTAATTCAATGTTTTGTACTTAAGCTTCAATAAACGTCAAAACAAAAATATTTATATTCTAAAACCAAACTACTTTCTTGTTAACTTAATATTTATATGACGTGCATTTCTATTTTTACTATAAACACTACAGCCTTGTTAGTTCAGTCACAGACAATTCAGTAAACAGTGTATTAGCATTATTAGTATTATTGCAATTAATGTAGGCAACAACGTGTTAATAAAGACAGAAACTCAAAGCAGACGTAGCCTACAATTTAACATTGTAGACGAAAGGGTACACCCTAATAAAAAGACAAAAAAATACATGTTGAATGCTACATATACAAAACGATAAAGTATTGTGTCTCCCTCACCTTTTTGACTGGTAGTGATCAAAGCATCAGAACCAATGCGCATGCGCGAGGATTGGACGAAAGAAGGTTACCCTCTCTAGAATACGGCGATCAGACAGTCAGTTTTCAAAGTCGACTAGCTCGAAAATGGCGGCACGAAAGCGCAGTATAGTCTGGTCATTTTTCCAAGCTGAAGATGACAGAAGAGTGTTGTGTCTTCTCTGTATGAAGACGGTTTTGTATTTTGGTCACACGACAAACATGCTCCGCCATTTACGAACGAAACACCCTTCTGATTTTTCCTCGTTGGACAAAAGGAAGCCCGCTACAGATGCGGTAACGTTATCCAAACGCAACGACAGTGGTTGCGTGGAAGGTATGACAGGTTAAATTATTGTTTTGTACTGTAACGTTGTGTTTACCATCATGTACAGTATCACGATGTGTACACATATTAGACAGCTGGCTGGTTATGGATCTTAGAAATGACATCGTATATATTTATTCTTTGAGTTGTGATGTTTTCCCCTCCATTTTGGCCTAACGTTACTATGCACGTGCTTATACTCACCTCATATTGAGTTCAAAGCCAATACAAAGGCGCTTTATCGTTCAAAACAGCGCTCGTTGAGTCTGCGAGATTCAGTATCGACTCCTCGGTAAGAACGGGTTCGTTTTACAGAGTCTTTAGTCAAATTGATGAGAGCTTCGCTTAGGCCGGGGTTTTGGGTGGATGTCGCAACGACGCCATGTTGTTTTCTTCAAACAATAGTCTATGCGTCGCCCATTTATAAAAGGCTAATTTTGCGTTTTTGATAGGATCTCGAACGGATTTCCCCGACTGGAGTCGATTCGACTCGACTCGTTCAGTCAAACGAATGAATCTTTTGAATCGTGTCGCTGATTTGGATCAGCAAAAATACGGTGCTCTGACTGAAAGAGCCTTCCCGCCCCCTCCTGTCCACAATAAACTGGACCGAAAACCTCCAACCCTAACGACCCTGTTCTATGTGACTATCAAATCGTATATTAAATACGAATGATTTGTGAATGTTTACATAATGTCTGTGTTTTTCTTAAATCTGAATAGTATAGAACTGAATTTGATCCGAAATTGTCACGTGATGCACCATCTGTCACATATTGGATGGGCGCGATTTAAAAAAAATCTCTAAAACTAGATGGTCATTTGGTCTAAAGCTAAGATTATTTGTTGCTTTGCCTGTTTTAATTTGACCTGCGTTATAAAATGTATAGAAAGGGAGGAATATAAACGGATATGACGTGCAGCACCTGTTGGTTATGTCTGTAGTGCTCAGCTTCCATATTCAATCATTGCTTTTGTTGCTTAGGAACATTATGTCGTCATCTAGCAGAAGGCCGCTTCATGAATTTGGTATTATTGTGTACCACAAAAGGCCAATTTGAATTTTTACACTGTTTTATTCACATAGCATCTTCTGTTGAATGTGCACCTATTCCCTTATTTGTTTTGTTTATTTTTTGTTTACCTTTTGCTTGGCATAACTTTATTTTTTACCATCTCATTGTCTTTTACTTTAAATGCAGGTTATTACAATCTGTCCTCATGCATTCTTCAAACGCAAGGAACAAGCATTTTAAAGAGAGTGTCAGGGGTTCAGTTAAAGTGCCTTTATTCATGTACAATATTCTTTGCATTTAATTTTTTCTCCTTTTTTTCCTCAATCAAGTTACAGTGTTGATGGATGAGCAGCAGGTAGAGGTGGAGTCCGTGGGTGAAGATGGTGAAATGGATGGAGCCATCAAAGGGATCCTCCGTGCTGCGGCAGGAGAAGGGACAACTGGAGCGGAGGTGGCTGAGGAGGAAGGTGAGGGGCCTGTTGATGAAGGGGATGGGAAAGAGATACAAGAGGATGACTACCCAGCTAATACTCGCAAGTGGAGCTCCGTGTGGGTGCACTATCGAAAGATTGGCCAGGAGCCACGAGCCCTGTGCTTGCTCTGCATGGAGAAGATCCAGCACCGAAGTAGCACAAGTAACCTTATCAGACATCTACAGCATAAGCATCCCAATGAGTTCGCACAACTCGAGAGTCACCCACAAAAGCGGCCTAGCAAACGCAAATCTGAAGATCCAGGCCACCTTGCCTCCTCTCCCACAGTAGCAAGTGGGACCCCAACTAGATCACACATTGTGTCGCCAAAGCGCGATATCTGTACTCCTTGCAGTACCAGCCTAGACAGATATTCAGGTATTGTTTGCATTTACCTCTTCTCAATGTTTTTGTTGTACATTTTGTGTGAAAAGGATTTTGAGCCTTTGCTGTTATAGTATTATATATATTTAGTATTATAGTTAATTAGATATTACACTTTTGAAAAAATGTATATACAAAATGTAAACTTATTTAATTTTAATTATTGTCCAGGAAAAAACATGGCTTTCATTTAGTTAAACATGATGCACTAAAGTAGGCTACTTAAAACTAAAGTGAATGAAAACTATAAATACATTATACATGCATTATAAAAACAAATTCATATAAATGCACAAAAATACTAAAACTGTATAGTTTTTAGTGGTGCAACGGATCACAAAACTCACGGTTCGGGTCATACTACAGATTTTGAGTTCACGGATCTGAGAATTTTTCAGATCAGCAAAAATGTTTTGCTTTATTAATTACTAACAGCATACTTTAAGTACTTTTATACCCCAGCAGAAACTACTAGCTTAACTACTAAAGTCAGTAATAAAACAAGAACAATTACACAAATTACAAGCATAGATGAACAGCCTACAACATAAAATTATAAATAAAGACGGAAGTATTCAGGTGCAGAAATATAAAAATTAAGTGTAAAACAACACAATAGTGCTTACTGCATAAGTTAACTATACAGATGATTAGCAGGTATTATAGGCTACAGTCTCTTTAAGACTAAATACACGGACCAAATACTGACGCACATCCGGTTTCTTTCTCAGCTGCCTGTATACGTTAACTTAAGACATAACCAACTGTGTTTACCAGAATACTTGCAAAAACTGGTATTTTAACATAACTTTGTGTGTATTAATCCATCGGTTGAGGCGTTGTCTGAAACTTATGAATCTGAGTGTTATGAAATTGGTTAAATGTGTAAATTGGCAAGACAAAACACGTGGAAATGATAAACTTTCACTCTATGATGGTTAAATTGAACAGTTAATCCACGAATCACATGCGTACCGAACCGGGAGGACTAGTCCGTACAGATCACGGATCATCTGCAATCCGTTAACCCCTAATAGTTTTCTTTATGAAAAAAACGGTCAAAATATTAATAACAACACAATGATACTAATAACTAGGGATGCACTGGTACTAAATTTTTCCGCCAATACCAATAGCCGACTATACAGAATGAATACCAATTACTACCAATGGTTTGGTTTTCTTAAGGGGAAAAAATCACTTTCTGCTAATGCTGTGAACCAGGCATACTCAAATCTGGCTCGCGAGATCCACTTTCCTGCAGAGTTTAGCTCTAACCCTAGTCAAACATACCAGAGCATGCTAATCAATGTCTTCATGACCATTAGAAAATCTTAGTTTGATCAAGGTTGGAGCTAAACTCTGCAGGAAAGTGTCTCGCCAGCCAGATTTGAACATCACTGCTGTAAACTACAGGGAACTAGGGGTGGGCGATATGACCAAAATCTTATATCACGATATGACAAATTCTATATCACGATAACAATATATATCATGATATAGTGATTTTTTTTCCTATTTTTATTATATAAAAATCTTTGATACCATATAATTGTCATAATCCTTGTCACAAATGTTAATATCAAACTAATACAAGCCTAAAGAGAGAGAGAGAAAACCTCATCCTCACTGAAGATAAATAAACAGTCAGTGATGAAATAAAAAAACTAATTGCAAGCAATAGGACAAAAAACTACAATAAATTATAAACGCTACATACATTGTGTAAATTAATTAGTCTTCACTATGTTAATTATATCTATCTATCTATGATATATATAATTAACATGTGTATTATGTATCGATTCTATACATATTATAATATATCATTATTATTGTTTTTATTTATTTATTTTCATTAAAGTTACAAAAGTGATTTAGTCAAGAGCAGTGAGAGATTTTCTAGCAGTGTGCTATGATTAGCATGAATGGAAGACAGAACGAATATTGGAACGCTTCCCCTTTAAGACCGAAGTCCGGATCCAATATAGTGAAGTTATTGTTACATATGTTTTCTCTTTCTGCTGTTTACATGCTCTTAAGACCTAAATCGCTTTGTTTATGAGGATATTTGCAAAGGACGGGATTCTGACACATATAAGTGTGTTTATGTAATTGTTCAAAGTCTGGAAAAAGAAAAGGCGTGCTCCTCTCACACAGAAAGAGACCGATAGCTCTGTTGTTTTGAGTTTCAACGGCTTCAAATGGGTTGTTTTAAAACTGCAGTGCTTATAAACGCGTGACCATGCTGCAGCTGTAGTGCTTCGTTTAGAAACGAGCTTCTCGTTTTGTCCTGGCTGGTCGTTCTCATCCTGCTTCTGTCTCCCGTTCACGCTCCGTGGTGGGCGGCGTGTAAAGATCGCAGTCACTCAAATGATGAAAAGGTATTACCGTAAACAATGTATTTTCGAAATAAACGATAGAACATAATATGAAAGGATAGACTTTTTATTCCGTCCATCCGATGTATATCGTCATATCGATTCATAAAAACGTATACTCACTTCTTCTGTAGGTGAGGCTGGATCACAAATGATTTGCGTGAACATAGATGCATTTAGGTTGATCAGGGGGCACATTCCCTTCAAAACCAAAAGTAATCCACTGCGCGTCTTCAGCGGCTCAGATGTCTGGAATTGATGTCTCGCACTGCTGTGGAATTGATTTGTCATGGCACATTAAAGAGCATCAAAATGGCATTTATTGTTTGAATTTTGTGATAAATTGAACAAAATTTGAGAGCTGAGACTCTTTCTTATTGGAACAAAGCGTGGCTATATTAAAGGCTTTAAAAATGTTTGTCCCCTAGGTGCTAAGTGGTCTGAAGGTGTGCGTATATTGGAAAGAGAACGGGAGCTGACCGAGGCGCTGAGGCGTGTCCAGCAGGAAGAGGGGCGGAGCATACAGCTGCAGAAGGAGTTACTGCAGCAGTTCCGTGAAATGGATGCTGAGCGCCGAGTGCTTCAGAACCAGAAATCTGAACAAGAGCAGGAGCACGCAAGATTGCAGAAGGAAAAAGAAGACCTCCAGAAGGAGAAGAATGAACTCCAGAGAGAAAAAGAGGAGGTGCAGAAGGAGAGAGAGGAGATTCAGAAAGAAAAGGAGGAGCTGGAGAAGCAGAAACAAGAACTGGACTCTTGGAAAAATTCTCATGCGCAGGGACAGACCACTGGATTTTACAATTGTTGATATTCTTCAGTGTGTCTGTTTCACAAGGAAACAAAGATTTCCTTTTTATGGAAATAGTTATTTCTTTACCCTTTTTATTTTTACAAGATTGATTTGGATTGGGGGGGATGGGGTTGTGGGGAAATGCCAGGGATGTTGTATTTTGTTTAGCTAAATGAAAGTTTACCTTAACATAACATGATTTCAAACGAGTACATGCATGAGAATTATAGATTACCTGCCGATAAATTAGAGATTTGTGATAGGGCCTTTCATGTCAGATATCTAGAAAATCAGTTTCATTGAATCTACTCACGCTGTATATATATACATATATATGAGTGTTAACACGAAGTTCATGTTTGTTCTAAAATTGACCAGTGTGTGAATGTATTGAAGAGATTTTGTACATTTCTGCACTGGGAATAAACATAAAACTTTCAGCATATGTCCTTTCTCAGTCATTTGTGTTATTCCTGCCCTAGAGTTGATAACCTCTGACAGTGTCACTGTTTTATGTTATCTTTGGAGTCGACTATTGGTTACCATAAAGGCTGGTAAGATGGTTAGTGTTAATGTGTATTGTAAAGAGAAATTAATGAATTTCATTTAAATATTTGCTTACTGTCGTAACCCTGTTTTGTACATTTGAAGTTTGAGAATCAGGTTTAGTATCAATAAGTAAACTGATGCAACTAGATTTTCTATACCCATTGCCAAATTGGCCATTTCAGGATGAACCTTTTCATTTTAGGAGAAGATCCACCAATATGTCCTTCCTGTTATCCATGTTTTATTAGATAGTGTTGGTTTTAACCCCGTGAGAGATTTTTTTAAAGCAAATTAGACCTGATATAGTTTTTCTGTAGTGGGAAATCTAATCAGCCCCAATAAAAGTTGATCTAGTTCACATATTTACTCATGTTGGAGGGGACTTGCTTGTTTAAAAAGCTGTTATTCAGCGTTAGCTTATTAGGTTTACATTGGAATTGTATTAATTAAATGCCTACAGTTTTTGTAATCAGTCTCTAAATGTTTGTATCTCAGAGAATAGGTTGCTCCTTTAAGGGTATAAATCAAGATATAAAATCATATACATAGAATCTGGGATTTTATGGCTTCTGTTTTAGAAAATCTGATCTTTTGTAATCTTGACAAAACGTATATTGTTGGAAAGATCTGATAGTTATGGTTCCATATTTGTAATAGAAGTGATATTGTGACTGAAAATGATTGATTTGTGACAGAAAACTGCATTAAAAATCAATAGAGTTTGGGTGTAACCCAGTGGATATTTTTGGTTGTAGTGCCCAAACAAAATCTCACAGGAACCACTAATGTTGTGATATCAACTTCAAATTTGAAACACAACTTGGTTAGACATATGGCTTTGATTTCATATACATTTTAGAGTTCAACATATTTGATTAAAGACTTATTTTATATAAAATAAAAATAGTATACTACATTATCTTTATTGTAAACTTAAACTTCTAGAACTTTTTATACTTTCGGTTTTTGAAATTCTTTCACTTCAGCAATACTCTGCTGTGTCTTAATTAAAAAGAGCAACCTCAGGTCTGTATTCCAAAGTGTTCGGGAATTACAGTCATGCTGTAACAAGCATTATAAACAAGTGTTCTGTTTACTGTGAATGTATATCTCCAAACCGGCAACGGATCCTGTTACGTACAAACATTCAAATAAAAAAATCATGACATTTTATTATTTGAGTTCCAATAAGATAGAAAATTGAAATAAATTCATTTTCTGAAATCTCTTTATGGTTTTGCCCTTTTTAGGGTTAAAAACAAAGTAGTTTAGCATATCAGAGGATGTATTACTAATGTAAGCATGGCAACAAAAGTAGGTAAGCTGATGGAAATGCTGAAAACAAAGAAAGATCAAGGTAGGAAGAGAGAAAAACAAATCTAGGATTCAAAGGATAGTTCACCCACAAATACAAATTCTGTAATTTTCTTGCTTGCTAAAATTGGTGTCCACTAA
The DNA here is from genome assembly GCA_027564155.1 of Gymnocypris eckloni scoliostomus. Lineage (NCBI taxonomy): Eukaryota > Metazoa > Chordata > Actinopteri > Cypriniformes > Cyprinidae > Gymnocypris > Gymnocypris eckloni. Next base: position 26,693,896 of record CM050413.1, on the reverse strand, counting down.
TCTTCAAAATATCTATTATGTTCAGCAAAAGAAAGTTGTACTCACACATTAATTTAGGAATTAAGAAATTATTTATTTTCAGTTATTTATTTAGAAGCCATAACGTGTGAAAAAATAAGCAGGCAATTTTTATACATCGTTCATCTTGAACATCCTGTAAAAACGGTAAACGGTGCATTCTGGGCCTCGTCACCTGCCGTAATACGTCATCGGCACATGATCACGTGACTTGCGCCAGCGCTTCGGTCGCATTATGAGTCTGTAAGATGTCTGTCAAAGGCTGACAACATTTGGAAATATCGTTGGAGAAGCTTTTCGTTCTTCTGGTCCTGACAGAACATTTTACCGAGGGATATTTCCACTCACCCCGTCTAATTCTCAATCACAATGCTGAACTTCTGTCCTCAGTGTGGCTCAAAGTTACAGCATGGTTTCAGATTCTGTCCATCGTGTGGTGAGAGACTGCCAGAAGACCTACCATTACCAGAAGACCTAGCGTTACCAGAAGCCGGAGCTTCTCCGCCACCCGAACCACATCCAAACCCCGTGCTTTCAACTGTGAGCCCCATGGAAGGTAAATACGGACTTAAGTTCACTCTCATTTTAATTACATTGCTCCGGTGATTGACCGCGGTTAGGCTAACGTTCGTTTAGTTTGAGAGTCTTAATCAAAGAAGCAGAACAAGATGATAATCCTTTGATTCATGTCTTCATCATAACTTAAATACTTAAGTACATTACAATTGTTTAGTAGACAAAATGTTTGCTGATTTCATATCTACTGTAATAATTTGAAACATTTATATAGCGCTTTTTTGGGTACTCAAAGATTAGAGAAGCATTTATTGATTCTTAGGTAACGTTAAATTCATGTGATTCAGGCATGCTCCAGTTTTCATTATTCACTTGTCATTTAGTTGGACACTGTTACTCTCCCAACTCCCGACTGTAGCAGGTTTCAAAGTGGACTTAATGTAATAACAGTATTTAAGTCACTGATTGAATATGTGCTGTCTATGCAGTGCATCGTTATGATATTGGTTAACCAGTCATATTTGTTTAAAATAACCTGAGAGAAAATAATTTTTCTTCCCACAAATCCTAAGAATGATCTCAGCTGTTTTTAATATTGATAATAATAAGAAATGTTTTTGAGCACCAAATCAGCATATTAGAATCATTTCTGAAGGATCGTGTGGCTGAAGACTGAAGTATGGTTGCTAAAATGTAGCTTTACAGTCACAGGAATAAATGACATTTTACATAGTATTACTTTTTATAGTTGAAGTTCATTGATCAAATACAGCCTTGGTGAGCTTTAGAGACTTCTTTAACGGCATAAAATAGGGGAACTGCCCCCCTTTAGTATATGCAAAATACTTAAAATCTGTGTATACGCAATCTGACTGTGCTTTCATTCAGACCTCAGTTGCTTTTAATGAGTATTGACAAAACCGTTATCCACTTTCTTTTTGCAGTTGATTCTGCTGGAGACTCCTTACAATCTGCACTGAATCGGCTACCTTTGCGCTCAACACGGCGGAAGACCTTGAGTAGCACAGCCACGGACGCTTTAGGTGAGTCTAAGGGTGTTGTGTGTTTCTATTGTAGAAACAAACAAAGGCTTTGTAGACGTTCTAGAATTGGTGTGAAAGATGACTGCTAAATTTCAGATCAGAAGTCTTTGCCATCTTCTCGAAAACGAAAAGCAGCCCCTCTGGTTAAAGAGGAGGAAGTGTCACAGACAACATCGGCTATAATAACTCAAACCCCAGGTAGACACACTATTGTGTGAAACACTAGATATTATCTTTAAAATAGCACGATTTATTATTGCTGAAGGTAATTAGATGCACCTGTTGTTTTGAATGAATATCAAGAAAGGTTACATTATTACACCATCTAAATGCAAACCAATAGTGTTATAAGATCGAATGCTGATTTTGTGTGAAAAACTTCTGCTTTGTTTCAGATAAGAAGTCAGTGAAATCTCCACGAAAAGGAAAGGCATCCCCCCTGGTTAAAGAACAAGAGGAGGTGAAACAAACTTTTTTGGTTACACTTCCAACTCCAGGTAAGATATTGTGTACTGGGACGCTATAATATCTTCAAATTGAGATTTGGTATATTTTTTTCAGCTATAGATAATTAAAGCAGATTTTTCTGCTTAGTCATATTGTAAATTGCAAATATGACCAAATAATTACAAATGCAATAATTTTTACACACGCGTTTACAAATAAATACATATTATTTAGGAGATGTTTAATAGTGTGGCCTGAAATGCTTTGTGTGCTGCATTATTTCAGATAAGACCTCTTCGATGTCTCCGCGAAAACACAAGGCTTCCCCCCAGGTTAAAGACGAGGAGGCGAAGCAAACGTCTTCGGTTATTCAAAGCCAGTGTAAGATTCACTTTATAGAGAACAGACTGCTCCATACATATTGAAAATAATGTTTCACGATATCTAAAAGTGATCGCAAAACTAGCTAAATTTTGTTATTTTGTGGGTTTTTAGCCAAATGCAAAGCTAGAAAGCGAGTGTGCACTGTTGAGCCTGTCCCAGAGGGTACAGTGGTTTGTGACCAGTCCAGCAAAAAGTGGAAGCTGGTTGAACTTCTGTGGCAAACAGAATTAGATCTGACATATGCAGGTAAGGCGTAGGTCAATACCCGTCTTACCCTTGATTAATGAGATCCATCTATGCACTTTAAGTCCTTTTATAATTTTTTTGTCAGATGGTTAAGATAAAAATAACATCAATGCATTAAAGGTGGCTTATGAATCTAATTATTGTCTATCTAATCTAATCTAGTGTGCCAAGCAAATCAGCTCACAGACTCAAATGATTGCAAGTACATGTTGCGACTGGTAGTGCTGTGTTCACACAATGTAGTGTGTCTGTGTACACGTGTTTGTGAAGAAGGTCTCGGTGACTTTGTGTTCTCTTTTTCAGGGGGCTAAAGTGGGACACCTGTTTAATGAGCAGAACTTCCATCTGAGAGCAGCCAAACCTGATGCAGGTCAGTCATTTCAGCACGTGTAATGAATACATAAAGACTCGGTTTAGTGCAGCTACATGCTTATAACCACAACTCTCTTTTTCTTTGTCAATAGTGGAGAAATGGATGAAATTGCACAAATTGGACTTCCTTGGGATTCCATCCTGTGTAGGGTTCGGTCTTCATGAAGCAAATAGGTATATGGGTTTATATCCTTATGTTCAAAAACTTTTATAGACTATAATACACTTCTGTTCAAATGTTTGGGCTCAGAAAATATAGTTTTTAAAGAAACAATCCTTTTATTCAGCGAAGATGCTGAAAAAAACCTGTCAGTAAAGACGTGTATAATAATCTATTTCATATTATGTTGTTCTTTTGAACTTATTCATCAAAGAATCCTGAAAATATGTATGCTTGGTTTTCCCCAAAATATTAAGCTGCACAGCTGTTTTCAACATTGACAATATGAAATATTTTTTGAGCACTATATCACAATATTTTAGGGTGATTTCTGAAGGATTGTGGAGTAATGGCTGCTGATCAAATTAACTTGAAATATATTAAACTAGAGAACAATTTTAAATTCTCATAAAAAAGCATTTCAATTTGTTTAACTGACCTTAAAGTTTTGATTGGCAGTGCACATATAATCAGAGATCAGTCAATACTGACTGAGAGAAGCCTGAAGACATTCAAGACAAGACGTTACTGTGTCAGACAAGTAAATCATTATATTGCCATTACAAAAATGGCTTTTGAAACCAATATATTTTTCATAGTCTTATAGCCAACAGCAATTTATTTTGCCATTGATAAATGGTGGAATGCATTTACATACATTTTTCCACACCCCATCTGTAATAATGTTGGTCTTTGTGATTGTGTGCACTGATGTCTTTGATCATTGATTTGCATTTCACTGATTTTCATAACCTTGCATCATGAGCACCACATTTTATGATTGTGTGTAAAGATAAAAACAGTTCAATGAGCATGAGCTCACTGTGGAATCTAATCATAACCATATTCACTTCCCTACAGGTTTTTAGTTTTTCCTAGCATGGGTCAAACTCTACAGACAGTCTTTGATGAAGGGAACGGTACTCTATCTGAGAAAGCTGTGCTCCAGCTTGCACTGCGACTAGTGAGTGTGCTATTAAACAACGTTCAGATTTGTTTCTATTTCCCTAGCCATGCCATTCTCTATGAAAAGGCTGTACATATAGTATGTGTTTTGTAGTTGGATGCACTGGAATTCATCCACGAGAAGGAATATGCCCATGCAGACATCCATGCTGGAAATATTTACATCAACACTGACAGTCACACAGAGGTCAGTAAGCATGTCCCTTATGAACTGAACATTTATACTCTATATATTACTTAAGTATTAAAATGTTTGTTTGTTTGGTAGGTTTTCTTGTCAGGCTTTGGTCATGCATTTAGATTTTGCCCTGGTGGAAAGCATGTGGAGTACAGACAGGGTAGCCGCACTGCACACCAGGGTAACATCGACTTTATCAGCGTGGATTCTCATAAGGGAGCTGGTGAGCATCAGTTGTTCATTGCATTACTTACTTTATCCATGTAAGAAAGCAAGTCTAAATTGCATGTGTGTGGGTGTTTTGCAGGTCCTTCTCGTCGTAGTGACCTGCAGTCTCTGGGTTACTGTATGCTGTATTGGATGACAGGCTCACTACCCTGGAGTCAGCTCTCTCAAACAAGCTCGGCCATTGCTGCAGAGAAGGAGAGGTCAGTAAAACCACAAAAACATCTTCATCAGGCATATATTCAAGAGAAGACCGGGTTGCTTAAACAAGCCTTACAAGTTAGTCATCACATTTTTTTTTCAAGACTGGTCACAACTTTAAATCAGTTATATAAGAATTTGAATCCAGAAAGTATGACTAATTACCCCTTGGCTAACTGCTATGTGGTCAAACTAGTTCTTGTAACACAGTAACATAACATAATAATAACAGTGGCTTATCATATACTTACTACCAGGAGTAGTGTGGTATAGTGGTTAAAGCTTAGAGGCGGTAACTGGTAATATTCAAGAAACAAACCTTTACTGTGAACAAAATGTTTTGTTTACAACGTGTTTGATACTCAGGACCCCTAAATATGATGGACCAACTTCCTAAAATATAAAGGGAACTATATGTTTTAAGGCTTGTTGATACTTAGTAAAAAAATTACATATATATATATATATATATGTATGTGTTATTTAAAAAAAACTTAAATAATTGGTCTTAATTTTAATAATAAACAAGATAAAAAAGAAAAACATCAGACTTTTATTATGTAGTATTACTATTAAAAATTGTAAAGTAATACATTAATGCAATATTTTATATAAAAAAATTATTGTACATTTTTTTTTTACATCTTTTCTACTAAATGTTCTGTGGACCCTCTAGTACCCCTTGGGGGTCCTTCTTGGAGTCCAATTTGAAAAGAGCTGAACATAATTATAAATACATTTCTTAAAAATACATATTTGTTTAAAAATAAAATGTATACAAATATTTTTTTTCTAATAAAGAATATATTATTTGTATTTCCGCCCTGGCTTGTATACTGTTTACTGCTTACTTTTGAAACTTGCTGTTGGCTCTTGTATGATAAATTGCTTGTGATGTTTCTCATTAATAAGTTGCTTTGAAATAGAAGCATCTTAGTGATTAAATAAGAAATGAATGTTGCTAGTCCGCCATGAGCCTTTAGCTTTCATTGGCTTTTGAAAAAGCCTTTTAGTCCAGAAGAATCGTCCCTTTATTGAGTGTATTTTTAATCTGTTTAAATACATGCGTCTGCTATCTGACTGCTTCATCATACCATGTGCATTTAGAATCATAAAGGAACATCGCTACTGGATGTTGAATTTTCAAGAATGAAAACATACCACTTTACAAAGGTAAGGCTGCAGTTATGTGCTTTTATGTTGAATATGTTTTCTGCCTGTCTACAGGTATATTTCTGATATCACTGGACTTTTGAGTGGCCATTACAAACAGAAGAAAGCTTCAGGTGAGCATGCTTGTTTCTATTCTCACTTCATGCTTAGTGCTAGTGGAGATGCATATGTAATGTTTTTTTGTGCAATTTAGGTGCATTACAAAAATACCTGTCTAATGTGATGAGCCTGCAGTATACTGAGAAACCAGATTACACACTTCTGAAAGCTGGGCTTCATGAGAGCTTACAGAAGATGGGTGGGAGTCTGAATGAATCACTGAATTTGCAGGTAACACACATTCCCATATTTACATGACATATTTACAACTATATATTGTCTGCATATTATAGGTAACCATAGTCCTCCTGTTTCATCCTCATGTATTTAATACAAAACTGCAACAACTAACAAGGTAGATGTAAAAAAGAAATTGTTCACGTGTAACTTTTCAGTCGGCAACTTGTATTCATGACCATGCTGACAGTATGTGAAGTCTCCATCTCACTGGTTTCTTTTTTATTTACAGGTGAAGCCATACTGACGAGAGTTAACTGGTGTGGAATGTGGATTTAATGGTTTTATGGAATGTTTAAGAAAGCTTTTATGTTTTCAAAAACAACTTTTATCACGTTTTTTACAATGCTATTGCCTTGTGTGCGTGTTTTCTCTCATAGGTCGAGTTTTAATCACTGTGATTGATTAGTTGTTTTTAAAAATAAGAAAACAATGTTTATTTGTAAGGCTGACATTTTTTATTTACAACAAATAATTTCTCCCCATTACATTTCATGCTAACAGTGAACTTAAAGGTTTTGTTGTAGGTTTACATTTCGGGAAAGGGCATTTTGATGTTATACAGGGAATTCTTTTTGGGATTGTTTCTTTTTATAAGTTCTATTGTACCTTACTAAAAATAATAAACAACCATACCCAAAAATGTGCGTATCTCTGTTTTTTTATGAGCATTGTTAATACTACCGCAAGAGGGCATCATTGATTCAAACGGAACTCAAATCGCCTGTTGTAGTTTCTACACGGAACGAAAATATAGCATCAATATTCAATACAGAGGCGCGAAGACTTTGATAAACCCGTTTATTGTATTTACACTAGTGGACCGTAACAGATAAGTTACACACATGAATCCTCCGAAGATAAAGCGTCGCCGAATGGCTGAGCTGGAGCCGTGGATCGAGAAACTCATCCAGAACTACGGCCAAAGCCAGCGCGAAACGACTGTCAAAGCCAACGTTGTCGGCGTAAGTAGTAGTAGATGTGTGTGATCATCTATGACCATCAGTGTCGTGTGTGAGTACTGAAGCGTGTGTGTGTTAGGTGTGTGATATCTCAGACTCGCAGCGGATGGAGCACACCGATGCCTGTATGCTGTTCATGTCCGATGGGAGCGCTGTCATTCCCGCGGTGCTGAGCGACGCCGCGTGGGAGAGTATGCAGGAGTGAGGGACCTATTAATCCTCTGTTATGACACCACTCACTACACACCTGAGCCCCTGTTTTTATCTAACTCATCTGGATAATCAGGCCTAGTGAAAATAATGCTGAAATAAGCACAATCTAGCTGTTACAAGGACTCTGATCTCCTGCCTTGCAGCAACTGTTGTCTTGAATTTTGCACTTACATGAGTGAATTTCAGAGAACAACAGGCATTTATTTCAATAATTCAATCAAACTCAAACATGACCGTCTCAGTTTTGTCTTCTGCTTCTTCAGCATGGAGGAGATGGAGTCTTTCACAGGTCTGCACAATGCTATAGTATATGTTCGCAGCTTTGAACTGAAGTTTGACATGAACCCTGATCTGGTATGTTATATGTAACGTTATGCAATTTTTATCTCAACATTTTTTCATTTTTGTGCTGATGCTATAGTATTACTAATTGGGGGGAATATAGCAGGGGCCTTTTTCAAACCAAGGAGCCATCCGATAGAGACAGAGACAGTCAACCTGATATATATTGCATTAATGTGACCTATAAAGCATACAATGGCCTAAATGTTAATATTTTGCCCTATTAATGATTATTGTAATTTTGTTTATGTTGCAAACATTTTTAAATGATTTTTTTATTTTTAGTGTTTAGTTAAGTTAAATTTAGTGTTTAATTGAACTTAATTGTGGGTGGATTGTAAAGCATTTATCTGTTGTTTACAAGCATTTCAGCTTCATGGCAGTATATCTTATTGATAAAAGCTTAATATAATTTTTTAGTTTGACGGTTTTTAGACTTGTCTGGTTTAGAAAACTCATGTAAATTGAGCTTAAAATTAAATGAATGAAATTAATCATTATTACTCTTAAAACACAGTTGCGTTTCAGGCTTTTAGGAGCCCTGGCTCATTGTATGACCTCTGTCTTCCATATTATTCCATGTTCCATATTACTTCCTGCCAACTCTGTAGTGTACTATCCCCAAAAAAAGTTGCAAAGTGCAAAAAAAGAGATGAATATAATTGTTTTTAAATAAAGTATTTTATTGGGTAGAAATTGGGATTTAATATTTAAAATTCTTCTCTTAAATTCTTCAAGTGCTGTAATTTCAGTAGAAAGATGCGTAGTTGGGAATTCAGATTTCTCAATGGTTTCAAACTGGTCACACAGATTCGCCTTATTGACCAAAAGAAAGCTTCTTGGTTTAAAAATGACTTCTGTGTGAACTGTGACCATTTTGCTTGCAGAATTGTGCACTTTTAAGTACGTTTGTTTTGTTTCTTTTTTTGTTTGCTTCAGGCATCTTGCCAGTTTTACTTGAAAGTCAATCAAATGAACACCATATGCATCGCCTCAAAGCACCACCACCCCCCCAGCTGGCAAGTCACTGATCTCTCTATTAAGCGTGCCAAGTGATGTTTCCTAATCGCACTAAATCAATAACAGTTAACCTTTGTTAATCGAATTATCTTTCAGTACAACTCTCTCATCAGTCAGAGATCAGATCATAAAGACATGGAGGTGCGTTGACCTTTTTTATAGTTTGTGTGAACACGTACATCACACACAGAAGTGCAGTGTGTTTTTAAGATGATGTGTTGAGTGGTTAGTGTTAATTGTATTGCTCTCTGTCAGATCCCACAGGGAGGGTTCAGTAAGTTCAGCCTCTGGTAAGTATCACACACACTCTTTCTCTTAATGTTTCTTTGAATAGATTGCATGTACACACACGTCTTGCATTGATTGCCTGTAATTTGGATTAGTGATATAATTTATAAAGCGAATAGACATTCTGCTTCACAAACATGATAAAGATGTGCGTTATGTACCTAATTTCCCAGGGGTCTCGCTCTCATCTCTGTTGGACGTGTGGCACAATGACATTATAATAAATATTCTGAATGATGCAACGGAGAAAATAACCATGTCTGCAACATATTGTCCAAGTGTGGCGACACCAACTCACTGGCACAGAGAGAGGCTTCACTGGAGGGTAAAGCTGCTTCCTTGGCAACTTAAAGGCACCAGCTGTTGACCAGACAAATTATCATTTCGTATGGGTGTGTGTGTTTTTTCCAGGGACAGGAGCAGTTCATTGTCCCCATGCCTTCTCTTCTCATCCCAGAGGAACATAGGGAGCTAATGACAGCTGATCCCAGTACTGTCTGCTGTCTAATTAATTGCTTTTTTCATGACAACCCTGTGGGCATTCAACCAGATTTTAACGTGCATGTGGCGCACTGTACATATGTTTTTTTGTCTCATGTACGTCAGATCGCGCAGGTGCAGACAGTGAGAGTGAGACCCCAAATGACTTGGCCCCGCCCCCTGAAGAATCACATCCAACCAACGCATGGAGTTCAAACCATAGAATGGCCGCTCCTGACAGTATAAGTGGGTCATGTCCAGATGAAGGACCGTCTACTCTGGTACACACAAGACCAGGTGAGATTTTACAAAAGAAAGTCAGTGCTGTTCCAAGCAGATGATGTGTTATTAAACCCATCCCTCCATCTCCCAGAGGTTTTGTGTGGAACGGGGGAGCTGTCTGGGGATGGAGAGAGCCCATGGGATATGTTTTCTCAAGAGCCGGCTCTATTAGGTAGACCTTCCACCTCAGACTCAAATGGTAATTTCTTGTTAATGCATATATTTATTACATTAACAGGGCGTCGTTGTAATTGTGCACTAAGCATTTCAATCATTTTTGTGCTGATACAGACCCAGAACAAGAAAGTCAGTCGCTTTTAAAGGAAGTCCCCCCATTGCCTGTAGCAACAAGCACCCAAGCCCAGTTCACTAAGCAGGTCTCTGGAGGGGTGTCGGTGGACGGCATCACGCTCAGTCAGAGACCAAAACCAACCCAGTTTAGTCCGTCCCACTCAAGCGATAAGTCTTTCAGAGACCCCAGTCAGGAGCAAGACAAAGAGCGTGCGCTGAGTCCTCCCTCGTGGCTCGTCCATTATACAGCCCCGCCCTCTGAACAGAGGCCCCTAGCTTCTCCACCCGCCGGGCCAAAGCCCTCGGCGTCTCCACCAGCCAAAGCCAGGAAAGTGAGTGTAAATGATATTAATGGTATTTTGCTGTGTCCGAGCTGGGCAGTGGGGCTCACTTGCATAATATGAAATGATTAATATTTTCTGTAGGACTAACCGAATAAATAATATATCTAGTCTTAATCTATTTGTGTATTGCATCAGAAATGTTGCTACATTGACCCAGCATCCCTGTTGCAGGTGCATTCAGATGGAACGCCTTTTTCCTATTTGTATCATCCACAGCCTCAGGTTGCCACAGCCCTTGGCCATTTCCAGTGAGTATGATGTGTTGCCCACTGACACATGCTGATTATAACATGCTTGTAATGTGATGGTCAATGATCTAAGAACCGTTTCACAGTTTTGTATTCTTGTACTTATACAATACTAGTCAAAAAAGTATGACTCTCAACTTTCCACAATTTTAAGCAGCAACTGTTTTCAACTTAGATAATAAAATGTGTCTAGAGCAGCAAATCAGCATTTTAGAATGGTTTCTGAAGGATCATGTGACCCAGGAGATCCAAAATTTACTTTTGCATCACATGAATAAATTACATATAAAAATTGAAAATAGTTGTTTTAAATTGTAATAACATTTTACAATATAAGCATTTTTATTATTTGAATGCATACGAGATTCATAAACATTAAAAAATCTTACCAACCTCAACATTTTGAGTGGTGGAAAGGTAATATTTTACGGTAATATTTTTTACTAAGTTGTTTAATTTTTTTTTTTTTTTTATATAAATAATTTGAAATATAATACATGGTATATATTTGGAAATTTTATTGTATTTTTTATAATTTAAGCATATGAATTTACATCAAAATATTTTTAAGATTGTGTGAAACAGTTTTGACTGCTAGTGTAACTATAATAAAGCTTTCCTGGATTGAAATCTGAAATCCAGATTAGCATCAGAAAAAAAATGAGAGCAGAGTGTTAGCTAGACAGTGAACACAAGTTTGTAACAGCGGTCCAGTATGAAGTGTAAAACCAAATCCGCTGGGAATGAAGCCATCGTCTTTCAACCTTACCACTGTAAGCTACACCCCTCATATCCTCTATTTATTGGTTGCTGCTGGTTTCTGTGTGTGTGTGTGTGTGTGTGTGTGGCGCTTGTGTGTGTGTGTGTAGAATCCCTGGGCATCTGATACAGTGGGCGGTGCGTTATCTGGGGACCTCTGACTGTGCAGATGTCAGCGCTGAAGCTGGCTCATAAATCATTACCTCAAATGACATGATGTTAGTTTTTTTGTTGTTGTTATACAAAAGTGTTTAGTTTTATTTAAATCGTAGGTGTAGATATATTTTCTATAAAGCCCTACCGTTAACGGATGCTGCTGTCTTAAGTGTAACTTTATTGCACTGTGTAAATTGTAATAAATATTAATATGGAAATACTATGACCTGTTTCACAATTTGTATCATTTAATCACAATTCTACTTGCGTAACCATGTTTATCTCTTTTAAGCCATGGTATTAATGCTTTGTTACCAGACAGAAACTTTGATTTGTCTGTCTGTCTGTCTGTCTGTCTGTCTGTCTATCTATCTAACAATTGTGGTGTAAATTTGTTTATATATTAAACCACAACTGTTTCCAACATTGACAATAAATCAGTATATTAAAACGATTTATGAAGGATCATGTGACACTAAGGACTGGAGTAATGGCTGATGGAGTTTCAGCTTTGCCGTCACAGAAATAAATTATATATTTTTTTAGTGTATTGATGTAGAAAATGTATTTTAAATTGTAATAATATTTCATAATATTACTGTTTTACTGTATTTAAAAATATATAAAACATTCAATGATCCCCAAAGTTTTGAACGGTAGTGTACATATATTGTTTTTTGGACAGATTATTTGATCAGAATATGATTTTAAAGAGTTTTCAGATAAACTCTGCGCTATTCCACAGCTGACCTGGAGCGGCAGTAACGACCAAGAAGCCTCTGAATCCGCGCGAAGAGAAAACAAACGTTCCTCTGAGTTTATTCCCCTCATGGTCTTGTTATGCCAGCTAAAAAGCGACAAAATGATCCCAAAACGGGTAAAAAGAATAAGAAAGAGAAACGAGGTGAACTCGCCGTGATTAATTCGGATTTCAGTGATGAATCTGTCCAGAAAGGCATGAGAGACGCATGGCAGAGGAAAGAGAGCTACACTAATGGTATGTTTGTCCACCCACGTGACACAGTGAGCTTACATGAGTTCAACAGTCTTTTAAACGGTTACAGTTCGAAGAAAAGAGCAGAATCAGTTTGCTTTTTACAGATGAAGGAAACTGGTCTGTGTGTTCCAGGTAATATCCACCTGGACTGTGAGCCCTTCCCTCACTGTCGGATCACTCACTTCCTGCAGAGTGAGAGCTTTGTGGGAAGTCTGCAAGAAGAGCTCCTGCAGCTGAATTTCAACAGCAAGTCAAATGATTTGTACAAGTTTCCAACAGGTATCAGTCTGAAATGTGTGTGTGTGTGTGTGTATATATATATATATATATATGAAGAAGTGAAAACTGAGTCCTGAATTCTGTTTCTTCTGCAGTCAGATGATCTGAGAGAGAGAAAAGAACATCATATCTCACAAATAAGGTGCGCCAGTGTTCAAATGAGCTTCTGCGTTAAAGTTTCTTTCGTTGTTTTGCTCTCAGACGTGTTTGTTGGGATCTCAGGTCTGTGCTTTTTGGGGAGTTTCGTGTTTGGTTGTCAGAAGTGTTGCAGGTGGATCTGGAGGTGACTGTCGATATATCCTGTGCAAAGTATGAGCATACAGGTAAACCATCTGACCACTTCTCGACCAATCACAAGGAGATGCTGTGCAGCTGGTGTACTCTCATGGGTTTGTTGTCTCTCGCTGCTCTTTGTGCAGATATTTTGCTGTGTCACGACGATGAGCTGGAGGGACGAAGAGTTGCGTTCATCCTCTATTTGGTACCTCCCTGGGAGGTGAAAGATGGAGGGACACTGGACCTGTTCAGCACTGATGGTGTGTGATACAAGAGCATAAAAGAGTAACTTTAGCCACAAAATGTGTGTGATTAAGTATAAAATAAGTTAAATCATGCCATTTGAGTCAACATGAAACAGTTGAAACATGATATTCAACAACAAAAAAATTACATTTTATATGTAAGCTTATACAATATTTACTGATAAATCATACACAATGACCATGTGTAAATGTATTTAATCATTGGTTAATTAATAATAATTGTGTATTCTTCACAGAACACTGTCAGCCTGTGAGTGTTGTCAAGTCTCTGCTTCCTTGCTGGAACTCTTTGGTGTTTTTTGAAGTCTCCCCTCTCTCCTTTCATCAGGTAGTTACAAAAAGTGTTGTTTTAGTATGATTTTTATACTACAATAGTATTTATTAATATTTTAAAATCGCTTTTATTTGTATGATTTTAGCTTTTTTTCAGTTCTAGTAGTTTTGTTATATGCTTTTGTCATTTATTAATTTATGCTTTTTATGTTTTAGTCAATTTAGTGTCTCAGCAAAGCAACATTTTAGATTTTGTTCGTTAAGTTTTTCATCCGATTCAGTATTGTCAATTAAATATGATTTTTTGCCGTTTTAGTCATCAATTACTCTCCTTTATGTCATTACAAACCTGACTTTCTTCTGTGGAACCCAAAAGCAGATATTTTCAGTAATATTGGTACCTAATCAGTTTCGGTTCTCGTTGACTTCCATTGTATGAAAAAAAAAATACAGTGTAAGTCCATGGGAACCAAATCTGTTTGGTTATCAATATTCTTCTAAATATTTTTTAAGGCCAGCCTTGGCTTGTATATAGTTATTGTAGGCATGTATGTTGGCTTTGTTCTACGAAAAACATTCTTCAAAATATCTTCTTTTGTGTCTTTTTAACAATCACAACACTGGTCATCAGAAGGATTGGTTCTCCATTCATTAATGATTTACATCTGTTGTAATGAGCTAAACTGAAATCGTGACTCTTAGGTGGCAGAGGTTCTTTCTGAGGAGAAGTGTCGTTTATCTCTGAGTGGTTGGTTTCATGGCCCTTCTCTACCAAGACCCTCACGCTACATTGAACCCCCAGTTCCCCGTCACACTCATATCCCCAGAGATGTAAGTCAAGTCAGCTTTAGATCTTTTTTTTTTGTTGCCAAAACTCAGCCTGCATCTGAAGCACAGTGTATTTGTGTTTGTTTAGGAGAGTTTGCTGTTTGAGTGGGTGAATGAGATGTACCTGGATCCTCGCTATCAGGCTCGGGTACAGCAGGAATTCGAAGAGAGTTCGGAGATTTGCTTGCCTAGTTTCTTACAGGTTAGTCGTGATCATTATTATCAATTACACAAAAATGCTCAGTTATATTTAATTTACAGTAGTACACATGCATATATACATCAGAGTTTGGCAATGCACCCTATGAGCAAGACACATTTGTACATGCTTAAGAATTGTATATATTAACTGTTAAGTAAACTCTGCCAGAAGATGCTTTTATAAGGCCCTTTTAGTCTGTGCTGTTGTGGAGGTCCATGTATAATTGATGCAAAGGAGAAATTCTTGTAGATGTGAAATTTAGTGACACTAGAGGCATGTAGTCAGAGTAAGTTTTAAATAATTAAGTGTCTAAGTTACTTATTTATATTTGTGCACATGTAAGAGTCACGTTTGCAGACTCTGCATGCAAGAATATGCTTATATTGTGCTATAAGGACAATACCAATAGAACTCAATTACAACGAATATGCCAAAACATTTTGTTTTTTTTGTATGCACTAATGGTAACACTTTACAAATAAGTTTAGTTTAACTTTAGAATTTTTAAATCTAATTTAATGTTAATTACTGCTTTTGTTTTAAGGCATCATGAAATTGAAATTCACAATTTCACAGATTTTCTAAATGCATGCTATTTATCCATGCATCTGTTTTTTTTTGTTTTTTTTACCTCCCATTTTTATTGAAATATCTACACTCTGTCCTTCCGAATTACTGATTTGTCTTTAGTGACATATGTTGGACTTCTCCAAACATTAAGTCCAATTAAATCCCACCTCTTTATTATGACCTAATGCAAGCTTGCATTCAGATCTGCCAGTAATTCAACCAACAACTGGAAGGACACTTCATGTGTTAACTGGTGTTAAAGAAGTGAACCTTGCCGTAAAGTGTATTTTTTTATTATTTCTACAAACGTACAAATATCTATAATGCTGATATCCTGAATTCTGCTCTATAATTGTCAGGAGGAGAAACTAAGGCAGGTGCGCAGTGCACTGCAGTCATCTGAAATCCAGTGGGGGAGGAAGGGCCCACCCAATAAGAGGTGAGAACCAAGCCACCCGTCATTTGTTTGATAATATTTAAACTGTAATCTCTTCCTGTATGCACATTTAGTTTTCTGGTATGTTTCCTGTGATTTGTTTATGTGCTCATGTATTAATGGCTGTCTCTGTGTTTAGGTGTGTTGACTGTGCAGACATGCAGAGCGTCCCATCTTGTGTACAGGAGTGCTGGGAACTCCTCTCCGCAGAGTCATTCTTCATCCTCTTATCCAACCTGACCGGTCTCTGTCTACACTATCTGTGCGACGATGGGGATGAGAGCGAGAACAAAGATGGAAAGAGTGAGACAGAAAATGGAGATGGAAATACAGAAGCATCAGCATCCAATACTGATGCTGATGCTTCATCAACTGAGAAGAAAGACAAAGGTAATCAGCGTGTGCATTTAAAAAAAATACCAATCTACAGAAATTTTACCTGTGTATTCTTGCAGGGCCTCCTACTTGTGTAGGAGAACTGCGTCGCTGGACGCATGGCAACTATACATTGTTACACGATTCTGTCAAAAGAGAGTATGCACTGGATCTACAGCTTCACATGGGCTGTGCGGGTATGAAATCTGCCATTTATGTTTGCCCTTATTGCAATTAGTTGATAATTCTGTTCAGTATGATTTAATTTTGACTGAGGGACAAAGAGTTGAAAAAAAGTGCTAGAAAGTATCAGCAATCAAACATCAGCCTCTGTTTGTCTATCAGGGTGGAAGTCAGAGTTTGGGGGATTTACATCCTATATTGCACATGATGAAGATGAGGAGGTAGGTGATGGAGTCACACAACATCAGTTTGTTTTCATTTAATGGTTTATTATAACATATGCAAACACGGCAGACTAGTGCACGTTATTTATTTTGTTGACACTGTGTTTCCGTAGCTCCTGACAGTGTATCCTGAAGATAACTCACTCGCTCTAGTCTACAGAGACAAAGACACCCTCAAGTTCATCAAGCATATCAACAGTAGCAGCTCCATCCAACTTTCTTCCCACAATACCACAGCATTCTATGACTTCTCTTTTAACTACTATGAATGATGAGAGGAAATCAAATGTTTGATTGGCTGGCTGACTGCATGAGAGTATACGAAAGCTGAGTGCATTGGTTTTACATTTCGAGCTTAGTATACACAAACATAAACAAGTCTGAAATATAAGGGCACTTTTATTTTTGAATGTGCAATTTCTCTCCCAACTACAAGAATTGAGTGTTAAGTGTGATGCTTGAAATAAAATGTAATCATTTGATTGTTAAAAGAGCATTTGTGCTCGGATGTCAATAAATGTTAATAATTAACACATGAATATTGACACTTGTGTTCACTTGAAGCCCATTGTGTTATTCCACAGATCTACAACAAGTGTTAATCTCAAAATGAAGTCTGAGAACATAATTGAAAATATTTATATTTTAGATCATCATTATCTACTCGCCCTCATGTCATTCTGAAACTGTATTCATATATATATGTAACCTGTATGCATTCTTTATTCTTCAGAGCATAAAATATATTTTAAGAACAGTTTTTCTCTCTCCATACAGTGCAAATCAGTTCTCAATGTTCTACATGTTCTTCATATCTAGTACATGTTTGGAATAACATGAGGCTGAGTAATTAATGTACATCAGAACATCTTAGTATTTGGTTTGTCTCCGTTCTGCTGTAGTGACAAGCATTTGAACTGCATGAGCTTAAACCTGATGATCACATTCTCCAGCATCATTTGAGAATGATACAAAGAGCATCTTCCGCTTAAATGGAAACAAGAACATCTGACCATCTGTAAAAGGATTTCACATAATCAGTGTCACAAATATAGTTATTTGAATAGGCCTAAAATAGTGCATGCACTTATGAGCATTACTTTAGTTTAGTGGAGGTCCACGGGTGAGGCTCTTTGTGTGTTTTGAGTGTGAATCTGCAGAGATTTGGACAGTTTGTGATGAACGCTGTTATCACTTCATGCGAGACCACACAATAGCAGTGAACCTCTTGGAGCTTGACGCACTGCTTTGCTAAGGCTATCAGCTCAGAGTTAAGTTCAGGAGACGGGACTGTCTGCAGCTCCAGAACTTCTAGCGTGTTTGCGTAACTCTGCCCGACTATCCGAACCTCATCCAACAGCAAAGTCCAAGTGAGCAGCCGAAGACATCGGACAGGGATGCTGGGCTGCAGTACCCCTGCAACATGCAATTCAGGAAGGGTGTGGTCCAGCTCAAGTTCCACCCAGAGACGCGGGTGTCTCAGTTTTAACTCTAACCATATCTGGTCACAGAGAGGCACGGTGTATTTGAGTGAGCGGCAACGGAGCTCTAGTTTCTTTAGTGCTGGTCGTTCTGGCAACATCAGATCTATAAAGACATCTTGTGAGAGACTGGCCTGGAAAATGCCAAGAATGCTGAGAGACTGGCAGCATTTCAGCACTTGCCTTAGCGTTTCGGGATTAACGCCACACACCAGAGAGTGATTGTTGATGTACAGACTTTGGAGGGCAGGGCAAAGCATGGCTACGCTCCTGACAAAGGAGTCACTGAGGGTGAAGGGTACACCCTTTAGGTCAAGCACAGTTAGAGACGATCCGTTGGTCAGTATGTCCACTAAGCCTTGCTGCAGGTCCTGACCAGCATAAAAGAGAGGCGTGTTCCCCACACAATAGATGGAAAGTCCTTCCAGCCGCCCGTCACCCAAGGCAACTGCCTGCCGCAGCGCCCACAGTGCTGTTTGGCGATTAGCTGGATCGGTCAGACACATTCTCAGTCTCAAATTCCTGACCAGTGGCAGAAGAGCAGAAAATCTCTCTGGGACACTGGTTCCTGACTCACACCTAAGACGAGAGATAAAATATGTAGTGCTGTCAAATGATTAATCACATCCAAAATAAAAGTTTTTGTTTACATGTGTGTAAACAAACACACAGGGTACTGATTATACCCTGTATAATTTATTATGTGACCAATAAAGAAACCTTGAACCTTGTACTGTGTATATTTATTACGTGCATATAAATAGACACGCATGCATTCATATATTTAGGAAAAATTGAGTTTATATATTAAATATATTTATATAATACAAATTATATGAATATAAATATATACATAATAAATACACATATTACACACATTATGAGAACAAAAACTTATTTTGGATTGGATTAATTGTTTGACAGCACTAAAACAGGTCAAACAGAGCAAGACAGGCATCATTTCTGTTGTTTATTGTTTTGTTACTATTATTATGAGTATGTGTTAAAGTCCATGTGACAAAATTTTATGACAATAGTGTATAGCACAAAGAAAACATCATTCCCCAGAATGATGCATCTCACACCTTTTCTACAATTTCAGAAGATCTTTCTATATAAATGTAATAAATTATTATTAAACTGTTTATAACATAGGCTTATCTTTGTAATCTAGAGTTATAAAGTCAGTAAATGTATTGCAACTCCGTATGTACCCTTGTTATTCCTCTTGGGAATTTTGGGAGAAACATGTGAGACAACGTTAATACTGGCACGCATTTTAATTGAGATCTCCATTCAATTCTCCTGAGAAGTGAAAGAACAATATCTAAGTAACAAAATGATCCTCTGAGAGGGTTTCTTTATATCTGACGGATAACTGTTACAAGACAAACCAACAGCTCTTACCTGACTTCAGTATCTTTCCATGAGCTTGGGTGTGTCATGATATTAGACCAAGCCTTACAAACAGTAAATGCATTGCATTTGTCCTGTAAAGGCAGGAAGGAAAAAATATGTGCAAGGATCTCTTCTGGCAGATCCATTCCATTCCAAATCAGCCCTTTATCTTCCGTCAGCCGCAGTACGTTACAATGCACTTGAAACCGGTTATCTGATATTATAACCGAAAACCTCTTAATACAGCACAGTTCGTGGTGACTCTGCTGTCTGTATGTCTGTCAGACTTCTGGGGGGAAAAAACAACGTTACGTTCTCAAACTTCTGTACTTCCTCCTGCGTTGCGAGTTCCGTTGTTAAACGCAGCGATGAAAACAGATGTAGAGCGTTGAGCCAATCAACATTGAATGCGCGAAACTCTTAACCAATCGGATTGTGAACATTGCAGTGGATGTGTCTTAGTAGCCAAGACAGCGCTTCGACACCTCGAAAGTTTCCTTCGTCTAAGTTTGCAGGCCTGCTTAGACTTCCTTAACACTCAAAGTTCACCAAATCGTTGTGTAAGTAATATGTAATATATATAACAAAGCGCAGGTTTCATGTTCGTTATCATGTGAATTGAAGGCGAGCAGCGTTATGTTAAACTTTTGTTTACGAGAAAAGTTAAATGTATAAAAATAAAAGCTACGAGACTTGTGTGCGAGCGTGTGTGTATGTTTTATCCACTTACTTCTTAAAAATGTAACTCTTTTAAACGTGACGCATCATATTAACTCACCTGTAAACATGTGCATTGCATATTTAACAATCAACGTCTGACCCCATTTATTTAGCAGTATCGACAATCAAGCTCACAGCCTTATAAGGAAGTGGTTAGATCCTGAAACACACACAAACTAATGTATTAAGATACTTGTCTAATAAGATCTGAAACGAGTTCTTATTTGCCTTCATCATTTCTTTGTCTTTTTGTACGTGGAGTAATATATTTGTTCACACTCACAGGACTGGGACAGGAGTTTGATCAGAAGATGGACAGTATAGACACAAAGGTACATTGTTTTATTTTTTTCTGTCCAGATGTTGTTGTAAGAGCATTAACATTGTGTGTATGATTTTATCTTCATCTGCAGAGGTTATATGACAGCAACTGCAACGATGGTGCATTTTCAGGGTGTGCTGTACTCTTCTTAGGGTGCAGCAGTCCAGCAGCACACAACCTTTTATCACATTACAAAGACGAGCAAGGGAAATTCAGCGTGTTCAAGGTTATTAAACTCACCCTTATAGGTAAGTGTTGATAGAAGTGGCCACCAAATACATATTAAGTGTACAGAAACAATAAGAGTATGGTGTTTTAGATATTCAAGTTATATTTGTCACATACTCAATTATACAGAATATAATCAGCAGTAAAATGTAAGTCAGGTCCGCTCAATGGACAGTGCAATTATATCTAACATAACACAAGAGAATATACATAAATATAGGTTAAAAATAAAAAAGAATAAAATGTGCAGGACAGTATACTGTAGACTTAATAAATAATAATATAAGTAGGTATGTGCAAGATGAATGTGCAAGCAGGTTGTACAGGGTATATATATATATATATATATATATATATATATATATATATATATATATATAGCAGCAAAACGGATGATGGAGAATAGTGAATATCTTACTGTTTATTAAATTGAGTCATGTTGATGTTATTTGACCGAGTTTGAGTTAAAGAGCCTGATGGCCTGAGGGAAGAAGCTCTTCTTAAGTCTCTCAGTTTTTGCCATCATTCATCCGGAAGCGCTTGCCAGATGGCAGTAAAATGAAAAGACGGTTACCATACCACACTGAGATGCACTGAGTCAGTACACTTTCTATGGCCCCATAATAGAAAGTTTTCACCATAGCTGGTGAGACCCTGAATTTCCTCAGCTGTCGCAGATGGTACAGTCTTTGCCTGGCTTTCTTAACCTGTGTGCAGTCCAAGTCAGGTCCTCGGAGATGTTTACACCGAGGTACTTGAATCTGCTCACCCTCTCCACAGGGGTCCCACTGATCATAAGAGGAGTGCTCTTATATATATATATATATATATATATATATATATACACAGTAGATTTATATGTATTTGTGTTGCAATTGATAGAGTTCTAATTGTATTTGATCCAGATTCTGTTGGTGGACTGGAAGGGTACGAAATCCTGAAACTGCACGATGCTGATCCTTTCCTTGGGGTGGAACTTAAATTCATGGCCATGCCTCCCTGTCAGCGATTCCTGGAGAACTATGCATGTGGTTCGCTTGCTCAGTTTCTGTCCCAGCATGCCTCACGCCTTCTTACTCTTCCTGATGGAGTTGTCATGGAAACACAACTCAAAGCAGGGATACATACGCTGGACCAAAGCCTTCAAGATGTAGAGATGTGTCTGGAGCACATACGCCAATCCCAGGTATGTGTGTTTGTTTATGCTGATATGACCACCAATGTATCTTTATACTGCTCTGTACTTTTATGAGCAGCTGTTTGCACAGGACGTCAGATAACGGAAGTAAATCACTGTTCACTGCTGCATAACAGGCAGTATTACGATTTTTTTCTGACCTTAAAGTTTATAATGATTCAAATTTAGGCAAAGTTTATATTTA
Source organism: Gymnocypris eckloni scoliostomus (assembly GCA_027564155.1). Taxonomy (NCBI): domain Eukaryota; kingdom Metazoa; phylum Chordata; class Actinopteri; order Cypriniformes; family Cyprinidae; genus Gymnocypris; species Gymnocypris eckloni. Next base: position 26,671,806 of record CM050413.1, on the reverse strand, counting down.
GGCCACAAGGTCATTGGTGTAAATGGTGCTGGGAATTCCCAGAATTCAAGAGAGCCTCAGATATTGCTATGAAGTAATAAGATATGAAAATTGAGTTAATGTTCTTGACACAGTTTCCGCTCTGAGAAGAAACTACAGGCTCATAGATTAAAGATAAGTTGATTTGATCACATAAGCATGTTTCGGATAACTGCCCAAATGTCACGTTTTCTATACAAAATGCGAATGCTGTAACATATGTACTGTTCTGAAACCTGTTTTCTCTGATTTTGTGGTAGATTATATGTGGTGTCTGCCAAAACTGTGAAATGTCTGCAAATTTCACATTACTGCAACAGTGTTGTAGTACTGTGTGGTAATACAAACATGTATACGTTTGCAGAGTCCATTATTTAGCTTTCAGTTCCTTTAGGTGCTCTTGTAAGTAAACATGTGGCAAAAATAATTATTCACTAAGATTTTGTCAAATCTTTTCCTTCCCTATTTTACACCTTTTTATCTGATGTAAAATCATGAATGCTTGCTGTCGGACTGAGATTTGGCTTGAACAAAGAGTGACATGAAGAAGATTTGTTGGGATTCTCATTAATCCTTCGCAATCTTCTTCTGACAAAAATGGTCAGAAAACCATCTTAAACTTTTCTGTCTGGTCAGATGGCCTCTGACCTTTTGCATATTCTTGCTCTAAAGCCGTCCTTCTCTGTCCTGATGCCATTATGGACACCGTGTCAGCAAATGTAGAAGCACAGGTGTTATGTGAAGCAGTCTGATGTTTCAGTCTTGCTCCGATGAAAACCGTGAGAGGATATCTCATTATCATGAGACTCCCAATGAAATTAACACCATTTGAGAAAAATGTTAAAGGGATAGTTCACCCAAAAATGAAAATTCTGACATTAATTACTCGCCCTCATGTCTTTCCAAAACGTAAGACTTTTGCCTTCAAACACAAATTAAGATATCTTTGATAAAATCCTTGAGTTTTCTCAACCTGCTTAGACAGCAACGCAACTGCTACGTTCAAGGCCCAGAGAGGCAGTTAAGACATTGTTAAAATAGTTTGTGATATCAGTGGTTCAACCTTTGGTACTCTCGTTAATGAGCATCGAAGACTGACACTGAAGAGAAGAAATTGTTAAATAAAGTCAGTATTTTTGTTTTGTTTGTATGCAAAAAGTATTGTCGTAGCTTCATAACATTGCGGTTGAACCACTCATGGACATGGACTATTTTATTGATGTCTTCGCCACATTTCTGGGCCTTAAACATGGTAGTTGTGTTGCTGTCTGTGCAGGGTCAGAAAGCTCTCGGATTTCATCAAAAATATTTTAATTTGTGTTTTGAAGATCAAACATGAGGGTGAGTCATTAATTTCAGAATTACAATTTTTGGGTGAACTATCCCTTTAAATAAACAGTTGCCGGTTGTGCCTTACCTTCTACGAATGTAACCGTATAGTTCAAATGTTTTCAAATGAACAGCTGTTTATTTAATGGATGGCTGTTTTGTAGCCTGTGCGTTTGCGAGATGACGAGATCACACAGTTGGAGCAGCAGCTGCAGAACAGCTTCGGTCCTCCAAGTCAACCATTGCAGGAGCTGCCCAGGAACTGCTTTCTGTTTCAGAAAAGGGTTTTTGGTGAGTTTTAACTATTCAAATGTATGCGATGATGCAATTTACATTTGTATTTCTATTATCACAGACTATTTTCCACTTTCAAATTGTTTGTTGACTCCTCCTTCCCTATGCTCTCAGACGATAGGCCTTTGACTTCTGCAGACCAGCAGCGGTTTGCTGCGCATGTGGGACGGGAATGGAAACGTGTGGGACGGGCTTTACAAAAGAGCTGCCGTGCCCTAAAAGGCCCTGTTATCGACAATCTCGCCTATGAGTATGAGAGGGAAGGGCTTTATGAACAGGCCTATCAACTGCTTGGACGTTTCATCCAATCAGAGGGCAGGAGTGCCAAACTGAGCCGTCTTATCAGTGCACTAGAGGAGACAAAACTGACAAGCATGGCAGAGATCATGCTGGGCACCCAGCCACGAGATTGAGACTGTACGAGAATGAATGAGTGATGTGTGTGTGTTCTTTTTGTACATGTGTGATTGTTTCCAAGATATATATAGCTACATTTGAAGAGTGTGCGCTCTCATTTTTGTGAAATGCTTTTTCAGCATGACCTTATCATTTCTATCTGTCTCTTACTTGAAATTTCACAATCACTTGTCGTCTGCCCAGAATGAAATACATTTTAAATAAAGAGTTTGTCCATGCATATTTCATGTATAACTCAAGATTTGTCCTCCACGTTGTCCTGTCTGTGTTTTATCGGGTCAGGAAAAGTTGCATCTCCGAGTCGTTATGTGCATAAGAGCAACAAACTGTAGATGCTAAAAACAGCATCACTTTAACTTCCAGAACTTGAGTGCGTTTTTGAACCGTTGAAGGGAGCAGTGTTATTGTTAGAAGGCACTTACTTAGTGTAGCTGGACTACTGCTACAGCACAGCTAATATGAATTGACTTTTAATCGGCACATTACATGAAATCACTCATACGTTAAAGGCAACTGGAAATACAGAGCTTGACACCACTTTAATAATTAAATTGTGGGGACCAAATTCCTGTTATGCATATTAAGGATTTTACTGAACTATAGATTACTTTCATAATAATGTTTCTAAATAAACTGCTTTCTAGTCCAAAAGATTAATCTGATTATAAAACCGGTCCACTGAGTATAGGTCACCTATATTGATCTATTGTTCTAAAAAGAGACCAGAAAGGATAAATATGACACGAGGCAGTATTAAAGAATCCTAGTCGAATGTATATTGCTTTTAGAAATTCAATCCTGAAATCAATATTCGGAAGTTATATAAATATACACCAACCCACGTTACTGTGGCATATTACTACCTTTTCCGGTAAGCTGAAACATTTGGAGGAAATTGAGGATTTCCTGTTTTTCTTTTTTCTCTGACGTTTTTGAATCTGAGGAAAGTGTGTGGTGAAATGAATTAGTCAAATAATCAGTTAAAAAAATAATAAAACAAGAAAAATGAGAAGAAACAATAAGTCCACATCTGCATCTGCTTGTGTTCTAATACGCTATGAGATGCTAGTATTCTTAGAAATTAATTTTAGCTTAATGGTATCTATTGAGGGCGGTCAGATTAATGAAATGGATGAGGCCTTTCTCCATTAAAGCATTACGCAGACCTGCCATTAAAGTATTACACGGCTAAGAGATCACATTCATTTTAGTTATGGGGATTTAGAAGCTCCTAGTCGTTTTCTAGAGTGAAATCTAACATTTTAATTTATGAAAAACCTGGTGATTAAATACCAGAGAAAATTACTCAACAGTTCCACTGTTACCTGTCTGGTGACATGTTTTGTTGCCTGTTTTATTCACACTTTTATTTAGCAAGAGATGTAAAGTTTTCCTTGGTTTTAGTTTGCTAAAATCATCATTATGTAATGATATTTCAACACACTTGTGACGTTAGCGCTTATGAAGGAGGGTCTGTGATTTTGTCTCCACCCTGGTAATAAAGATAAAAGCATGTTAAGCAGGCAATGTGGCTCAATGTTGCTCTCATCTAAGTAAAGTAATCCATCAGGGGACCTGTGTGTGTGTGTGTGTGTGTGTCACTGGTGTGTTCAGAAAGTGAAGAGTCCTGTGCAGTTATTGCTGGGCTTGGCATGAAATCAAAGCTGAAGTTATGTATTACATTTTCCCTTCCCCTTGGTAACATTTCAATGAATCAGTCAGATATTAATCTTTACCTAGAAGTATATGCATTTATTTATTTGTATATGTACAATATCCTTTCTGTCTCACAAACATTCGTAATATTTTTCTGTGCAAACATTGACATTCTGACCAACAACAGAAAGCCAAAAGAGTAACACTAAGCGTGAAATTATGCATTTATTTTAAAATATTGAATGATGACATCCTAAGATCTCCAGAGATTTACACTAGATATTAAAAACTCCCCTTTCCAAGCCATATAACAGTTGCTGAAGCACAAACTCTTAAAGCATTATTATGTGTTGCTATCTAAAATCCAGCAGCAGAACATCTGGCTCATATGCCAGCGGTTAAGCATTAGAGAAATCCACAGGAATCTTTTAGAGCTGTAAGATTGGGATGGTGTAGGGGAGAGTAGTTGTATTATTAGTGTATCTGTGCTACATTTCTGCAGAGGCTTTTTTAAACCCCTACTAATGTTAAAGATGCTCATGTAACCTGGCTGCTAGAGCATGGACCCTGCAATGCCAGGGACAGGCATTTCATTTCCAAGAGACACACACATATTACAATGTTTACCTTGAATGCACTTTAAGTAGTTTTAATGCATTTTCCAGCATTTTCAAACAAAATAAGCAAACACGTTTTTGCATATCGCCAAGCAATGCGCTATGGAAGCTTATTTATTCAACGTAATAAAAAAAAAGTTATTGCAAGTTTATATCTCAAAATTCAAACATTCTCACAATTGCAATTTTTCAGTTTTCCCCTAGAACTCTTGAGTTTACATCTTGCAATTCAGTTCAGACTTTATATATTGTTTTAAAAGTCAGAATTGTAAGATATAAACTCCCGTAAGAGAAACATAACTATTCAGTAGATACCTAAAGTTAAGGTTCTTGAAGGAAAAATTGGTCTCAACGATAAAAGTCAGACTGTGCTCATTTTGTGAGAAAAGAATTTGAATTTATATTTTTATTATGTGATAGAAATAAGCTTCCATAATGCACAGACTTAAAGCTGGTTTGCAAAAAAGACAAATTTTTTTGAGCACAAAAAAGCCAGAGAAACTGCACTCCTAGCCAATCAAATTAGAGGACTTTTACTTTTCCAGCCTTTATGTGCTAAATATTAGAATTTTAAGAAACAAAATAAAATCCTGCACACTACCAAAACTGTTTTTAGTAGTGTATAGGATTTTCTATTTTTCTTAGTTTCTTGGTCTTTTTTTCTTACGCACCTGTCTGTTACCTGCAGTGTGCAATGATGATTGTTAAATGGAATATTTGAATTTTAAAATGTTAAAATGTTGTATTGTATTAAATTATTGAATACATTGTTCGTTCATTTAAACATATTAAAGTGTAAAAAAACACTCTTTTTTAAATAAAGTGATTACAAATATTAACATTTTTATAAAATCATAACAAAATTATATTAAGGTTTTGTTCTTACTGAAACAATATTAATAACTAATATTAGGAGCATCCAAAATGGCACCCATATCACGATAGGCTACTGAAACTCATCCTGTGGAAGAAGGCTCTTCTTCACAATACTGAAATAGGCCTGCGACCAAAACATAAAATAAATAAAAAATAGCAGAACGTGTGACATATCCAATACGTCAACAACCAACTAAAAAGACCTCAGAGCTATAGCTATATTTCGGCTGCCACAAAACATATGTTCGCGAGCCCTGCTCCTCGTGTGACGTCAGCGCAATGAGAAGGATTTGCCCCTCGCGCATTAGGAGGGAACTACAGGATGAGATGAGCTCGTGCCGCCGCCCAATAGACACCCGCGATCCGGAGCGAGCAGGAGCTGCGACCTCCTCCCAATCAAGAGGCCGGAGTGCGAGCCTGTACCTGACCTCAATTCGGAGACGGATGCTTTAGCAACAATCGGCAGACTGAGCAAGCGAGAGAGCGTGGGACAGAGACGGATATTTGGGATACAGCTGTCGCGCGTCCCGACTCTCGGTCTTGCTATGGGATGCACCTTAAGTGCAGAGGAGCGCGCGGCTCTGGACCGGAGCAAAGCGATCGAAAAAAATCTGAAGGAAGACGGAGTAAGCCTTGCCAAAGAAGTCAAATTACTGCTGCTGGGTAAGTCGTGAGGTCTTTGCAACGAGTGTATTGTATAAGGATGCTGCAGGTGTGTGTGTGTGTGTGTGTGTGTGAGAGACAGCACTGACAAGCCTGTGTCTCCGCAGGCGGAGGGGAGTCGGGGAAGAGCACCATCGTCAAGCAGATGAAGTAAGTGCGGGGTTTTAACATACTCCGTGATTGTGTGCCTTTTCTTCTCGGTTCAGCCAAGTTTGTAAACGGTTAAAGGTGTGGAAGGGTTTGTGTCGCGCTGTTCAGTGAATGTAGTGCTGAAACACAAGTGCACCCCAAGAGACAGCGCTGAGAGAGAGAGAGAGAGAGAGAGAGAGTGTGTGTGTGTGTGTGTGTGTGTGTGTGTGTGTGTTAGTAGAATGTGTGCAGTGTACCTCGCCGCTGTCTCTGCCGGCTTGGGCTCCTTAATGTTTCACGTTTTTGTCATGTGCATTTAATCTGGATTTGTTTGTTGTATGCATTATGCATTAAAGGCCTTGTGTTCATTTTGTACTCTGACAGTGTGTGCTTGTGATAGAGTTTGTGTGCGTGTGTGTGTGCGCGCGCAAGCGAGGCATTAGAATCTTTCTCTGTATTAATCTTAATGGATGGCTTTTAGTGCCTGATCCCTGCAGTCTCGTTTAGCGTTATCCGCCCATTAAACGGATTTTCCAGGACTATGCCACCTAACCTTACATTTTCAAAACTATGTATGCACATGCAACAACGTTAAACTCTTATGGCAATTTTGACCAGGTGTGTTTTATTATTAAATATCATTTTGCAGATCAAACTTACAGTTACAGTTTAACTAATTGGTTTAAAATATTAAAGTGACTTGGGCTGTCCAACCTGTGGAAGCACAAGACTGATTGTTACATAATCTCTAATCATACCACTTTTGCCTCCACATATTCCAGCCTTATGCATATACATACATACACACATAATGTCAGTTCTGTTGTGTTTGAATGGTGCATGTGTTTCTAATGGCTATTCTCTGTTGTGTGTATGCGTCAGGATTATCCATGAAGATGGGTTCTCTGGAGACGACGTAAAGCAGTTTATACCTGTGGTCTATAGCAACACCATTCAGAGTCTCGCCACCATCTTACGAGCAATGGAAACTCTTGGTATAGAGTATGCAGACAAGGACAGAAATGTATGTATATCACATGCACACGCTCTTGTGAGCTGACTTTGAGATAATGAAATGCAAGTGTGGTTTTCTTAAAGATTCAAATAAATTAAATTGTTATGTTTTTTTCCTGAAACATTTAATCTGTGTGTATTATGTTTTATGTATTATTATATATAGATTACTTTTATTCAAACATCTTAATACTTAATATAATTGGATCCCAGCAATACAAGGAGGCAGAAAACATCAGGACAGTTTGCCTATTGTTAATGTACCTGTATGCTTGTTTTGATTTGCAGTGTTCTTTAATATTGCATTAGACTTTCCTGGTGATTGAACTCACCTTGCATTACCCAAATCACACTTCTCAGAGGACGCACTGAGCTACAGTGACACCTAGTGCATTCATTAGAGAATAGCATTGTGGTTGCCAATGCAATGCACATTTAGGTGGGTGTCATTCTGCACTTATAGGCATTTAACAGGATGTTTGTAAAATTTGGCATGTGTTTATAGGCAGATGCTAAGATGATATTTGATGTGGTCAGTCGTATGGAAGACACAGAGCCATATTCAACAGAACTGCTGGCTGCCATGATTCATCTGTGGAGTGATACTGGAACTCAAGCTTGCTTTAACCGCTCACGAGAGTATCAGCTCAACGACTCTGCCCAATAGTGAGTCCCACTGTTATACACACATGAGATGATGCAACGAGCATGTCACTGTCAGGTGTAATGCTACACACCCTGTATTATATAATACATATTTAGAAATGCACACGGGTGTTCTGTTTCAGTTACCTAGACTGTTTGCAACGCATTGGATCTCCAGATTACCTCCCCACTGAACAGGATATTCTTCGAACCCGAGTCAAAACCACTGGCATCGTTGAGACAAATTTTTCCTTCAAGAACCTTAACTTTAGGTATCTACTGAATAGTTATGTTTCTCTTACGGGAGTTAAATGCATTATTTTGGGGGGAATTCAAAAGGCCTCCTAAAAGCATGTTATTATACCTTATTAGACTCATATCAAATTTTATGTCTGTATAAAATATACAAATATACCGAGCTGAATCTAAACCGGTTCATCGTTCAAATTATCAACACATATTGTTATGTCACGTAGCCCTAAAACTGCTCAGTTTCACTTTTAAGGCATGTTAGTATGACTATATGTGAAGCTGATTTGAAACTGTGTTTATTGTGAATATTTTGTTTAATGAAAATGCACTCAGATGTTAAATAGTGATAAAAATAGATCTGCATAATTGTCCTCAAAGACTATTTTTAAGTAATTGACATAAGGAATTGGAAAATCATTTCTGTTAATTCACTTTATCAGCATGTTAGACGGTGCAAATTTGATATCTTTGGTTGACCTATTTTGTTTCTTAACATGCATTGTGTTTCTTGTGTATGTGCACACATGCATGTACATGGCCTTGCATGTGTCCTGAAAGTGTGTGACGTTTCGTCCCCAGGCTGTTTGATGTGGGGGGACAGAGATCAGAGAGGAAAAAATGGATTCACTGCTTTGAGGATGTGACAGCCATTATCTTCTGTGTGGCAATGAGTGGATATGACCAAATGCTTCATGAAGACGAAACCACGGTGAAGTACTACACTTAGACTTACACCTGATCGTTTAGACAGCGTAGACACTCACATTATGACATTTAATCGTAAATTAGTTCAAAAAGCACTCGTTTATTTCTATCTTTGCATTTGCTATTTGTTCTCTAAAACAATCCGTTGATTGTCAACCTGATGTTGATCTGAATCTCCAAAAAGTATATATAAATTTAAAGTACACATAAAAAATACTGTATATATATATTTATATATTTGTAACGGGTCCCGCTCACCTGCGGGTGTCGAACCCAGGTCTCCGGCATGGAAGTCGGGTGAATTAACAAGGAGGCTAAATTGCATACTACTAGCATCAGTCGCTAGTGCGTCTCTTGAGATCAGGGAGTGAGGTTTACCTGCACAGCATCTACTCGCTGGCCTATATATATATATATATATATACGCACACACACACACACACACACACAAACATGTTTATATATAGATTTATAATGGTATATATGTATATGTATATTATACAATATTTGATGTGTTATATAAATTAATATATAATTCAATTTTACATGCACACATTTACAAAAAAAAATGGTCACGGTAATTATGCAGTTTGAAAAAATCCAAAAGTGATTCAATATTGTCTCTCTCTTCTCTGCAGAACCGTATGCATGAGTCTCTGACGCTCTTTGACTCTATATGTAACAATAAGTTCTTTGCTGAAACGTCCATCATCCTTTTCCTTAATAAGAAGGACCTTTTTGCAGAAAAGATTGTGAAATCTCCACTGAGTATCTGCTTCCCAGAATACACAGGTACAAGAGTTATGCACACATGTATATAAGATATGTACCGGTATAAAACAAGGCTAAAAAACTCCATCTCTTCATCTTTCCTGTAGGCCCAAATACATTCGAAGCGGCAGCTACGTTTATACAGGGTCAGTTTGAAAGTAAGAATCGCTCCCCTAATAAAGAGATCTACTGTCATCTAACATGCGCTACAGACACAGGAAACATCCAAGTGGTCTTTGATGCTGTCACTGACATCATCATCGCCAATAACCTGCGTGGTTGTGGTCTCTACTAAGCTCCGACTCCGCTTGTGGCCCTTCCGAATGGTAACAAGAGACTGAACTGACACCCCTGTGACTTGGCCAAGGCACTCTCTTATTTCATTTCACTCTGTCAGTTTTTGTCTTTTGTTCAGAATATTTATCCCTTCTTTTCCTTTGTAGTTTGTCAGTACATTTTGCTGGAGTAAATAGCGTATGGGAGTGCATGTATAGTGTAAAGATGAATGTTTGGCCGGGCATAGATGCTTTAAGCATGAGTGCATGTGTGTGAGTGTAATTCACAATGAGTGAGAGTGTTTGTCAGGTGATAACATACAAAGGTTCTCTGCTGTGTAAAAGACTTCCAAGTGCTGGCATGATCCTATAAACTAAAACGATCTCAAAAACCCGGAACGATCAGTGAGTGACTCTTGCAGGCTTAAAATCTAAGAATACGGAGTGACTGTGAGCAAGATATATGGTGAATCATTTAGAAGAGCTGAATGTCATTTCAGAACCTGAATGTTGTGCAGGGGCAGCTCTTTAAGCCAAAGTAGTTGGAGACCTGGCATCGACCCTCTTTGGGACTCTCCTCACTGGCTTCAGGCTGTGACATAAAATGCCTTTCAGCAAATGAAGCCTCTTACAAAGTGTGATGTTGACAACATTCTCACAAATAGTTCCAAATCTTTTCACTTGTTTATTTCTGTATAAATGATTCTGTAGTTTATTTATTTATATAACTATAAGCGCATGTATTTACATATTTTGTATCACCCCACACTTTGTGCACACTATCAGTCTCGGGCAATGAATACAAACGAACTAGCTTACAGGCTTTAGATGGAGAACAGCGTAAATATTAAGACAGTCATTCAGATTAATATATAACTGAATCACTGAAAGAATGAGCTATTGCTTCTTTTTAACTCACTCTCTTTAACTGATGGCATAAGGGTGTGTGAGAGTGTGTACAGATGCGTGTGCATGTGTGATGCATGCACACTCTTTATTCAACCACGACCTGTTACTTAACCCAGATTTATTTTCCTCTTTCTCTGCTGTGGATACAATTTTTTTGTTTGGTGCACTGAATGTGCTCTTTCCTCCCTAGGGGCAATACTGCACTGTAACTGCTGGGTTTAGTCTTCTGACCAACCAATGAAATGTTTACAATAAAACAGAAAACACTTTAGCACCAACTACCGGCTGTGTCCACACTTATTTGTCCCTCCTTTAGCATAGTCTAGTTTAACCAGCAGTTATCAAGAACTGGGCTGCGTATATGATTGCAGTAGTTACATAAAATAAGATTAGTGCGAAAGATAAGAATAATGCCAGGCTTTCCTATTATACGTGTCTGATGCCCACATAATACTGAGTGAGATCCCAACAAGTCCATCCATCAGCGCGCTCAAACACATGACGTTCCCACGTGATTGTGACGCACGGACGAGCGATTCCATGTATTTGTCCCAGACAGATTTTTTTCCACGAAAGCATCATACATTCGTTGGAACCAAGGTGCCAAAATGGACCCGTGTGACTGTTCTAAATGTAAGTATATAAACCAAAGATATGCGAAGTAATTTTAGCGCACGCATCTCCGGGAAATGTAAGAGCATCTGTCTGTGTTGCAGCTGGATCTTGTAACTGCGGGCAAAACTGCAAATGCACCAACTGCAAGTGCGCACATAGCAAGAAAAGTGAGTCGAATAACAAACACTTCGGGTTATGACACATCACTTCACCCAGAACTGTGCAGAATGAAATGATTTCCCTCTCTTCGCCCACGGTAGGTTGCGGCAGTTGTCCATCTGAATGCAGTAAGGACAAGAAGGGGTGCGAGAGCGCGTGCAAGGACAAGGAGAAATCGTGCGACACACACTGCTGCAAATGAAAGGCTATGATGTGCTGTGACACTGTGTTCTAAAATAACAATACAAAACACACTTAAATCGTGTATTCCCGCATTTGTTGTGATTATTGATTAAATAAAAGGATGTACTGAGTTCTAATTTATTTATCACCCATGCAGAATGCATCATGTTGTACAAAAACTTGTAAAAAAATCTGCAATAGCTCACGTACACTAAATACACCACAAGATGCTAAATAATAATGCCTAAATTGTAAGAACAGAGCAGCTTGTTGCCGTTACCAACACACAGATTTGTAGAATTCGGGCGTTTATTTGCAGGACTAAAAGGGATGAGGTTTGGCCTGTCTCCTGCACACAAGGTGTTATGCTTATGAATATATGCTTATTTAAACATGCAGGTGTGTGCTTTCTGCTTTAGTTCAAACTGATTGATGCCAAGAGCATTCACATATGTAACCCTGGACCACACAACTAGTCATAACTAAGTAGCACGGGTATATTTGTAGCTATAGCCAACAATAGGCCTACATTGTCTGGGTCAAAATTATCGGTTTTTCTATTATACCAAAGATCATGTTCCATGAAGATATTTTGTTAATTTCTACCGTTAATCTCAAAACTTAATCTTTGATTAGTAATATGCTTTGCAAAGAACTTAATTTGGACATGCTCTTTGGGCCATTACTCAAACTATACGTGTTAATAATATTGAGATCCTTCCAATCAGAATTAAGAACGTCACGTTAGCCACGCCTCTGTGATGTGACGAGCCAATGATGTTACCGCGCACACTTGTCACGCAGACAGCGACGCTGTCAAAAGACCGACGTGTTTATGTTTAATGTGTTTGCACGATCGCGAATTGTGTAGTAGTGGGCGTTTATCAAGCTTGAGTGTGTAGCAATGTCTGTATCATGCCCTCTCTAGCAGGAAACAGCGAACCGCGACAGTATTCGTCATGTTGTTATCATAGCAGCCATCATCACACGTCTTTGTCTAAGGAAGTAGTTTTGTGTTGTTCTCCTCATGTAACGTTACCAGTTAAGATAATGACTCAAATTAATTGACCGGTATGAAGAGCTCTTCTATCGTTCTTGTAAGTTCTACCGTGCTGTCATAAGAATGAATGCAGTATAGTTGCAACAGGCTGTGCCGGGGTCCGAGACCGAGCACATGACGGTTAGTATGTTTGGATTTGGGCGCCTCTCCGCCGAGGGGAAAGTAGGAATCGCATCAGGAGTCGTTTTTTTCTCTTTGCTTATATCCAGAACATTCATCTCAGAGCGGGTGGACAAAAACACTCGCGCTTCGTTGTTTCGTGTTCAGTTTGTCCTCTTCATCAACTCCCTGCTGCTCCTCGGCTCTCTCTACATCTGGAAGCGCGTGGTGCGGCGGCTGAGCGGAGCCAGAGGTGCACCTTCTGTCCCGCAGAGATGTTGGGGTCTTCTTGTCCTGATGTTTCTTACTCTGGTGCACGGGAGCTACCTATGCTTGTTTTTCCTCGTGGACACTGAGCCACACTGGTTATCAATGCTGAGTTTCTCCTGTTTGGGCATTTATGTCATCCTATTGTTCTTCCTGTTTGTTTTTGGCTGTCTTATCCGCCTCCGCAGGCTTCTCTCCCGCAGCCGAGGAGGAGAGGATGCGGTCGTTAACGGATCAGTCAGTCATATAGTGTTGGCTGTCTTATCCGCCTCCGCAGGCTTCTCTCCCGCAGCCGAGGAGGAGAGGATGCGGTCGTTAACGGATCAGTCAGTCATATAGTGTTGGCAATGATATTAACAGCAATACTGGCAGTGTATGGGTTGGTAAATGCAGCCCAGCCTCCACGAGTTATTGAGGTGGAGATTCCAGTAGAGAAGCTCCCCGAGTCTTTGAACGGGCTCAGGTTGGTGCTTCTGTCCGACATACATCTTGGACCTACAGTAGGCCGCACCAAACTGCAGCGCATTGTGACGATGGTGAATGAGCTGAACCCAGGTAATTACAATTATATGTATCAGTGTAATCTTTAACGTGTTAAACAGACAGCACACCCGAAAATTTAAATTGTCATCTTTTATTCTCCCTCATGTGTCATTTCAAACCAATATGACTAACTGTCTTCTGTTGGACCTAAATATATTTTTAAGAGTGTTGGTAACATCCATTCCCATTTACCTCCATTGTTTAAAAAAAATCGAATTTTCATTTTGGGGGTGGACTATCCCTTTAACATGTACCTGATATTGAATTTTACTCCTTGTTTGTTGCTGTAGATGTGGTGGTGATTGTCGGTGATCTGACTGACTCTCAGGTGACTCGTTTGAGGAGCGCTGCAGAACCACTGGGACAGATGAAGGCTCGGCTGGGCTCCTATTTTGTTACAGGTCCGTCTTAGTAACTGTTTGATACGTTGTTTTATTAAAGGGGTCATTGGATGCCCATTTTCCAAAAGTTGATTTGATTCTTCAGGGTCTTAATGAAAAGTCTATAACATACTTTGGTTAAACTTTCTCAGTAGTAGTGGAAAAAAGAACAACACCCTTTTACCCTGTCAAAAACAGTTCTGATTATAGCAAGCCGTTTCGTTGAATGTCCCTTTAAATGCTAATGGACTCTGCTCACCCTGCGCCCTCTCCTTCATGAGGTGATGAGCAGTTCTCTGAGTGATGGTAAACTTTACCCGGGTTCATCGTGAAACTTGCTAACTAGCACATTAGGAAAGGCGATTAGCAAAAAACCATATACTCACTTCTTCTGTAGGTGAAGCTTGAATCCTCCTCCGGGGTACTCTGGGTTCGGGCCAAAATTCAGAGCTCGGAACCCTCCCCTCGGACAGCATGCCAAATACACATAAACTTTACTCTGTTTATTATATGGAAGTATGAACTTTGTTTTGTGCACATCTTCACGTTCATTTTGGTGTGACTTTCAGGCAATCATGACTACTACACTGCCGATGTTGAAGGCTGGTTTGAGCTCTTGCGCTCAATGGGTATTCAGGCTCTTCATAACAGCCATGCAAAAGTGTTCCGTCCTGAACAAACGCAAGACTGGATTTGCCTTGCTGGCATTGATGACCTTGAGGCCCGCATGCTTCGGTCAGTCCACATTGATGTCATTATCAGTCTCATTTGAATACATTCAAATCTGATGCATATTATGTGCCTTGTACTGGGCTCATGTTAATGGTGTTACTTTGGTTAAAGATACCCAGGCCATGGCATGGATGTTGAGAAAGCTCTCAGTGGCTGCAGTGCAGAGAGCCCTATTATTCTTCTTGCACATCAGCCTCATGCTGCCAAACAGGCCCTCCAGCAAAGGCCAGACATCAGTCTGGTACTCTCAGGTATGTAAATATAAATTAAACTATTTTGTAAAGTGAAAATGCAAGCTTAATAACCGTCTTCTCCTGGACTCAAAAGGCAATTTTGCATTTGTGTAGGTCACACACATGCTGGTCAGCTGTTTCCTCTCACCATCTTGGCATTCCTGATGAATCCATATTTCTGTGGACTCTACCGGGTCTCTGAACACACTATGGTCTACGTGACCCCTGGAACCGGTTATTATGGGATTCCGATGAGAATTGGAAGCCATTCAGAAATTACAAACATTATATTGAAACGTGCTTGAGAGCCTCACACTGTGCAGTGCAGGGATCAAACACACACTCTCATCCATACATGTTCATTACTTAATTTCCCTCCATGCTGTCACACAGTTATACATGTATTACATAGTAATGTATGGATAATTATGCGCTAATTCAGTCAAATATACCCGTTTTCACTACAATCTGCTTGAGCAATCTTACAACAGGTCTTTTACTGCAGAGAATGAGACACATTTTAGTTGCCATCTATTTTCTTAATGTGGTATTGTAATTTATTTGCCAAAACATGCTAAAAATCCAAGCACTTTAATATTTGAATATTCACATTCCAAAAGTGCCAGTTTGTTTTTATTACTAGATGTATTTTTACTGTTTTACTCAGGCCCCTTTTATCAGTTTTAATGACCGTTTGTTACAATCAAAATTAATTCAGTGCACTGTTTCGACTGTCACATTTGCTTGAGTCAATCAGGGACTTCATTAATTATCTGTTGTGACAAAAGTTGATTAAAGGTCATTACTATACCAAATCACCAGTTTTAAAATGCATCTTTTCTAAAAATGCCATGATGTGAGCTGCATGTTGTTTCATTTATGTGACCCTGGACCACAAAACTAGTCATAAGTAACACGGGTATTTGTAGCAATAGCCAACAATACAATGTATGGGTCAATATTATACATTTGTCTTTTATGCCAAAATCAATAGGATATTAAGTAAAGATCATGTTTCATTAAGATATATTGTACATTTCCTACCGTAAATATATAAAAACTTAATTTTTGAGTAATATGCATGGCTAATAACTTAATTTGGACAACTTTAAAGGCTATTTTCTCAATATTTAGATTTATTTGCATCATCAAATTCCAGATTTTCAGTAGTTGTATCTCAGCCAACTATCGTCCAGTCCTAACAGACCACACATAAATATCATTAGAAATCTCAATACTTTTTTGAAAACCTTTATGTCTGGTTTTGTGGTCCAGGGTCACATATTTGCAACCATACCCGCTGCATGAAGAAATAAAAAATATACTTGCAATATATCAGATACCTTTATTTCATTAGTACTTGTTCCACTTTTAAGTGTAGAAAGTATAAGCAATGCACAAACAATATTTTCACTTATTTCCCTCAAAACAAAACTTTAGGATCGTGGCAAGTAAAAGTCTATTTTTCGGGTGGAGGAGCTTTCTTCTTCACAGCTCGCGTCAGAGCTTGCTGTAACACCGGATAGAGTTTGTGACATCCATCCATGCAGGTTCTCACAGCATCGGCCAGTGTGTCTTCCCGCATCTCTCCGTCCGCATTCAGACCAGACACTTGATTCAGATTGGGAAGCAGAGCCACGGTGACACAGCCCTGGTTCTCCCCGTAACCCTCCTGCCAGCTCCCACACTCCTCTGAGTATGATGGGTCAACGAGACACGCGTTTCCATTCTGCCGCAGCGCACAACCCAATACAACATCATACATTTCAATACCACCATCCGCCAGGGCCATAGAGGCGCATGTCACCGCATGCGCGAGGATCGAGCCGTCGTTCTCCAGCACCATGACATTAATCTCAATCTGAGAGCGCGGGTACCTGTGTAGGCAAACCCCTGGCTGCAAGCTCTCCAGTAGAGTCTGGGATAGATCTCTTTCCTCGCTGCCTTGGATCCAGGCACCCCGTTTCGGACATGAAAACGGCGCGAGCCTAAAGTCGCAAACAAGGCGACCGGTTTTCATGTCTGTTTCGTCCTTGCGTTCAACTTCTCTCGGTCCGTACACCGAGCATATAATCTTTGTGTTTCCAGCCTCGATGTACGCAGAGCCCTTAGCCTGGCTGACCAGCCCGCAGCGCGCAAACACCGGCCGCACCTCTCCATTCCCCCTGCCGCCTAGCCTGCTGCTGGCCTTGGGAGCTTTGTCTGGAGAAAGAAAGAGCAGCGGGGACTGCGACTCCTCCGGTCCACGGATACGTTTTGTGTCAACAGGCATCTTCAATAAAACCACGTGTTTACGGGAACATTACTTCTCAGGAGCGAAACTGTTCGAGTCTTGCTCGAGGAATCACATGCGATGCGACAGGAGACTGCTAGTGACTCTCTACCGCCATCTGCCGGACAGGCGTGACATGACACAGAAGGTACTTCGAGTTCGAGGTATGGCAGTTTGGGATGTTTCATTTCAAAGTTATATTTTGCTGCCTATTATTCTCATTTTTGTAAACCACACAAGAATATGTCTAGCCTAAATTTTGTATATATATATATAATAAACTCAAACTGTATAGCCAATCTTGAAGTTCACAAACAGCCTATAGCTATTTAGGCCCACTTAATTAGCTTCACCTAAGTTAACCTACTTTGCTTTGTGAACTTCCATCACTTTGTTTACCTTTTTTAAAATAACGAAATAATGCTTATTCCTGAAAGCAGCCAATCCTTCTTTTTTCTCTCTCTTTACAATATTTAATGTAAATGTAACGTTAAATACACATACTATTCTTTCTATATATTTACTTGAGCTATTTGCAGTTTTATGTGAAATTTTAACATGCATTTACAATATAACGTTAGACATGCTCTTTTATGAATATTGTCTGAATGGAATCGGATCATGGCATTTTTTTTAAAGTAACAGAGAGCCTCCACACCATTAATAAATTAAATTAATAGCCTATGCTTTACAAATCCGAATATTATGTAGTGGTAAAAAGTATACGAAACAAACAAACTCGCACGTGCCTCAAGTAATAGCGCTTCAAATGTTTGTTCAGAGGGTTCGAACAGAGTCGAAAGACGAACACTAATTAATTTGCCACGGCTGCACTTCACAAAATAACAGCGAATTCTTCCTGTTGTAGACAAATCCAGGGTCTCGTTTGATAAAGAAGCCGAAGTAGTCGCTCCTGTGTGAACTCTGCTGCAAATTCCTCATAACATGCATCTTTAGAAAAAACTATAATTTAGACTCGGAACCCACCGTTACAAACGCTAGCAAGTCTATACCATATTTCTCACCTTGGGATGACATTTTTAAGGGGTCTTACTTAAGACAGCCTCACTCACACGCACTATACTAAACTGAACACGTGCGGATGCTTTGGACACGTAACGCTCCAGAGGAAGCTTATTAAATCGTTTTCGTATTAGAATTCAACAGACCTGCAGAATTGTGATCATTTTCGTGTTTCTTACCGAGCATGGAGGAACTGGCCCGGGAGAGTATACGCAGCATCAGTCTGCTGTCCAGGACCTGCGCGGGGTTCGGACGTCCCGCGACTCGGATCGTTTGGGGCCATTTTCATCATGCTCAAATCCGCCCTCGGCGCGGGGCTCCTTAACTTTCCATGGGCCTTTGGGAAGGCTGGCGGCGTGAACTCAGCCATCACTGTGGAGATGGTGCGTTGCAATTCTGATAGGTGTTAAGTCATTTTTACTCTAGGCTCGCGCAAATATTTAATCCTACCACAACAAAAATCATTTGTCAGCCCGGAAGACCAGTTGGCCATCCAGGCTGAGTTACCAACAAAAAACGTAGACAGGTTTATCTTCTTTTCCAATTTTTTTTTTTTTCATATCAGTTTGTTTGGGAAATATAGGCCTATGTTAAACCACTGAAAACGTGTAGCCTACAAATCTGATCTTGCTGGGCAAGCATTTGTGTGATATTTTTAATCATCCTTTGAGATATTAATATTGCATTCAGTAATGGTCAAAAGTTTTGATTTAGATTTTTTTGCTATTTTGAAGATAAATATCTTATATTCGGTAAGGCTACATTTGTGATCAAAATACAGTAGAACCCAGAACCCAGTTTAAAATAACAGCTTTCTATTTTAATATATTTTAGATGTAATTTATTTCTGTGATGGCAAAGTTGAAATTTCAGTCATTATTCCAGTCTTCGGTGTCACATGATCTTTCAGAAATCATTCTGATTTAAGCTGTAATATATCTTCTTCTTATTATATATAAAAAAAGTTTTAGTAATCCTTTAGTAATACTTTTTTTTGGTATTCTCCGAGAAATATAAAGTTTAATGAATGGCATTTATTTGAAATGGAAAACTATTGCAACATTATTAATGTCTTTATTGCCACTTTGATCAAGTGTGTCCTTGCTGAATAAAAGTATTTTATTTATTTATTTATTCTTAAAAAAAAAAAGATCTTACCCCAAACTTTTGAATGGTAGTGTATCACATTTCCACAGTAAGACTGTTTTTAATTGAAACATGGTAGGTTTTTTAAGGAAACTATGTTGTTTAAAGGAACTTTTAGTAAAAAAACAGCAGCCCATATAAAGCCTTACACAACAGTGCTTTTGAGGCTTAAAGCGATCGAACATTTTCCTCTCTTTCTCAGGTGTCTCTGGTATTTCTCATAAGTGGGTTGATCATTCTCGGCTACGCGTCATCGATCAGTCGGCAGAACACGTATCATGATGTGGTAAGAGAGGTGTGTGGACATAGGATCGGCCATCTGTGTGAGATCTGCTTTGTTTTCAACCTCTTCATGATCTCTGTGGCCTTTTTGGTGGTTGTGCAGGATCAGCTGGATAAGCGTAAGTTGAGTGTGCTTTGTGTTGTTCCATATGAGTTATTATGTTTCAGTGTGAGTAACTGTAACAATTGAATGTGTATATATACACATGACAAAGACCCAAAAGGATCTTTTACCCTTTTGATCATAAGTGTCTGTGTGTTTCAGTGTGTCTGTCTCTGTATGAGACCGTGACGGGAAATACAGAAGGAGAGATGCCATATCACTGGTACACAGATCACCGTTTTGCACTCTTTGTCATGTGCCTCATTATCATCCTTCCACTTTCTATACCCAAAGAGATCGGCATCCAGAAATACACCAGGTGTGTTAAAAGCTGATATACACATCTGCTACTCCCTAAATCTTTCTTATACCACCTTCTAGCCTTTTTAATGACTAGTGAAAAGTGCTGCATATTTCCTTCAATCTCCCACCTCTGTCCCACTGTAATCTGCTGTATCCATAATTAACTCTCTATGCTTCTTTGTGCTTAATGCTTTGTGTCCAGTGTAATGGGAACCCTGGCTGCTACATACCTAAGTGTAGCTGTAATCACAAAATATTATCTTAAAGATGTGCACACAGCAGACCTCACACCAGAGCATAGTCAAGGGTGAGTTATATGTTAAGAATATGTTTTCCATAAATTTGAGTTCATGTATATATTGTTCATGAGTTTAATATCAGTGGTTTGTTTGGGTTATTTGAAACAGATTGGACTCGTGGGCTTCCATGTTCAGTGTGGTCCCTACTATCTGTTTTGGTTTCCAGGTCAGATTCTCTAAAACATTATTAGAAAATAATAATAATTATGCAGATATTATTGCTGTGCACAGATACAATTATTACTTCTTTAAATCAATGGTGCGCTATTTGCACATTTCTGTGTTGTACTTTTGACCATTGTGATTGCTAAACTGTAATCTTTATTTATATTACAGTGCCATGAAGCTTGTATTGCTATATACAGCAGCATGGAAAACAAAAAGTTTACACACTGGGTTTTCATCTCAGTCACCTCTATGATTTTCTGCCTGATTATTTATACTCTCACAGGTGAGTCATATTTGTAGAGCTCATTGTTATCTATAGTGTTATTATTTACAATTAGAAATATTTCCCAGTAAGTATTTGAGTTTTAAATAAGAGACTGACACTTTGTTGCAATATGGCAGGTGTGTTTGGTTTTCTTACATTTGGACGGGAAGTAGCCTCAGATATCCTGATGTCATATCCTGGAAATGATGTTGTGATGATTATTGCTAGGCTGCTGTTTGGGATTTCGATCATCACCATCTATCCTATAATACTGCTGCTGGGACGGTACCGCAAACCACAAATAAATGTGCATAGCTCACTGTACACACACTCATGTGTTAATGATTGCGTCTTGTTCACAGGTCAGTGATTCTAACTCAAATATTGCGCTTTTGGGAACGACAGGCCATAATTACATCTGTGTTTGAGAGTCGGTGCCGTCTGATTCTAACAATTATCTGGATTATTGTAACTCTCCTCATCGCCATCTGTGTGCCAGACATGAGTGAGGTCATCAGTGTCATCGGGGGAATTAGCGCCTTCTTTATATTTATTTTTCCTGGTGAGACACTCAACTAAACAATTACAATCTCACCAATACACAAGCATGCATTCATACTCTACCGTTCAAAAGTTTGTGGTCGGTAAGTTTAATTAATATTTTTGAAAGAAGTCTCTGATGCTCACCAAGGCTGCATGTATTTGTTTAAAAATACAGTAAAAACTGTAATATTGTGGAATATTAAAGGGGGTCATATGATGCTTTTTAAAGATCATTATGTTGTGTATTTGGTGTAACAGAATATGTTGGCATGCTTTAATGTTCAAAAAACACATTCTTTTTCAAATACTGTACATTATTGTAGGTCCTCTATGCCCCGCCTCTCTCAAACTCTTTGTTTTCTACAAAGTCACTCCTTCCAACAAGCGCAGTCCGCTCTGATTGGCCAACTGGCACAGTGCATTCATTGTGATTGGCCGAACACCACAAACCGCGTAGAAAATGTAACGCCCCTTTCCATAATCGCGAGCTTCATCTTTCAAAACTAAAGTAAAGACAGTTAATAATGTCCTTAGTTTTACCATCAGTTCATGCTCGAGAGGGGAACAGTCGTGTGACAGACACGGTGATTATGCTTGTTTGTGTTTGCAAACAAGCAGCGATAAAGGCCATTTCTGACGCGCTGTACACTTCACTGTGATGTAACCATCACTCTCTCTCTCTCTCTCTCTCTCTCACACACACAAACACGGCGCGCAAAACTCTGCATTTGAACAGTCAATAGCAAATACTTAAACTAATAACAAAACATACAGTCACTGATTTAGAAGCACCAGATTGTCATAGCAAAGTCAGAATTACCTCCTCTCCTAGGTTCACGAAACGGTCATCCATAAAATACGTTGCTGTTCTGTTGTAAGTAATCTTAATAATTCCTAAATGCATCTACTTTCGGAAGGTAAAATAAAGTGCTTTTGCTTTCACATAGAAACACACAGCGTCTCCCTGACACGGCTGCATCAACACTACTGCGGTTACTGAAACCACGCCTTCTTTCTTTGCGTGAACATTTGGGCTGCATTATGCAAATATTTCCACATCGTGACATAGACATGTGGGGGCGTGTGTGAATGAGCCGTTTTAGGGTGGCGTGGCAGAGTTTTAACTTTGATAAAGAATATATCTTTGGGTTTGAGACTTTAGTCTTTGCAACTTCAAGGATCTTATCTATACACAATCATCTTGTAACACTTCAAAGAGAAAGAAAAACTTGAAATCGTATCATATGACCCCTTTAATGCAATTTGCTAAATGTGACTCTGGACCTCAAAACCAGTCTTATGTCACTGGGGTATATTTGTAACAATACCCAAAAATACATTTGTATGGGTCAAAAATTATAAATGTAATTTTATGCCAAAAAAAACATTTAGTAAATATCTTACCGTAAATATATGAAAAACTAATTTTTGATTAGTAATATGCATGGCTAAGAACTGCATTTGGACAACTTAAAACATTTTTTTTTTAACCCTCAGATTCCAGATTTAAAATATTTTAAAAGTATGAATTTCTTTGGGGGGAAAAATAAGCATTTGAATGATAATGTACATACATATACATTCACACAGACTGTGAGATGAATTTATTGTATGTATTTTTTTTGTAGGGCTGTGTCTCATTTTTGCCATGCAGACAGAGCCAATAAATCACAGGATGAGGTGTGTAACATCTTATGTATGTTTAAAGAGAGCCATGTCAAGTCATTTTAATTTCCTGGCTATTTCCTCTGGTCTCTTATCTTCTAGTCGTTTTCATATATTGATGGTGTGTCTAAAATGTAGTTTTAAATTACTTTCTCTCTTTTACACACACTTTCTTGAATTCATTTTGTTTTTCCTTCCAGAGCTCTCTTGACAGTGTGGGGTGTGGTGACTGTCGTTACTGGAGCTTTTATCTTTGGCCAGAGCACAACTATAGCTTTTATGGAGCTGACCCACAAATTTTAATCTCCGTCGTGGTCTTCGTTATTTGGAATATCATTGTCTTGACAAAATGTGTTTATATATTTGATTGATGAATGATAAACAGCATGATACTTGAAACTAGGGAAGAGTAGCAACTACATACATTTTAGGAGAAAATATCACAACACTGTGCCTTTTGCTTGTATTGCTGTTACTGCTAAGTTTGATATGTTGTGTTTCTGCATGTGTGACTAAGAAAAGGTGTTGGAGGCTATATATTTATTATATCGTGTAGGTTTAGACAAGAGTATATTTATTTAAATGTGTTATTTGGAATTAATATTTAAGTATATGAATACAAATATGAATAATGAATGTAGAACATTTGCAATAACTTATTAAAACGAATTAATATTTGTCTTATGTGAGTGTGAAATTGCATATCCTCTACGAAACACTGTTCATGATTCGGTGTTGTAATGCCAAAAGTGAAATTAACTAGGAAAAGAGACACATTTTGTGCTAATTTTACATTATTCAGATTTTAAGAACATGATTTACAAAAACGATGCAGTGTCTAATGTGGAGTTCGGTGGGTGAGGTAAGAAAACTGATAGTCTATGAAAATATTCCCAAAAGACATCGGGTCACATGACAAGGAACCGGAAGCCACAGACGTTTCGCTGGACTGTTTGGAGCGGAGCGCTGAACCCAGTAAACCCATTTCGAAGAAAACAGGCACAATAAACGCCTCATTAGCTTTTGGTAAATGGTGTTTATACGAAGCGATTAAAAGCCGTGTTACTCTCATGGATAGAGTGTGTTGATCGCCTCTGAGGGCACGTATATCCGTGTGAAGTGGCAGTCATTTGAGTGAATTAGCAGGTTAGCCGAGCTCCATCATGACCGTCGCGGTGTTTTTCGGCTGTACGTTCATCGCTTTCGGGCCAGCAGTCGCTTTGTTCCTGTTAACAATCGCCAGGGACCCGCTGCGCGTGATCTTCCTCATAGCAGGGTAGGTAACGTTATCATCCCCCGGTTTGATTGAGTGTGATTCAGCACTCAGAACTGCACTTCAAATCTGCTGCTTGCATACACAAATCACTAGGATATGAGGCTTAGAAATATTATTACAACGCGTACAACTTTAAACTCTTAACAACTTTACATGTAAATAAAAGTTTTGAAATCGAAAGATGTTTAAAACGAATAGTTTGGGGTCAGTAAGATTTCTTTAATACCTGTATTCAGCAAGGATGCATTAAACTGATTAAAAGTGAGAGTAAGACTTTTACATGACGTTCTTTTAAAGTTTCTGTTAATAAAAAAATCGTTTTCACAAAAATATGAAACCGCACAATGATTTGTACAATGAAGAACCATTTCTGAAGATCATATGACACTAAACACAAGTATAATGGCTGCTGAAAAAATCAGCTTGCCATTGTAAAATGTATTTAGAGATTTTTTAGTTTTAAAGTAATTATATTTCTCTATGTATTTTTGATCAAATCAATGCAGCCTTGATGAGACTTGTTTAAAAAACGTTAAAAACAAAAATCTTACCGACCTCAAACGTTTGAACGGTAGTGTAGTAAATTAATTATTTTGAGTGAGCTGCTCCTTTAAGAGCACCAGCAAGCAGTGGAGCGGGGAAGCACGTTTTTGAAACATGTGACCGTATTTTTAACATGATTGTTTGTTTCAGGGCTTTCTTCTGGCTGGTGTCTTTGTTGCTGTCCTCTCTTGTGTGGTTCATCACATTTCAGATCAGCAACAAGAACAGTGCAGCTCAGCAGAGAGGGCTGCTCATTTTCGGGGTTGTGCTCTCTGTACTGCTTCAGGAGACGTTCAGATACGGTTACTACAGATTGCTGAAGTAAGAATTAACTGTTCATTTTCTGTGTTTGAAAGGAGCCACATAATCAATAAACCTAAATATAACGACTTATCGTGTTCTTGAGCGTTGACTGCTTTAATATAACACTTAACATTGGGAGGGCTGTGTTTTGTGTGTTAGCTTTAAAGCCATCTGTTTGTTAGTTTACATTTGAACCTACACTTCACTTTTAGATAAACACATTTGAAATGTACAGTCTTTCTTCTCTGTGAAAATAGAAGTAAAACTATTGATGCATTAGACAGTTTTTTTTGTCCAATCAAATGCTCTCTAGAAGGTTTCTAATGTTTTCATTGGCTGTAACTAAAGAAAAAGAAAACAAAACATACATTACCGTTAAAGTTTGAGGTCAGTACGATTTCTTCATGTTTTTGAAAGAAGTCTCTTCTGCTCACCAAGGCTGCATTTATTTAATCAAAATACAGTAATATTGTAAAATATTATTACAATGTAAATATTTGGATATATTTTATGTATTTGTTCCATTGACGGCAAAGCTGAATTTTCAGCAGCCATTACTCCTGTCTTCAGTGTCACATGATTCTTCAGAAATCAATCTGATATGCTGATTTGGCGCTCAAGAAACATTTATTATTATCATTAGTGTTAAACAGTTGTGCTGCTTTTGTGGAAACCGTGATACGGTTTTTTTCAGGATTCTTTGATGATTAGAAATCACAAAAGTTCCGAATTTATTTGAAATAGTAAAGACTTTTATTAATGTCACAACGTATTTCTGTCAGTCAAAAGTTTTATTTTCTGTAAAAAACTTACTGACAGACCACAAACTGTTTTGTGCTATCTCACCCAATCTTCCTGTTTTCCCAAGACAGAAAACATTATTAAACACAATCCCTCTTCAGATTCCATGGAGTCTTTAAATAACTAAAATATCACATTGGCGTTCAGTGTTGGTGTTGTGTAGGAGGGTTGTTGTTAACGTCTGTTATTGCATCTCTCACAGGAAAGCAAATGAAGGCCTGTTGGCACTCAGTCAGGAGGACACCATGCCCATCTCCATGCGGCAGCTAGCTTATGGTAAACATCATCACATGCTTCTTCTAGTACAATAAACAGCCAGTGTTTAAGTGTGTGTTGTTGTTTTGCAGTGTCAGGTCTGGGCTTTGGCTTCATGAGCGGAGCGTTCTCTGTGGTCAACATACTCTCAGATTCCTTGGGTCCGGGAACCGTCGGTATCCATGGCGACTCTCAACATTACTTCATATCCTCAGGTAATGAGATGCCAGTTAGTGTTTAAACCCTGTGAATTATATTGAGTGACTCGAGCATTCAGTATATGCTTTCTTTCCACAGCGTTTATGACACTGGCCATTATCTTGCTGCATTTGTTCTGGGGGGTTGTTTTCTTCGAGGCGTGTGAGCGACAGAGATGGTGGGCTCTGGGAGCGGTGGTCATCAGTCATCTAGTAGTATCATGTCTGGTAGGTGAACACACAGCATGAAGTAATGCAGGGGTTCCCAATATTTTATATATATATATGAATAATATTAATATTTCAGAATAATATTTCATTCTTCACCTTCAAAACTTCAGGCTTTTACTTTGGCAGAATACTAGTGAACTTTTATACACAGAAAATTTAGAAATTTTGCAAATATTGTATCCCAAAATTCACATTAAACTCACTGCATGTACAGAGATGGGTTTCTTGAGAAGCAGCATTTACTGTGCAAAGCTGTTTTGTGATTTAGTTTTATATTGATTAATTGTGATACATTCATTTTAATTTAGAATTTAATTAATTTTTTAATCAACTCACAAACCCCCGCAGTGTTCCTTCATGAACAGTAATCATTACTCAGAGAAGAGCAGTAGACACAAGCAGCTGACTCACTCTGATCACAAGTGCATCATGTGAGACAGTTTTTACATCTTTGTGTTTTTTCCACACAGACATTTGTGAATCCACACTATCAAGGCAGTCTGATCCCGACCTACATCATACTGTCTGTCATGGCGGTCTGGGCGTACTTGTGTGCTGGAGGATCTTTGAGGAACCTCAAACTCTGCCTCACCTGTAAAGATAAAGACTTCTTGCTGGCCAATCATAGGCCAAGATAACCCATCAGCTACAAACAGGACTTTCTCCAAAGACCGGCTCATTGAGCCAGGAGGCCGACCACACGGCCAGCAGCTGGACTCTGGGCGGCCTATGGTCTGGGTAATCTGCATAAGAATGGATGCTGAGTGACAGAAATGTTATGTCTGCAGATCTTACACTTTCTGTAATTACCTCTTCTTCCATTTTCTGTTCTGTACTTAATGTTCCGCGTGAAAGAGACACTAAAAACATGTCAAAAAGAGTGTTTTATACTAAAGAATTGTCTAGAGCTGCTTTCATATGTGATTTTTCTCCTCTGTAGCAGGTTTTAAATGAGGTCTGATATAGGTTTGGCCTTAAATAGTTTACTCTCCCCCTTGTGTTTTATGTTTAGATGTCATCAGTTTTAGAACAGATCTTTAATTCTCTGGCGATCAAACCTTGGATAGTAATGTAGTTTTTGTTTTAATTCATGTGTTTGTAAGCTTGTCTAAAAGATCCTCCTCAACTCTCCCTTGGGTAACGGTTTAATTTTCCCAGTGGAACATATTTAAACTGCTTGGGTTTGATTGATGAATGCAGTGGCCACTCTTTAATAAAACCTTTACTCTCTGAATCTATACTACAGGAAGCTCTGGATGATTTTAAACACATAGGTGACCATTGGGGTTCTGTTTTAGATGTCACTTTTATTGGACTCCTGCTTTGTTTCCTTTGACTGTAAGGTGTATGAAATTTTCATTCACAATAAAGTACATTGAGGCCGAATCCATTAAGATTTATTTTTGGGAATTTTTGCCTTCATTATGATGTAGAGCTGACAGAAAGCAAGGAGGGTGGGATTGGAAAAGGTCCTTGAGCTGGGAGTTGAACTCAGGACGCCCCTATAAAATCAGTAATACTGAGAAAATTTTAAACTCATTCCTTTGATGGCAAAGCTGATTTGTCAGCAGTCATTACTCAAGTCTTCATGATCCTTCAGAAAGAATTATGAAATGATTCATTGCTCAATAAACATTTCTCATGCCCTTATAAATGTCTTTACTGTCACATTCCATTTAGAGTGTAGAATACAAGTAATTAAACTTTGGCATTTTTTCCCGGTTATTTTGGACTTTTCAATTTGTGACCAATAATGCAACAAAAATACTGTTTCAGATTCAAACATTTATTGCATCTGACATAAGAAACCTGGTGTAGGCGGTTCAAAAAATTCAAATAAATACAGATACTCATGTAAAACAGTTTCCTAATGAAGCATTATACACAATGTACATTTTTTCTTTTTTGTCATTTTGTAAATAAAACACTTTCATGCAGAATATCCTGAAAAAAGGCAGAGCCAAAAAAGAATGAATAGTGGAGAAAGACTGCGCTTCAAAGTAAAGAGAAGGAATATACATCAACACATTGTGCGAGTGAGTGTACATGTGTGTAAACAGATTGTGCGGCCCACCCAAGTTCAACTTAACTGCTAAGAAACCAAAAGTGAAATAAAAACACTTGATTATGTGTTTTAGATTTAAATGTGAAACCATCGGTAATCATAAAAGCCTGCACCGAATACTAAACTGAGTCCTACACAGCATACATTTCCATGTGCATGCAGGGGGTCAGTAATCTGTGTCCGACCCCTCTGCGTTGTCCACATTGCGGGAGAGCATGTAGTTGTCCATGTCAATAGAACGGCAGTTATTAATAGCATAACGCAGCCGCTCCGCCATGACCGATTGGCTGGAGTAAGGTGGGAGGCGGAGCTGGAAGAAGCACGTCTGAGAGGTGGGAAGACTGTCGTACGGCTGAAAAACAGTAGAAACACATTTTAGTACATAGGCACATTAGCCGGTTTTCCACCCATTATAAATGTCCATTCATAAAAACACAGACACATTCTTACCCGGTCCACCTTCATGATCTGGAACCTTTGGGATATGTCAGCAGTGTTAGCTGGCAGACGGGAGCGTCCCGAGACGAAGCGCATGAAAAGGACTCTCTCCTCATTGGAGAACTCCTCCAGCGTCTGCCAGAACCACTGCACCAGCTGTTGCTGCTCGTCCACCTCTCTGTAGCGGACCACCTTCTTCAGAACCTCCACGCTGATCTCCGGCAGCCCGCAGACCATCTGCTCCAGCTGCCGCGCTGTTAGTAAGGAGAGCAAGGGAACAGGCACGATCCAGGACATGCCCTCGCGCACCGCCGCCACCTAATGTGCGTTCAGAGGTGAACACGACAGAAGAGATGAATAACAGGATCAGATGACACAAGTCATTATCTAGGTGTGGATACGTATTCAAGGAAAGGATACAATTAAGAGTCGAGATGAACACACCTGGCGATTCATTTCATGCAGGCGATACTCAATGGCATGCTCTACATACTCCTTCCTATTGAAAAATGTCAGCGGTATACTGTTTCCTCCGGGGATGATGGGAACCATTTTCCCATCAGCACTTTGACCAACAAATGAGTCCAGTGGAATCATCTACATATATCAAAAATGAAAAACAAATGAACAGAGAAATATACACCAATTAATAAAGTCAAATAAATGAAACCAATTAAAAATGTATCTTCCTATGAGTCCATGTTTTTAAGTAGACATTTTACATTTATGCATTTAGCAGACGCTTTTATCCAAAGCGACTTAGTTCATTCAGGTTATACATTTTTTGTCAGTATTTTAACATTTGAAAGCCTCAAAGTTACTTCTGTTCCTCTTTTATTTATAGAAACTAGGAAATTAATTAATGATAAATTAATTTAATACTTAACTATTTATAGAAATATTATACATTATATGTGTAATAATAATAATAATAATAATATTTATATAATATCAATTATTATAAGAATAAAGTCTGTAATTCTGCAAGTTCTAATAAATATGTTCTTGATACTTAATTACCAATTAGTGTATGACTTTCCTAGGTTTCCATGACTTTTTAAGGCTTTATTAAATCAAAGTCTATATAAATCAAGTTTAAAAACTCACTTTTACACACTTGCATTTGAATGATGCCGACCGAGTATGATACATTAGATAAAGGTTTTTGTGGGTAAACACATATTTAGATTTTTTTATTGTAAAGCCCTTTGGAGCAACGATGGTTGTGTTAAAGTTGTGCTCTATAAATAAAGTTTGACTTGACTTTTCGAGTCTAAAGGTCAAATTGTGGGGATTGTGGTTGTGGGAATCCTGGTTTTTAAAAATCAAAGTTGTTGAGGGAACAAATTAAAATAAGAAATATGAGTTCAGCTTAAATTAGATTTTTGTTTTAGGTTTTTTAAAGCATATTTGATGTAATTGGGAACCATCTTGCAGCCCACTGGAGCTATGTTGAGGCCCCCTGGTGAAGATCCAATTACTTATATTATCCTCTGAGAGAAACAGAGTAAAAGTGAGTATTTTTTGGGGCGTCCACTCCACCTCATGGAAGTTCTGCTCTGTGATGCCGCTGTCCTCAAGGTGTAAGATGCTGTTGAGAGTCTGTACATAGAGCAGGTCCACCTCCTCCAGATCTTCAAGGGTGAGAGGAATACAGCACAACTGCTTCCACACCATTGGAGCGAGATGCAGGTCTAGAGGCTTCTTAGTGCGAATGGCCACTCCCATCAGAATCCCCAAGAACTTGAACTGCAGCAGGTGCTCCTCCAGACAGGCTGAGGGGTTCAGCAAGAACCTGAAGACACAGAGATCAAGAAAACCTCATCAGTTTATTAGTTTAGTGGAATACAATATTCAGACAATTGTCTGTCGGTGCTCACCTGTCACGGTTGTAGCCCACCTCAGCTGCAGCGTTGGGAGAAGGGATGAGAAGATCCACCACTCCTGTCTCCAGCTCCTACACAGAGCGACATGCTCCAAATTAACACTCTTGTCTTTTTTTTAAGGCTTGCCATTCAATGAAACTTGAGTTGTAATGGGGTTATATACACATCTCCATCAGCATGGCCCTACCTGGCACATCTCTGTGATTGTGTCATCAAACACCCCTCCGGCATCATCTGCCCCCTCTCCAACCAGCTTGACTTTCCAGGCTCGTGACGGCAGCCTCAGATCAGATGCATTTAGTTTCACAACCTGCCTGGCGATCTGCACAAATATGGGCTTACACTTCCTTCCTCTGAGAAAACAGGACAAAAAAGGGGAAAAATATTTAAGAAGTTTTCGAATGAAAAAGAGACAAAGAATGTCTCAAGTGTTCTGGCTGCAACTCTAAACATGACTGACCGTGTAGAGATTCTTTTGACTGTGATCTGTGGGCCGTAGTTCTTCCCTTGCACCATGGTTTTCCCGATAGAGCGCACCATGGGCAGTGTGTAAACTCTAGGGGCCAGCAGGGGTCTCAGCTGACCTTGAACTATACCCCATGTACCTGCATTATAGCGTGACGTGCAGCTCTGAAACACAAATGATGTATGATCGAATCACTGTTTTTTTTTATAACAAACTCAGAGTAGAGAGACAAAATTATGCAAATATTGGTAAACAAAAAGTTGGTATACCTGGTGGTTGGGGCTGAGGTTCAGCAGTCTCCATGAGGAGTACATGAGGTCAGAGAAGTGGTAGAGCAGGCGCAGTCGGGCTCTCAGAGCCTCCATACTGACCTCTCTTAGGCCACTGTATTGAGGAGGCACACACACGGGCAAGCCCAGCTGCAGAGGCACTGATGAACCTGAACACACAAACACTCCATCATCACAGCTATATTTACTTTTTAATAGTCCAATTATGATTTTCAGAAATAAAACATTTTATTTTAGGGACTTTAAGTGAATATTCAAATAACAGTTCTGTCAAATTCATGTGAAAGTAACAAAACGTCACATAGGAAGCGATTTTGACAAATTTGTAATGAGCGCATAAAAAAACTACACACTACTAAAACGTAAAGTTTTTTATTTATGCAAATTCAGGTTATCTGCAGGATTTTTTCAATCAAATGTAAGACTTTTTAAGACCTACACAAATAAAATGAATACCATATGAGTGGGGTAGGGCAATGTCTTTGGTAACAAACCGTATGAAATTAAACCGTAAAATAACTGTGAAAAGCACAACTTAAAGTTCAGATACAGGCTCCAGGGGTGTCGCTAGTGGGGGGAAAAGGGTGTCAGAGTGCATAGGGCTCAGAGGTCTGGAGGGCTCACGATCGCATGGCCACCTGCATTCAATTAGTGAGCAGATCGCCGAAATGAGGGAGACCTCCCCGAAGTGACCTCCCTCTCCCTTCTATGTGACAAAAACCCATCACCACAAACGTCATTTACATTTTACCATGTAAAGTCGTAAAAAATAAACTTCACATTTCAGCCTCTAAAGCCTTTATAAGAAAAGGGATTCAAAAGCATGAATTATATTACTTAAATTTTTTTATTATCAATCAATTATTGTATTAATTTAATAACACATATCTTAATTGTTTAGATGTTCACTTTGGTCTGAAAAACAGCAGACGGGCTGATTGGAAATGCAGATTCATTCTCTGCCAGCAGGTGGCGTTTTTGAAACGGCAGAAATATGAAGTAATGGCAAAACACAAAGCATGCAGCGCTCATTTTATTCAATTAAATTATAGCCTTTTTGAGCCTTGATTTTGAATAAATTATAACTTTTAAATATTAGTGTGTAGTTTGTGTTGATGTCCTTATTACAGATTTGTAGAAATCTCTTATATAATAGAACTAATACTGGATAATAATTATATTCTTTCATTAATATTGCATTACTATAGTAATAGAACACAGCCAACTTGAAAGCAATAAAATTAATCTATCTAATATACAATAATACTGAATCATAATTATACTCTTAAAATAAATAAAAATATTAATACATGTGAGTCAGAGTTGCAAAACT
The DNA here is from genome assembly GCA_027564155.1 of Gymnocypris eckloni scoliostomus. Classification (NCBI taxonomy): domain Eukaryota; kingdom Metazoa; phylum Chordata; class Actinopteri; order Cypriniformes; family Cyprinidae; genus Gymnocypris; species Gymnocypris eckloni. Next base: position 26,638,812 of record CM050413.1, on the reverse strand, counting down.
AGCATGTATAGTGTGTGTAATAGCCAGTGTGTATGTGTCTGTACCAGGAGCTCGTGGCGGCACAGGCGGTGCAGTCCATGCTGTACTGTGGCAGCGACCTGCAGATATCTGCTGGATGGTTTTGCCTTGTAAAGCACTGATGAGGGTCGGCTCTCTGACATGGTTGGTGTGGCCCAAGCCCAGCTAATAAAAAATACAATACCACAAAGTGATAAATGTCCATGCTATTATTTAGATAATACATAAACCAATGGAAAATAGGAAACATAATTAGCTTGTTAACCCCATAGTTATCACATACCTGTCCCTCGGAGTTGCTCCCCCAGCCATAAACATCTCCAGTTGATGAGAGAGCAAGCGTATGTTCGGCCCCTACAGCCACATCCTCTATAAACACTGCCATTAAAGCAGGGACCTGCTGAGGCCGATTATGATTTCGTGCTCGACCCTCCGGCAGACCGATTAAGCGATCTGTCACATTAAAGCAAAAACAATGAAATAAAACACTGGACTGGCTTTAACATTCAGTAAACAGTTTATAGAAGTGGCTCACCCTGCCCAAACGTGTACAAATTTCCATCTTTGGTTAGAGCAACAGAGAACTGGGTACCACAAGCCACCTTCTTTATTCCAATTCCACACAAAACATCCACTTTCTATAAAATAACAAGCCCGCAGACTTAATTTAGTGAAGACAAAGATGTAATGTTTAACTGCATGCTTGTGATGGTGTTGTCCCATTAACATGTCAGTAGTCGTACCTGTGGGGAGGATTTAGCTGTAGAGTTTCCCAGTCCCAGTTTGCCATAGTCTCCATCTCCAAACGCCCAAACGCTTGTTCCATCAGCTGATACTGCCAAAGTGTGATTCAGCCCACATGCAACCTACACACAATCATATTACAATAAACATCAGATAAATTTGTGTATATGTGCAGAGGCTGTTCAAAAGGCCACACTGAGAATCTGGGGTTTAAAGTCCAATTTAAACATGGAAGTATACAACATTTATATAAGCAAAAGGGGATAAAAGAAATGCCTTAATGTAAAGATATTCATTCATTCATTTTTAATACATGTAATATAATGTCAAATATACTATTTAAAATATAAGGTTACACTTTAAGGTGTCCTTGTTACAGTGCAATTATACATGTGTGATGCGATCTGGGAAAACCCGTCGGATGTTGCGCTGGGACATTTTCAGGAAATTCGAAAAATCTGTTGAATGTCAATTTTTTGACAATTAGGTTTTCATTCAATTATTTTCCTATTACATCTTATCTATCGTCTCTGAAAATATATTGCCAAAATTCCCTTGTTTAGTGCAGAAATATTGTGATTTATTGCAAGCAGAAAAGACTGTCTTTCTCAAATGTTAAGAACGCGCTGCGGAGGTGCTTTCTCTTGATACCACAAAAACAGTTAACCTATCAAAATAAACCACGTAACACATAATAAAGGTGAAGTAGCTGCTCACTTAAACGATCTTGCTCGTCTCAATCTGCTCAATCTTGGTGATGCCAGTGCCCTAAACAATGTTATAATGGACTATTTAACATCCAGAGATGAAGGGTCAGATGAGGAAGTTACTAAAGAGGAGTCCGATGCCAGTCTTTTATATGCACAGAGTTGCGCGAACAGTTGCGCTGCGCTCGCTTTTCTGAATGTAAACTACAAGGTACACTATTCATGCTAGCTAAACATACAAAGGGTGATCAAAAGTTCAGACTACTATGCCCATGACAAACAATGGAAAACTTCAGTCTGCGTGCATTGAATTTATTTAATACACAAGTTTTACAATTTGAGTTGAATTACTGAAATAAATGAACTTTTCCACGACATTCTAATTTATTGAGATGCACCTGTACACTTAATGCTCAAATGTTTGCAAGTGTTCTGTGTTCCTTGGGGTCATTTTGTATCTTTTACATCATGTACAGAGACTAAAATAAGTATTTTACCTCAGTAAAGTGACATTTACTTGTGATACTTGACTGTTGGGTTTCTATTTTCATTTGCTCGCTTTAAAACCTTTTTTCTAAAAAGTCTATTCCTGAAAATTATAGCTATCAGCCAACTTCAGACAGCCATAACTTTTGTTACTTTTAATACGTTAACTGTTCAATAAAACAGTTCTGAAAAGGGCTTAAACTTAGCTTTCATATGGTACATTACTTTCACATTAATTAACTAAGTACTTGTAAGGAGTATATGTAGCGTGTAACAAGGACACCGTAAAATAAAGTGTTACCATTTATAATATATAATTTCCATTGGGGAAAAATTATTATTAGAGGACTTTGAATTAGAGTTTCTTACCTGGCCAACCTGGTGGCCCTCCAGTGCACTGACTCTCTCTGGTAACTTTTTATTAGAGGTGTTTCCAAGCCCCAGTCTGCCATAATCTCCATTACCAAAGGAGAAGAGCTTTCCGTCTGCAGTCACCACTGCTGAGTGTTTAAATCCACACGACATCTGGACACAAACATATATTCTGATGAACTGAAACTTCATCATATACACCAGGGGTTCTCAAAGTCTACTATATTCAAGGGTCCAAATCTGAATTTTCATCAGTGTCAAAGCTCCGGACCGGAACAATTAGTTTTACACAATTAGTTTTTAATAAACATACAGTAGCTTACATAACATGTATAACAAATAAACACCATTTTTTTTTTAAATAAAGTGCTCTTTGCATTCAAAATACATTCATAACAAGAGCAAAAGTGGCAAAACAATTCATTTAAGTGTCTGCAATAGAGGTCGACCGACAAGGGTTTTCCTCTGGCCGACGCCGATGTTTAGAAATCAGGGCAGCCGATGGCCGATATTAGATACTGTTTTTTTTTGACTGATACATTTAGCCGATTTTCTTTTTTCCCCTTTATCTCCTAAAAGAGTTTGAGTAAATGTTTATTGCAGGGTACAAGATGGTAATAGTAGTAATAGTAGTAGTAGTAGTAGTATAATAATAATACATGGGTCAAAATTTAAGCACCTTTTCAAAACAGTTCTGAAGCTTTTAGTTTATGTTTGCAGACAGACACCAGTGTTTCCACAGATGAATTCTCTGCCAGCAGGAGCGCTGTTGGAGCGGGAAATATAGCGGTTTTCCCCGGTAATGGGTGTAATCAAAGTATTGCGCTCAAACGTTACTTTATCAGGAAAAATTCAATGAAAATGACATTGAAGCTTTTCTGAAGATAGTCATTTCTTTTCAAAAATACATTCATGTAAAAACACCCGCGCTGCATTTCAATTTTGAAACGTGCTGTGCACAGTTTATTGAAACCAAGTACAACTGTTAATCCTTTTGGAAAATCTATTTGTGGCGGTCAGTTTTGATATTGTGATGGGCGCCACAAATAAATCAATGAATGGGAAACACTGCACACTGCCAAATGGCCATAATCTAAGCGATAACAATAATACAAATTATTTAAAGAAATACTCATATTTGCAGTGAAATGTCGCCTGATTATCAAATGTCATAAACTCACTGGATGTCATCATGACAGCAAATGTCATGAAGGAAAAGTTTAATCGCCTGCGCTTTCATTTCGTAACCATCTCCAAACAGATATTTAAAAACTAAGCAAATGATTTACAAGTTTAACATGCGTTTAAGTAGGAAATATAATTAGTGCTCTAGACATATGAAATGGAGGCGGGTCCGGATTGAATTCCCTTCGGGTCCGGATGCGGACCGGAGTCCGGACTTTGAAAAGCACTGATATACACCTTAGAAGAAGAGGAGAACTGGAGAGGATCTGTGTACGTTTGGGAGTGAGGGTGAATTTGAGAAGTGTTTCTGACCTGCACCACTTCTTCTCCCTGCAGTGCCTCTATCTGCCGCGGCCTGCGCTGTCTATCACTGTTACCGTGGCCCAGTTTTCCGTAATCTCCATCTCCCCAGCTGAACACCTCGCCGCTCTCAGTTAAAGCCATTGAATGGCCATCAGACCCACAGGACGTTACTAGCTGGGTCACCACAAAGCCTGCACAAACACACATCACTCTTGCTGTTAAAACTTTCAGGGAATAGTGAACAAATACACAAAGTCATTCAGAGTTTGTGTGTGATTGCTGCATGCCTTGCAGAGCAGATAAGACAGTGAGGACGTGCAGATCGTCTGAATTTCCTTGTCCGAGGCGGCCGTAACTGCCCTCTCCACATGCAGACACTGTTCCGTTAGCCTGGATCACAAATGTGCAGTTCTGCCCACAAACAACCTGACAAAAAATTTCAAATTAATAAACCTAATTTATATAGTTTATTTTTATTTCTATGACAGCATGTTTAAAAAAAAATAATTAAAACCCAGTGCTTAATTTGTAAATTTCGAGGTCCCATAACAAAGCAGGGTGATGGATCCAGCATGTGATTAGAGGAGGGAGAGGTAACGGAGAGATCGCGTGATCACATTGGTGAGCCATTTCAAGTGATTAACAGCATGCACCAGTTGCTTTTATTAGGGTTAGTACATGAAAAAGCCATGATATTTTGAAACCGCAATTTCCAGGCCTGGAAAAAAAATGTAATAATGGAATTTTATTTCACAAATCTCTGTTATAGTTATAATTAATCCTGCCCAGAATTTTGTGGGGGATTGTGTGTATATTGCATAGTTTTACTCATTCCCGCAGATTTTGAGTTTATAATGAGGAGAATTCCTGCAAAAATGTATTGAATATAACATGTAGGTTAGTTTGTGTGGATTTATTTACTCATCTAACAGATGAAATCAGTCATCTGAAAACACGCGAGTGATTCAGCTGGACCACGTCTTCTCTCTTTCACTCTCTCAAAGCGGCTTCACATCAGCGCATCTCATCTGCACTACAACAAGCTGCTGCATGCTGTCACTGATCGAATACTTTCACTCGTATCTCGGGACAGTTGACAGAATTGTCACTTGCTTAATCGGGTCATCGTTGCATCGTCACAAAAATGTATAATTTGCAGGTCTTTTTACTCGTACGCTCCAGAGGCTGGTTCAGGCGGAGCGCTCAGTCACATCCAAAGCTGCCCGAGTATCATATCGAGTTATTTTTCCTAGTTGCCCAAAAGATAAAATAAAAATCTCTGTCCTTTTTGCCGCTCTGAATGTGCTGCCGCCCTAGGCGACGGAGTTCGCCTATATGCACAAGTATCTATACGCACGCGCCGGCCCTGTGTAGGCTATTGATCCGTGCATTATGTCTTGTGAGAGCAGAGCAGTTCACATGTCGCTTCTTTTGCGTGTGCAGGTTCTTTATTGAAAATGTGGATGTGATTGCAAGGGTGGTCATTATAGAGGATTTTTCAGATTTGCACACTATAGGTCAGCACAAACGTCTTTCATTGACGCGTGAGGAAGGGGATCCAACAAAATGAGGTGCCAGATCAGATTTCGGAGGAGCCGGATCTGGCTTGTTCCAGCACAAATTAAGCCCTAATCAAACCTAACGTGATAGTTCCCCTTTAGTTGAGAGCAGCAACTGAAGGTGAACTATCACTTTAAGAAAATGTATGACTTCTAGACTGGACTATTGTAATGCACTGCTAGGTGGTTGTCCTGCATCTTCAATAAACAAGCTACAGATAGTACAACATGCTGCGACTAGAGTTCTTACCAGGTCAAGAAAATATGATCATATTACTCCAATTTTACAGTCTCTGCACTGGCTACCTATTAAGTTCTGTATCAGTTACAAAATATTATTACTTGCCTATAAGGCCCTAAATGATTTCGCCCGGCACTCTAACTAATCTTCTATCATGCTATCCAACCCGCCCCTAAGGTCGCAAAACTCTGGACTCTTGGTAGTACCTAGATAGCAAAGTCCACTAAAGGAGGTAGAACTTTTTCATATTTGGCTCCCAAACTCTGGAATAGCCTTCCTGATAACATTCGGGGTTCAGACACACTCCAAGCAGTCATATAATGCATCTCATAATCTTATACTGCAGTTATATCTGATCAAATGCAAATTCTTCTTCTTTAGCTTGAACAAATAATTTTTCTTGGATGGAACAACAGCTACGCTAATTATGTCTCTATTTGTTTCTCTGTTTCTGCCACTAGGAATTACACAAGCTTCAGTCTGGATCCAACCCTTAAATGATCTCAAATGACCAAACACCTGAGAAGAGATGATGCCAAACCCTCATACAATATAAAGAATTAACCAAATTTTGCCATAAGTTAATTATATTAAGTTTCTACAATATATAAATCTATTGTAGAAATGTAATTTCCTTTAAAGCTGCTTTGCAACGATTGTATCGTTAAAAAGTGCTATACAAATAATCTTGAATTGAACTGAATGTGTGTGTTTGTGAACACTCATACCTGTTGGGCCTGAGAAAAAGAGGGAGCAAGAGTTGGCACCAGAATGTTTCGCCCGGCCTCAGCGAGCTGCCCATGCCTTCCAGCACCCCATAAAAACACATCACACTTCCCTCCAAGGTGCCAGTCCTTAAGAATGCAAATAAAGTTAAAAACCTTTGAATATCTCTTTTGAATTTTCCACAATTTCCACCATAATTTATTTTCCTATAAATATATTTGTGTGTTTTCTAGTGCCTGTATCTGCTCTCACCTCTGGTCTGGAAATGGCCCATGACATGATCTGTTCATCCATTCCAGACACCCACTTGCTGTTGTCCTGTGTGCGATTTTTAAAAAGGCCATCACATTTAAGAACAGCACAATTTTTCACCATCAAATCAGCAGAACATTTGAATGTTCTTTCTCTCACCATAAGCAATGCCAGTTTGTCTTTGGCCACAGGCTCCAGGTCCGGGACGATGAAAGATTTGGGAAGGTGTGTCCCCGTGCGAGGGCTTCGGCCGTTTTGACGGTGGTGGAGAAGCAGTGAAGCCACGCCCACTCACTGTTGGCCCAGGACCCAGGTGAGGGGGTGGAGGAAGAGCCAGGCTCGGGTGGGCAGTGGGCCAGGTGAGGTGGGACAGGAGGGTGACACAGCAGAGCGTCCAGCTGCAGACCCACTGCCAGAGACGCCAGACACTGCAAGTAAGGACTGTGCACGAGCTGCTCTCCGCACACCACATGAGGCTGAAACAAACCAGGTATAATGAAAAGAACATGACCTCAATGTCCCTTTTTTGCATTTTTACATGTACAGTATTCACTAAAATTATATCATAATTAGTAGTTGTATGTACCTTCTCATAGGCATACTGCTCCTGAAGCATTATGGGAAGTCTCTCCAAGAAGGCTCTCATGCATGGAGCCATGTTCAGTCCCACAACACCCTGCTTTTTTAGCGCCGTGCGGCAAGTGGCTAAGACGTGATTGTTTGCCATGGACTCTGCTGAGCTATTAACAACCAGCACATCCTGCAGAACAAATCATTTTTCTTTATTAAGTGACATCTTTTCTGCAAATTTTCAACAGAAATGGGCACCAATCGAAATATATAGTTAAAGAAAATAACTTTATTGTATGTTAATGTATCCAGCTAAAAAAAAAAAAAAATCCTTAATAGGGGTGTGCAATATATATCGTCTGCGATAATATCGAAATTGTTTTAACGATGTGTGATTTATTATTGAGTATTTTGTAAAAAACATTCCAAAACACCCCTACAGAGTGCACGCATACATTACGTGAAGTCTAAACTAGTGCAAGTGTGCATTTAGAATGTGTTTGTTCACTGCATGATTCAGTCTAATGAAATGCCTTTAGATTGATCACAAATTCACGTTTCTGTTCTGTTGTAAATAATCTTAATGATTCCTAAATGCATCTACTTTCGGAAAGTCATATAAAGTGCTTTTGCTTTCACATAGAAACACATCTCCCTGACACGGCTGCATCAACACTACTGCGGTTACTGAAACCACGCCTTCTTTCTTTGCGTGAAAATTTGGGCTGCATTATGCAAATATTTCCACATCGTGACGTAGACATGTGGGGGCGTGTTTAAATGAGCCGTTTTAGGGGGGCGTGGCAGAGTTTTAACTTTGATAAAGAATATCTCTTTGGGTTTGAGACTTTAGTCTTTGTAACTTCAGAGATCTTATCTATACACAATCATCTTGTAACACTCCAAAGAGAAAGAAAAACTTGAATTCGCATCCTATGTCCCTTTAAATGATTTCAAATACAAGTATTCAAAAGATAATGGACACTTTTAGAAAAAAAATGACTTTATAGAGGTAAAAATGCCTTTAAATGTAATAAAAAAAAACTTATTGGAATATCAGAGTGAACTGACCACCACACAGAATATGAAGAATATCCTACTCCTTAAAATGTTGTTTACATTTTTTATTTACTTCTACTGTCTTTCCTATAATGTTTGGATCAGATGCTAATGTCAGTATTTAATGTTAGGCACAGTCATGTTTTTTTTAAATAATTTTAATACATTTTATAAATAACTGCTTCGTTTATTAAAAATAGGTTTAATAAAAACTAGGGATTTTAACCAATACCGATAACCGATAATTAAGTCCTTCTCACAGCCGATTCCGATAACCAAAAAGTTTATATTTTTATATTATAATTTTCATATAATCTGCAGTTAGTGCACCCAGGAATACAAACTCTAAGATGCACTGATGAAACTGACATTTAGTAGCTCTGGCCTAACTATAACAGCAAACATCAGTTCTGACTCTTCAAATGTGTTTATTTTTTGTATAAGGCACCACAATACTTAGTAACAGAAATGGTTTGAAATGCATCTATTCAACCTTTTTAGTACATGAGGATGAGGAAGTTACATCTAGGGATTTTAAGCAATAGCTGCGAATGGAACGGCTACGTTGACCGGAAGTAAGCTGCTACATCGCCTTAGCAGAGAACATAAAAATCATTTAGCAACCATAAACAAGACGGTGCAATGCAACATTTGGTCATTTATTTAAATACAAATGATGGATTATGAGGAGGATGTTTAGGCAATAAGTACATTGTTCTCTTCACATATATTTAATATTGAGTCAAACGCAGATACATAATATTTAATATATTTAATAAATAATTATTGCCACGTCTCAGTGCTACCTGAGGTGCTGTTGCTCACAGCAGACATATATTTGTACAACGAAAACAATCATTAAAATTAGCTTGAGTTTAAAACAATCAACACAGATTAAATGAAAGACTAATGGTAGAATCGTATACTGATGGAATTAAATGGTATATAATATAAAACGCAACATTTAACTACATAAGCTGTCACGTAGTAACGACTATGGCAAAGCAGCTGTTCTCCCGTAGTAGACGGTTATAGAACGCCACGAAGTAGCAGCTGAAGTCGCCAACCCGCAATATGACATTGGAATGCCGTTACCATCCCAACAGTGGAGGCGGCTTAAAGTCCCTTAATACAGCTTCACCGCGATGACGACCTTTCAAGTTAGGGGTGGGCAATATGGCAAAAATATCATATCACGTTTTTTGTTGTTGTTGAAATTTCACTATTTTATCACGATTCTGTCGTGTTGGTTTTACTATTTTGTCTGAGCAGTACAGCCAAACTAATTTCCTTATGATAAAGACAAAGCCTTTCAAGGTAACAAAATATAAAAAGTATGGTGGATATTTAGGCCAAAGTAGGCGAAGATAAAAATTGTTGTCATTATTTTATATTTGTTATAAAAAATAAGAACAAAGATACACATTACAAATACACATAATATACAAATAAAACAAACAGTGCTTTATTTTCAGGTACAATAGGTGTATATAGCAGGAGCATTCCAGAAACTGAATGAACAAATATAAAATAAAACACTATATAGATTGATTCCTATTAAAGCAACTGAATTATATTTTTGTAGTCAAGAGTAGGGAGTCCTTTTCCATCTTTGTGTTTTGTTGTTTTAACATTAAGAATAACAATTCTGACATCTGTCTGTCGATTCTGTCATAGTGTTTTATATTTATACCATCATTTACTCCAAGTTTTAAACCTGAATGAGTTTCTTTCTTTTGCTGAACATAAATGCTATTTTAAAGAAAGTGGAAAACCAAACAGCCCACAGCAACTTCCATAGTATTTTTTAGGTTAGGGATAACGTGAGTACATAATGAAAGAAATTACATTTTTGGTGAACTATCCCTTTAAAGACAGTCGGCTGCATATATAGTACTGTCCCTTTAAGAGCTGCATGCATCTAATATCCAGGCACGCATCCGTTTCTCTCTCTACTTTGTTTTAGACATAACCAACTGAGCCTATATGTAAAACTTGTGTGTTTTGACAGTATTAGCTCAAAAGAGAACTTAGTTAAGAAATTAGGCGCTGTTAGACAGGCTTTTTAGTGCGCACGCTTTAGGTGTACAGGCTCAAAAAAAAGGGCGCACGTCAGACCAGCGCACAAATTAAAAGCTTAAGCGGTGTTCTGTCGATTTGTCCTACCCTGTCAGATTTTGCTACCTCCCATTAAAACAGTGGGTAGTACAATTCGACAACGAAAAATGCTACCTATTAAATTATATTTTATTAATGTATACCTACCACAACCTTAAACGTACCCTTACAGTATTGCACGTACAGAAATTACGTGCTATATTCGTGGTTGTAGATAGAAGGGATATATCTAGTACCAGAAACCAACAATAAATATTTGTTCTACTTATTAGATTGTGTTTTATTAACGTCTACACCTATCCCAACCCTAAACCTACCCCTTACAGTAATGCAGATACATTCAATATTGTTGTTCAGCGTTAGAAAAAGGATGCAATATTGATGCGCGCATTCGCAATTAGCCAAAGTAGGAAAATCTGACAGGGTAGGACAAATCGACAGAACACCGCTTAAGCTTTTAATTCGTGCGCTGGTCTGACGTGCGTTTTTTTTTTTGAGCCCGCACACCTGAAGCCTAAAATGTCAGGACACCGGCAAGGCTTTGATACACACGCAAATGATGTACTTTTGTGATTGCAAAAATCGTCATATCGCACACCCTTACGAGTGAGATATAAGATTTGTTGTGTTAAAACTTGACGCCTTTTTTCCTCCTCTCGGAATCCTTGCTGAACATGCGTTGCAAATAGCAATGTCCTCCTCTGCCACCGAGAAAAACTTCCAGACCGGCGAAGACATGTTCACAAATGATGACATAATGAGCTGAGAGTCACTCCAATTTAATGCTGCAGTCACTTTCAGTCGGAAAGCGGATGAATCTCAGATAAATCAGATGGATTGATTGATTTAGCAGCAAGCGTACTTTATCGGATCTAGATATCAGATTTCATTTCTTTATCCGAGCAATAAAAATTACATCATTTTCACCCATATCAGTCGATATATTTTCTGTCCGATAAACATCGTGCATCCCTAATAAAAACAGCTTTTCTAGATATTAATAAACAAAAAAAGAATGAAAATCAACTAGAATTAAAACATTCAGGATTCTTTTACCTTTGAGCGATTGGAGCAAACAGCAACACCTACGTCAGGGATCCAAACTGTGCTGTGAATTGCTCCAGATCCAGCAACTACCGTCTGCAGCACTGATCCATCCTACACGTATAAACATACACACAACCGTGTCATCATGAAAACCCGATAGTGAATCCTTTGACACTTGTTTGTTAGGATTGTACGTTAGCCTGTATGCACTTATGAAATGTGCGTCCATGGTAGACACTGACCCGCAATGACCAGATGTTCAAAAGTCCGCCAACCCCTCCAGACACAAGAGCAAGCCCATCTGGACTGAATGCTACTGTCCGCACAGGAGTCATGTGACCCTGCAGCTGGAACACACACACTGCTCCTTCACGTCGCTGTTGGTCCAGCTGGACAGAGATAAAACACAAACACAAATACTAAATGACAGGGAAGCACAGATAGCAAAGCATTCAAAGGGTTCATAAGGACACATTACCATCAGTTTGGATTTGGATTCCCACCAGGCATCAGGGCAGGCAGAGCTGGACTGCGAGTATGACGAAGGGTCCTGCGGTACCGTCCACACAGATACCAGACCGCTCTGACAACATCTGTGGGACAGAGTTTTAGTGCACATCCCTCAATGTTTTTATGATCATAATCAATTAGGTTAAGGACATATTTAATGCAGAGTTTTTATGAAAAAAGATTAAAGTAAAAATATAATTACAAATTATTGCCCTTTTTTCTGTAACTGGAAGAGTCGTGTAATTGTGCAGTGAAACAAATTTACCAAAAATAAATCAATAACAGTAACATTAATGAAAATTATTCTGAGAAAATCTATTCTACTGTTTGTATACCAACCAGTTTACAAGAAACTTGTACATTTATTAATATTATGTCATCTATTGTTCAAATGATTGTGGTCGGTGAGATTTTTTACATTTATTCAGCAAAGATACATTGAACTGAAAGACATTTACATCACTATTTAAAATAAATGCTATTCTTTTGAACTTATTATACATTAAATAATCCTGAAACTAAGTAGCATGGTTTCCAAATATTAAGCAGCACAACTGTTCTCAACACTGACAGTAAGATGATGTTTCTTGAGCACAAAATCAACATATTAGAGTGATGCGACACTGAAGACTGGAATAACTGCTGATAATTCAGCTTTGCCAGAATAATGACAGGAATAAAATGCATTTTAAAATATACTAAAATAGAGAACGGTTATTTTAAATTATAATAACATTTTAAAACTTTATTGCTTTTACAGCATCTCTGTTCAAATAAATGCAGCCATAGTAAGCATAAGAAACTTATTCAAACCCGACCCCAAAATTTGTGATGGTAGTGTATTTCTGCTGGTTTATCATTATTCCTAGTTAAATAAAGCATGACTGGATTCAGTTCTCTCATGTATTAGAGTACTCTCAGTCTGGACGTACGTGGCAAACATGTTGAGAGGTTTTGGTCCCTGACCAGGCAGGCGGCACCAGACAACAGCATTAACAACAGCAGGATGGGTGATGCTTTGTAGACATGTCCAGCTTTGAACCAAACCGGTCCCCGACCCCGTCCATAAACGCACAATCTCCTCTTTAGCACAGCTTAGCAACACTTGCCCACCAGGAGCCCAGTGCAATGAACTGATGCTTTCCTATAGTCACAACACACAAAGAGAGAACAAAGGTTTGACTGTCAGTGAACCAATGAAGGCATCTTAAATGACTTCTTCACACATGAAATATTACATACAAGAATGTGTGAAAGTACGTGTGTCAGTTTATGATGACTCTAACCTTGTGGGCATCAATAACCACCACAGATCCATTCTCTGAAGGCTCCTTAGAACCAATCAGAAGCCTTCCATCAGCATATCCAACTGCAAAGGGACGATCCTCACTGTACCATGCGATCTGCATCACAGCCACTGCAGAGAAGAGTAACAAACGTGGATACACATGAACATTTCCAAAAGTAGTCTTGTTTACGGTTTCATAAAAACTGTCAGTACCGTCTTTCCTGAAGCAGTGCTGGAGTTCAGTTCTCTGCAAATCAGAATCATCAAGGACCTCGAGAAGTCCCAGTGTCCCATCCATGCGACCCACCAGCAGCAGCTCTCGAGGCTCCCCGCCCCACAGTGACCCTGCCTCCTCTTCTGGCCAAGCTAAAGATGACACCCAATGAGGCTGCAGGTCCAGTGAGGCCTTCCCACCTTGTGTGCAAAAACACCAATATTAAAACTCAATATTTTTAAGCGAATCATTATTTTCATGTCATGACCGAAAAAATTACTCGTATTAAAATGAATGGTATTAAAAAAATACATTAAAAACACTGAGAACTAATATCAGTTGTTTCAACTGCTACAAATGAATTTAGGAATCACACCATTCTTTAGCTATTTTTAAAGATTCAATGAAGTGTGCATTACATGAAGGCAAAGGTAATCTAAATGTAAAAAAAGCAAATGAGCAGCACAAGTATATATCCACTATCAACCAATACTGATAAATAAAAAAATTGCCTGACATCAACACACACTGCTAATATTTTTATTTGACAATAGTGGCATTATTTATAGCTCAATTTACTTCTCATTTCTCATTTGATAGTTGCCAGTGCCATCAAAATCAATGATATTTGATCAATATTCTTTCAATATATCTCAAAGTGCTCTTTCAAACTTTCCATTCAAAGAATCTTGAAAAGTTCATGTTTCTTGAGCAACAATTCAGCATATTAGAATGAATTCTGAAGGATCATGCAACACTGAAGACTAATGTAATGTAGAGTAAATGCCTGCCCAACTTTTGAACAGTAGTGTATTTCGTGATGGCGATCGACTCACCATTGACTTGCCAAATGTTCACTATTTTTCCATCAGGTGTTTTTAAGATGCATAAACTCGCACTAGACTGAAGAAAGTGGTGATGTTCTTTGACAATGTAAATGTTCATTGCTCGTTTTCTGTAGCTGCTGTTTGAATAACTGAGGAAATGTAAGTGTTAGAATTAGTAACGTACAATGTTCTATTAAATTATCATGTTAAATACAAATTCAGTGTAAAAATTGTGACATGACATTCTATTTGACTAAAAATATATGATGTGTAGTAGAGTTGAGCCGGATACTCGGCTGAAACGAGTATCCGCACGGATAAAGCACTTTGCCGAGTACGAGTATCATACGAGTACACGAGTCAATATCTGTGCTCGGATTGAATAAAAATTCTCATTGGGTAGCTGACTGTGTCTGCGTTCTGTGATAGGCTAGTCACAGCGCCCTCTCCTATACACATACAGGTTTAGGGGCCGCTCACATATCGCGTCTTTGCGCGCTCAAGTTCGTTATTTCAAATGTAGAAGCCGGTATGCGCGCTCATAATGGAAGCGACGCCGTTTTTCCAGGCGCGTCCGCGCCGCATCGAGATAAAAACATCTCAACTTTTCAGAATGCCGCAAGCGCACCGCACCTTCTTGTAACGGAGAGCGCAGCTGATGGTTGCTTAGCAACGACAAACGCCTCCGGAGCGCAACCGCCCGAGCGCTTTGGAAAAAAGGAGAAAGCAGCGCGCCTAGCGTTTTCCATGCGTTTTTAGGCGCGATATGTGAACGACCCCTATTGTGTTGCTGTGTCCCGCTCTGCTCACTCACACACAGAACACTGAGAAGAGAAGAGAACAGCGCGCTCTCTCTCTCTGTCTCTCCCTCAGTCACTCAGGTTCGTGGGTTTTTTTCGTTAACGTTTAGGGTTTCTTCAGCTTCAGGTTTGTTTTTTACTTTGGTTTGTAGTACTTACTTATTAACCAGTAGAGTTTTGGTAAACGTGGGGTTTGTTCAGACGTGACTCGCGTCTCTGCCTGTCGGAGATTTTTTTTTTCTTTTTTAAACCTTTTAAACCAAGAGAGTGTCTGACACTTTCTTGCTGTATTTCATAAAAAAAAAGGTAGTGGTGGTATAAAACTATATTACAAATTAATTAGCTACACACACACATACCTGGTGTAAAAAAAAAAAAAAAAAGAACCAAAAATAATAATTCACACTGATCATAAAAAAAATTAAAAGTTAAAAAAAGAAAGTTATGTTGAGATGAAAACTCTTGTTCATTACATTTTACTTCATAATTGCAACCGCATGTGTTGTATTCATTAGGGATGGGTCACGATTATCGAATATTCGAATATTCTATTTAATTATAGAATATCGATTAGGTTGTGCGATTATTTTCTAAAGGTGTACCAGGGCTTGACAATAAAGACTGTCCGATGACGTGAAGGACGCCGGATTTGTCACTTACCAGATCGGGCCACTGCAGGTGGTCACTAAATTGTATCATTTGCATGCGTTTTAAGCCTTGTTTGTTTAAAAATGTAAGCGATTAAAAAGCATTTGGGCGCGAAAGACAACTCCTTTCAGTACATGCGCGAACTGCACTGTCGGCACTCGGGCGCGGCACACATAGATACATACACACACACACACACTATGTGTGAGCGCTAACCACGCCGGAGAACAGAACTTCCGATACGTGCAGCCTGATTGCGTGAACAATAGACCTGTTAAACAATATATTGTGAGAGGGCCGCTACAGCTACGCTGTACTGTATTGCTACAGCGTCCCAAACAACTCAAAATAATAAACCGAAGTTAACAAAACGATGCACGAGAGCGCTTCTCTGCCACCTTCACGTCCTGTTTCCCATTAATGAAGCCGTGACGACCTCCCTGCATTCAAATTATTCGTTTTTTGCTGAAATAATAATATTCCACTGGTTGATATATTATATTTATATGCAAAATATTTGTGTTGTTTTTCGTGTTAAATGTGAAGAATGACAGGTTGGATGCCACACTTATTATTATTATTATTTTTTGGCAGAGTATACAGGTGTAATTTTAACTTTAACTTCAGGCAATGTAACATGATTTTATGATCGTAATTTTGACTTTATTCTTAAAATATTATGACGATAATTATTTAGTTATTTATTTGAGAAAGATAAACTGATCAAACTTGCGCTGGCCGCTTGGTATTTAAAAAAAATCAAACTTGAATTTAACAAACAAAGGATGTTCCAATCATATTTCTAAATTAAATTAATAAAGAAAGGAAACACAATAATGACCAATTTGCTATTAAAAACCAAAACTGAACTATTTAAATGGCTCAGCAGAGAGAGAGAGAGAGAGAGAGAGAGAGAGAGAGAGAGAGAGAGAGAGAGAGAGAGAGAGAGAGACGGGGAATTCGGAGAATATATTCTGCTCTATATTCGTTCCCTTGTTTCAATTCAAAGTTCACCAAACTAATTGTGAACAACACTCCTGTCTTCCCGAGCATGTGAACATGTTCATTTAATACATTTATATATATGAAATAGGTTATTGTTATGAAGACAGACGTTAAAATTAATGTTCAGTCATTCAGGCGGTTCACCATATGTTTTAGCGTAATATGTTTTAAGAATGATATTCTGTTTAGCGCAATATGTTTTACGCCTAATATTCATTGATGCATTAATCAGATTTAAGATTTTCTTTTTAATAATATGAATGTTCATGTTCATTTTAAAATAGAAATGTCCTAGCCTTATGAGCAGTTGATAATCGACGGAATGTTCTGTTAATAAATGCCGTCATTCGGTTATGTTATAGTAATCTGTTTCAGCAATCATACTTTACAACCATTAATTTTCTTGGGTTAAGATAGACTATTCTCTAATTAACTAAACAGTTTGTTATCATACAGATTGAAAGCCTGGATGGTCTCTCTCCCCTCTCTCTCTCTGTGTGTGTGTGGGCGTGTGTGTGCGCTGGGTGGCGGGTACATGCGGGAGGGGTGCGAAATAGTAATCGAATAATACCCAGCGATTATCGAATATTACATTTGCTTAAAATGCCCATCCCTAGTATTCATTGTTGCAAAACTTGTTCTGTATATAGTTCGTTTGTTATCGTGATCAAAACCATTGATCTGAAGCTTAATACTGATGCTGTCATGTAAATAGTTTTCTAATCAGCAATAAATATAACAATTTCTGATCAACCCATATCAATTGCATGCTTAAAATAACATACCGGTTAAAGCCCCGCCCATTTCAAGACAACCCGACCCACTTCCAGGTTAAATCCCGCCCACTTCCGGGTTAGGCCCCGCCCAGTCCGAGTACAGATACAGATACAGATAATTCATATGGTTAACAGATACAGATACAGATAATGCTGTACTCGCTCATCCCTAATGTGTAGTTAATAGATTACACTAAGCTTAGGCTGCTTTTAGCCATAGTTGGCTCACTCTCCGGCTAATAACTAAATTAGATTAGCACGATAACATCGTGTGTCGGCGATCTATCAGGCTGCCGATAGGACGATATGACTATGGAGCACATCGCCCAACACCAATTCTCACCTCTCAGGCAGTGGTCCTTTGATCTTGCTCTTCATGTTAAGGTATTTCTCTCTGCAGCTGCCACAGAGCAAATAATAGGGATTTCCACTTCCACACTCCCCTCCAAACCAGCCGTCAACATAAGAGCCATTGCTGCGATAACCCTGGCGATTGGCACTGCGACCACAGCCGGGGTGACTCTTCTTCATGTGCTGGTTGAAGCTGGACACGCTGACCCCACACAGCTCACACACGACCAACTCATCACGGTCCTCTGTCTCACACACATGCTAACACACAAGCAAATGAGACAAAACCAGACAACTGCGGTCAGTTTGGAGAGTATGTCATACATGTATGAAGATTTGAAAGCCAGTGGAACATGGATCAGGGCTGAAGCATCCAAGTATGCATCTGCTGCTTCCATACTGTGCTGGCAAAACATGCACCGGAGTTAGTGAGAGTTAGAGAGCTGCGGTGTCCAATATGAGGACGTGAGTGAGCAAACTTTATGTAAGAACAATATGTGTGTCTCTGAATGAATGTGTAAGTGTGTGTTTGTGTGTACAGCCGTGCAGGGGTTAAAGGTGAGTAGTAAAGCAGCAGCAGCCCCAGGCTGCTCTCACACACACCCATGTTGGCCAGTCCAGTACCTCCGGGATCCACATTCCCAGAATGTCGGAATCGGATGCAAGCTCCTGGGTGAACATGGCCTCCATGGCTTCCTGATCCAATTCCAGCTCCAACTCTTCATCCAAATTGAAGTCATACAGTGCCCCAGGCTCCTGCTGCAATCCGGAACCTTCTCGACGTGCTTGAGTTCGATGTGCCTGCACTGAGCGGTACAGTCCAGCTACACAAAAAACACAACATTACTGTGGACTATTTATTGTGTTTTAATGATTCTTAAAATTGAATGTCATAAAACTGGTTAAACGTGCTGACCAAGCAGTTAGCGTAGTTGACGAGTCTAGCTAGTTTTTAGGATAATGTCTTTAGGATTGTGTAAAAGGGACAATAAGGTGTGTTTGATTAGGGAAGGAACTAAGTGGCCCTCCAGGACCAAAGATGCATATCCCTGATCTACACTTCAAAAGAAGGGTCAGTAAGATTTTTTAATTATTTTGAAAGAAGTCTCTTACACTCACCAAGACTGCATAAAAGTAAAAACTGTAATATTTTGAACATTACAATTTAAAATTATTATTATTATATTTTAAATTGATTTCTATTGACAACAAAGCTGAATTTCTTGCAGCCATTACTCCAGTCTTCAGTGTCACGTTATCCTTCAGAAATCATTCATATGCATATATTTGATGCTCAAGAAACATTTCTTATTGTCAATGTTGAAAACCGTTGTTCTGCTTAACTGATTAAAATTCTTTCAGGAATCTTTGATAAATAGATACAGATGTCTGCTCAGGATCAGGTGAACCTAAAACCAGCCTCATTATACAAGACTTCATTAAAAGCGATTAACTGACTTTTTGTTCAGATAACCCACTGACTAGTTGACATAGAACACATGTAACTTTGGAGATCCCTGTACCTGCACGAGCTAATAATGTGCGTGCAGCCAGGTCAAAGCGGTGTTTCCTGCTGGCTGCAGAGCGTCCTCTGGGAGTGGGGCCTGCAGAGGATGAGCCCAAATCTTGATCAAGACCTTCAGGACTATAATGAGAAAGAAGTAATAGAATGATAAATGGGTGAAATAAATTAAGATACACATTTTTTTTCTTAGATTCATGCAACAATACAGTATGTCATGCCATATATTCATACCTCTCACTGAATCCCTCCTCCATCTCTGCAGCATCAGCATTGGGGATGTCACCCGGTGAGCGCAGGTAGCTCCTCTCTGTGCTCTTACCCCCTCCCGCCGCACCGGAGCAGGGGTCTGAAGCTTCATCAGAGTCAGCCGTGCCTGGGTGGTCAATCATCCACATCGCAAGCACAGTGATGTTCTGAGCATCTGCCTCACCACATGCACCTAAAGACCAACACAGAACACACTCTGAATATCTGATAAGATACATGAGGAAAAAAAGCAGAAATTCTGAATTTAGACATGACATTTCTATAAGAGTGAATGTGTGTATACCTGTTGCTTCCAAAGCTTTCATGATCTGTCTGAGTGAGAAACCCATTTCCAACAGCGGAACTGCGATGGCAGGAGGAGGTGGAGATGTGGAAAGACGACTGCTGGGGTCTGATAATGCTTGGAGCGAATAAACAAAAAAACAGCTGTTTAATACAGGACTATGTGTATAATGGATATTATCCAGTCATGTACAAAGATCTGAAAGACAGCTTTTATTATTAAATACATTGTTTCCATTAGAAATTATATCATCATGATAATAATTTGAGTGAAAAGTTGAATTTGTATTTTATATTGTATATTTACAAATTTCAACACTTGTATGTATATTCCAATCAATTTGTCATATATATATATATATATATATAACAAAACAAACATTATATGTATTTGTACCTGTCCTGCTGGTGGTTCTGGCAGGCTGGGACTCGGGTGATGTGAGGCTCTGTCTCCGGCCGTGCTCGTCTGATGGCGAGGTGGGCAGCGATGAGACGGGAGGGGTCTGAGCTCTACGTGCTGGCAGAAGGGTGGTTGTCGGGTAGCTGGAGAACATCTGCCTGCTCAGACATGCACATGAATCATGAAACACAGACGGAAACATTCAATGTTCATACGCTCTCAAAGAGAAAGTGTGTGTGTGTACCTGAGCAGGCTGAGGGGCATCACTCCGGGTGATTCAGAAGCCGGTGCCGTCTCGGCGTCTGTAACAGGTGTGGTGGCTGTTGTAACAGGTGTGGTTGCTGTGGTGGTGTCCTCCAGCGAGGAGCTCATGAAGGAGGTGCTGCTGGAGGCTGATGGGGAGGTGGTGACAGGAGTTTGAAACTGTTGGTCTCCCTCTAACTCCTCACACACTGTGTCCACTAAAAACACACATTCACATATTTTATGAAGAGAAATGTGTGTCTTGTGAATGAGATTGTAAAAAAATAAAATGCACTTGCAACAAATACACTAAACTGAAAATTCCTGGTCAAAACCAAAAATTCTTGGCCCATTAGAGCAAAACAAATAATTGATATTGTTATTGACTCACTCTTCTTTTTTAGCTAGAATCTTTGCATTATATAAAGAGTACAATAATTGTTAAAAAGTTTAAATAAATTAAATAAAATGTTTTTATTTTATTGTATATTTTGATAAATAAAATGTTAAAACATAGAATCCACTGAGATGAGAACGTGTTTCTTTGGCATTATATACAATGTCAAGCAATATTTGTAAAGGATAGCAGACACTGTACAGTCAGCTCTATATAAACTACCAGTTTGGGGTCAGTACTTAAAAAAAAATTAATTCATAAAAGGTTGCATTAAGATCAGTGTCAGATAATACAAAAAATAATTTCAAATGCTTTTTGTTTTTTACTTTCAAATCATATTAAAATGATTTCTGAAGGATCGTGTGACACAGAAGACTGAAATAATGGCTGCTAAAAATCAGATCTACCAACAGATTACATTTAAAAGTATATTAAAATAGTCAAACTGGTTATTTTATATGGTAATGTTTCACAAAATTACTCTATTGACCATATTATTTTACCAAATAATTGCAGCCTTGGTGAGCGTTAGAGATGTCTTTCAACAACATTACCAAAGATCTTGACCCCAAACCTTTGAACAATAGTGTAAATAAAGTCAATTTACGTTTATCAGGTTTGTTTTATGTTTTCTGATATACCTGGCTTAGAACTGTGTCCTTCCTTTTCTTCTAGTAGGCTACTGACCACTAGTTTGTAGATCATAGCTTGCGCCCGCTCTAGGTCTGCCAGTCCAAGTGCCCTTTTAATGGGCGACCTCATCACCGCCCGCTTCACCATGTGTCGCATCAGAAACTGCAGAGCCGATCGCAGCTCCGACTCCTCCTGACACACGCTCACCCCAGGGCTGGCACAATCCGCATTATGGCCGCTGTCAGGTGTGACTTTGGGGATCAGCAATAGCTCGGCGTATTTACTGCAGCTCAGAAGTACACTCAGGGTCTTCATCGCTCCCAGATACAGATACGACAACTGCACCGCATGCACCTCCATCTGTGCAGCCGCCTCCTGCGAACGCGTTCCTACCATCTCCTGCAGCCTGCGCCGTCCCTCCGCTGGAGTCTGCTGTGTGGCATCCTGCGTGTAGGCAGCGAGCTCGCTCTCGGAGCGAGAGTTGGGTGGACCTCGAGCTCGAACCTCATCTAAGCTGTGTGATACACGCAAGTCTCCCGTCCCCTCTATCTGTTTTGTGCGCGACTCATTCTCCCGTTCTTCCTGGGGTTCGTGGCGATGTCTTCGCTCGTGCCGCCGACCAGAGGCAGATTTGGAGCCGTCGTCCTGCAGGCTTGCGAGGGCGGTGAGGTCCAGCAGCAGAGCCGCAGTGAGCCCGCGGAAACGTGAAACGTCGAAGGGAAGAGGCTCGATTGGCTCCAAGTTGTACAACGGTGTGTCACTGGGCGACCAAAAAGTGGGGAAGCTTCAATGAAAAGGAGTGACAAACCAAACACAGAGAGAGAAAGAGACAGAGAGAGAACGTGAGGGAGCAGGGAGGAGGGTTAGAGAACATGCAACGTCATGGAGCTAATGCAAAGGAAAAAGTCAATGAAATGATTAGGGAGGAAGAAAAGAGGATAAAGAGACCAAGGAGAGCAGAAGACAGAAAAGTAGGAGAGCTCTGGGGAGCAGGAGCGAGGGAAAAGCTTCAATTTCACATTCATATAAATCACTCAAACAGACACCCATCTCTCACCTGATGGTAATTTCCGCCTCATCCCACTGCACCTTAGCTGATGTGCTCCCCTCCTTCACCACACCCAGCAGAGTGGCGTGTCTCCCCGTCTGCTTGTGCACACACCGTCCCCCCATTCTTAACCCACCATCTACTCCCCCTATCACTGCTAACACCGGCCACACCTGGTGGCACAGCGTCCGCAGGTGCGCCTCAGACAGCTCAGCCGATGCGTGCCGTCCGCTTCTTCCTCTCTCCTCCTCTCGCTCTTCCTCCTTCTCGTCCTGCTCCTCTCTGCTCTGTGCAGAGCGGCTCTTGCGCAGTCTGGTGGCCCCTGCTGGAGGAGCTACTTCTCGCAGGCAGCCCCTGATCTGCTGGAGGCGCTGGAGGATGCTGCGGTTGATAGTTTGGGTCCAGTGCTCTGAACGGTGTAAGATACGGACCAGCTGGGTGGTGGCTTCTGCCAGGACAGTGGCCACAGGGCTGCAGATTGGGTCACCAGGTAACAGGTCACGCGGTGTGCCCCTCATCTGCATGTCACAGATTTTTACCTGCAGAGAAGGGGTGGGTGATATACTGGTTAGAATAATATAGAAAACTGTAGGAAATTGTCAATCGGTATACATTTTAGTTGATATTGCTGTTATGGCAGTGCTATATTGCATTCTACTAAACTGTTTATATTTTTAAGGAATCTATAAAAATAATCTAATTAATTAATTAAAAACTTAAAATAAAATTACCTTACCTTGGCTTAAAATAAATTTAAGCTAAGGAAATGACTAAATAAGAAATACATTAAATGAAATAAAACAAATAAATTAATTGAACCTAAATAATATTTTAATACAATAAACTTATTTAAAATTAAAAAGGCACATAAAATTAAAAACAAATACAAAATTTAAATATTAAGCTTTATTACTTGGATTGAAAGATTATGCACATTCATACATTTGTTTCATATGTGACTGTTCAAATAATAGAAAAATGCATCAATTTTGTTATTGATCCAAAAGATTTACAAATATCACAATATAATTTAGTGATTATGCTGCTCACCTCTAAGGTGAAGAAATCAAAGTTTAGACTGACCTTTCACCAACATGATTATGCAGTCTGAACAGTTCATCAGTCTTATTTTAGATGAACAGAAGACCAAAGAGTTTAAATCAACATCAGCACTTCTGGGTCTTACCTTCTCCCAGGGTTACTGCTGTAGAACATGACACAAGGGTACAGCTCTGTAGCATCGACATCCTCAAAGGCCAGTTTGGGTTCCTGCCACATAGAGCCACATGGTTCAGAACATAAGCACATATGACGTAAGGCAGTTAATGCGTATTAAAGCTCAGCTTTTGATATGAAAGTTGGTTAAATGGTATTTTTGTGTTTGTAAGTGGGCTACACCACACCTCTCCGTTCTTGCCAAAGGACACAGTCCTGGCCTCCATGTCCAGCACACAGGTGATGTAGTCTCCTTGTGTGTAGCTGGACAGCGTGAGGGTCTGCTCTCCATTATGGTAGAGGTTGCCGCTGTATGCACGGTAGAGCCACATGTCGGCTGTGGTGCGGTGGTTGAAATCATGCACTGGCCAGCGTGACACACCTACACACGTTCCCTCATTTCCACGATTCTCCTTCACGATATAGAACTGAAAATAATCATACACACTCTTATACTCACACAGCTTGACACAATGCACATATTGTGCTACTGGCTTCCATGAAGTTGTGTGTGCAAACATACACTACCATTCAAAAAATTGGGGCAATGAAGACTTAAAAAAATATATAATTTTATTCAACATGGATGCATTAAATTCATCAAAAGTGACAGTAAAGATTTGTGACACTGAAGGGTAAGACTGGCTGCTGAAAATTCAGCTTTGCCATTACATAAATTAGATTTTAAAAGACTTCAACATAGAAAAGTTATTTTAGAATGGTAAAATATTTCACAATATTACCACTTTTACTGTAGTTTTGACCCCAAACTTCTGAACTTTAGTGTAAAAAAAAAAGTGTGTAGAACCTTCCACTGGTAACAGCCAGAGGAAATGCCAGTGGAGGCCAGGCCGTAGCCTTTGCCTCCACTGCCATGTGTCAATCCCTGTCCGCTTTCCACCACACAGCACTGTGCCTTCTCCGGGTCAAAGGTTACTTCCTGGATAGGCAAATTTTCTTCTTCCTCCTCTGATTCACCCTACAAAAAACAAGATGGCATTAAAAGGCATTGGGTATGAGCACATTTAAAAGCATTACAACCTCTTACACTTGACTGACTGAATCTCCCTCACCTGTAGTTTGAGTTCCTGCTCTCTCTCTTTCAGCTGGATGGTGTGTTTGGCTTGAGCAACAGGTGCCTCCCACATACAGTCCGAGAGCAGCGAGAACAACCTCTCCACCACCTACCACACAAAGACAAAATAATTTAACTCTGCAACACACATTCCATGATTTAAAAAAAAGCACAACAGAGGTGTGTGGAATTAGACCTGGGTCATCTGATGGTCCTCCACGCTGCTCTCACAGGCAGGAAGCACAGCTTCCAAAACATGCAGGGCTAACAGCCGTGTCCTCAAATTACCAATCAACGGAATGCCTGAAAAATACACACATTTAACTAATCTAACAACTAGCACACAGAGAAGACGATGTTGTCGGGACATTGATGTATTACCTGAACAGCATTTCTGAGCAGCAATGTTGAGAAGGACTTCAGTCCATTTAGGAGAAGCCATCTTGGACTGAATGGCTTTGGAAGAGACGACTCGCCGCAGAAACACCAAGAAGTCTCCGAGGTGCAGCTCTGCAGTGTGTCTCTTACGTGACAATGCTACACCAAAATAAAAGCAATATATAAAAACACTAAATAAAGTAACTTACTGAGCATGTTGCTGTTGACCTGCAATTTTTCTACCTCGAAAATCTTTTTTCTGAGCATCTGCGCAATCGTCAGTCTTCTCCTGCGGTTCTGTACTTGCACTGAGCGTGCTTCCAGCAGCCTGAGCCAGCAGAGTCTTCAGCTGACTGCACAGAAGATCCAGCAGAGACTGGACCACCTTAGGACTCAACCTGTCTGCATATGTCCTGATGGAAAGATAGGAATAAGAGAAAAAAATAATGAATTTGTCTTTAATTGCTCTGCTGAGAGAAGCATGAACTTTGAGATGTGACCAAACAAACCTAATTAAGTTTGGGGTATGTAAGATGTTTTATGTTCACCATGACTGCATTTATTTGATCAAAAATGCAGAAACAGTATTATTAACAACATTTAAAATAACTGTTTTGTGTTTTAATATATTTTATAATTTAATTTATTCCTGTGATGGCAAAGTTGGATCTTCAAAGAAACAATAAGCTGATTTTCTGCTCAAAAACCATTTGAAAACACTTGTGTGGTTTAATAGTTTTGTGAAAACAGTTTTGTGATATTTGTAAGGATTTTTTGAGAAAACATTTTCAAAAGAACAGCATTTATTTGAAATAGATATTTTGTAACACTGTAAAAGTCTTTCCTGTCACTTCTGATGAATTTAATGCATTCATTTTCTTTAAAAAAAAGTTACTGACCCCAAACCACTGAATGGTTATGTAAACAAGATGCCAAAATCTCACAGTGGGTCTAAAGAACATTCATGGAGTAGCATCATAATTTAAAACATACAGCATTTGAGGTTCAGAACAGCTATGAAAAACCAGATGTTAGCAATCTATGAGAGAACGGTGTTGTACCCGGTGCTGATGGCTAGTATCTGTAGCAGTCTGGTGCTGGCCACTTTGAGGGCAGTGCTGAGCTGAGAGCCTGCAGGTTTGTGGAGGAGTTGCAGTGTCTGTCCAAGCAGGGTTTCTGTTCCACAGAGCTGAGAGAGAACATCCAAGAGACCGCTGGAGATTGCTAATGATACATCGACAGGCTGGTATCGCACACTTAGAGCAAAGACCGTCACCAATAGCAGCCTCTGCTGGGCTTCTGTAAACACACACAGCATTGTGAATACATGTTCAGTATAATATATGCTACATAAATGAACATACTGAATGTGTGCTCAAACACATTACCTATGTGGTGCTTGTTAGCTTGCAGGGCTCTCTCTAATGTGACTGACAGCTGCTGATAAATCTTATGAACAGCTGTCTGAATGTCCATCTGTAAACTTTTCTTGGCTGCTCTGACTCCATCCTACAAGGAAAGATAAAGGACATGCAGAACATAACAAATAGTGAATGTAAGTTCTTCAAACTGTTTATTGTTCAAAATGTGTTAAAGCAAGAAGACTGAATAGCTCACAGACATTCTGATACATTTTATGGGTATTTACAGCTATTTTTTTCAGTAAGGCCTTATGCCCACATTCTAGCATAAATTAGCACATATTAAGCCAGCATGACCTACAAAGATGATCAACTATGTTTAAAAACTCAATTTGTTGTTTGCTATCCACTGATAATGGTCATAAATTAATGTTGAACAGTAGGACATTAGATCCATGTAACAATTACCTGGTAATGGTGCAGTTGGACATTTTCCTCTTTTGGCCCCCCATTGCAGACAGCACCAAGGCCAAAACATCCCGACAGGAACTGCAGTCTGACTGATGTTAGCAGAGAGGCAGAGTGAAAACTGATGCCTGTGCGTCCAGCTCCACCTCCAGAGCCTGCCTGACTGCTTTTCTCCTCCATCCCAGAAATCAACACCACAATCTGGTGAAGGGCCTCCAGACGCAACTATATAAATACAGAAAACACAATCATAAAGGCACAACGTAAACAAAGTCTGTGGGTGGAAGTGAAGACAGGCATCTGACAAATAAAGAGTCAGAACATACCTCTGCTCGACTCTGCTGCTGCTCCATGGCTATAATAATGGCTTGTGGGCTGGTGGACACGCTCTCTTCTGGTTCCTTAAATGCAGGAGCATTCCCAACATCTCCACTGATGAAGTTCACTATGTTTTCGATGAGTGCATGGAGCCTGAATGAATGGTTCAGATCGAGGTCTGACTCCTCGTGGGACTGTGGAGAGCTGTACAAACACTCGCGAGCTGAGCGTCCTCCAAAACAGTCAGCAGAAGAGTCTGGAGAACTGTACTGAAAACCTTGAAAACGCAAGACAAAATCTGTTGAACACATTTTGTAATAATGGGCCAATAATAAAGAATAATTGAACAATTAAAATGATAGAATTAGAAACAGATTCCATTGCAAATGTGTGTGCCATGTCCATTTATGCTTCATACAGTATTGCATTGTTTCTCATGTGGCTTCTATGAAAATATATTTTTTCTGTGAAGAGAGCTATTTGTATGACATGAGTATATGAAGTACTCATATCTCAGATGAACTCAGGTCACTCAAGCACAACCTCAGCTCCGCCCCGAAGCGGTGACATTTTCATTCACTATTCCCTGCATTACTCCAACTAATGTATGAAAATAATGGAGCACATTTAGACATTGAGTGTGCTAGAAGTGCTGTGAATGTCATATTCTGCTAAAAAGCCAGAATTAATTCTGCGACATACACATAGCAATAGTTGATGCTATTTATGTAGTGCTTTTCTAGACACAGGAGGTATCTCCTCATCTACCACCAGTGTACAGCATCCACCTGGATAATGCGACGGCAGCCATAGTGCGCTCACCCCACACAGGAGAGGAGACATATTGATGAAGCCAATCAGCAGATATGGGGATGATTAGATGGCCATGATGGTCAGAGGCCAATGGGTGAATTTGGCCAGGATGCCAATGTTACACCCCTATTCTTTTTCGAAGACATTCTGGGATTTTTAATGACCACAGAGAGTCAGGACCTCGGTTTAACGTCTCATCCGAAGGACGGTGCTTGTTGACAGTATAGTGTCCCCGTCACTATACTGGGGCGTTAGGACCCACACAGACCACAGGGTGAGCACCCTCTGCTGGTTTCACTAACACCTCTTCCAGCAGCAACCTAGTTTTCTCAGGAGGTCTCTCATCCAGGTTCTGACCAGGCTCAACCCTGCTTAGCTTCAGAGGCAACCAATCTTGGGCTGCAGGGTGACATGGCTGCTGACTTTAATGGCTACTACTTTATAGAATAAATTTGCCGTGGCACATTTTGGGCGTGGGAAATAAATTTGGCAATGCATGAAGAGACTATAAATATATCAAAAGGTATGTAGAAAAAAATAGACTGACACACAGAGCTGTCAGAGACACATTAAATGTGTACACAGATAGACTCTAGCACAAATATACATATTAAGAGAGTAGTACAGTATGTCCCACTGCTACAGCCGCAGTATGTTAAAGGCGGGGTCATTACCTCTTTTTTTAGGAGTGAAAGCTAAATCCAGATCCACATTCCTCATCACATTCTGAAACAGGTTACACAGGCAGGTTACATAACTGCAATCGATAGTTATAAATCAAGTAAAGCAGAAAAGGTGTGTGCACGTGTCACACATCTCACCAGTGAGTATCCCTCCTCATCAGACTCTGGCTGGGAGAGATCAGACTCACTCCTGGATTTTGTGAGTCTGTAGCTGGGACTGCTCTGGATGGACCGACTCTCTGCCGACAGGCTCTCACTCCTACACACAAAATGAAAATGGGAAGTTACACATCCTGTGAGCAGACATAACATAATCTTGTCATTAAAATGTGACCTAAATATAAATTAATACCACTAATGAAGAATGTATTTTGTTTATTTTAATTATGTATCAGAGTAAGAGCTGCTTTTAATTGCAATTGGGTCAGCTTATAAAGGTTCATCAAAATCAGGGCAGCACACAAGGTCTCTTGCAACTGCATAATGTGAAATCTAGAAAAGTAGGTCAGGCATTCCTAGGCAGGACTGGCAGCGCTGGAACAGACTAGAAAGGTGAACGAGTTCAGTGAGACCTTCAGACTCCAAAGATAAGGGTTATGATTCAAAAGACTTAAGTCATGCTTACACATGTTAAATCAGCTAAATATACTGATGACACAACTCACCTTGTCATAAACCCGCCTCCGTCCTGGTTGACTCCGCCAGTAAGAGGTTGCTGATTGATGTGCTGAGCGAGCGGTATGCTGACGGCCAGCAGGAGCATGGCACAGCGGTGGATGACTGCATTGCATGCGGTGGTGTAAAGATCCTGTCCCTCCTGAGGAGTCGTGCTGCTCCTGCGCTCCGGACCGGGCTGATCCGGATTTTCCTGTACGCTCATGCTTTCGGTTCGATCTCGGTCCCTTCCTCGCGCTACCTCCCGTGCTGATAGGAAACATTGAAAGATTTCTGCGTCCGCCAAGACATAAGACATAGAGCGGCCAGGTTAGCAAAGCAGCCAAGAAGCATGATGTTGTTAAAGGTCCCATATTGTCAAAACGGAAATTTCCTGGCTTTTTTCATGATAACAAAGGTCAGGGGCTATGTAACTACCGTATACATTTCAAAACAGTCAGTCCACAGTAAAATGCACACAGCCTGCATAAATTAGCTGTGCCTTTTCACGAGCCCTTGTAACTTCCGTAAAAATGTGATGTCAGAACTACTCAGTCACCACCTTCAGTCACCATCGCGAGCACCGCCCACCGTCCTTTTGCCAAACCCTCAGACAAAATCGCGTCCATACCATTGCTGAGCAACAACAACACTGAAACATGTCGAAAAGGTTAACATTAATGGGTGAAACCAGATCGGCAGACCTGTAACGTTACACTCTCCCTCGAAGGATGGACGATCTGACAGGACTGTTACTATCTATCACATATAACGTGTATAGTAAAGACAAACTCACCGTGTCTATCTAGTCATGATGAAGATGTAAATACATTTCGATTTCAGCAGGCAACTATTTTTACAGCTACATTATTATTCCAGCCACAATTGATCACAACATTGTATATACAATTGCAAAGGATTATATATAAATCGTCGGTTTATTGTTTTACACATGCACAAAGAAGCTTAGTCGTGAGATGCAAGAAATCATCAGATGTGCCCATAACAACAAAAGACAATACTTTATTGAACCTTTTTCTTATAAGAAGTGTGTGCTGCAAATGCGAGCATTTTTGACGATCGTTTCTGTCCAGTCCGCTCGTTTTATCGTGTTTAACCACAGCTGTCATTGTTTTTTTGTCTGGCGGTGACACCATGTATATGGTAAAATCTTCTAATTTGAGGCTGTATTGCATCGATTCTGGCACCCAACATCACAACAATATGATATTTTAAGCTCTTTATGTAACTTAGCCGAATCTACCTTTGTTTTGCAGCTAGCGGTGTGATGTAATTGTGACGTCGGCCCTACATGACCTTAGTTACCTGTGGTTGGCCTAGCCATGCGTCACTAAGAAAACAGGCCAATCAGAAGAGAGGCTCATGAATATTAATTAGACATGACAAATCGATCTGTTTTCAGCAGAGCTCCTGAGAAAAGAGCTGTAAAAATATATTGAGATGGTTTTTGGTACTTATACCGAAGATATATATTCTTAAGGACATCAAAACCTAAAATAAAACTCCAGAAAGGTGTACAATATGGGACCTTTAAAAAGTGCTTATGGCTGGACATTACACAATGCAATGTTGTATAAGAACTACCGTTAACAAAGTTATTTATTAGTATACCGTACCATTCAAAAGTTAGTGTTTTTTTAAAGACATTAATACTTTTATTTAGCAAGAATGCATTAAACTAATGACTTTCACATTAACAAACAAGAGATTTACATTTCAAATAAAGCCTTGGTGAGCAAAGGACAGTAAGAACCTTTTGAATGGTAGTGTTTTTTGTGTGGTGTGTTCTGGCACAATGCAATTTAGACTACTTCAAACCAAATCCTAAATATAACTTTAAAGTAATAATGTAATAAATTAAAATGGTCATTATTTACTCACCCTCATGTCATTCCAAACCTACAGTATATGCTTTTTTAATGGAGATTGACAGCTGTGTAAAAATTATTGTTTTATTCTACTAAATATCTGATTTTGAATGATAAGAGGGGAAATAAACAATTATAGAATATACATTTTTAGGTGTAATAACTCAAAGTACACAATGTGTGTAATAATGTGTGTGACAACTTTGCTCAATGCCACCCAAAGCATCAGCCAACATCAAAAGCACACACACGCCCTTCATAAATGTGTCAGAACTCACTTCCTGCAGTCATGACCTCATGCTCTCTTTCTTCCTCATCATCATCCTGCTCCTGATGCCCCTCTTCTCTTTCTCTCTCTCTGTCTCTCTCCTCCAGCTCAGCCTCCTCGTCTATAGTTCGGGTGAAAGAGTGTTCCTGTGGGTCCATCTCCACAGAGTCCACATTTTCAGAGATCTGCACACAAGAAAATAAATGGCATTACATATAATGGGGTCCAAAATGAAAATGTTAAAATTTTTCTAGGATCTTAAAGGGTTAGTTCAACCCAAAATGAAAATTCTGTCATTTAATACTAACCTTCATGTCGTTGAAAACCCGTAAGTCCTTCGTTCATCTTCAGAACACAAATTCAGATGTTTTTGATCTAATCAGAAAGCTATCTGACTCTCCATAGACAGCAACACAACTGAAATGTTCCCATGTCCAGAAACGTAGTAAATACATCAGTGGCTCAACTTCAGTTTTGCGAGGCTACGAGAATACTTTTTTTTGCACAAAGAAAAAAAAAAAAATTTACTCAACAATTTTTCTCCTCCGAGTTACGTTTTCCATCATTTTGGAGAGTACCTAAGAACGTATTTGACATAATCAGCGTTGTTTACGTTTGGGGGAATCCATGCGCATGAACGTAATCTGCGTATTAAGCGTTGTTTACGCTTAGGGGAAAGTATGCATATGCGTTGTGATTAGGCATTGGTATCGTTAAGGTTTTAACGGTATTACTACTCTTATCAATACTGCTTATCGATCCGGTACTTTAACAGTATTCTTATTGGTATGTTTTTATATACATTATATATATATATATATATATATATATATATATGATAGATTAGGAGCTGAATTAACATTGCTTTATATTCTGAAATGTAAAATAAATATTTCATTAAATGACTATAAAACATCAATTTGTAAATGCACCAGTGTGCAGGCATTTTTTGTGTTTTATATACATAAGATAAGATACAGTAAGAACATGAACAAAGAAACAAAGTTAAACAAACTGACCATACATTTGTCATACCATAAAACAAAAATAACAGTGCTTTTTTCATGAAGGTCTACTAACATTAATGTTCAGGTAAGTAATAGCTACAAAAGAAATCTAAACGTGATCAAATGTAAATGAACACTGCATAGTTTTCACTGTATATATTGATAGATTAATGGTTATTAAAGCTATAATTTTATTCAGATTAAGAGCTGTGAGTGATTTGTACTTTAATTAACATTGATGAAGCAGTCTGTCACTTTAAGACAAAATATTGACACACATAGGATTTTCTCCCAACTGTTCTCGTTCACTTTAGGACATGAACTGTTTAAGTGAATACTCTCCAAGCCGGTCGTTTTTGCATATTTTGTGTATATTGGATCATTTGGACGCGTCCGAAGCTCAAAGTATACTTTGCCTGTCAGTTTTAGAGCGCGCCTTACAGGCACACACACACACACACACACACACTTCAACCTGGGGAACAGCGTCTCTCGTGTGGATTGTACTTTCAACGTTTTATTATCAAACATGTCCAACAATTTAGTAACTGTAAAGACGGCATTTTACAACAATCGATTCTGACGTTAAATTTTGGTCAGGGAGGAACGAATGCGCACCGCTGTGAAGGGAAGGAAGTTGTGCTAGAAGAAACCCGGCTATAATCCTTAGAAGCCAAAATAAAATAAAAAACATTAAATAAACTTAGTGTAATATAACAGCCACAGGCCTAAAGTGTAAGCATATGTTTTCATGGTTAGTTCTCTCTTCTATCATAAACAGGGCTTTTATGTTGCGCGTGCTGAAACTCATCCACGTGAGCGATCTCGCTTCTGAATTGCGAATAGCAAAAATGCATCACAGACAAATGTTTGTATATTATTGCATATAAAAACAGCTGGCAACTCTGGTGAGATAGAATTTGCAAAGATAATGTGTGTATATATAGCAATAATAAATGTATGTGTGTTCTTAATTTCTCCAGTACCGATAGAAGAACCGTTAACGTCAGAGCTTATCAGGTCTTTTAAAATGTAGCCCCGAGACCGATTAAATACCGGGTTTTGGTACCCATCCCTAGTTGTGATACTCTCTAAAATGGCGGATGACATAACTTGGGAGAAGAATGGTTGAGTACATTTTGTATTGTTGTTTTCTTTGTAAAAAAAAGTATTCTCGTAGCGTCGCAAAACTGAAGTTGAGCCACTGATGTCACATGGACCGTTTTACCGATGTATTTACTACGTTTCTGGACATGGGAACATTTCAGTTGTGTTGCTGTCTATGGAGGGTCAGATAGCTTTCTGATTAGATCAAAAACATCTTCATTTGTGTTCCGAAGATGAACAAAGGTCTTACGGGTTTGGAACGACATGAAGGGGAGTAATTAATGACAGGATTTTCATTTTAGGGTGAACTAACTCTTTAAAGGAATAATTCAATCAAAACATAAAAAAAGTTTATTTTTTATTGTATTATTCTTCATTTAATTTCCTTCAAAGATCCTAAGTTTTCAAATAAAAAACTGTTATACTGATAATATAATTTGTAATAAAAAAATAAAAAATAAAAGTCCTACTCTGCGTTCTCGTGATGACGAACGTGTCTGGATGAGCTCCATGTTCTTGCAAGCCAAGAGGCGATTCCGCACCTTATACACACTGCGATACACCTCTGCCAAGAGTTTACATGGCTGATATCTGAAGGAAGACAGAAAATATTAAATAAATTGTTTAGTAGTGTACACAGAATGTAGAATTATCTGAAGTTATGTAGAAGATAATGTCATACTTCCCCTCTCCACAAGCCTGTCCCAGCAGCCCTGTGTGTTTCAGCAGGACAGCAAGCACAAAGCGGGACACTGTGTCTAACAGAGCCTCATTCGGCAATAATGCACTGTCCCAATCTACACACACACACACACACAACACACACACACACACAAAAGACTAAATCAACAGGTCATCTAGGACATTTGTTTGCACAAATGAAAAGTGGATAATGCTAAAGGAAAATTATTTCCGCTTTTAACCAATAACTTCTTATAGAGTCCAATTACTACAAAGTTAGGACAGTTTGCACCATAAAGAGCAGGTTTATGGCCAGCTGTAACATAACAGAAGATATGAATGCCAATTGCTTTTTTATTGAACTGTCACCTCAAGGCAGTAATTATGGAAAAATGATTCACCCCATCACATGGATCTTAGCTTAAATATGACAAATTCTACATTCAGAAACAAAAATGGCTTTATTTAAAATAAATAACTGACACAAAGTCATAATCAGGCGCTATGAGACAAGTTGTGTTTCGTGAGATTTTGGACCAGTGAGATTTCACTGTGGGAGGGGCTACCCAACACCACAGAAAAAGAAACCATTATACGGTTTGCATAGGATAATGTGTGACTTCTGAGACTTTCAATATATGTTGTTTTTGTGTCCTACCCTTGCTGATGGCATAGTCCTGCATGTTTGTCCACAAGCTGTGTGTGGGCTCTTTAGTTGATCCAAGGGACAAATCAACCAGTACACTCATATCAGCATGCAACTGACAGTCAAACGGTCTTTGCTCCTCATTTCCACACAGAGCCACCTCCAGCAGAGAGCTGATACACACATCTGAAACACATACGCCATTTCAGCTTTAACATCAACACAAAGCATTTTTTACTTCCATACATTTCATAACAAAACAGGACATTTATTAATTATAAGAATTGCAGTGGATGTGCATACCAAGCTGGGGTATATCAGTCTCCAAGCCGTTACTAAAAAGCGGTGTTTTGAGCCAGTGGGTAGTGTGCTGTTCCTCTGGTGAGGGCGGGGCTCCCTGCAGCATTCCTCCAAGACAACGTCCCACCAGCAGTGCTACGGTACGCTCCAGATCCACTAACCACACCCAGCACTGTGCCGGTCCTGACACACATACTGGATCAACCAAATCTGGAGTGCCTACAGGAAGAAGAGTAAGGAAAAATAGACTTAAGAAGTTAAACTGAAAAAGAGAAGAGTGGTTCTTGGGTGTTGAGTGGCTCTCAAACAGAGCCACACAAGATAGCTTAAAATGATTAAAGTTTTATATATATATATATATGTGTGTGTGTGTGTGTGTGTGACCCTGGACCACAAAACCAGGCTAAAGTGTACATTTTTCGAAATGATTAAATACGCTTTCATTTGATGTATGATTTGCTAGGATAGGACAATATTTGGCCGAGATACAACTATTTGAAAATCTGGAATCTGAGGGTGCAAAAATTTCTAAATATCAAGAAAATTGGCTTTGAAGTTGTCCAAATGAAGTTCTTAGCAAAGCATATTACTAATCAAAAATTAAGTTTTTATATATTTATGGTAGGATATTTACCAAATATCTTCATGGAACTAGATCTTTACTTAATATCATAATGATTTTTGGCATAAAATAAAAATTTAGAATTTTGACCCATACAATGTATTTTTGGCTTTTGCTACAAATATACACCACCAACTTGAGACTGGTTTTGTGATCCAGGGTAATTGGTTATGTTGGAGAATATTTCTGTTTTAAACCATGAAGGCGAGCCAATGGATATCACACACAATTATGCCGGTGAACGTCTTAATCTCAGTCAATATAAATGCTTCATTCATTCAATTCACAGAAAGTGAAAGTAAAAACGGAATGACGGAGCTTTCGGCATCTGATGCCGCTTATTCTCTCAGAGACGACGAGAGACGAATTTACATCAACATATGCTGATAACGGTATATACCTAACTGTTTTCATTTATTTCTAATATTACATAGTGAAAAAAATAGAAGAAACATATTTTGTCTTAAACAGGTTGTTTTTGAAAGTCAGTGTTTGAAATAAAAGCTTTGCATTTAATGGACTTTTATTGATAATTATTTTAATTGTAGGCCTAATTCATTGTATAGGCTAATTATTTTTTACATTTTAATTGAGGAGTAAATATAGGCTATATCTTTTGTTATCCTTACAGCATGCCAGTTGTTTGGTAATTATTGCGGGACAAATTAATTGTAATTTTAATTTAATAATAAATGTAAATGAATAATAATAATAGAAGGCC
Source organism: Gymnocypris eckloni scoliostomus (assembly GCA_027564155.1). Lineage (NCBI taxonomy): Eukaryota > Metazoa > Chordata > Actinopteri > Cypriniformes > Cyprinidae > Gymnocypris > Gymnocypris eckloni. The sequence goes on along the minus strand of CM050413.1, from coordinate 26,602,005 downwards.
TAATAAAAATAAAAATGTAACAGGCCTACATTAATTGGAAATGCCAAATATTTTAATATTGCCACCAATTGATGTTTTTGACACTATCTCTGGCTATCGTCGATACAAGATCATCATCTTTCGACGCAGCCCAGCAAGGGGAGGTTATTGCAGGGCCTTTCGCAGTGCGGTACGCTTAAAACATACGCACTGCGGTACGCTTAAAACGTACGCACTGCAGAACGTTTAAAAAAAACTGCATGTCCGTCCACTAGCGTTACGCCACAGGAAGACAGAACATTCCCTGTTACATCGTTTGAGCTGCCTTGTTGAGCAGAGTGGCACTGAGAACATTATATTTCACACACTTTTAGCGGTTTTATTTTCCTTTAATCAAAAGGATTATTCCAATGAATCGAATCGTTCTGTTTGTAATGCGTACCGAAAGCCTCGTACCCGAATGGTTCAATACGAATACGTGTATCGTTACACCCCTAATATATACACACATACACATGTGTGAGTGTGTGTATTGTAATTTTAAATAATTTCAACTTAAATGAGCTATTTATCATATGAATGTGAAAATCTGACCATGTAGTGGCCACTGCAGTTCCTGTTCCTCCAGAGGTGTGGCGGCAGGCAGAAGTCTGTCGAGACGGTCCAGAGGGGGAAGCAAGTCTAAGAGGTAACCGAGCAATGGCCGTGCCACCCAAACAGGCAATAACAGCAAGGACGTCACAATCTGACACAGCATACTGCCCGCTGCAGACATGTAGATCACATCTGCCACAAACAAGCACAGGCAAAATTAGCAGGTCCAATAGCATTTAGATAACGAGTTTAGCTTTAATGGGAGTGTACATTGATATACCTCGTAGCTTCTCACGCACACTTCCATTTCCAGAGCTTTCTCTCAGAAGAGTTGCAGAGCGATTATAGATATCTGTGGCATGAGGCAATAATAACTGCAGGTGTTTGTGGAGGAGGGCCACACTACTGGAGCCCTGAAAAACACAGATAATGTGGAAGGAAATCAGCCCACTCAGACCCAACAAACACATGATTTTTCCAAGAAGGAGATTTGTGAGTGCATATGTATATGTATTTGGTTGTGTTTGCACCTCTGTAACACAGTTGATATGGCAATAGGCCAGTAGCTGCTTCTGTAAAGAGCAGAGCAGTTCATGGAGGTGAGCTGGCTGGCTGCTATCAGACGAAGATGTTCCTTGCAAGATCTTATCACTGTTCTTCTCCAGCTCTCCAAAAGCCTGGTCCTGTTAGGTTAACACGCATACACACAGAAAAACAAGTTGAGAAGATAATCACAAGTGTATAGTAGATGTTGCATTTACACTGTAAGTCTAATACACAGATGCCTTATGGTGACCCATATCCAATTTATCATCTTGAATCGTTTTTTTATATTCATTTAAGACAGTGTTTACATTTTTACCTGGCCAAGACGCACTAGGCTGATAAGAGCAATAGTGCAACCTCACCGAATAGAACATATTTTGCTTGCCCTTGCTATCAAAAATATCCTAATGGGTTGACATTCACCACAGCAAATTAATTAATATTTTACCCGAATATACAGTGTATACATATACAATATATGTATGGCAAAATAATGACAAAAAGCCATGTATTTCTTTTGAGTTATCTTTGTAGGTTGCATGCAGAAACAAGCAAGCGTATTGACTCACAAACAAATGAGTCTATTGAGGTGAATTGTTTAATGAAACATTGAAAAAGATTCAAAAACACTGCTATGAATGAGTCTGACAAATTATTTACTGTATGAACTCATTGAATCCATGAAAGCAGTCACTAAATCAACATCCAAGTCACTTACTAAACTATATGTTATCAGTACTTTTAGTGAGAAGTCTCGAAATGATGCAAGCACTTTATGCAGTCAAAAGGTCTGTGAAATTTGTATTATTACGGTCTAATCGTAACACGATAATTTAACATAAGCGTGTAAATCAAGATAAAGATAAAACAAAGCTGGCTGTCAGCACAAACATGGCCTTAAGATCTTTATCAGCAGAACTGACCGTATAAAATCCCAGGTTCCTGAGTAGAGTTTTCATGAGGATCTCTGCCAAGTGTGTGTCAGGATGTGTATCAGAATGAGTGCCAGGCACATGCGTAGAGTCGGAGGGTAGAACGGGAGGCTCGGAGGCATCTGGAGGACAGCTGTACCCCAGCAGAGATGCCACATGGGTGTGATCCTGCAGACTAGTGAGGATTATGTCCAGCTGCATCCTCTGGTACAGAAACAACACAAACACACACATAAAAATGACTGACAGATGCTTTTTTAAGTTAACTTAAACAGTCTATTCTTTACAAGCAGGCACAAACCCGTACCTGTCCTTTAGAAAGGCTCTCCCAGCGGTCTGGTCCTTGAGGAAGGAGCGAGTGCAGTAGCTCCATTCTCTCTCTCAGAGGAGGTAGCAGCATCGTCGCTCCCACGGACAGAGTCTCGATGACAGCCTACAAAATGCACACATTGATCAGAGAAAAATGCAGGCCACGGTAAACCATCACACCAACGGATATGTGGAAAAACACAAGCAAACACAGACCTCCTGGATTTCATCTGGTACTGATGCATCCATCAGTCTGAATAGCAGATTGCGAAGTGGCCGCGCTTGCCGTCCCAAGATACTAGTGGCCACGCCACCCGCCAGAGCTAGAGCCAGGTGATTGGACAAGAGCCGTAGACATAGTTTCAAGAAGTTATGATGCTCCCTGTTGGCCCAAAAACAAATTTACTCCCTCCGTGGTGCAAGAATATACACACACTTAATATTTAATAACCTTTAGGATGGGGTTAGAAAATCAATTAAAACGTGATCTCAAATAAACAACATTAGCAGCAGCTTTAATTCTCCAGTGATATTTAATGCACTTAAAAAACAAAGTAAGCTTCACTTATCTATAGACCTGAGTCAGGTAAGACACCTTATAGAACTTTACACCGATGAAAATGAGGCTGTAAAGGAGATATGTACTGCTATTACAATGGCACAGATGAAGCAGAGGGCTCTGAACCGGTTCAAGGAACAAAAACGAAAACCGTAAACAAATTACATTTTGACAGGAACAGAACCAAATTAAATAGTTCCGAACAGAATCAAAAATTTGAAATGTCCATTAACTGTTTAATAACATTATTTTATCGTTCCATTTAATATTTTAAATTTGCTGTCAACCAATCACAAATTTATGTAGTAGGCTACGGCCTATTTTGCAGATGTGGCGCTGACGCATCAAACGTGTGAAATGCCTGCCCTCGCTCAGCTGTAATCTTGTCATAGGTAAGTCGCGATGGCAATGCACCGGCATTAGAGTTTATCCGAGGATAGTGTAAGATGGATTCAACAGATCACACGCACCTGCAGCGCTTCTGTGAACGGAGAAAACAGAATAAAACTATAGGCTTACATAAAAAGTTTTTTCAGGTACACTCGCCTTAACTTTAAAGGATTTGTTGTGGAGAGAAGGAAACTTTAACTGTTTATAATGTTTGTAAACATTATTTCTAAATGTAATCATAAAATGTGACTTAGCCTATGTTTTTTCCCCTCTCAAAACGCAATTTTATAAGAGCGTTTATTAACAATGCATCAAACATTTTTAAATATCCTAAAAAAATAATTTAATGTTGTTAAAGCGTTAGCTTTTGTTTAGTATGCTACATTTGGCCAAAATCTATAAAAGACGATGCTGTATTGACTATGATTCAGTCAGCGGGTTAAAATATCAGATTTTCCGTGTTGTTGTTTTTCTTTTTTTTTTTTTTTTAAGAAAACGCTGTACTTTATTGTTATTATTATTCTTATAGGCAAATATATATATATCTTTTAAATAACGTTATTTACCGGTATTAACCAGTTTCGGCACGATAATAATACATGAGATACGCAGGAACAGAAACGTTAAAATATCGATTCTGCTCGGATTGAAACGATTGAATTTCTTTTTTTGTTTTCAAGCCCTGGTATAAAGGTCCAAGATCATGTGAATTTCACAGCTCTCAACTTTCAAAACAGTTTTTTTTGCAAAAGTACAATCCATTCAATGCAATATACTTCTATTTCTAACAGCCTCATTTTCATTCCTGTCAAAAATTAAATATGGCGCTACCCAGAATAAAGTCAATGTTGATGGTAGAACACATACTTGGAAGATGGGAAAGGCAGCGGTGGGATCTCGTTGTTGATACCATCACAGTATCGTTCCAGAAATGAGCGCAGGTGAGAGAAAGTGCTTTCTTCTAGGTCCACACAGTATGGTCTATGCCAGGCCACCACCTGCCTGTATACATACACATAAGATTGATAGATTAGATATGAAACATTTCGAAAAATTATTTATAAGACTCAAGCAAAAACAGAACAAGACAAAGAAAAAAAACGTCTTGCCATAGAAATCAACAAACTTAATGGCACAAATGCGTATTAAATATATAGTGTATTTATTTACAACGTAAAGATCATAAAAGGGTTCAACAGACTTGCTAACCTGTCTCTTGGGAGGGCAGTCCATGCCAGGCTGTGGGAGGTGCCAGCAGAGATCTGCTGAATGGCCACTCCATCTAAACCAATCACCTTCTTGGGTTTGGTGATTGGACCAGTGGAATTCCCTTGACCGCACTGACCCATGGAGTTATTCCCCCAGGCATACACTTCATTGTCTGCAAAAAAAAATCCACATGGGAAAAAAATTAAATGAAAGAGCAACTATTCATCATTACTGCATATAATTTCACGAGAGACATTTCAGTTTTATGCATTTTGAAAAAAAGATTACTCTGTATTTATACTCTGTATTTGTGCTCTGCATTTAACCCAAGGTGCACACACACACACACACCGTGAACACACACCCGGAGCAATGGGCAGCCAATGCTGCGGCGCCCGGGAGCAGTTGGGGGTTCGGTGCCTTGCCCTTGCTCAAGGGCACCTCGTCGTGATATTGAAGTTGGAGAGAGCACTGTACATTCACTCCCCACCGAAAATCCCTGCGGACTGAGACTCAAACTCACAACCCTCCAAATTCCAATTATGACTCTCTACCATTAGGCCACGACTTACCCAAGCTTCCCCATAAGCAGTTATCCGTATAAAGAATGAGAAGTAATCATGGAAACCGACAGCGTATCCTGCTAATATTGCAGCGCCTTCCAGAATTGCAATGCGGAGTGAAAAGAATGTGACGTAACTCCTCATTCTCTATAGCCTAGACCAGTGGTTCTCAAACCTGTCCAAGAGTACCCCCAGCACTAGGCTTGCCGCGATAGACGGTGATGACGGTTATACCGGTGTTAAGCCGCAACACCGTTACGTCACTTGCCCACCGTGTCCCTCACCGTTGTTTAGATTTTTTTTATAGTAATAAAAATAATTTTGTTCAGTTAGAGGACACTACAATACAATAATACAATACAAATTAAGCTCGGATGAGCTTTATTTGTCACATACAAATTATACAGAGTATAATGAGGTGAAATGTGTTCTCTGCATTTAACCCATCCAAGTGTACACACTTGGAGCAGTGGGCAACCGACTGAGCAGCGCCCGGGAGCAGGTGGACTTCCTGTCGGGCCGGGATTCGAACCCACAACCTTGGGTTACCTCGGGTTTCAAGTCCAACGCTCTATCCATTAGACCAACGACTGCCTGTTAAAACTGAACGCGGCTGCTCAATGCAGTGCACTGAACGAACGACAGCCGTGCAACACAGCAGCCTATAGGTCTGCATTGCCACGTTTGTCCCGACCAGATTTCGTCCGCAGGATTAATTTCCCGAATACAACGCGGTAACGGTCGGTAACTCTGGTGCAATTTGAACAGGAGCGGGCAGTCTAACATTATCCCGTTCCCAGACGTCCTTTCAGAACAGTATATCTGCGCTTTATTCTTATCAAGCACCGGTACAGCCTGCACTCGGACCTTAATGCGCGCGCTGCACGCATGAACCAGTGCTTCGTTTTATTGTCTGTGCACAGCATGTGTAACGATGCTCAGAGCAGCATAGCAGATATAATATACAACTCTCAAACAGAACAGGCAGGTTGTGATGAGTGACAGAGCAGAATAAGGAGTGTGAATGCGATGTCCTTGAAGCACGTTCAACTTGTCTTTCCTTTTTCGTATTATGCTTATCCTATCATTTTAAATGACAGACTGTGTCGAATTTATTTATTTTTCTCTGCTAAACTTTTCACTGTGTTAACAGCAAGATGTTAAATTAATTTTGTGTTTTGACAAGACTAATAAAATAGCTATTAGGCTAAACCTACATTTTTATATATATATTGTGTTGTAGGCTGAATGTTAGCCTAAATGAATTGTATCCTGACAAAACGAATAAAAATAGGGATTACAATTTTTATATAACTATATATAACTTTTATATAATTTTTATATATTATATATAAAATGTTATTGACATTTTTCTGTCAATAAATTCAAGACTCTTGACAAGACGAATAAAATAAATACAATTTTGTGCAGACTACACTTTTATTTGTTAGCCTAACTATCCGTCTTTCGTCAGAAATGTGAACAAACAGTGAATATATCACGGGAGCGGGTGGGAGCGGAATAAAACCTAAAACAGTCCCGTGCAGTCCTCTACATCACAGATCAGATTTCATTTATCATGTGAAGAGAGGTGACTGACAAGAACAGTGAGGTGAGACAGACAAGACGATGGCGGAAGAGTTTCAAAACGAAATGTAAAAGCGCCCGTTTTAAGCCTGTTGACTTCTCCATTAAGAATATGCTGTTTGGAGCGTCTGATGCCCGTATGAACACCACTGATCCTCACAAACTTCTCCAACACACGCGTGCATCCGTTATAAAACACTCGCTGTATTCAAGCAGAAATATGATGTTATAGTGATCGAGAGCGCACATACACGGTTCGTTTGCGCATCATTTATAATGGAGATAACGCGCGCCTAATGCACGATCATGTCACTGCAATTATCTTTACCCTGATTACAATAGTCACCCATCAAAACTTGTGTGTACTATTGTGACACTGGCTTCTATTATCCAGCTGAGAGCTGTGTATCATGTTCTCATACTGTGGTTTTTAGCCGCCGTTCAGTCTGTTCAGTCAAACGTGATGCTCCGAAACACAGAATATGTAGAGAGGTGGTACTGTTATTTATTTACGTATAGGCTATATTTTTTTACATGACTTAACATGAGAGTCATAATATCAGTGAATATATTGTAGTTGTATCTCTCGCCCCCTGGTTGAGAAACACTGACCTAAAGGACGATCTCCCACCATTGCCTTCGCGATCGATCCCTGATCTATGTTTAAAAAAAACATTCATTTCTCATTTATTTGGTTCCACAGTATTTGCTGATTTTTATTTTATCTAAACAGTGCTTGACGCAGAATTGCCGCTGATATTAAAGTCAAAGTAAAACGCGCACGGCGCTTACACGGTATTGTAATCCCCCCCGGTGATACCGTTATAACCGGTGTGACATCAGGTCGATTAACCGGTGGGAAAATGTCCTCACCGTCACAACCCTACCCAGCACTGCACATTTTCTATGTGTCCCTCATCTATTACACCTGATTCAACTCATCAGCACATTAATGGAGACGGCAAGACCTGAAGTGGGTGTGTCAGATATAGGGAGACATACAAAATGTGCAGTGTTGGCCTGTGGGAACTTCATGGAGAAGTTTGAGAACCACTGGACTAGACCTTAGTCATGTTAGGTGCCATATTGAATATAAAACAAATGACAATGAAGCTGTGAGGGAGAGACATAGTCTTAACAATGGCACACACTGCACAAAGGTCCTTGATCATGTCATTTTCTCACCTTTTAAAACAGTTTTATGGAATTTTTGTCTACTGAAGGTTATGAATGCCATTTTGCCAGCAGAACAATTGGTATGCTGTTAAACAATAGCACAATCTATTGAAAGCACTGTACTTTCATCCCTTACAGCCTCATTTTCCTTTTCATGTTGTTTCACTACCAACCACTTTTAAGCATACCAGATAGAGCCACAGATTTGTGTCCTCAATTCAGTGGGTTTGCAGTGATCCCTTACCATGTGATAAAGCAAGGCAGTGGCTGTCTCCTATGGAGAGGTCTACCACTCTGGTTGTGGCAAGTTCCTCAATCAGTTTTGGCCTTAGCGCAGTGGCCTCCGATGAACCACAGCCAAGACAAGCACCACAGCCCCAAGCGTAAACCTGCACAATGAATACATGGATAACAGTGTTTATGATGAATATACACACCGCACCGAGTCATTAGAATCAACATGAACTCATAATAGCCCCTATTTTTGTAAGCTATCATCAAAACGTAATAACTAGTGACTTAGCCATATCTCATACCTGACCAGTAGAGGTGAGGGCAAGAGATGACTGGCTGCCAGCACAAACTTTGCGTATGAACATTCCCTGGAGCGCCTCCACCACTTTGGGTTTATACACACGATTGGTATCACCATGACCCAGTTTCCCTGCAGATAAACAACAACCAAGGTGTAACAGTCTTCCATTAATCTTTGTTTTCACATATACACCACAGCAGCTTCACAAACAATAATTACAGGATGTGTACAAAGTAGAGAAGATAACTCAAGCACATCTAGATGCAGCTGGTGGCAAAGTGCAATAGTGCGTGCCTGACACCACGAACACAGTAGGACCCTTTCAAATATCTCTTCAGAAGAACAAGTGGCATAGGTTAACTTAACTCACCATTGTCTCCACCTCCAAAGGACCAGACCGTACGTCCATCTTTAGACAGCGCAATAGTGTGGGAGCTTCCACAGGAGACCTCACCCACATTACTGATGTCTTTCACTAGCGTGGGAATGTTTCTACTGTTACTGTCGCCATGACCTACAAGTGTAAACGAACATAATCAATGATACACAAACACAAATTTCAACACAAAATGAAGCAAGGTAAAACGTTTTGTGCATTTAATTAACTAATATATGCATTTTTATCACAACAACTCTGAAAATGTTTAGCATTTTAGCACACTAGGTCTGTTACGCTCACTGCTGGGACACAGCAAGTATGGACTTGCTCATGCCAATCTGCTGACATACTGCTGTGAGCATATAAAATATGCTGTTGCATAAATAGCCATACATAAATCCCTTAGCAGATCTAGACAGGGGGAGCTGGAGGGTTTTAGAGGAACTGATAGCACGCTGCAGAACCAGCTTACAGTGAACCAGACTATTTAAAGCAAGCTCATTGGCTGCCAACTTGGTCAATCAATTTTGTGCCCCGTAATAAATGATGCGATTGCTATAGATGCATTTAGACATATAACAACATATTTTTCTCCATTTATTTGATACAAAAATGCAGTAAAAGTAATTCTATTGTAATATTTTATTACTATCTAAAATAAAATTTAGTATTTTTATATATTTTAAAATGTATTTTATTTCTGTGATGGCAAAGCTGAATATTCAGCAGCAATTATTTAATTTTTATAAATGTGTGCAATAAATATAATATATATAGACAATTATATACCTAATCTACCAAAGTCACCCTCTCCCCAGGTGTAGAGCTCTCCATCCTCACTGACTGCAGCGCTGTGTCTATACCCTGCTGAAACACAAACCACCACCTACAAGCAAACACACACAAGCAGCAGAAGACATTAATCATTTAAACACACTGGTTCATTCTGAGAGGTCAAAAAGATTAAGTGATGCATAACTACAGCATGAAGTTACTACCTTTCCTAGTAGAGGGCCCTGTATTAGTTTGGGGTATTTCTGGGTAGAGCTGTTGCCATGACCCAGTTTGCCATAGTCTCCATCACCCCAGCTGAACACCTCTCCCTCGCTAGTGAAAGCTAATGTGTGGCCGTCTGAGCCTTTGGATGATGAAACTTTCTTAATGGCACGGTGAGGTTCAAAGGTCAGCTTCTTAAGAGTGGACTGGTTGTTTGAGTCACCCAGTCCCAGGCGCCCATAGCTGCCCTTTCCACACGCTCGGACTGAACCATCAGAGGAGATGACAAATGTGCAGTACTGGCCAGCTTCAATCTGAAGACACGAGATGTGGTCAGTAAGCATTCACTGTGAGCATAAAGAAGGATACTAACACTGACAGTGTATGAATAATTGATATGAAATTGGTTTCTACCGTTTGTGCATCACTGAAGCTGGGAGCGAGTTTGGGCTGGAGGATTTTCTCTTGAGTGCCCTCTACAAGCTGGTGGCTGCTGTTGCTGCCCCACACATAGACCTCACAGGTCTCCGATACCATGGCTGCCTCACCCGCCTGAATACTGTCTGGACTCGCACATGTTCTTGAGTAGTCTGAAGCCATGCGACCCACCTATCAGAAAATCAATTTAAGATGAAGGTGGAGTGTTAAACACATGGCCCAATTCTAGCCTTCAGCATGATTTGAGAAATAAAAACAAATTCTAATACTAAAAGTTGGTATGATTTATATAGTCTTAATTTTTTTATTTTAGATACAGCAGGACTGATTTGTTGTGCAGCATGTTATAGCATGCATCTTAAAGCAGCAGAAATTCTCTTCTTATTGTGCACAATTGCAGTTGAAACCGGATTTACTGGAAGACAAGCATCAGGTGACAAAGCACTCAAAATATGTACTGTAAGCAAATCTCTTAACCGTTTCAAGTCTGTACTGATACACATTCATACATTAAGACTAATTCAAAACTATGGCAATAATTGGTTGCAAATTGCCTATTACAGCTAAAGTGGTCCAGCCAAGAGCGGTTTGTCTTTATTTGATTTATATTTATTAATAAACCACTTCTGTATATGGAAACAAAAGGACTCTGGAATTATTAAATTGTATGTGCTTGCTTTTGTTTTACTCCAATGTTAGTTAATAAAGTATCATAACTTTTCTTATGAACTGTTTTAGGTGCTCTTTTTATAGATGCACCAATATTTAATAAGTAAAAATTATTATCCTGCATAAGGTGATGTTTAGTTCAATCTGAAAAAGCGTTTGGCCTTGGGGGGTATCATAACAATCTGAAAGCAATACAATTTAAGAAAGGGCAAAATTAGCTGCACAGCATGTCAACATAATCCCACGAATCCCCAACTATATAAAAATGTGGCTAAACTGATTTTGGTCCATAGTTACATGTATTGTAATGGTAATACACCGTGCATTGACAGCACCTGCCAACCTTTAAAAGATAAAATAATACACAGAAAATAACAAAGACTCTTTTATGCTGGCAAATTACATCAACAAATATTTTGCTCTATTCTATGTCATAAATAATTGGTCAATTGGACTCCTGAGAACTTGAATAAGCTGAATGCGTAAAATCCTTTATGAAAGACGTCCTACGTTTGAAACAAATCTAGGGTGATAACATTTAATTAGTTCTGTTTTCTTAACACAATAAAGCCTACTGTCATTTGATACAAACTATTTTAAGGCCTCTATCAACATGATCACAACTGCTGAAAAACCTTTTGTCAGTTTAATGCATGCCTTATGTCTGACTAATAATTTATCAAATTTGCAAGTTAGAGGTTGTACAGTATCATTTTAGTATCATTCTAAAAATGTCCTCCTCCTGGTCATGGTACACGTCTTTTTGATGTAAAATATTTACAATTTTTTATGAGAAGGAATATAATTTATATTGTTAGTACTATTTGAATATGAACAGTTAATGGACTCAAGAAATTTAAGTTAAAGATAATCTATACTTAATAGAAAAATCATCTTAAAATATATCAAATATTATACATAAGGCTTCTGCGGAATGTTTATGTAAAACTCTTAATCATCTTTGTTCTACATTATAAATATCAGATAAATATCCCCAACAGCACCAAATTGCATATTTTTTTGCTCAGTTTGGGTCTCTGAATAAAAGTGTGAGATTAATATTCTCCTATCTCACACTATAAGACCCACAAAAGCCGAATTTTTCAGATATGATACATATGCAATTGTTTTTAGAATTTTAAAAACGATTTTATCTAAAGGTTTAATAAATGACTAAATTTCTAATAAATAAACACATTTTTTACGATTATTTATTATATCAGATATGAACAAATCCCTAGGCTTTACAGGGTTCTATACAGTATCAAAGTACCACACACTGTGATAAGTTTTTTTATTAGGTGATCTAGTGCCAAAGGACATGGCCTTCTCTTGTCCATTCAACCAATTTACATGAATATATGTATATTTGTATTTTACCTCCTCAAACAGACAAAGTGCAGCCTCGTATAGGGAACAGAGACCATCAGGCGTGCGGGTCGGCTCTCTCCATTGGCTACGATCAGCAGATGAACCCTGCAACACCAGACATTCAGTCATTTAACAACATCCAACACTATGTAAAACAGATTCTGAGTGTTTTAGTGAGCATGTACCAGTGAACGCCTCATCTGCATCAGAATGTTCATGAAGCAGTCGTATCCCATCAGCCCCTCCTGGCTCTGCTCCAGGTTGCTGACACCGGCCGATGCAGCCAGGGCCATCTCAACCCACTCCAGCAGATAGCGCAGGGACCCTCTTTGTGCTGCCAATCCCAGCAGCAGCTCACATGCCAGCCTCCTCCCCACTACATCAGCCCCTGAGTTGCGCATGGTGACACCTTTCAGGAACGTGGTGACCTGGGCCAGGCAATCCAAACCCATCGGTGGAATCTTGCTCTCATTGGCCAAGGAGAGCGGCGGAAGTGAGCCCACCACTTCGATGGCTGTGGTAATGACATCATTGCAGAGGTTGATCCCTGGACCTGCCGGAGGAAGAGTCCAGCTCTGCCTGAGCAAAGCAAAAAGCAAACTAAGACCCGTTCGCACGCCCATCTCAATGAGGGCGTCTGTACTAGAACGTGGCCGCTCGCTAACTGCTTGCAAGTCCGCAGAACCCAGAGTATTTTCGGTTGAGTGCTGCTGCTGTTTCACCTTGCCCTTGTCATGGTATTTGTTGGAGAGTGCATAAAACACCCGCTGCAGCACTAGCAGACGTTTGCGTAGGGCAGTGGCAAAGGGCGAATCCGAGCACACTGTCTTGGCCAGAGCAAGCTGACTGGCCAGCAGCGCATCAAGATAATGCTCCTGTTCATCGCTGGATAGACACTCTCGCTCAAAGTCTGGCAGCTGAGGGCCCTTCAGACACAGCACCTGCTGAGGGAGAAGAACCACCTCCTTATTGGCCAGCAGCTTGCCATACAGCAGAGCGACGCCTTCACGGGTGGAGATGGACTCGCTGTCCTCAGCGATCCAGGAGCTGTTGAGGTGCTCCAACCATTTTAGTTTTACTGGTGGTATCATCGCAGCCATGGTGCCACCTTACAACCTCACCTTCACATCTGAGATAAAGAGGTACAGTGAATCTAGGGATGCAGCAATATTAATATTTGATACAGATGGGTCAATTATGTTAAGAAATGGTCAATGTAAACATTCTATACTTGTAGAAACAAAGGTAATCTAAATACTAAAACAATAGGGAGAATGGGCACGCACAAATAAATTATTATTTTGATATTAATCTTTATGTTATTATATTATAGATAGGTAATTATTACACTACTGTTCAAGGGTTTGGGGTCAGTATTTTTTTTTAAGAAATCAATATTTTTATTCAGCAAGGATGCATTAGATAGATTAATAAAAAAATTACAAAAGACATATATAATGTTACAAAATATTTTATTTCAATCAAATGCTTCTCTTCTGAACTTTCTAATCATCAAAGAATCCGGGAAACCTACAGTTTTCATGAAAATATCATATGCAGCTGTTTTCAGCATTTCTAATAAAAAGCATGTTTGTGATTTCTGAAGGCTCATGTGACACTAAAGACTGGAGTAATGGCTGCTGAAAATTCAGCTTTGCCATTACAGGAATAAATTACATTTTAAAATATAAGGCTATTTAAAATTGTTATAATATTTCATTGACAATATTACTTTTTGATCAAGTAAATGCAGCATAAGAGACTTCCCCTAGAACAGTAAAAATCTTACTGAAACACTTTTGAATAGCAGGGTACATAAAATATGGATTGATACAGATAAATTGAATACACAAAATCTCTATTATCAGTAGATAACCAATATGGCCCTGATAGATCATGCATCCCAAAGTGAATCAATTTAAACATTGTCTCACACACATTAGCAGAGAAACCACTTTTCCTCACTAAGCAACTAAGCATTCTGATGTAACCATAAACACAAACTAAAAACACAAACAAGGTGATGATGAAATATGCATTCATCCTAAAACGAGTTTGATTCTGAGAAATGAACTTCAGAACTGACTTATCTAGAAAGATCATCAAGTGCAGATGAGGCTGTGATGACACATACTTGACAGCTTGCCAATCCACTTATCAAAGCCTGGAATCCGTACAGCAAAATGACAGCCTTTGGGTACTCAGGCCGAACACACATGCATAAATGTAGGTCTTGAGTCATCCCATTGATTATTAACTAATTTATCTAGTCAGCTAACTTTCATAAGCAGACCATCGTTAGACTTTGTGGGTAAGATTCTCATCTTCTTACACAATTGTCTGTTGAATCTTAACATAAACACAGATAATGCAATGCATGGTTTACGCCTGATAATACACAATTTCAGCTTTTAGCACATTAATCTTGTTCAAATAAATTCATAAGCCTATGATAACGTAATAAATCCTATAATACTAAATGTTGCCAGTAGCTAAAATATTACTTATATGAGAGAGACGGTGTGTGGACCGTATACAGTATTTGACAGCATTTTTATTAATGTAAAGGAAACTGGCTGTATATTCCAATCTGAACTACACAGTTCAGAACCACACAAAACAACAGACTAGCAAATTCTTATAGCAAGTTATATTACATAATCCAACTTTTAAAGTTAACGTTACAGGTTGTCAGCTTATGCTTTGTTACAGCAGCAAATGAGGTTGTTAACCCATTCCTTTGCTCTAGACATTATCATATCTTGCTAACAAGCTCTTTAATTTTCTAAAATTTAGGGGATTATTCCACCCAGCTGTTTGCGTTGCAATGATTAACGATGTTGGTTATGACAATGTTGCGGTTTGCTTATTCATTCAGCTGGCTAACCCATCGCATCACACTGCTCGCATAAACAGCGTTACTTAAAATGCGTTCCCCAGACACATCTGACTGCTTCAATCTTTATGCAAGACCTGCAGCATATTTGTTAAAGATATTTAAAAGGAATGGCTTACGGTGTTCACGTCTGCAAGTGAAGCGGAACTTACAGGCGTTAGCTTGTTAGCATAGCTAACAGAACAGTATCCGCCAGCAAGCTAAGCTAATCCACTACACTGAAATTATTCACTAAATTCACGTTTTATGTTGTGTATCTTGACTGAATTATCACATTAAAAGAGCCTCAAGTAAAATACTTAACTGTCTTGTGAGTGTATGACTGTATAGCACGGGTAGCTTGTCGCATTAGCCCGACTGTGGAGCTGCTGTCTCTATGATTGCCAGGCTGTTATCAACTCCCCTCAGCCACACACTGTAACGTTACATGAGTCAGCTCAGCTGCTGATATTTCACATTAAAACCATGCACCCAAACAAACATCTGCCTAATGCACGAGGCATGCATTTGGCACATAGGCTGTTACAATCACTGAAATGCAAGTTCAAAAGACTACACATCACGTTTGAAATGTCTGGAACCTTTCGGCTGCTGTGGTAATAAAGAACTCAAAAGGTGAGGCTGGAGCTTACCATAAACTGCCAAAGGCCTATTCAATGCATGAACGAAAGTGGCTTCCATGGTGATTAATGGTCCCTCTGCACCTGCATGTGACAGTGCATGACAGAAAAGGCTCGCAATCGCTGGGTTGAGGATCTGGAAAAGCTGAATAATTGAGAATTGGGAGTGAGGAGAGCAGTGCTGCTCAATCCCTCACGACTCAGCTGCTGTAAGTGTGAACTAAGAAGCAGGCTCAGCCTCAGTGTTCGGTCCCTCCCTATCATTCATTACTCACTGCACAGAACAGCACTCACAGCCCTGAGCAACTATACATATGCAGCCATATACACTTATAGAATTATGTAACACATACAATATGCTAGAGTAGTTCGATATTTTAAATGATTTGAGATGCAATAGCATTCTCTCTCTCTCTCTCTCTCTCTCTCTCTCTCTCTCACACACACACACACACACACACCACACACAGTTTCCCACTATTATAATGTATGTATTATTAATTATCATATACTATAGTATATTATTTATACACCATTATTGTATTTAGTAGTATTTTAAGGTTTGTTAAATATATTTTCAGTTAATTTTAGTTTCTGTTTTGTGTTATGTTATGTGCTTTTGGTCATTTGTATCCTTTTTTAAAACATGTTTCGGTATTTCAATTTAGTTTTAGTAATTGAACTTACTTATAACTTACTTTTACTTAACAACTTATTTCAGTTAGTTGCCAAGTCACATTTTTGAGCATTTCTAACTTTTTAAGTGTATATTTTTTAATCTAACATTTACATTTAGTGTTATTTCAGCTTTATATCATCAGTTATCAAAAACAGTTTTAGCAGTTGTAGTTTTCTTTTAAGTTCTTTTAAGCGAGTATACATGTTTCAACAGTTCAAAATAAATACTAGCAACATCAATCAGACACCAGTATATTCTTTGTGCATTGTTAAATTATGTTCAATAAACATAATAAAAAATAAAAATAAATTTCCTTTTCCACTATTTAACATGTATACGTCACTGTAATGATCAACTGGATTTAATCTTAAAAATACAATTAAATAAGCAATTGCGTTTGAATTTTTAGTGGGACAACTTGTCAACTACAGAGTGAATAAAACAAAAATAATGGTTTAAAGAAGGCCTTAATCTATCCTGCACACATACAGATAAACATTCTCCAGAACTATCTCAGCACACACAGCAGTGCAAGTTCATGCACGCTAAGTCGAATAAAAGATGGGATAATGTGGTTGTGAGTCCAAAGAAAGCCATTAAAATAAGATAATTAAGCTTAATAAATAAGAATGAATTACTGAGGCTTAAACTGACAGAAGAGTTCATGATTTAGCACATGCGCACAGGCTGCCCAAGACCTGAAAATTGTTTCTTATATTGCAGTAAAAGATTGGATCATCCCTGACCAGTCCAACTTTTATAATGGACAGTGGCCAAACGCCAGTGAGTCACTGCCCTCAGAGTTATCCAACAACAGTGTACTTCTCTTGGACTGCATACCTCTGGGTCCAAGTGGAAACAAGAGGTGAACGCTGCCTCCTGTTGGACTAAAAGAATAATGCAAAAACAAGTTTTTTTCCCCGGCCTGATTTCTGGTATGCTGTATTGAAGTGGAAAATAAGCCTTGTCACAGTATAATGCCTTGTGTTGACATCTGGGGACATTGTACTGTTTTTTTACTTTGTAAACGCATTCCCTTGGAGCTGAAAAATAACAAACTTGCCTCCTAGGGTTTTGCCTTGTCTGCTGAAACCACACACAAATCACCAGTAAGAGGGTTAAGAGCTGCAGCACATGAATGAAAAGCTCTGTGTTGCTGAGGAGAGAAAAACAAGTCTAATCAGCATTAACAGTATCGCTTAAGGATCCTGGTCAGTGGTTTGGCTTTACAGATGAACTTGCACAACCTGGTTTTGTGTTCTTTTTCTATGACAGCATGTGACAATGACAGATACACTAGGGGGAAACCCATAAACATTTTTGCAAAAACACTTTCTGTCAAGAGACAGAGATAATAAGGAAACACTATGTGTATCCAACAACATGCATGCATTTGAATTTATAAGAGTACAGCAGTTAGACCTTAAAAGGATGCTTTGAAGAAAGGAATGTCTTCAGAGCATGTAATAATGAATGCAATGCATATAAAATACCTTAAGATTCAAGGTTTTATTCGTCACATACTCAATTATACAGAAAATAATCAGTAGTGAAATGTAAGTCAGGTCCGCTCAATGGACAGTGCAAAGAATTTAACAACACAAGAGAACATACATAAATATAGGTAAAAAATAAAAAATAAGAAGAAAGAATAAAGAAGAATAAGATGTGCAATAAAATAAAATGTGCAGGATAGTATACTGTGGACTTAATAAATAATAATATAAGCAGGTATGTGCAAGAGGAATGCGCAAGCAGGTTGTACAGGGTATATATATATATATAGCAACAATGCGGATGATGGAGAATAGTGAATATCTTACTGAGTTATGTTGATGTTATTAGACCGAGTTTGAGTTTAGGAGCCTGATGGCCTGAGGGAAGAAGCTCTTCTTAAGTCTCTCAGTTTTTGCCATCATGCTCCGGAAGCGTTTGCCAGATGGCAGTAAAAAGAAAAGACGGTTACCGGGGTGATTTGAGTCCTTGATGATTTTTACAGCTCTGCTTTTGCAGCGTTTGAGGTAGATGTCCTGCAGAGAGGGGAGAGCAGACCCTGAGATACGCTCAGCTAAGCGCACGATTCTCTGCAGAGCTTTGCAGTCCTGGTTTGTGGCGTTACTATACCACACTGAGATGCACTGAGTCAATACACTTTCTATGGCCCCTGAATAGAAAGTTTTCAGGATTGCTGGTGAGACCCTGAATTTCCTCAGCTGTCGCAAATGGTACAGTCTTTGCCTGGCTTTCTTGGCCTGTGTTTGGATGTGTGCAGTCCAAGTCAGGTCCTCGGAGATGTTTACACCGAGGTACTTGAAGCTGCTCACCCTCTCCACAGGGGTCCCACTGATCATAAGAGGAGTGTAGGGCCGCTGCTGTCTCTTCCTGAAGTCCACAATCAGCTCTTTAGTTTTGCTCACGTTCAGAGAGAGACAGTTGCCCTGGCACCATGATGTAAGTCTCTCTACCTCCACCACAGTTTCATCAGCAAATTTGACAATAGAATTGGAGCTGTGAGAGGACACGCAGTCGTGCGTGTAGCGAGAGTAGAGACTCAGGACACAACCCTGTGGGCTCTCCTATATTCAGGGTGATGGAGTTTGAGGTGAATTGGCCCAATTTCACCACTTGAGGTCTGCCGGTGAGGAAATCTTGAATCCAGTCACAGAGTGAAAAGTTTAGGCCGAGGTCTGTAAGTTTAACAGCTAGCTTGATGGGGACTATTGTATTGAAAGCTGAGCTATAGTCAATGAATAGAAGCCTTACATAATTGCCATTTTTGCTGTCAATGTGTGTAAGGGAATGGTTACACCATTCCCTCAAGGGAGTGCAGTACCTGAGAGATGGCATCGTCAGTAGACCTATTTGGGCGATAGGCAAATTGAAGAGGGTCCAAAGTAACAGGAATGGATGAGCAAATGTGGTTCTTTAAAAGTCTCTCAAAAACCTTCATGACTATTGTCGAGAGGGCAACTGGACGATAGTCATTCAGGCAAGAGGGTTACGAGATACAATAATTATCACATGATAAATACCATAATGTAAAGCTTACTTGTATTACTCACCAGTAATATGCAGAATCTAGCAGAGTGATCAGAGCAAATAGTTATGGATTAAGAGTTCACAGCTTCTCCAACAGTTCACTGAAAATCAAAATGGCTTTCCAGCTGTTCCAATAGTTTAGTCAATTGTTTAAAAGAGTCTACACTCTGATAGGTTCATGATGCTAGAAGCGGCATCATTCTACTAAGCATAGCAACTTATGTCATGCAGACATAACAATCAGCCCTTCTGTACTTATTAAATATATAAATAAACACACATTGCTCTAAAGCACTACAGCAATGGAGAAAAAAAATAAAAATGCATCTGAAACTGTGGCATATTTAATAAATGAACAGGGTTTAATCAAATAAGCTTGGTTCACTTGCTATTTCAACTTAATCTGATCTGGTACACAAATCGTGTCCAAATCGAAGTTGTGGCCTAATGGTTAAAGAGTCGGACTCGTAATCAAAAGGCCGCGGGTTTGAGTCTAGGACAGGCAGGAATTGTAGGTGGGGGGAGTGAGTGTACAGCGCTCTCTCCACCCTCAATACCACGACTGAGGTGAGACCTTGAGCAAGGCACCGAACCCCCAACTGCTCCCCGGGCGCCGCTGCATAAATGGCTGCCCACTGCTCCGGGTGTGTGTTCATGGTGAGTGTGTGTTCACTGCTGTGTGTGTGCACCTTGTTAAATGCAGAGCACAAATTCCGAGTATGGGTCACCATACTTGGTCGTATGTCATGTCACTTTGTCAAATAACCAAAGGTGGACAACATGTTCTCTGTAAACACAGGAAGCATCATGATTTGAAATTAGGGGTGGGCATAGATTAATTTTTTTAATCTAGATTAATCTAGATTAATTTTGGAATTAATCTAGATTAATCTAGATTAAAATGGCTCATTTGAATTCTGCCGAAGGCATTCAGAATATGTGTGCTACCCAAATAATGACTAAAAGTAAGTCTTTGAGAACGGGTTTCTCAAGCCAGGTGGTGCATTAGACCAGAGGCTCATCTCCTGTTTCCAAAATTTATTTACTCCTGTTTATTCAGTTAAACATGAATTTTGAACTGTAGGCCTACATAAGAGGTCGTGATGAACTGTTTACAGTTTCCATTGGGAAGCTTCTTAAAAATAAATTTTCCTGAAGCAAACCCGCGGTTTGTTAGGCATCCATGTTAGCTCACGCCTGATGTGGTAATTTCACAGTAACGTTAGGCATACACACAGGTTCGAATCAGAGGGTGACACGGAGTGAATTCTCAAGTTCACATGAGACCTAAAGCGCATCCTGTTTGCTTAAAAGCGCAACGTTTCGTTGTTATTCTGAGTGCACACAAATAAACGTAGAGTCTTTACAGATTCGAAAGATGTATTAGGCTACTTTTATCTGTATGACCAAAAATGACGGAGATTTTAAGAGCAAGTGAGCGCACGAGCCTGTCCTCGCAAACGCTTCCACACAAACACTTCAATAGCGCATTACTTCTAGGTTAACATCATATTGACCATGTAAAGTTGTACTACATACATCTTTCAGATGAAAAGCCATATTTGAGGTTGATGAATGATAGATGAGCGTTTGGATGTCCTGCCCATTGTATTACCACAGACCAGCCGTTAACAATCTGTCCATCACGGACTGCGAGCCTCTAGTTCGAAGACTCGCTCGCCCTCTAGTGCAATTCGGCTAGGTATACATCCGCGCTAAAATATCAGGGTGAAAGTCATCATAGCTTGCGTAGTATAGACCCAGCTCCCAACCCAACTTTGAGAATAGATTAACGGCGATATTTTTTTATCGCCGATAAGAGTCTCGTGTTAACGCAGCACGTTAACGCCGATAACGGCCCACCACTATTTGAAATACATTATTTATGTACATTACAATACATAATAATAAATCAAAACATAACATCTTGTTTTGTGATTTTACAACTCAAAATGATCAGATCTGTTTTACATTGATAGATACAAGAGAAAAAGACAAAACAGAAGAAAAAATAAACTTTGTAGCACCATTCAATTTTTTTCTTTATTTAACAGCAGTAATCTTAAGTATATATATATATATATATATATATATATATATATAGGGTCAATCTGTCCAATGGAGGTTACTTGACCAATTTTAATTAACTTGGTTTAACTACAGTGTCGAGTCTTTGTGTCAAGGGTCATAACAAATTAAACAAAGGTTTATGTAAGGTTTATGTAAACCTTGAAACCTCAGTGCTTTGGCTCAGGATAGTCCTACAGCTCCTTGGAATAAAAAAATATCATCCAGTGCACCTTTATAAAAAAAAAAAACCTGGGGCCATTCTTCCTACGTCGCTGACTCAGTTAGCAGGATTTGATTGTTGAGGATTTTGCTTGATCTTGAATTATTTGGTTCTTTGAAGCTCATCCTGGAGTTCCTGTCATAGCAACAGGTTCGACAGCTTAAACCTGCTCGGGAGCAGACTAATTTCATGTAAACAGGATTAGATTGCATCTTTTTAAGCAGAATTGATACTTAACATCTGTCCCAGCCACCGCTACTTTATTACAAGATCACCCTACTGGTCCAGGGAAAATAATTTAAAATAATAATAATTAAAAAATTATTTAAAAAAATATACAGTATCTCACTAAAGTCAGTACACCCCTCACATTTCAGCAAAAATGTTAGTATATCTTCTCAAGGGACAATACCACACAACTGAAACTTGAATATATTTTATAGTCAATGTGCAACTTGTATAGAAGTACAAATTTACTGTCCTCTAAGTATAACTCAACAAATAGCCATTACTGTCCAAATAACTGGCATAAAAAATGAGTACACCCTGAGTGAACATGTCAAAAGTGTCAATATTTTGAAGGGGTACCATTATTATCTAGAACTGCCTTAATGCTAGCAGCACTCATTCATCTGTTTTATGTAGCCAGCTTCTGTATCTGACGCACAGAACAAGGACTCAACTTCATTGATCGACCCTTGCGAGGCCTGTTCCGAGTGAAACCCGTTTTGGAAAACCTCTGTATGGGTACTGTACTATAACTCAGTCCCAGGCTGTTACCAAACTTCTTATAGCCTAGGCCATCTTTGTGGAGAGCAACAATTCTAATTCTCAAATCCTCAGAGAGTTCTTTGCCATGAGATGCCATGTTAAACATCCAGTGGTCAGTATGAAGAATTGTATTCAAATCACCAAATAACTGCTCTAAAACAAGATACACACATTTGTATGGTCCTGTCAAGCAGACAAAAACATGATCATGATGAATAGGACATGTGGCTTTGCATGGTTAAACGATGTATAGCTGTTATCACTCAGGGTGTACTCACTTTTGTTGCCAGCTTTTTTGACAATAATGGCTGTATGTTGAGTTATTTTCAGAGGACAGTACATCTTTACTGCTATACAAGTTGAAAATGGACTACTTTAAAATATATCCAAGTTTTATTTCTATAGTATTGTCCTTTGAAAAGATATACCAAAATGATTTCCGAAATGTGAGGGTGTACTCACTTTTGTGAGATACTGTATACAATAATGTTGTGTAGTCTATAATACTACAGACACAGCCAGATTTACTCATTAAAATATTTATTACTGATGGAAATAATTACTTTATAATTTAATTGTAGTCTTACATATTCACTTAATCGGAGTTGTACATTAATTTGAGTGGTGACAGCTATTGTGGGAGTGGCTTGATGGAGCGCAAGAGATGCAGATAACTTGATCTCTAAGAAACTTTCATTAATGCTGTTACAGAAGAAATCTGCTTCAAAGATAAAATTAAATTAAGTGCTAATTAAAACATTGAAAAAAAATTAATTGGTCAAGAAACCAGTTTTACACTCGAGATAGATTGACCCAAATAATAGATTAAAAAACATTAACTAATTTAACCTGTTAACCACAGATTTCAGTAATTCAACTCAAATTGTGAAACTTGTGTATCAAATAATTTCATTGCACACAGACTGAAGTAGTTTAAGTCTTTGGTTCTTTTAATTGTGATGATTTTGGCTCACATTTAACAAAGAAAAACACCAATTCACTATCTCAACAAATTAGAATACTTCATAAGACCAATACAAAATTTTTTTAGTGAATTGTTGGCCTTCTGGAAAGTATTTACTGTTTATGTACTCAATACATGGTAGGGGCTCCTCTTGCTTTAATTACTGACTCAATTCGGTGTGGCATGGAGGTGATCAGTGTGTGGCACTGCTGAGGTGGTATGGAAGCCCAGGTTTCTTTGACAGTGGCCTTCAGCTCATCTGCATTTTTTCTCTCATTTTCCTCTTGACAATACCTCATAGATTCTCTATGGGGTTCAGGTCTGGTGAGTTTGCTGGCCAGTCAAGCACACCAACACCATGGTCATTTAACCAAGTTTTGGTGCTTTTGGCAGTGTGGGCAGGAGCCAAGTCCTGCTGGAAAATGAAATCAGCATCTTTTAAAAGCTGGTCAGCAGAAGGAAGCATGAAGTGCTCCAAAATTTATTGGTATACGGGTGCAGTGATGTTGGTTTTCAAAAAACACAATGGACCAACAC
The DNA here is from genome assembly GCA_027564155.1 of Gymnocypris eckloni scoliostomus. Taxonomy (NCBI): domain Eukaryota; kingdom Metazoa; phylum Chordata; class Actinopteri; order Cypriniformes; family Cyprinidae; genus Gymnocypris; species Gymnocypris eckloni. Next base: position 26,577,977 of record CM050413.1, on the reverse strand, counting down.
CAGCAGATGACATTGCACCCCAAATCATCACAGACTGTGGAAACTTAACACTGGACTTGGGCAATGAGCTTCTCCACCCTTCCTCCAGACTCTAGGACCTTGGTTTTCAAATGAAATACAAAACTTGCTCTCATCTGAAAAGAGGACTTTGGACCACTGCGCAACAGTCCAGTTCTTCTTCTCCTTAGCCCAGATAAGACGCCTCTGACAACAACTGTAGCCAAATTCCTTGACACGTCTGTGTGTGGTGGCTCTTGATGCCTTGACCCCAGCCTCAGTCCATTCCTTGTGAAGTTCACCCAAATTCTTGAATCGATTTTGCTTGACAATCTTCATAAAGCTTTGGTTCTCTCGGTTGGTTGTGCATCTTTTTCTTCCACACTTTCTCTTTCCACTCAACTTTCTGTTAACATGCTTGGATACAGCACTCTGTGAACAGCCTGCTTCTTTGGCAATGAATGTTTGTGGCTTACCCTCCTTGTGAAGGGTGTCAATGATTGTCTTCTGGATAACTGTCAGATCAACAGTCTTCCTCATGATTGTGTAGCCTAGTGAACCAAACTGAGAGACCATTTTGAAGGCTCAGGAATCTTTTGCAGGTGTTTTGAGTTGATTAGCTGATTAGGATGTCATCATATTCTAATTTGTTGAGATAGTGAATTGGTGGGTTTTTGTTAAACGTGAGCCAAAATCATCACAATTAAAAGAACCAAAGACTTAAACTACTTCAGTCTGTGTGCATTTAATTTATTTAATACATGAGTTTCACAATTTGAGTTTAATTACTGAAATAAATGAACTTTTCCATGACATTTTAATTTATTGAGATGCACTTGTAGTTCTCTCTGACTGACCATACCTGCTTTTATTCAGGTCTATATTCTCAGCACAGTCTCTTCAGCACATTTATCTGGCTTGTGTTTATATAACGATGTGTGATCAATGGGAGGGGGGTTATTAATGTTATGTTAATATTAATGTTATTATTAATGTGTCATCTCTGCTGGTCCAGATTGCTGCCCGTCAGCAGGTCTCCTCCGCAGGATCTGTTCAGCAACTCTTTCAGTGCTTCATTGACATCTGTATTAAACACGCTGCTAAAGGTACAGTTTGGGAAGGTGACCTGGAATGAACCCACCACTTCCTGTACCCACTGCAGCTCAGCACACAGCTCCTTTTGCAAGGCCTCATAACGAGTCTGCCTCTCCTTATATCGCTCGCTCACTCGGCTAACGCTAGCATCCACACTCCTCATGTCTTCGTGAATGCCCCTCCTCTGGGCCTCGACTTTGCGAAACTCATAACGGAGCTGGGACAAGTCATGTCGGATGCTTTCGCTTTCTTCTTTGTACCACATCTCCTTCTCATTGTAGATGGACAATAGTGCATCAATGTCTTCCTGCAGGGAGTCGTGGGCTGACGCCAGGTGGCAGAAAGTGCCCTCCATGGCCGACACGTCCTCCTCCACCTGTGCGAAGCGTTCAAAGTTGATGTAGGTGTTGTTAGGAGGCATACTGGAGTGGGACTTGATGGTGTACTCTTTGAGACGCTTCGTCTTCAGCTGCCTACGCTCTCTCTTCCTCTCTGGTGCTTTGCTGCGTTCCTCTTTATGCTCGTTAGACTGCCAACAGACAATGGGGTTAAGACTGAGATTGATATTTAAGGATTGAGTGAGAGAAAGTAAAAAAACGAATGCCTTTCAGATACACAATCACAAGCTCATAACATACCTTAATCCAGGGGTGGTTCAAGGCGTCTTGAATTGTGAGTCTTTTTCTGAAATTAAGATGGTAATTTATGCCATATTACTTGCAACAAGTACCATATTTTGTTTTGTCACAAACACAAAGCTCAAACTAAAATACACGTGGCCTTCTTAGATGATCTCAGCCCTCTGCACTTACTTGGTGTCCTTTTCCAGCAGTTGTCGTATAAAAGTCTTGGCAAGCTCACTGGTGTGGCCAAAGAATTCATCATCAAAATCATAGTTCATAGCTGAGATGTTTTCCAGAGTCTCTTGCTTCGTTTCTCCTAGGAAAGGAGATGCCCCACTCAACCTACATTCAGAAAGCGTATTAGCAACATGTTAGACATATTGAAACTTTGCTATAATCTAATATGCATTTACAGGCTTGAAAATAAAAAAGGGTTTTGTGTACTTACAGAATATATGTTATTACACCAACACTCCTATAATAGTAAAGCATTTTATTTAATTATTAACCATTAAAAAAAGCTCAAATTATTGAGATATTTACATGTAATTAGCATAAAAAATATCCTTACCACATATCTGCTTCCAGTCCCAGTGGTTCATAATTCACAATCTCTGGAGCTGAAAACCATAAAAACAATATGAAGTATCAAAAAAATCATTCTCAGAAGAGGAATAAATCATTAAAAGAATAGTTAGCCCAAAACATTTTATTTGGGGAAAATATATACTCACCCTCAGACCATCCAAAATTGGTTTGTTTCTTCATTAGAACAGATTTTTTTAATTTAGCTTTAAATCAATGGGTGCCATCAGAAGGAGTGTTCAAGCTACTGTTAAAAACATCACAATACTCAACAAGTAACCAACACGACTCGAGTCAATCAATCAACAAAAAGCAAAAGCTGCGTGCTTTGTAAGAAACAAATTCATCATTAAAGTTTTCAACTTCAAACAAGGCCTATATCCATAGTATTGCATACTCCATCTGAATCAGGAGAGAAATATGCAGTATGCAAATAATTGTCCAAAACAGTTCTAAACTTACATGATCTTTTTCAATGAATCAAGCGTTGCGATGGATTTGAAGTGATTTTAAGTTAAAACGTCTTAATGGATTTGTTTCTTGCAAACACACACTTTCCCTCACATCACAAGACGTTCACTGATGGACTGGAGTCGCATTGATTACTTGTGAGTTATTGTATGTTTTGTTTGAACTCTCATTAATGGCACACATTCACCGCAGAGGATTCATTGGTGAGCAAACAATGCAATGCTAAATATCTCCAAATCTTTTGCAAAGAAGCAACAAACTCATCTTCATCTTGGATGGCCTTAGGCTGAGTAAATATTCAGCAAATTAAAATTTTCTACTATTCCTTTAAGAATTTAAAAAGTGTGTTAGTGAACTATTCACACAGAACACATTTTTTGCGTTCCACTGCGCTGCATTTGTGTTATTTTTCCATGTAAACATGCTAGACAAACACGTTTGACCGTTGCACTCACATCTTGCATCATTCGCAGTATCTTACACATGGCAGAGCATTTTCAAAATGCGTGATTCAAGTGCATTTTAAGAAACGTGTTCAGTGTGAATAGACCCTTAGTGTGTATGTTAAAGGCTGCAGGCTTTAAGGTTTAAACAGAACATGTATCATACCAACAAACTCTGGTGTTCCAAAGATGTTTTTAAACTCAACCCCTTCAGCAATCTTGTGGGCCAAGCCAAAATCAATGAGTTTGATTCGGGGTAGAGGGGCGTTCTTATCCAGAAGCATGATGTTTTCAGGCTGCAAACCGGAAAATAAATTACACACAGGAGCACACCCAAACTCATAAGCACACCAAGACACACTGTTCTTCTGACAGAGCATTTTGCAGCACTCCACATCTGTCAGTGCAAATGTGTTGTACTGTAATGTTCTGGGGCAGTGTTATGAGACCAGTGGGTGTACTGTACCTTCAGGTCAAAATGAGCAATATTTCTTGTGTGCAAATAGTGCACGCCCTCTAGAATCTGTTTAATGAACTGTGTGGCTTCCTCCTCGCTTAGAGACTCTTTCTCTGCCAAAAAGTCGAAAAGCTCTCCTCCAGACACCCTGCAAATATACATAATCTCCTCTCAATAACGATATGTAGGTGAACAATTTAATAAAATATGCTCATAAAATATGATCCAACTCCAAGCTTATGTACAAGCTCTACTCACAGCTCCAAAATCAACACCACGTCTGTCTTGTTTTCAAACACGTCATGTAACATGACAATATTGGGATGATGTATCTGCTGTAGGATGTTGACCTCTCGCTCAATTTCTTCTCGGAGCACACCTCGTCGGCTAGCAATACTCTGACGCTTCTTTATGAACTTGGCTGCAAAATCCCGGCCTGAACTCTTTTCACGACATTGCTTAACAATTGCAAACTGCCCACTGAAAAACACATGAACAGTTATAAAACATACACTGACACAAGCAACACACCATAATGCATCTAAGTGTTTATACTGTATATAGACACTTAAAGGCCAATGTATATATGTTGTATTTCATTTTAATTTTTTCATTTGTACACTGCAGATTGTTGTTTTATTCAGTTCATATCAGAGACCCATATTTTTTCATACAGTTTATGCAGTTTTAGCAATCTCTGATCTTCATTAGAATTGTGCTGGATAAAACTTTTGGAGTCAGGCGAATGACTATATAGCAACTATATGAATCCAGCTGTGTAATGTTTATCATGTGTATTGCAGCAATCAGTAAGTATATGATAAACCACAAAGTAAACAGCTTTCTTTTTTTTACCTGCCAAGTTCCTCTCCAATCTCATAGAAATTCTCGACCTGGTGCTGCTTGAACAAAGCCATTGTGATCTTATTTAAGAAACAAAAAGATTATTGGATTTACTGGATTCCTAACAAACAATGTACACACATAAATGTATAGGCCTAATTGTTTTATACAATCTCTGTGTAAATGTATAAATGAACTAAATCTCAATTGAATGCATATACAGTACAATAAAGCTAATCATACAGTATTATATGGTTTGCTGTGACCTAAATATTTCATTCATGATGGTGGGACACATTTAGATCTTACATAAGAGTCAACCCAGTCTCAGGGCAGTTCGTGATATAGTATGAGGCCTTACCTATATTTAACTTAACTTAAGAAAACTGGTTAATATCCAATTGAAAAAAAACTGGAATGTCTGCTTTGACATGTATTTTCAAACGGACAAGATATGCGTCACATGTCGTGACACTACTAATGTGCATTCGATGCTTCTCTCAAAAATAAGCACTTTTTACCTGACAAACACGACAATTTTAACTACTGTTCATCCTGGAGGTAGGTGTAATCGTCATAACACCGGATATAGCAGATATCCAAAAAGACGGTGGAATTAAATTCCCTTCATCTGTTTTTAATTTTCGAAACTGTAGACAATTAAAGAAATTAGACGTAACTGCAATAAAGATAATCAAATGCACTCCCCGCAGCGGTAACATATACGGAAGACTAATCTAAAGAGTTCGTGTGACAATTGTATGCCTACTGTATTTATTAAAAGTAAGTAAAAGAACAAGAAATGTACCCACCTGTCATCAACAAATCTGTGCCGTTTCTGAATAATATCATGCGCCCACGCGACTTTCTTCACAGACCACTGGAAGAGTGCACGAGACCCAGCAGCAGCGTGTTTCTAAATGTGGACACGCCACCTGTTGAACTCATGCTTGAGCATAAAACGACAACAGATTGACAGGCTTGTCCCTTGACTAAAAAAATAACACAGCATAAGGGATTCTTCTGAATTATATCTAGGTTGGACGGTCGTTGCTATCGCTGTGGGATGCATGTTGTAGACTCTTCTATTCTGTTTACTGCTGACGTGCTAAAGCTTTTGTATGTAGTTGTATGTCGTTTTTGCAATGACGTAATAAAGCACTTGCAAATACTTTTTAAGTAAATAACAAACACGAGCATGCCAGTTGTTTTAGTATTTATTTATTATTTGCCACAATTGAGAAATGTACTTTGTTAAACTATAGACATTTTTCACTCTTTGCCCCATCAAAAAGATTTTAATTTATTTGATTTAATTCATAAATTGAAAACATATTCCTCATAGAACAGCATAAATTGTTTCAGTATGAATTTAGGACTAATTCCTGACTGGTTATTTTTTCTATCGTTTAATCTAAAACACTGTTAAAATTAAATGTTACATAAAAATGTAGGTACATGTCTAGCTGACATGTAAATTATGAGGTCTAATATTAAAATAAAAAAATCCATGCTCGCATCACATTGTCCTTTATGCTTTGAGGCCGATAATCATAATCATAAAAAAACATTAAAAACATGGCAATAATGTGAACTATTTGACATTGGTGTAACACAGACAAATAACATTAATAATAACAAACCTCTGAAATGCACATTCATTTGTTATATATTAATACTTTATAAAAGTGTGCAGTGGTTATAGTTCTGTTTTCCAAATCAAGGCGGAAAAACCTTCCAAAGATAGTGCAACAAAATCAGACTGAAACCGTAAGCAGATAAACTCAAACAATAGAACCTTTTACATTGGCATGATCACACATTTACGTAGAAGGAAGCTAAGCAAATGAAGTGTGCCATTCTTCCTGTTGCAGTGAGTGAGTGATGTTATGAATGTTTGACAGTGGAAAGTTGGCTTTACTGGATGCGTACAGTGCATTTGTGCAGGGAGGGAGATGCTCACAATGGAGCAAATAGAGGCAGCCTTATACCAGAAGATGAAGATATCTGAGAAATTAAATGAGAAGCAGATGGAAAGAATGGAGGGAACAGGGGAAGACCTCACCATGGACAGAGGTCTACAGAAGGAGCACATCCTCAAGTGGTTTGTGGAGACTCAGGCTGTGCTCATCTTGTGTGATGGAAGTTTTCCACCCTGGTTCCAGGGCTTCATTTCCAGACAGTAAGAGAGATAAGAGATTTAGTATTTGTTTCATCATGAGCTGTAAAAGCATCCGAACGAATTAAATAGTGTATTGGTGAATGAGATGCAAATGTTTATGATTGTGAATTGAGGCAGTTGCACTGGCGAACTGTGGTAACTGTTGCTGTTTGCAGTGAAGCAGAAGATCAGCTCAGAGACAAGAATGATGGTTGCTTCCTCATAAGACTCAGCGAAAAAGCCATTGGATATATTCTTTCATACAAGTAAGAATGACAATTTTTCTATTACACTACCATAATATCTCATTTGTTAACAATATTTAATGCATTAGCCAACATGAACTAACAACAAGCAATATAAGAACTAATTAATACAATATAAGATATATAACAATATAACAATATAAGAACATCATCTTTAACATCAGGAAATACAAATATATGTGTTCATTGTTTGTTCATGTTAGTTCATTGCTCAATAAAAAATGATAACACAATTTTTAACGTCAATTTTAAAACCTTTTGACTGAACAGTAACTAAGATAAATCAATTCTGTAGAAGTACTGTTATTTGTTAGTTCATGTTGACTAATATTGGCAAATCAGACCTTATCGTAAAGTTATATGTAGTCATTTTAAGCAGATCCTATATTATGTTAAAACCCATACAATGTGGAGAGAAAATAAACTAGCTAATGGTTCCAACCTTTAAAAAAACCATTTGAAGCTGCAGTGTTTTCAGTTGTTTCATTTCTCTAATGCTTTATGCTGACAGAGGACAGGATCGTTGTCGACATTTTGTCATAAATCAAACCAAGACTGGCCTGTTGGTCGTTTCTGGTGATTCCACCACTCATAACAGTCTCACAGAGCTGATCAATCACTTTAAAACCACACCGATCCAGCCTTTTGGAGAGTACCTGACTTCATATAACACAGATATGGACTCCGTGGAAGAGGTATCAATCACACTTTGCATTCTTTTTAAAGGTGCACTCAGTAATTATTCTTCATTAAAAAAGTATTATATATAAAGAAATGAACAGTACTTTTAAAATCATGTTAAATCACATTAGATGAAGAATCTATTTCATGTAAGTAGCCTTTATTTGATCACGTGACCAGCAAAAATTCCACACACTTTATCTTGGTAATCCCCTGTTATTAGGCAGATTCGCTTATGGAAAAAAAACGAATCATGGTTAACTGTGAATAAATCATTAATGGCATCGGAAGGGAAATTGTTTGAGTGTAGGGCATATTGGGAAGCACAACATACTAATACAAAAATAATTACTAAGTTTACCTTTAAATACATAAAAACAAAGAGATTATCAACATGGTAGGAAATGTTTTACAATGCATGTCCTTTTGCATTGTCATTCTTCTAGGATGGAAACAATGAGCTTTATGATGTGGTTCAAAATAACCCCAGAGCCAATGCGGGTGTTAACGTTAAGGCTCTAAGAAGTTTATGGGAACAAACTAGCAATGTCCCGCACAGCACGCCTCCTGTTCTGTATTCTAAAAGTGCCCGGAAACTCGCGATCTCCACCTCTGTTGGCAGGAACAGCCTGTCCCAGGTAACCAAGTCAGCTCTAAAAACCATGGCTAATTCTACGATGTAAACCTTTATACATTTCTATATATTGAAATTAATTTATGTGTTGTATAAATCATTAGGATATGAAAGTTCCACCATTGCCAAAAAGAATACACCACTTCGGAATTCCTTAAGCGCCAGTTTTCCTGGTTCAAATCCATCACAAGAACAGCACAGCTTTTCAGAATCAAGGACATCTGGAAGGTCAGGTGGTGATGAGACAGAAAACAGCAAAAAAAGCGATACTTTTGACACAGAAGGCTACAACTCTCAATTTAAGTTACCTCTCCATGATGAAAACAATCAGTCTTTAACTTATAATTCTCCCTCCACCCCTGAACCACCTCATTTAGCTCCACCCAAAACAGCCTCCTGCTCTTATGCTGTCCTTGATCTTAAAAAACGCAATAGTGTAGCTTGCAGAGTGCCCTATACTGACCAAGAAGCCCTACAGCCCAACCCACTCTACCAGACCTCATCTGTGGTGTGTGCTGGAGAGATGGACCCGCCCGGGCAAGAATATGACAACCGTATAAAGCCCATCGACAACATCCTTTTAGCAGAAAACCTCTATCAAGACATACCTGAACAACGTGTCAGTAATGAACAACGTGTCAGTAATGAACACATAGCTGAGAGCAACACCTATGAGGACATCCGAGTGACAGACAGCAACACGTATGCCAGCTTGGATGAGATGCACACACCAAGCACCTTGGGAAGAAGGTGAGACCTGATATAATAACAAACAAATATACATACATTTTCTACTGATTATTATGTACAAACATTAAAGGACTATTATTATTTACAGAATCATAAGTGGTGGAAACTTCGACTGGAGAATAAGAAGTAATGGTCATCAGGTGAATGCAAAAGCTGAGAAAAATATTTCATTTAATGTTTTTATTTAATATTTCATTTTAAGTCATTTTGTTATGTTGGTGTGCACAGTATACACATAACTTCAGTACAGTATGGTTTCTACACTTACAAAATACTGAATGTTTTTTATGCAAATACAATGGTACAATGAGATGGTTATGATAAAACACCTGCTCTGATTATATCTATTGTTATGGCTGAATTTCCCACTAATTTCGCAGGACCTTATCTTTCAATGTAGACTAGACCTGTATAATTTAGTATTTTGTAATTAGCATAGTGCTCTGCATTTTCTGTAACCCTAATCCAGCAATTCACACTGTTTGTATGATACACTAGTCTTTCTCTACACATTATTCTGAACCCATAACACCGCACAGGATAACTGAATAAAGCATGGGGATAATATACAATGAATGTTCTGTATGAGGTTAGTATTGAGTAGATTGACTGCTTTGTGCTTTTTATCTCCTTTAAAGTGATGTGCTCCCCTGTTTTATATTGTTATTGAATAAACTGTAGAAACAAGTTTAGAATATAGACCTTCTGTCATTTTGCTCACCACTAGTGCTATGTGATCCATTGCAATTTCAGATAATAACTGACTTAATGGATGGTGATATAATCACATCTCTGGGCCACTGAGACATTTCCAAATGGTTTGGACTCTAAATATGGATCCACTTACAACCTCGTGCCAATGCTGGTCAACTTTTAAAGGTTTTTTAACAGCCTTGTGCTATATAATAAACAGTGTTTGCATTTGCCAGAAAGCTTGAAAATCAAGCTAGCAGCTAAAAACAATATTAACTGTATTAGATTTATGAAAAACGTATGATTCAGGATGATTACATATGCTTATACTTTAAGTTGTACAGTACTCACACGATGAAATCAAGTGTCTTGAAGATCATGTTCTCAAAGTGAGGAAGTGCTTTCCATCTCCATCCGAGCCTGCTTACCTTCATTTCACTGAGGAGAACATGTTGACAGCTCATACAAGATAACATAACATTCCCTCCTCATGATTGTTAAAGGCAAACAGTCCTTAATCAATAGATGAGTTATACGTGGTCCGTTTGGATAGACTCAGCGGTATCAAGTTGGGGGCCAGTATACGAAATTGACCATTAATTCAAAAACAGATTAAATCAAATTATCTTTATTTCAACTAGACCTGGAGAGAGAGACTCACAAATACTATGTACAGTTATCTCAGCCCAAAATATAACTGTGAGAATGGCAAAATGTATTCGTTAAAAATTAAGTAGAAAGTGAATCATTACAGAAATGAACAAGTGACTTAAATCTGGTCACACACACCAACCTCAGTTTCTTAACCAGTGAAACAAACTTCTGACAGGCTGGACGTTCTAATCTGCTGTACACTTCTACTGTCTGTTTTTTATCTACTGTCTATTTTATATTTCAAGGTTAAATGCAAACACGCTGAAAACACTGAGATGTACTTATCAGTCCCTGTGTGGTTCCAGAGCAGACATTCTCAGAACCGCACGGTGGTGATGACGTTTCAATGTCCTCCAGCAGGCGGGGACGTTTACAAACTAAATTAATTATTTCCACCACAGTTTTGTTTCCAGATTGTTTAAAAAAACTAAAATGCATATGGAGAAATCCAATAGGCCGAGTGGAAATTTGGTATGAACAACAGGGTTGTTCCTAAAATCAAGGACATCTGGAAGGTCAGGTGGTGATGAGACAGAAAACAGCAAAAAAAGCGATACTTTTGACACAGAAGGCTACAACTCTCAATTTAAGTTACCTCTCCATGATGAAAACAATCAGTCTTTAACTTATAATTCTCCCTCCACCCCTGAACCACCTCATTTAGCTCCACCCAAAACAGCCTCCTGCTCTTATGCTGTCCTTGATCTTAAAAAACGCAATAGTGTAGCTTGCAGAGTGCCCTATACTGACCAAGAAGCCCTACAGCCCAACCCACTCTACCAGACCTCATCTGTGGTGTGTGCTGGAGAGATGGACCCGCCCGGGCAAGAATATGACAACCGTATAAAGCCCATCGACAACATCCTTTTAGCAGAAAACCTCTATCAAGACATACCTGAACAACGTGTCAGTAATGAACACATAGCTGAGAGCAACACCTATGAGGACATCCGAGTGACAGACAGCAACACGTATGCCAGCTTGGATGAGATGCAACCCCACACACCAAGCACCTTGGGGAAGAAGGTGAGACCTGATATAATAACAAACAAATATACATACATTTTCTACTGATTATTATGTACAAACATTAAAGGACTGTTATTATTTACAGAATCATAAGTGGTGGAAACTTCGACTGGAGAATAAGAAGTAATGGTCATCAGGTGAATGCAAAAGCTGAGAAAAATATTTCATTTAATGTTTTTATTTAATATTTCATTTAAAGTCATTTGTTATGTTGGTGTGCACAGTATACACATAACTTCAGTACAGTATGGTTTCTACACTTACAAAATACTGAATGTTTTTTATGCAAATACAATGGTACAATGAGATGGTTATGATAAAACACCTGCTCTGATTATATCTATTGTTATGGCTGAATTTCCCACTAATTTCGCAGGACCTTATCTTTCAATGTAGACTAGACCTGTATAATTTAGTATTTTGTAATTAGCATAGTGCTCTGCATTTTCTGTAACCCTAATCCAGCAATTCACACTGTTTGTATGATACACTAGTCTTCCTCTACACATTATTCTGAACCCATAACACCGCACAGGATAACTGAATAAAGCATGGGGATAATATACAATGAATGTTCTGTATGAGGTTAGTATTGAGTAGATTGACTGCTTTGTGCTTTTTATCTCCTTTAAAGTGATGTGCTCCCCTGTTTTATATTGTTATTGAATAAACTGTAGAAACAAGTTTAGAATATAGACCTTCTGTCATTTTGCTCACCACTAGTGCTATGTGATCCATTGCAATTTCAGATAATAACTGACTTAATGGATGGTGATATAATCACATCTCTGGGCCACTGAGACATTTCCAAATGGTTTGGACTCTAAATATGGATCCACTTACAACCTCGTGCCAATGCTGGTCAACTTTTAAAGGTTTTTTAACAGCCTTGTGCTATATAATAAACAGTGTTTGCATTTGCCAGAAAGCTTGAAAATCAAGCTAGCAGCTAAAACAATATTAACTGTATTAGATTTATGAAAACGTATGATTCAGGATGATTACATATGCTTATACTTTAAGTTGTACAGTACTCACACGATGAAATCAAGTGTCTTGAAGATCATGTTCTCAAAGTGAGGAAGTGCTTTCCATCTCCATCCGAGCCTGCTTACCTTCATTTCACTGAGGAGAACATGTTGACAGCTCATACAAGATAACATAACATTCCCTCCTCATGATTGTTAAAGGCAAACAGTCCTTAATCAATAGATGAGTTATACGTGGTCCGTTTGGATAGACTCAGCGGTATCAAGTTGGGGGCCAGTATACGAAATTGACCATTAATTCAAAAACAGATTAAATCAAATTATCTTTATTTCAACTAGACCTGGAGAGAGAGACTCACAAATACTATGTACAGTTATCTCAGCCCAAAATATAACTGTGAGAATGGCAAAATGTATTCGTTAAAAATTAAGTAGAAAGTGAATCATTACAGAAATGAACAAGTGACTTAAATCTGGTCACACACACCAACCTCAGTTTCTTAACCAGTGAAACAAACTTCTGACAGGCTGGACGTTCTAATCTGCTGTACACTTCTACTGTCTGTTTTTTATCTACTGTCTATTTTATATTTCAAGGTTAAATGCAAACACGCTGAAAACACTGAGATGTACTTATCAGTCCCTGTGTGGCTCCAGAGCAGACATTCTCAGAACCGCACGGTGGTGATGACGTTTCAGTGTCCTCCAGCAGGCGGGGACGTTTACAAACTAAATTAATTATTTCCACCACAGTTTTGTTTCCAGATTGTTTAAAAAAACTAAAATGCATATGGAGAAATCAAATAGGCCGAGTGGAAATTTGGTATGAACAACAGGGTTGTTCCTAAAATGATAATCATATAATAATTCAGAAACCTAACATAGATGTGGGTATTAATATGACAAAGTGAAATAACACCGCATCATGAATCATTTTGATCAAAAAGTCCGGTATTAACGTTACCCAGATGCATGTGAAAGTAACAGGGTGTGTCTCAATACTGAAACAAATTGAGGATGCTTCTTCGTTTCATTGCTTCATTGTAGAAAACAGCCCGTGACCCCGGAAATGCATCGAGTGAAACTTCCAAAGAGGTTATGAAAAGCGAGAAAATAATCCTGGAAGATTGCTTTTAAACATATTTTCTCCCCGCACACATGTATTATTTGGAACAATGAAAATATATTGTCTGGTAACAAATCACTTTTTTTAATTGAATGAGTGAATCAAAATATTTGTTTGGTTTCTGATTTATTCAGAGCTCAAGGAGACCTATCTTTTCCTGATTTTGTGTTTTTAAAAGCTGCAACAATCTCACTAAGAGATTATAACAAAGTGATTAAAAGTATGCCTGTTTAAAAACGTTGTTTAAAGCACATTTATGTTATGGCTCTATAAACAAACATTTTCCTAGACTTGCATTTAATGGAGTTTATTTATTAGATAATAAATGCAATAACGTCTTTATCAGAAATCTTCAACTCCAGGACGCCCCTCCAAAGCACAATCAAAATGGAGGATCTGTTATCCGGACTCTGATTTGAATAATTGATGGACCTTTCCTCACAGATTTTTTATTCCAAGTAAAATTAAAGAATATTCTTAAGTAGGTTTTTTGAGACTATCTCTTCATTGCGTTCATTTTGTAACACTGATGAGGAATCAATTCTACATCTGTTTTGTCATCGCCCATTCTCCAAGTCTTTTTGGTCAGAAGTTACCGTGTTCATTTCTTTCTGCTGTAAACAAATGATCGATATGACAGAATCTATTATTTTCCTGTCTGATTTTCATTCTAAAGATAGCAATCTTGAACATACTGTATTATTGCTTTGTCTTCTGGGTAAATTTCACCTTCATAAAGCTATAATCATTAATTGTAAACCTAACTTAATCCATAATGTAAAATCTATTTTTACTTATTTTAAGAATGTCTCCAAACCTTTAAATTCAAAGGCTTCTAAAACATGTAACATTCTTGAATCTGTTGTAAGATATCTGTAAATGATTTTGTTTTGTGACTATGCATAATTTATGCTGATTTGTGTAGTCCTTATATTTACATGTGATGTTGTCCTTATGCCCCATTTACATTTTCAATATTGTAATGTTTTTGATTTGCAATAAAAAAAAAGCGAGAAAATACGGGTGTGTCCCATGCAGAAGTTTTTTTTCTGGACGAAACACCTAACGCACGCGTAGATTCTCCATCCTCTTCACATTTTCAGTAATCTTGCTTAAATATAAAAAATGTACCACTGAACAAATCTTTCTTGTGAAAGGGTTCAAAAGATAATCATTGCAATGAAGCAAAATCAGTAACTTCAATAGATTTTCTAATTGGCAATCAAATTATATTTAATAAACATGATCAGTTAAAAAATACAGTAGGTTTTGTTGCAACATATAGGAATAGAAAATAAATAAATATAAAAAAAGAAAAAAAAATTGCACGAGATTATCATAAATAAAGCTTCATATAGAGATACATACGGTGGCCGAGACAGCTCAACTGTTTTTGCACCATCTGCTGTCAAAATGATGAAAATGTTTTCTTGATTTGCTGGTGCTTTTTCTATTTGCATGTGTTTTCTGAAGTTGCAGCGCGTTGCTCTCTCGGCCACCGTAGTATACAGTATACGTTTAGCAATTTTTTAAACCAAGAAGTCAAATTAATTTCAACGGTCGCTTTGTCGCGTCCAGTGTCGAGACAGTCTAGCTGTTGCAGCGCGGCGCGACAACTGTGGCATGTAGACACGGTGTTAGAAAGAATTTCTGCTCTATAAGAAACAAATGATTTGTATAATGGAAATTCTGACATTATTTTGAGATATTCAAAACTATTAAATAAAAATAATATTTATGAATTAAAACTTTTGACTATCATAACTGTTCGACTTTAAGCGGCGCTGCGCAGAATGGTCAGTGTATGACATCAAAGTACCGCGAGAGCCATTCGAAAGCATATGATCTGTCTGCTCTCTTTTCGCTCTCGACGTGCCTAAGATCATTATGACAAATTCCTCATAATTTCAACTTTTTTATCTTATAATTATGACTTAGTATATCATAATTTCGACTTTTATCTAATAAATATGACGTCTTTGTTCATATTTTCCCCCGCTTGGCTTATGCTCTTTTTATGTCAAAATTATGATTTACCAAAGCTTGACGCGTGTCTCCGCGATGACGTCACTGCGGACCCGCCCAGCCTCTTCCTCACTGACTGCTGTGCTGTGTGTGAGCAGCAAAGTCGGAAACAAAAGTTCAAGCGCATCTTTTATGCACGGTTAGCCGAATAGCGTTACTCTGCTACCGAGCCAAAGCAAGGTAGCCAAACAGGAGAAACAGAAAACATGGCGAAAACGTACGATTATCTGTTCAAACTGCTGCTCATCGGAGACAGCGGAGTGGGCAAGACTTGTCTGCTTTTCCGATTCAGTGAGGATGCGTTCAACACCACCTTTATCTCCACTATAGGTCAGTTTAACTCTGTGGTTACTGTGTGTACATTACAGGAATGCCTCTTATGTTGTCCTGCGGGAGGAGAAATAAGCTGTTATAGAGTTACGTAGAGGTTTAACTTACACACATGTGACTGTATGCTGAAGTGACAGGAAGAGGCCGTGGATGTGACAGCCCGTTCACTGAGCTATTCAACATGTGTTTTGCTGGCGTTTAAAATGACAAACGCCCGATTTTACATAATGAAATGTCAGAATCACTTGGGATATACTACTTTAATCTGTAATTTGAACACGACGTTATAAGCATGCTGCGTTTGTAGAGCTAGCATGATTGTATTGTGATTAGCTGTGCTGTGCTAGCGGTGTGGGCTGGACTGCACTTTTGTTTCTGTGGTTAAAAGACGTGTAGATTCACGTTTTACCACTAAACAAGAGCTCAAGAGGGCCAGAGCGAGCACTTTACTTGAATAAAAGTAAGAAGTGGGTTTGTGTGCTGTCATAGGTGGCTTATCTCATCAACATCTGATTGCATACAACATGTTGATATTTCATTAGTTTCTACGTTACGTACACTTTCACTTTAAAGTTAGCATGAAATTAAAATGTATTTCATGCTAACTTTGTTTTGTAAATTCATGTTATAGATCTTATTTCGAACAATTAATCTGTGCATGTATTTCATTTTTTCATGTTTTGATCTCATCAAAGTGTCACAATGGGTCCTTCTGGGAAAAACGACAGACTTCTCTCTGGTGACATATGCAGGACTTGTCCAGTCATTTAGTCCACTTAAACCCCGCCCCTGCAAACTCAAATTAATCTCCTTTCACTTTTGAGTGCCACGCCCACATCTCAAAATCCAATCAATCACCAATTGATTGAAAGGCCTCACCCTGCTTCAGTCCAATGTATGTCACAATAGGAAGAAAAGATCTGTAGTTACTTTCTTTTCGTTGTGATTTTAACACTATTACAGAAGCAGCATCTGTTTCTTAAAGGGGTCATAGGATGCGATTTCGAGTTTTGCTTTCTCTTTGGAGTGTTACAAGCTGATTGTGTATAGATAAGTTCGCTGAAGTTGCAAAGACTAAAGTCTCAAACCCAAAGAGATATTTTTTATCAAAGTTAAGATTCTGCCACACACCCCTAAAATGGCTAATTTAAACACGCCCCCACATGTCTCGTCAGGATGTGGAAATATTTGCATAATGCAGCCCAAATATTCACGCAAAGAAAGAAGGCGTGGTTTCAGTAACCGCAGTAGTGTTGATGCAGCCGTGTCAGGGACGCTGTGTGTTTCTATGAAAGCAAAAGCACTTTATTTGACTTTCCGAAAGTAGATGCATTTAGGAATTATTAAGATTACTTACAACAGAACAGCAATGCATTTTATGGACAACAGTTTCGTGAACCTAGGAGAGGAGGTGATTCTGACTTTGCTATGACAATCTGGCGCTTCTAAATCAGTGACTGTATGTTTTGTTATTAGTTTAAGTATTTGCTATTGACTGTTCAAATGCAGAGTTTTGCGCGTCGTGTGTGTGTGTGTATATGCATGTTTATGTGGTTTATGAGGACATGAATTTGTATAATGACATGAGTATGACATAGGTATTACAAGGAGAAGGTGATTTATGAGGACATTTTCAGTGTCCCCATAATTCACAAGGCTTATACATCATACAGAATGAGTGATTTTGAAAGTAAAAATGCACAAAGTTTCCTGTAAGGGGTAGGTTTAGGTGTAGGGTTGTTGTAGGGCAATAGAAAATACAGTTTGTACAGTATAAAAACCATTACACCTATGGAGAGTCCCAGTTAACCATAAAACCACAATATGTGTGTGTGTGTGCTCACGTGTGAGAGAGAGAGAGACAAGGTCACACAACCGCGGCTTGTGTGCAAACACATACGAGCTTCATTACTGTGTCTGTCACGCGACTCTGTTCCTCTCTTGGGCTTGAACTGATGGTAAAACTAAGGACATTATTAACAGTCTTTACTTTAGTTTTGAAAGCTGAAGCTCGCGATTATGGAAAGGGGAGCTACATTTCCAACGCGGCTTGTGGTGTTCGGCCAATCACAATGCTCTGGGTCAGTTGGCCAATCAGAGCAGACTGTGCTTGTTGGAAGGAGGGACTTTGTAGTTTGAGAGAGGCGGGGCATAGAGGACCTACAATAATGTACAGTATTTGAAAAATTATTTGTTTTTTGAACATTAAAGCATGCCAACATATTATTTACACCAAATACACAACATAATGATCTTTAAAAAAAGCATCATATGACCCCTTTAAGTCAGGAGACCTATAGTCTTATTCTAGAATATGAATGTAATATGAATGAATGAAAACATACATTGACTAGGTCATCAAGCTCATAAGTTTTGAACAAGTTATTTGTTGTGATATTTTTGACATGCCTTTAGGTAAGCTTGTTCTGCTGCGGTCCAATACATAATTTCCTGTGCCAAACCCGTGCGAGAGTTCCTTGACCTTTTGTCATTGTTATGCCACAGACTTCCCCTATTGCCATGGACAATACTGCTGTGTCACTTCCTGTCCCATGTCCTGTCTGAGCTTTCACTGGTAGCAGGATTGAATGCCTCAATACACACTGCCAAGTTTTCTCATAATTGCCATAATCATGGGCCACGTTCTGTTACTACTGAATGCAACAGGTTTATATGCATGTGCAAAGCTTTTTGCAACACTGCAGTCATCGAGTCGGTCAGACATATGTTACACCGCTCTGACCTTTCTACACATTCCTTCTCCATGGTTACGCCCTGAAAACGTGCTAATGCACCAGTCCCCTTTAAGTGGAAAGATTTGTGATGTGTTCTGAAATGAGTCAGTTCCACATTGTGTCATGACAGGACTGATTTCTGTTGTGTGAACTCTAGGTTTTGAGATGAAGTGTTTCACATCACTTATTTCATTGTTATTGCAGGGATTGACTTTAAAATCAGAACAATTGAGCTGGATGGGAAGAAGATCAAGCTTCAGATCTGGTGAGAGAACAAGACTGTATTATACTGTATAAAGCAAAGATGCCCAAACCTGTGAAAAGATATGGCCGCTATGCCATATCACAAATGGGGGGAAAATTGGTTAAACTTTCCATTAAAGCATATTTTGATTTGTAATTTACATTTTTTTTTGTATTGCTTTTGTTTAAAATTTAATTTTATTTAAAATTAAATTATACGCAATTGGATATTATGCAGGACTTATATTAGCTCCACAATCAAGTTAGATTTCTTTGGCCTTTCTTAGTAAAAAGTTTGGGCAACCCTGGTATAAATTATAATCTGTACAAACTATTTTTAAATTTGCCATAAAGGGATACAGCCGGACAGGAGAGGTTCAGAACCATCACCACTGCATATTATAGAGGAGCAATGGTAATGGTCTTATTCTCTTGAGCAAATAATGCTAGATATGCTTCTGCACAGGTTTCGTTACCCAATCTATGTTTCTTTTCTGTCATATTCACAGGGAATTATGCTGGTGTATGATATCACAAATGAGAAATCATTTGACAACATCAAGAACTGGATCAGGAACATTGAAGAGGTGAGAAACAGATCTAATGCATGAAGTTTTCACCTTATTTAAAGTGAGATTCATTTTCCCTCTGTCTGTTTTATCAGCATGCATCATCAGATGTGGAACGGATGATATTGGGGAACAAATGTGACATGAATGATAAGAGGCAAGTTTCAAAAGAAAGAGGGGAAAAGGTATGTATCATTAAAAATATATTTTTCAAATGACTACAAAACTATTTTAGGAAGCAAATCTCAGTCCAGAAACAAGCCAGAACAAGCTAGTATGTTAAAATGCTGATGTGTTTATTTAAACATTTCCCTTTTTTCTGCTACAGCTAGCTATTGATTATGGAATCAAGTTCTTGGAAACAAGTGCAAAATCTAGCACAAATGTTGAAGAGGTGGGGAAATTCTCTTGTTAAAAGCAGTCTACTTTGGAAATAATTAGTTATCTAATTTTGATTAATCTATTTTAACAAGATTAGCATTTTTTACTACTGATCTAATCTAATGGCATGTTTTCTTAAATTCTAGGGCTTTATCACTCTTGCTAGAGACATCATGACCAGATTAAACAAAAAAATGGTGAGCATGAAATATTACAATCATGTAGAAAATGTTTATCATCCTGAATCTCGGAAAGTGGTTAGGCTTAGTACTACTCACTGACAACTCAAATACAGAAATATAAGATGTTAATATTATTGAAATGTCTTTGTGTCCAAAAAATGTTTAAATGTGGTTTTATGTCTAACACTAATGCTGAATGGATTCTTGTTTGCTTGCATCTTTGTGTTTAGAATGAGAATAACCCTTCCGGAGAAGGAAGAGCAGTCAAAATCACAGAGAGTCGATCCAAGAAGCCAAGCTTCTTCCGCTGCACTCTGCTGTAACACTGCAACCTCAGTGTGTGAATGATTTCATTTCTCTTTGTGTGTTCGGCGCGTGTGTGTGTGTTGAGGGTTTACAGCACCACTGGTCTTTCAGCTGTTAGCTGCTGCTGAGAGCTCTGGACTTTAGCCTGCCTCATCTATACGTATTGAAAGCCTGAAGAGAGTGTGCTAGATAAAGGACTCTTGCGCTATTCCCAAAACATTCCTTTTAAGCCAAAATATCCATGTACCTACCCCATAACCTCCTGGATCAGTCCCAATTTAGTGTAGCCTAATTTGAATTTTGAGAGCCTTTTTTTATATTTAAAATAATGAATTACATATAGTCAATTTATAGTTGTGCTGATTTTAAATGGTTTATTAAAGCACCACTTAATGAAGGAAAATATATGAAGAGATTACAGTATATCGAACTCCTGCTAGTATGCAGTTTTTGGCAATAAAGATTGTTGACCTAAAGTAGCAACTGAAGAAGCTGATGGTTTGACAGTTAAATATTGGTCAAACTGAAGGATAAGCAATATATATATATTATTTTTGTTGTTAAATATGATGTTTTGTTATATTTTAAGTCACCCATTTTATATGAACTTAATTGTGTTTTTAGTTTCTGTTCCAAAGCCACAATAAACAGTGGAATAGAAGGCAATATTCCACAGGTCTTAGTCTTCCCCCTTTCCCTGACTTTATGTCATTAACTTTAACTGTAACAGAGACCAAAGTAAAAAGAAATGGAAACTGTGATGATACTAACAGTCAAAATTTCTCCTTTTTCGGTTGTAATCTCTCATATATATATTGAGCATGAGAAAGAAAGACAAAAGAATAGAGAAAGAGGGCTTGGACACGTTTCCTAATGCTTGTTGAAGCAGCAGCCAGCTAGGCCCTGTATATTAATATATGCAGTATTACATTTACTAATGGTATTATATTTTTATACTCTTTCGACGCAAGCATCTTTTACTCACCACTGCATATGAAGCACCTAAAGCACGGTAACCTGTGCTTATGTGAGATTGATTTATTTGTTAATACTTATTTTTTTAACTCCTTTAAATGTCGTCACAGTATTCTGTACGTTGTCTTTTATAATTCCCTCTTTTATAAGACTCTGACGAGTGTGAAGTCATGTAGTGTTTACAGCACCACTGCAACCATATCCTTTTTTTTTAAGTCATGCACTGATATTTGTGTGTGTGGGTCTCTTGTAGAACCTCATCACTTCATAAACATGAATTTGACATTTTTACATGGTTAACCAGAGCTGAGAGTACTAAACTCTCATTAACTTAGTGTATGAGAATTGTTCCAATTCTATGTAAATCTGCAGATCTTTCCATGTACAGATTCCATGTGGGCCTGTTACAAATTGAGAATACAAACTGAAATGTTGAGAATCAAACTAGAGATTTCAGAATTCACCAGTTACTCGTTATGAATGATTGATTTCTACTGTTTATGTTTAAGGGTGTACGATTACTCGAGTTCTATTGGCTTTGTGCATCTGTTTGAAAGAACCCCTGCTCATGCTCGTGAGGCATGCCATTTCTACTTAAAGTGATAGTTCACCCAGAAATAAAACTTCATTAACTCACCCTCATGTCAGTCCAAACCTGGCTTTCTTTGTGCTGTGGAACATAAAAGAAAGTATTTTTGGAACGAGAAATGTGTGTTTTTTTGTCCAATACAAAGGAAGTTAATGATTCGGTTAAAACATTCTTTAAAATATGCTGATTTGTGTTCTGCAGGATGTCATACAGGTTTGAAACAACGTTAGGGTGGGCAAATGATAACAGAATCATCATATTAGTGAACTATCCCTTTAATTGCCCAGTAGTCATGTTTTGAATATGCATGCAGGCACATTTGCATATTTTTCAATGAAACAGTGACAGCACTCAGCCTCCCATATGAGCATAAAGTCTTACTACCATTCAATGCAAGCTTTTATGTCCTATTTTATAACATGTCTGTCTTGATTTTCTTGTCTGAACTGTTAATATTTCAGATTTAACAGATTATGTAAAAAAGATTAAAATATCTTTTTTAAGTTATCTACAAGTGCCTTTAAGTTATCTATTTATTCTTTATGATGTTTTACCATATAAAATAATTTATATAATATTATATTATTAGGAAAGATGTGAAGTTGTTGAGTAATAAACAGCATAACTGAAGTTAAATTTCCCTTTATTTTGAAATAATGGGTTAGTTAATATCTACAGTACAGAGGTAGTCCCGGATTTCCCTTTTTACACACCAGGTTTTAGCATTAAAATGACATACCTCATAAACATAAATGTAGGAAAATATGCCTGCTAGCTAAGATGTCAATGCACAAGCATAGCTAGTGTTAGTTAGAAGTGTGATCCATACTAGAAAACAATGAAAATCAACTTTTTTTCTAGCACTACTGCGATGATCTTGCGCTTATGTCTGTGTGTCTGTCCTGTCTCTGGAGGGTCTGTAGTCATTGGTGTTGACTTCAAAGGCCCCAGCCAGGTCTTTCACACTACTGGCTGCTCGAGGTTTATCCAGGATGTTCCCTACAGCCTTCGCCTTCCGTGGGTTAGTGTTCAGACTCTTAGATCTGAGTGAGGGGTACATCCTGTCCTCTGCAACATACAAGCGATCTCTGTCCGTCAGCTCCTCTCTTTTCTCCTCTCCCTCTGTTTTGGTGCTTTCGCTATTAGCCTCTGACTGATCCTCGTCTATCTTCTCCTCACATTCCACTTGTTGCGTTTTTGTCCTCTTGCTCTCCTTAGAAGATCCTTCTTCATCTTGAGGTTCTCTCGGTCTTAATTTCTCTAAAGATGTCTTGGGTGAAAGTCCAAATGGGGAGGGATGAACTTTGTCATCGAAGCGTTGAGGCCAGCGACTTAATGTTGGCGATCTGCTTGCTTGATCCTGTAGGCCGTGGGGCTCCGAAGCCCAAGTATTCCCTGGACGGCACAATCTCGACTGTGCCATCGAAACGTACAAAGTACCACTTTGGGATCTGTTCTCGTACGAAAGTGAGTTACTTTGAGCTTCAGTTGGGTACTGCCTCAGGGATTGCGCCCTTTCCAGAGGATGTGAAACTGCTATGTCTATTCCAGCTTTTAGCAGAGCTTGTGGATCTTTAGGGTGTTGAGCGGAGGTGAGTTTTGGGGATTGAGAGATTTGGACTCTGTCTTGTGACTCGCAAGGGGAGATGAGGATGTCCACACTGGAGCTGGAGCGTGTCCTTTGCCGAAGGGGCACCACGTCCAGCGTGGGTCCGTAGCAAGAACCTTGATGAGGGTTTAGAAGGAGGTCGCTGCTGCCAATACTGCTGCGTCTCTCTGCGTGGCCCTTCCTGTCCCCTGACATCTCCTCACCATGGTCCTCGGCATCCAAGTGCCAGCGGTACAAACTGTAGCCGTCGGCGCTGTTGGTGCTTCCTCTGCGAATTAGACCGGATTGGTCCACTGCCATTGAGCTCCCGGATCGAGCATGGACCAGTTCGTAGCGGTCAATGCCAGTCAGACGTTCCAGCGCGTGCATCATGCGGCCAGAGAATTCCTCTAACTGAGCCAAGCGCAGGTCTATTGTCTGCAGAGAGGCTTTCATGGAGTGCTCTCGTTCATTCACCTCCTCTAGGCGCATGGACATGTTCTCGACTCTGCAACAAGTGTTTCAAATGGTTGCTGTTTGTTTTAACCTTAATGATTATTTAAAATGAAGGACTCAACAATTAGGATACAAGTGTGTGAGAAATTCTGATCAGATGACAGAATTGTCGCCAGCTTTTTTGGGCCAGTGCCACAAAAAATGTATATTCACTGATCATGTGCAATTTTCCACCAAGACAATGTTATCTAGATGGCTAACATAGATGAGGATTTATTGCAAGTCTCGAAAGCATAAGGGGCTGTTCAGACGGAACGCTTTTCTGTATTCCACTGCATTCTTCTGCAGCGTCTCACATATGATGGTGTTCTAAAAACCGCACCCTCAAGTTAAAAGAAGCTCAAGTAAAACATTTATTTTCCATTCTACTGTTCGAAAACAAAACTCAAGATGCCACTTTTTTAAAAGCTAGTCCGATTACAATTTTGATTCCACTGACTTCAATTCAAGCAAATGAGAATGCGGGACACAGGAAACGCGAGCTCGTGTCAATTTTTGCTGGGTTTCAATGTTCAAGTTTGGTGAACTCTGACATGCAACTTTGTATCACGTCAAGCTGTGTGATCAATAGAAGGTTGGTTTGATCTTTTAGCTGAATGAAAGTATGCTAACTAATAACTATAACTATGCAGTATTGGAGTGGAGTAGGTTGCATATTTTTACATTTTGAATGTATTATATGTTGAATTATGTTTAAAAAAAACAGCAGAGTGCGATGTCATATTATGAGCATTGCAGTGTCTGTAGAAAGTCTAGTGTGTCCACACCATTACTTCAGCGCTGCATTTTTAGAACACCATCATGAGTGAGATACTGCAAAAGAGAGCAGACGTAATGCAACGGTCAAAGAAATCCATATTTGCCACTTATGTACTTAAAAGAGAATCAATTGGAGAGCGTAGCAGTGGAATGCAAAAACACATTCTGTTGAAAACTACCAGATAGCAATGTTTTATATCACATACAAAAGTAAAAAATCTGTTTATGAATTTATGGGGTAAAATTCCAAATGTGTTTTGGAGCTTATTGCAAATGTTCCTTTTCTCAAAAAAAAAAAAATGCTAACTGTAAAAACTGATCATTCAGAATCACAAAAGAAGATCCTTATTGCTGAGCCCTGAAATGACATTTGCAGGTGCAGTTCCAGTACCTCTGGGAAGTAATTCGGATTCGCTCATCATTGGAAGACTGGGTCTCGTCCTCCTTCTCTCTGAAGTACTCCTCCACACACTGTTCCTCAAACTCATACAGACTCTTCAGTTCCTCCAGATTCAGAATCAACTCTGAAAAAAAAAAATCTGTATTAAAATAGGTTGCTATAAAATCGATACATTGAAGCAGTAAAAATGAGTAACAGGAGTAATAACTCAGTCCACGGTCTCTCTCATCCAGCTCCCTTTCCTGTTTCTTCCTGCAGCGGCAGCACAAGCGCTTCAACACAATGTACATGTGGCTGAAGATGATGAGGGGAGGAGGAAGCACCGGTCTGTCGTGAAAAGTCATGATGAGCTGGTAGCGTTGGAACTTCCATACTTGGTTGGAGATGGATTTCACTTCAAAGAATGTGTTACTGTGAAAGGAATGAGTTCTATCAGTGTTGTAGTGCTGATAATGAATCTATGAGAACATACAGTGAGGAAAACAATTATTTGATCCCCTGCTGATTTTGTACGTTTGCCCACTTACAAAGAAATGTTCAGTCTATCATTTTAATGGTAGGTTTATTTTAACAGTGAGAGACAGAATAACAACAAAAAATCCAGAAAAGTGCATTTAAAAAAAGTTATAAATTGATTCGTATTTTAATGGGGACAAGATTGTAGACCTACACAAGGCTGGATGTAGTACAAGACCATCGCCAAGCAGCTTGATGAGAAGGTAACAACAGTTGGTGTGAATATTAGCAAATGGAAGAAACACAAAATAACTGTCAATCTCCCAGTCTTACAGGGCTCCATGCAAGATCTCACCTCGTTGCAGCGCCTGGGTCATTGTCCCCCTGCTCATAAATATCATCATGTACCGTCTGAAGTTTGCCAATGATTCAAAGGTCAGATGTTGATGGTGCAGATGATCAGAAAACACCCCCAAAGCATCATGTTTCCACCTCCATGTTTGACGGTGGGATGATGTTCTTGAGGTCATAGGCAGCATTCCTCCTTCTCCAAACACGGCGAGTTGAGTTGATGCCAAAGAGCTTGATTTTGGTCTCATCTGACCACAATACATTCACCCTTTGAATCATTGGCAAACTTCAGACGGTACATGTGCTTTCTTGAGCAGGGGGACCTTGCGGGCATTGCCACGAGGTGAGATCTTGCATGGAGCCCCAGTCAGAGGGAGATTGACAGTTGTTTTGTGTTTCTTCCATTTGTTAATAATCACACCAACTGTTGTTACCTTCTCATCAAGCTGCTTGGCGATGGTCTTGTACTACATCCAGCCTTGTGTAGGTCTACAATCTTGTCCCTGACATTCCTGGACAGCTCTTTTGTCTTGGCCATGGTGGAGAGTTTGGAATCTTATTGATCGATTGCTTCTGTGGACAGGTGTCTTTTTTTCCTTTAGGAGAATGCTCCTTATATCAGCTCTTTTACCTGTGTAAAAGACTCCTGGGAGCCAGAAATCTTGCTGATTGATAGGGGATCAAATATGAATTTCACTCATTAAAATGCAAATCAATGTATAACTTGTTTGAAATGTGTTTTTCTGTATTTTGTTGTTGTTATTCTGTCTCTCACTGTTAAAATAAACCTACCATTAAAATGATAGACTGAGCATTTATTTGTCAGAGGGCAAACGTACAGAATCAGCAGGGGATCAAATAATTTTTTCCTCACTGTAATATTGAGCTACAGTACTATGGCTCATCGTTGCTTTACATTCCAGTGCTTGCATTTTGTGTTTATTTTTTGACTCACTTGAATACAGCAATGAGCAGGTTGACCAGTAGGATGTTGGCTACCAGTAAGTAGCAGGCCATGAGGGCGGGTGTGAGCCAGGCCCCAGGTATACATGGAGGGAGCTTCTTCCCATCTTCATCATACATGTTTTCACCACAGGGTGCTGCCATACATTACAGAGGTTATGATGCAACCATGTCATTCTATAGTGTTTGATAATGACATTTAATTGTGGGTATAGTTGAAGGATTTTACACTCACGATTAATCTCCATCGCATAGACTATGAGCATTTAAAAAGAAAGAGAAAAAGCACAGTTAAAGATTATGGAGAACTTAAATATTAATCATTTCACAATCAGCCAGCCATCTAAATAGTGCATTAGGTAATTACATATTTTAAAATAGTCATTGTTAAAGATTTTTCTGCACTTCACATTTTAGGTGAAGAAAGGAAAAATACAATACCATTCAAAGTTCTGGTAAGATACTTTTATTCATCAAGGATGCATTAAATTGACCAAAACTGACAGTTAAGACAAAAAGATTTAACAAAAGTCTTCTATTTAAAGAAAAATGGCAACAATCAACAGCTACAAGACATAAAGACCGAAAACTCACAAGCAGGGCAGGTAAAGACTGGCACTGTCACACACTCAGTCCATCACACATGATTCAGTAGAGGGCGAATGCCATTGCAGTGTAAATGGTCACATGATCAGGAGATGAGACACAAATCTTTCTGTATAGTTCACAGATACAGATAGGGTGGAATGGAGACGAGATGGATCATCCACACATGAATCAGGAAACAGAATCTTACTATGAATTCTAGTCTTACGGTCTATCGAGTCAGCAAACACTTCTCCATAGATCATCCAGTAGGGCATGTAGAAGATATTCCTCACAAGACGCCATGTCGGCTCCTCGTCCGGGTGCAGGATGGCCTGACGTGACACACCGAAACTCATGAGAACCACCAGCATGATCACCACAAAGTACAGCATGTCAATCATCTGCACACACAGAGACATAAAATATCATTATTATTCAGAAAACAAAAGCTTTTGAGCCATTAATACCAGTTTTCGGTTAGTTCTCACCATTTTACCAATCATCATGACATATGGTCCCAAATACTTGTTAACTCCAAAAATGTCGAGGACACGAATGTACCAGAAGATAATGTCTACACAGTAGATGACGCGTCCATAGCCCATGTAAGGCTCATTCTGCAATCGCAGTAACAGTCCCATGAGGAACACGGTGATGGCAGCCATGTCAGTGATATTCCAGTACTCTTCAAGCCATACGTTTATCTTCTGTTTCAACTTTCCCGGCTCTGACATCAGGATCTGCACACAAGCACATCTGTCCAATGAAGAAAAACATAATTATCAAATATAGCAACACATTTTCTGTTTGTGCACTTCACCTGTCTAACTTTCTCTAGTCCAAGAGTGATGATGTAGGAGATGACGATCCATTCCTGCAATGATGGCCATCTCTCCATTTTCACCAGGATGATGTAATTATACAGCATCAGGTATACCAGGTAGGCAGTCTGAGTAGATACATGATCATTATGATTTTGCAGTTTATGATTTTAAAAATGTGTAACTATAACATAATTTGTTATGATGTGTTTTGACTTTGATGTGTTTTGTAAGTATCACATACCGTATTGAACCAGAACTTGGTGAACGGAGCGTTATAGAAAGAGTAAATCTTCTTCCCAACAGGCACTCGTTTTTGTTTCTTTTTACCATCTTCCTCATCACCTTTCTTAGACACTCCGTCCATGCTCATGGTGCCATCCTGAAAATAAATACCCACCCTAAGAGTTTTACTCACTTTCACCTTTTTTTTTTTTGCTCACCAAGAGTGCATTTATTTTATCAAAAATAGAGTAAAACAGTAATATTGTGAAATATGATCACAATTTTTTCATTGTAATGTATTTAGAAATGTAATGTACATATTTTTACCTTGCCAGATTTGTTGTCATCCTCTTTGAGCTCTTCTTTGTCTTTTGAGTTTTGGTAAGACAGATCATCTCCAGTTCGGAGGTCTAAGAGAAGAATGGTTGGAGGAAAGATGATTCCAAGGATTACCTGTGAATGATATGAAATGATAAAAACGTTGATATGTAATATTTAGAGTCAATGACTTATAAATGTAATGTGTTTATTTTGTATTGCAGACCTTGAGTCCATTGCTCTTGCCCACCCGCAGGCAGCCCATCCACATGTCGGTGAGCAGCATTTGGCTGCAGGTGTGGGCTATAAAATCTCTGTGTTTGGCAGCTACAGCCAGTTTCAGACAGGTGGAGTTACTCCAGTTCTTCAGCTCATACGTCAAAAGCTTCATGGCTACTTGTTCATCATGCTTGTATGACTGATCTAACAGCTCATACGCTAGCTGACCAAATTCCCTGAGTGTGAGAGGGAGAAGAGAGAGGTTTTTAAGAAATAACACTTGTGTTGACAGCTTAATTACGAAATAAAACCAAAAACAGTTCTATTCTATTATATTCAGCCACATGCAACCTAATCCTGCTTTGCCCTTCCTAAGTAAATTAATACATAAATGCATTAAATGTTCATAAAATACACAAATTAATCAACTACCGTTCAAAGTTTGGGGCCAGTAAGGTTTTTAAAGAAAGTCATACTCTACTTTTTATTCTTTTTAGGGCAAGGATGAATTATTTGACCAAGTGTGATAGTAAAGACATATTATATAATAATTGCTGACTTGGAATTATTGTCCAGATCTTGCGAGATGTCGTCCACTAGTTCGCTCCGTGAGGATTCGTGCGCCATGGCTTTATAGAGTTTACACGCCACCAGAGCTTTGGCCATGGCCTCTTCTCCCCTCTGCCAGAGAAACAGTGACATCTTTTGGCGCTTCATGAGAACAGCCCACACCATCAGCTCATGGAAGGGGTACTGGAATCGACTGACCTCTGGGTCATCAACGTCAATGTCGATTTCTTCCTCTTTCTTCTTCTTCGTCTTCTTTTTGCCTTTATGTCTTGCGTCATCGTCCTGTCGAAAACAAAACGAAGTGATTGTGTCTGTAAATAGGCTACTTCAAGTTTTAGCTACCAGTCAAATTTCTGTGTGTGTGTGTGTGTGTGTGTAAGAGACAGTACACATATTAATACTGAATACTTACAAAAATGTTTTTAATGTTTTAGTGGCTTACCTCCATACCCAGGAGTTTCAAAGCTTTGGGCTAAAGAGAACAGAAAGAGAGAGAATCAGACGTTTTTGAGCATATTTGATTATTTAATAACACATTGGTAAATAACTGGTTAATAGATTTTATTTATTTTTTTAATTTCTCAAAAGTGTGGAAGCCGAGAAATAAGTTACTATTAATAATTATCTATATTTTTGCCAGACCACAGACTAAGCAAGAACAACTAATTGACCCATTAATTAAAAAGTCAGTAATTTTTGTTTGATATTGTTTCTGTAAAATATTTATATATTTTTACTGTTTTGTTCTGTAAAATATTTGTGCTCTAAATATTGGAGTTTTTTAGCCCCTGTAAAAGTCTTGGTTGGCCACTGTGATATTATTAAGCTAAGCAGTTGTGTTAGGTATTTGTGTTTGGTTTGTATTTTCAGATGAGTAAGTGTATAAGGGATGGTGCTAACTCACTCTTTTCAGTCCATAGAGGTTATTATAGAGTGTGCGAAACTTTTCCTAGTATAGTGACACCGATACGCTCCTCCCATGAGGAACTCCAGAACCAAGCCAATGTCAATCAGAGTGATCTGGTAATCTGGCGGCAGGTTTCCCTGGAAACATTCATTTCATAACACCATAAAGCAACTTATTCTGTAACTGCTGAAACTAGAGTGAAATAAAACTATTTATGCAATGCTCTTACACAAAACACACATGCATAAATCCAAACACACAACTGCCTTCACACACTGCTAAGAAGATTAAAGTCTTATTCTTTGGAACAATAGGCCATACAATTACAGAAAAATACAGGGCATGTTTGAACTCATTTTGATAACCTCGAAGACAAGACCATTGCACAAATGATTAATCATGACTTTACCTTTTTGACATCTCTGACCACAAAATGCAATGTGTTGGTTGGCCCTAATTTCTGAATAAAAGAAAAAAAAAATCATAAAAGCATATACACAATTCAGGGAAAAGCCCATTAGGCTTCATCCACTGTAAAACACACAGATGTTTGTGGGCTAAGTGCTTTCTCCTCAACAGCAGATTGTTGATATGATGATGGATAATACTAAACACACAAATGACATTTTCAAACCATACTGCATGAAAAGCGAGAAGTGAACAGCAGTGAAAGCTCTAATAACTGGACACGTGGGTCACATTTGTTATTGGTTGTATTCTTAAAACATTAAATGATAAAACAGAGAGTGGCTGCGTGACCCTCGAATATTCCATAAATATAAGATTGTGTGCCAACTGTATTATAGAGTTCTTCCAGTCGTGGGATTGTCAGGAAACGGTGGATGTTGACGCCATTTTCAATTAGGAGCTTCACAAAATCCACTCTGTCAAGCACGAGGGCGTCCATCATGGCCTGCTCCAGAGAATGAACCTATTTTACACATTAACACACACACACACACACACACACACACACACACACACACACACACACACACACACACACACACACACATGGAATTGAATTGACCAACAAGAACATACACTATATTAATACAAGTATTGGGTCACCCCCTTCTAATGAAAGGTTTGTCTACTTTAGTCATTTCCATGAGTACAAATCTTAATGTTTAAGTATATAATGGTATTCTAAGGAATTGTGATTCTAATTTTATAGCAACAGTTTGGACAGGACAATTTTCTATTCTAACATGACAGTGTCTCTGTGTATAAGGCAAGGATAAAAGATAAATAATGATTCGGTCAGTGTTGAAGAACTTGACTGGTCTGCAGAATACAAGTCCTAATCCCAGCTAAACACCTCCCGTGTGACTTTAAATGCAGACCTTGAGCCAATAGCCAAACACCAATGACTTGTACATTCATTATATGGACAAAAGTACTGGGACACACCCTTCTTTAGAAGAGAAAAAGGCACTTCTTTTTGTGGCAACAAAGATGGAAACATAATTCATGTACTTGAAAATGTTATTTCCACTGTACCCATATGTATCCATATGTCATTGGTGTTTGGTGATGAATTTTTGGCTCAAGGTCTGACAGTGTATTCAGCGGTGAGTAAAGCAAATTCTCACTAACACAATTTTAGTAAAGAATGAACCTTACCCAGTTAAGCAGCTCTAGTTTTCTAGGATCCGTCTCCTCTGGAGGCTCAGGTTTGGATTTGGCACCTTTGCCCTTCTTGGCCCTGGCAGGTTTACCCTTGCTGGCACGGGAGGTGATAGGGCTCTTGGGTTTATCCTGCTGGCTCGTGGATGAGGTGGGCAGGGACCCAGCAGGCTGATGATATAAACATGTAAATATGTATTCAATAACTTTACAACACTAAAGACAAATAATATACTATATGTATATACATATATGAATACTGAGTCTCTATCTGTGTGTTATGTTTCCATTAACCCTTCACCTACAGGCCAGTGTTGTCCATGGACGAAGATTTGACTGCGAGCAATATCCACACGGTTCCAGGCCAGAGCTAAACTCAACTGGTCTGGAGCGGAGGCATTTGTGCCTGACAAACCCAAAGATTGTTAATGGAATAAGAGAGAAAGAGCAGCATTACAATTATTTTTGAAATAAATATTTATATTTGATACAAACAATGTACTTTTCAGGAATGTTACATTTCAGTTTTCAGAACTGGTCCTATTAACTGTGTGACGTGGTCTGAACAAGAGTTCACCTTTCAGCAGAGCAGTTAAGATGGCCATCTCAATATCCTGCTGACCCTCTGAGGCCGTGCGGAACACTGTGATCTGTTACAGCACAAAACAGAGAACTGTGTGGAATGCATGTAATAGCATACAACTTGTATACACTACTGTTCAAAAGTTTGTGGACAGTAAGTTCTTTCTTTTGGTAGAAGTTTCTTATGTTGACCAAGGCTGCATTTATTTGATCAAAAACAGTAAAAGCAGCAAGTATTGCAATATTAATTTATTTTTTGAAAGGTCATTTATTCCTGTGATGGCAGTGTTGAATTCCCAGCAGGCTTTTACTCCAATCATATGATCCTTAAGAAATCATAATAATATTTTATTATTATCAGTGCTGAAAACAGTTATGCTGTTAACATTTGGGAATGTAAATGGAAACTGTGAAACATTTTTTTCTGATTTCTTTGATAAATAGTCATTTTTTTTATTTTGTAAAGGCCTTGTTGCCACTTTTTAGCATTTAATGCATTCTTGCATTTAAAAAAATACCTACATGGTCACTGTACTTAATGATAAATAAAATATGAATTAAACAGTTATAGTATTTGTTTATTCACTCTTCCACAGCTGTTTTTAATTATCATGGTTGGACAGAAATATAATATGTATTTGTATATATGTATAGATATGTTGAAAGACAATAAATTATTAGCTGGTCAGATAATATGTGAGCAATAGAGAGATCATAATTATTTGATCATGAGAGTGTGAGTACTAATGTGTTTAAAACATGCATTTATATATTACATTATAAACACTTTTTACAAGGCCTCCTAAAGATAACATATTCAGCGCAACAGTGAGGCTTTTTTTATTAATTTAATATATTAAACTTAAAAAAGTAAGATCTGAGACATCACAAATTGCTAGCCAGAAAAGCCAAGATGCACAAACATGTTGGCTGAAATGTGTTTTCTAAGTTTCATAGCTATTGTAAATCATGTGTTCTTCGCATGGTTTTGAGGAACTTGCCTCAGCGTCCCCAGGTTATGGAAATCATTTTAAACCTCATGTATATATTTTCATGAATGACAAAAGCACTCAATAGGATGACAGGGAAATATGATGGAAAATATGATGAGCTGGGTGGTTTGAAATTACAACATAGGAAAGAATTGCAAAAATAACTATGTATGATATGAAAAAGGCAAATGAGTCCAGATAAATAACAGTCATGTTTATTATCATATACGTGGAATATAACACAATATAAAACAGAATGTTGCTCATAAATACACAGTATGTTTTATATATGGCAAAAATCTATTTTCTTGCCATCCTTTATTTTACTCACCAGCTCTCTTTTCTTCATGCACTCCATCACCATGAGATAAATCTGCTGTGCCTGATTCCGGTTGTAGTTGAATGTCTTCTGTATGGTTACTAGAAGCTGGTCTCGAACACTTTCATTAACCAACCTGCACCAGAACAAAGTAATCGAGACCAAGATAAGGAGCTTTTAGAAACAGTGAGACAAAAGAGGTTCAGTGTTCAGGGACCTTTAATATCTAAAATATGTTTTTCAACAGCACAATAACCCATCAGTAAAACTTACCTTTACTCCTGTTATGCAGTCAATTTACCTCAGAAAAAAACACTTGCAGAACTGCACCTTTAAAATTTATTATAATCATTGAATCATCATCAGTATTTTCCTCACCCATCCTCCTCAGAGTACTTGTGAGCGAATGAAATGATATCTGACGCTCGGCCGCTGCCGTCACACACAACCACGGGTACAGGAGGCTCCTCACGCAGACTCTCCAACACAATAGAGATTACATTCGGCCCTCCTTCAAGAATCAGACACACCAAAGGGACCCCATGACCCAGACCTGTACAAACACACACATAAGTGTAAAAATGTGCACAAAATAAGCAGTGATTAGACATGAAAAGATGCGTTTGAGCATGATTAAGATGGTTGTTTTGACTGCAGTATGGGATGACGTCTGGACCTCCCTTTGCTGTCCCAGCCTTATCAGGAACTCCAGGCATAGGATGACAAAGGGAAACCCAGGAAGTCACAGACTGGGCTTTCCATCACTAGACCAACAATCCTGGACTCCAACAGTGCTTTATTCCCTTTTGAGTGGATGGCTTCATTAAAATTGTTTAACTTTCTTCAAAAAGCTGACTTAACAACTAAAAGTTGACTTACGTGTGTTGATCTTCTGCAGAGAGATGTGTTTCTCCAGCTGCCTGCGCAGTCGGACCTCCGCACCATACTTTCCGTGAGTGCCGTTGTCAGCCAGAATGAAGTGGGAATGGCAGTTGTTAAGCACAGATAGTTTGCTGAGAGGGTTGGACATGGTTTGGTAAGGTCGCGTCACCTGATCAAAGCAAAAACACAGATACATTGGCCAAAAACCTCACAGAAACCAAACCTGAAACATTCACTTATGCTGATTAAACACGAGTACATGCATTCCTGTGCAATGACACGAATGGCTTACGTCTCGTCCGATCAGATCCTCTTTATTTTCCACAATACCCCATGGTGCAATTCCGATTGCGCACACCTTCCCACGGGACTTGGAGGAGTGGTCTTTCAGCGCATCTCCCACATGCCGAATCACTCCTGTGTAATGTGACAATAGGAAATTAACATGAAATTATTAGTGTGTCATGTGATGAATTCTTTCGCAGTTTCTTGCACAACAGGAAAGCAGATGATTCAGTATCTGAAACAGGAACAGAAGACCATTTAATTGATGTCAGTTAGGTCAAACCATGACCTGACCTTCTTATTTTTGTGCTGCACTTCTCTGTGTTGTCAAACACCCACCTGTACTAACTCCCCCAGTGAAGATCCAGGCCCCAGTGGTAACTGCTGCTTTTATCAGGCCCTTTCCAAACACTTGCTTGAGTTTGGGTTGCAAGTCAAAGTTCTGCAGGCCTCCGTGCACAGAAATCAGCAGGGTGGGCAGCTCCAGCTGCCATTCTTTCACCATCAGATGCAGAAGGTTATCAGGCTTGGTATCATAGGACACACGGATATACTGATGATAAACAAGGAAGAGAGGAGAGAAAATTATAAGACTTTAGGGGATCAAATGTTCAGGACAACTTTTAGAATGACTCCCAAAGTGTATGAGCATATTTTCGTGCAATGAAAAACAAATGATCACATGGTTATCTGAAAAATACCATGGCCTTGTTGACATGACCTCCTCCCTGGAATTCAATGATGCCATATGCGTCAATGGGCGTGGCTTGTGTGTGCTTAGCAACCGACCATTTCTCTTGTGAAGTCTCGGTCTGCACCCCCTGGCCTTCCTCTGTGCTCTTATTGGTGGAGCCAGGAAGAATAGCCACATGTTGGTTTACCAGCTGACCGCAACAACACCTACAATAG
This sequence comes from Gymnocypris eckloni scoliostomus, assembly GCA_027564155.1. Classification (NCBI taxonomy): domain Eukaryota; kingdom Metazoa; phylum Chordata; class Actinopteri; order Cypriniformes; family Cyprinidae; genus Gymnocypris; species Gymnocypris eckloni. The sequence goes on along the minus strand of CM050413.1, from coordinate 26,541,866 downwards.
TTAGCAAAAAGGAAAAAGTCAATATTGACCGCAAAAGCATACCTCGTTCATTTCTACAAGTTTATCAAGTTAAAGTTTATATATAACTTATCTTGTGTGTCGAATGAACAAGCATGTTTATGGATTTAGAACTATCATGTTGCACTAAGTGTAATTTATTGTATTAATAGATTAGTCTAAAAGTACTTTGTAAATGAATAAATCATCCAGTTTATATTTTCTGAAATTACAGTGAGATAAAAAATATTACTGACCAGTGTTTTTATTTTAGTTTCCATTTTCATATTAGTTTGACAAATTTTGTTAAATAATTCTCTTCGGCTTTAATTTATTTTATTTATCAATTTTAGTATTTCATCAAACACTTATTTTGTTTCTATAAGCTGCCAATGCAATATTTCTTATTTTGTAAAATATATATTTTTCATTTAATGTTTGTATTATATTTAAATTAACAACAACAAAAAACGAACAGTTTTAGTTAATTATAACAAGACTGTTACTCACTTGTTGGGCTCTTTGCTGGGGAATATGTGAATACACTCCCTTTTTAGAAATGTCCTTTCAATCCATGCCCTCTGAAACTGCAAGACACAGAAAAGAACTATTTTGTAATCCATTACTTTCATTTCTCAGTAGCTACAAAAAAAACTGTTCTGCAGCTTATCTGTTTATTAAATCGTTTCTGACTAACAATGTGTAAAACAATGAAAACAGCACACAATGTAAGAATAATTATGATCATAGATAGGTTACCTATATATACAGCGCACACGTACGGATGTGTGTGTTTAGGGTTTTCACAACAGCAGTAAAGCACTCCAGGTAAATTAAATCACTTTATACATATTAAAATTATGAAAAAAACTGAACCCTTCTAGGTCAATGCACAGTCACATTAGACAGTAGTACTTCTCCCACTCACGGTTGTTTATTTTTCATATATTTGTTAAGAATTTTGATTGCACTTGTATTTAAGACAATAATATGAAAACAGGTTTGTGATACATACATACATACAAATATATAATAAATAAATCAGCTGGCACAATCAGCTGAATGTTATTTGTGCAACACAAGGACCTTCAATGCTCCAACAGCAAGCCGAACACATCACTAGAAAGGAAAATTCCTAAAAACAAAAGCAAGAAATCCTGCTGTGGAGGATCCAGTTTACAATATTCCACCAATAAATATCTGAGGTATATACCATCATTTCGATTATCTCTTGAGCTCAAACTGACTTGCTAGACAGGCACTTACCCTTGAAAATAAAGAGAAAGACAAAAGGCTTGCATAATGGCAGGCTTGTCATGAAGTCTTCCTCCAGCCTGCCTTCAACTGCCTGTGGCCTTCATTTATGGAGCAGAGGTCTGGACCACGTGTGCCGGACCTCAGTCTCAGAGTCCCATGACCACTGGAGATAATCCTGCTGGAACCTCATGACCAATCCACCGGAACACCACAAACTAAAGCCTACTCCGAGACGAGGGGCTCTCTAATCTGCCTCATTGGCCAACATGCTAATCTTCCATTAGCCCCTCCACACCTCTTCTTTATGCTGTTTGTTGAGGTAAACTGCGAGTGATAGGAATCAAATGAAAGATACAGGTGCCTCAAGTTCTTACTGAAGTCTTGTCAATAATTTAGGATTTATATGGGAGACAGTAGGCGTGTTTTTACCTTTTTCAGAAATGTATTCTATAAAACTGTGTGTTGCTGTAACAGCAGCATATTAAAAAGCCTCCCACAGAAATCAAATTAAGCACAAGCGCTCTCATTCACAAAGAGCTGTATCGCTGAAACATAATCTGGCTCTGTCCCGAGTACATATGAGATTTGTGTTTAGACATCTGTCGACAGCTTTTGACATCTTTGTATTTGGGTATTTTAGAGCTTCATTTCTCCCAAATCCTAAAGGGTTTAGTCATAGAAGCACACATGTGGAATTCCCCATGTGGAAAGTGAAGTGAAGCACAGTCACACAAACCACTCTCTGAAACTGCACAAACAATATTTTGGGGAATTGTCTTCTAGGCTAAACTCATTTTTTATATTATTTATATGATATTAAGCAAAAAAAAAATGATATACTTTATTTGACTGAGTAAAAAAAAAGAATGTAAAAAAAATGTAATGCATATTTTTTTGTATATTGTTTTTCATATGGTGTTCATATGTATATGATTTTTTTTCAACTACATAAGGACAGCCACATAGCAAATATTGCCCCTAGCGTCCTGATAAAGACAGACTAAATTAAACTGAAAGAGTAAACCAGAAAAATCTGCTCCCACTGATCCCTAATTACAATTGAGTCCCTCAAAGCTCTCACATTAACACATGTCTACCCCGTGAGCAGCTACATAAAGGAGCTCTGTGAGAAGCTCAACTCAGATAATCCTCATCTAAGCAAATCAAGCAAAGAGCAAATCAACTCTGTCTGACAATAGGAAATGAAGACTAATGTTTCCACACGGTTTACAAGAAAGAAAGATAATAGAGTAAATATTCTACAATGCAAAAGGATTCAGTTCCAATAGATTTTGTAAAAGGTATTTGGGGTCTTTATTCAGAATTGACAAGTCATTCCCATCCACTCATTTGGATTGCCCCAAATCATATGATTCAGTTATTATATTCTAACATTATTATGAATGATAAAATGTGCCTTTTTTGTGAATCGTTGAATTAACAAACATTGTTACAGAACATGTCCAGCTGTGAATGCTGATTATAAGCATGTATGAATTTGATAAAGAAAAATGCCGTTTGTCAGTTTACAGAATTGGAAGGTGAAGTGAATCATGACAATGCTAAAAAATGTGTTATGCAACCTTGAATTTTCATGAACTTCAGTACACCACTTTCAATTCCCTGAAAACACAAACTGATTGGAAATGATTTCAGGTCCATTGTGAGGCCACTAAATGTGTTTTGTCCACTTGTGTTTGGACTCGTTCCACAGAACTCTGCATTAATCACATAAGATTGAGACTTAGAGAGAACAGGGGTTTAAGCTACCGGGGCCAGTACTCTTTACTGGGCCATTATCAGAGATAAGAGGACAATGCTGAAAACAGGTCATGTATGTGTGCACGTATGTAAGTGAACACTCATAGATCAAGACCATAACTGCAAACAATGCATTCCCCAAATAAGTTTACACACATGGACAAAATCACTGCCGATATAAAAAGTTAATCAACAAAGACCCAAGTTCTGTTAACATTATAAAACAAGCCTGCAACATGCAAGTGCAAAAATCAGTCAAATCTCAAGCATTCCCAATCTTAAACAAATTCAACATGAATTGAGTATGATAACATAACTTCAGTTAATTAGTCATCCCAAAACAGGCGCATAGCCAGACAGGTGAAAGGTGGGAATGATTCTAGACACAACCATTTCTAGATTTCTTAAATAAGGGCCCAGATTTCGTAGCTGGCTCTGCTCCCAACCATAATTTGATACAGGCTTGTTTCTTCACCAACTCAAGATAATCCAGTCAGTTGCAGCAGAAATGAAGGGTAATTCAAAGCTTGTTGAGGCCTCTTACCTTCTGAGAGCCAGAGGATGTGCGTTTAATAGATGCCTTTTTCCCTCCAAAGCCCCTGTTATCCATTTTTATGAGCTCCTAAAGTCCAGCCATCACCATCCAGCCTTACAGACTCTGTGACCAGCACACAAAATGACCAACAACTGAACAGAGTGATGTCCAACTCCAGCATTCCAGTCAGACACAGTGAGATGCAAATAATATGACGCTGACACGAAGACCCCCTTCCCTGACTACTCTATGCGTGTGTGTAATCAGGCTTAATGGAGTTGCCCTATGAGAGATGCTTTTTAATGCAGTAGATTTATTAAATGGTGATTGAAGGTAAATCTGGGCAAAAGTCGAACAAAAATGGCTCTAATGCTAAAAAAAACGCATGGTTAGGTAATGACTTGGGAAGTATTAAGAAATCAAAATGCAGGGCTTAGCTGTGAATAGGAGAGTGCTTCACAATCCCTTATGTACCAATGTTCAGGTGATGGGATCAAAAAACAATCTGTTATCAAAATGTTTCTCATTATAATCAGTTAAAAACAAGATTATAAAAATATAAAGTAGTTTGGTTCGAAATATAAATGCAGCCAACACCGATTTGTTCTACTCCTGCAACTGATACAATGTAAGAAATAACGATTCTTAAAATTACACTTCTGATAGCATTTCTGCCTGATTTAATGTTCAGAATCACTGAATTGTGAGCTAACTTTACACAGTTCATCTTAAATTGAAGTTTTTATATACATTTAGGCATGGTTTCACAGACAGGGCTTAGACTAAGCCAGGATTAGGCCATAGTTCAATTAGGACATTTAAATCATTTTTATAAAAGTGCTTTAGAAAAAACATTACTGGTGTGCCTCCTGAGACAAATCAAAGACTCTGATATATTTTAGGATCAGTCAGGGGAAGCTTCTTCCAGTTGAAATAGCTCAGAATTACATTTTAGTCTGGGACTAGGCTTAAGCCTTGTCTGTGAACCCGGGGATAATGTTATAGGTGTGCGCTAATAAGTATTAAACTCTGCAAAAACAGTTGAAGACACGACCAGTCAGCTAGTGCACATTCAGCAGTGCGTACGTTGTATTATCTTGTTCATTTGAAGGAAAAAGCCCAGAATTCTTCAAAACAACAGAAGCCAAAAACCATTTAAAACAAATTTATTAGAGAATAAGCTAAATAGTAACAAACTGAAAAGCATTGGCATTTCTATGAAAATTATATATATTTATTTATAAAATGAAAAATGTCATGTGACATCCAAGGCCTTGTGTCCTCCACACGTTTGTCAGTCCACCACTGAGCAGGTTGATGTATGAAGGCTGGAGAACTGTTTCTTGTAATAAATAATATATACACAGTCCCCACCGCTGTGTGCCTCGTCTTCAATTCTTTTCATCCTTCCCATCAGCCAGCAAATTCAATTCACTTCTCTTACACTCTCTCTCTCCACCTTCACTCAGCTGCATTAGACCCAGTGTCTATAACAGAGAAAAGGTTTAATAAGGAGGACTGCATCACAACACCATAAGAATGAAAATACAGAGCATCAGCAAAGTGAATCAAATGTCTTACTTTTGCCATCACATGCTACAATTTTTACTTTGTCCACCTTGACCAGATCCGTCACCTCTCGGAACTCAACATCATTTAAAACAAACGTCCAGACATTATCACAGAATCTGTATGTGTTCAGAGATCCCTGTGGATAAAACAAACAACAGTGATTTTTAGCATGTCACAGTTATGTCCAGTACAAAGCAGAGCTAGTTATTCAAATAACTTGCATAAGCAGACAAAACTTCTATTTTAAAGTTATTGTAGAGCAAGTAACATTCGCTTGACTTACCCTAAAATTGACCCTGTTGCGGACCCGGTTGGCCAGTGCTGTGTTGATAGCTTTATCAAACTGTAACAGGACTTGGAGGGCTAATTGTGGTGTGATCTGTTGAGTCTGTGGAAGAACAGAACATACAGTTGATCGTGTTCCGTTACTAAGATAATCCATACATATTTATCACATTAAGCTTCACTGTATTTTATTATTTATTAAACACTAATAGGCTTTCTGGTTTCTTGAGTCGACTGATTCAGGAATTCCATCTTAAATCAGAGTTAATATTATTAGGCATAAGCATGTACATACAAAGTCTGCCTGCATGATTGTTATTATTAAACACATGCATGCATGACTGTTATGATCCCAATCTGCGGTAATGTGATACATACATATCTCATGTAAACATCTAAGAAACACTAAAACAGTTAATTTTTCCCTCACTGGAGAATTTAATTAATAACTTATTCTGATAAAGAGCAGCTCAATTACAAACAGCTGTTGTTAGCTAACACTCATTAACTTTAATAAACCGACACATCACTAACCACGATGAAAACAAATCGTAGGATTTAATACGATATAATAAACCAGAGAAGGTAGATGACTAGATATAACTGTTTTTATTACGTTAACTTGACGTTATCTGTATTTATCATTACACCATTCTGCGCTGGCTAGCCATCGAGCTAGATAACTTCACTTTGATTCAACACTCTTACCTGAATAAGTTCATCAAGACTCTCCTGTAGACTGTTCCCGAGTGTCGTGTTTCTGTAGAGTTGATATGCCATAGTGTATTTTCAGTGCAAAAGCTTTAGGGTGTTCTGTTTAAAATAACCGTAGGATCTTCGCTGATGCTTTGTGATTTGCCCGCTAGCCGAGCACTTCCTCAAAATCCAAACTTAGACCGATCGCGCTACGGAAACTCGCGAGGGACACACACACGCACATGAAGATGGGAGGATCATCTATTCTAGCAGTGCTCGTGCAGTTCCTCTTTAACATGAAAAACGAAACATAAACATAACACATATATAACAATGCATATATATATATATATATATATATACACACACACACACATATATATATATATATATATATTTTTTTTTCTTCTTTTGCTATAATTGTTTTTTATTACACATTCTTCCGTAAACTTTAAGTATGTGGTCCCATTTGTGCCAAAAAGTAAATAAATAACCAACTGCATTATGCTTTGTAGGCTACTACACATTTGTTTTTGTCTACAGTTATTGCCTATTTGTTCAGATAAAAGGACAAATGTGTAGTACAAAGCACAAAAGAGTCGGTCATTTTTGGCACAAATGAAGAGATATGTGTGACTGGTTGTTAGTCACAGTAACATTATCCATCCTTATTTCTTGCCACTCTTTATTTCCCGTCCTCGTGAAGTGAGGGAGAAAATAATGATTTTTGGCACTGAGACTTGATGATTTATTAAAATGCCAGTAGATGGCAGCAAATGACAAACCCACGCCATTATTATTACCCTTTTAATCTAATGAAAGTCCCTTATTTGTTCCTTTGTACGATGCTTTAAACTGTACATTTCTGAATTAATTTTCATCGTTTTTTGGACACTTTCTTCGGACGCTTCTGTTTGACATTTTATTAAAACAGATTTGAGGTTTTCTTATTTTAAAAAGGTCACAAATAAACCTCTCTTTTTAAACCGATTTTTTTAAATCATGTCGTTATCTTCAGTAACGTTAGGTCTATTTTAGCAAAAGTCTACTTGTTTACCATGTTAAGTAGATAGATAACAATGCCAGTGAAAATCACGACTGAGGTATAATATGAAACTATATTGGCTATTTATTAACTAATTTATCAATTAAAATCAAAATGCAATTTTGGCAAGTATGGAAACAAAGATTTTGGCAATATAATGTATTATAACCATACATAGTTAGCTTTCTAAAAGTTTCTCTGAGCAGCACAAATGAGTCACCCGTTTCATTAAAACATATATTTAAAGTGTCAAAACATCTGAGATGAAAATGCGTGGACAAAAAATTGACTTATTTTGCGTATGACACGCGCGTGTTTGGCGTGCATATAATACGCAGTTTTCGCGTGAATAAGATAAGAAATTTGTTGGCGTGCATAAGATACGTGGTTTTCGTGTACATATGATACGCATCTACGCAACGCTATCTCACGGCAAATTCGTACATATTTAACGAGGTGGCTCCTTTGTACGACCTAACTGGTACGATTTGTCTAAACTCCAGTGACGCGTAGGTTTAGAGGCGGGGTTAGGTGTAGATCAATCTTATAAATTGGCAACTCGTAAAATGCGTACGATTTAGCTAAAATCCTATGATTTTGTACCAGTGAGGTCGTACGAATTCCTACGAATTAGCCACCTTGTAAAATATGCCCGAATTGCCGTGAGATCGGGCTGATTTACCCCACAAACCTAACCCTACCCATCGCGTAGCAGGTTACACGTCAAAGTCAATTTTTGCATATCAATATACCACGAGTTTTCGTTTTATTTGGCGTAGGCCTACTATTTATGTCGTATTATAAGCGCATTCATGAGATCAGGTAGTGGAAATGGCACTGTAGTGGAAATATTTATGACTTTCATTCTCAAACAAACATTTTGAGCATCATCTGTGGGCAATTAACAACTCTTAATTAATTATAATGACTTCTAAATGAACTAAAATAAACTATGAAATTAAACTTGGTATGATGCATGTCCTTTAACACTTCAGATAACTTCATTTCTGCAATATCTGCACATTTCAACTTTGTAATTCAAGTTTAAAAGTTTGAATAAATCATTTGAAGTTAATTAACTAAATTCATTGAAGACATAGGGTGTTAGGGGTTTAGGTTTCTATCCAACCAAAAGCAGAATCTGAGCCTAAATACTGCTCTTCATTAGTAACACTTTACACAGACAAATGAAGATGCCAGCCGATGCTGGAATAAGCATCTACACAGAGAAAACCACTGATAAATCATAGTTTGGAAGAAATTTGGTCAAATACTCACTGCGCTTTAGCTTAATAAACGGATGTTGATAAAGAATGGAAGTGTTTATAGAGATATTTGAAATGACACATCCATGTAATGATTTCATTTTTAAGAGAATGCAAATAAGGCACCTGGTAAATAGATGAAAAAATGGTATGCAATTATTTGGATACAATGAGAGAATGTGGGCTCAAACCAAATCATCAACATTGATCAATGGTTCTGTTCTGTCTGTGTTGGAATGATGGCATTCGTTTAGCTTATTCATCTCCTCTTGAGCGTGTGTTTGTGTGCAGTGGAGGATGGTGGGTTTGAAACGATGATGGATACAGAGAGGCTGGCCGAAATGGGAGCTGCTTCCTTCATTTAATTACTGTGTCAAACTGAATTACCTTCGAAATCAGAAAACATGACCACTCAACCACAGATTTATTCATACTTCATATATGCGGGACTTTTTGCTTTTTGCCTCACTTTGATGCATTTGTTTAGTTATTTGTTGGAAAGTGGAGTATTCCAACATTTATTTAGTATCTCACTTTTGCGGGATGATATTGTTTCAACAACTCCTGTTTTGCTGTGTAAAGACTCTCTTTAATGGGACTGCAGCAGCATTGTTAAATAAGCAAGATTAAGACAGATGTATCCCTTTCAAAACGTTTCTATAATTGTATCAGTGGTCAACATTTATCAAATAATTCCTTTTAAAATGTTTTTAGATTTCTTTCAAGAAACATAATCTTTGTGACATTTTAATTAGATTTAGATGCAAACACAAACGGTTTAAAAACTAATCTATACAGGTAGATAGATAGATAGATAGATAGATAGATAGATAGATAGATAGATGGATAGATAGATAGATAGATGGATAGATAGATAGATAGATAGATAGATAGATAGATAGATAGATAGATAGATAGATAGATAGATAGATAGATAGATAGAATAATTGAGTGTAGTCTTTGGAGGTCAAAATTGTTCCTACATGACCTCAGTAACCCATGTTATTTACTGGGAACTTTCACCCTCTTTTGACCTCTGACCTCTTTCGGAGCAGAGATGGGGGTCAGTGCAACTCATTTCTATGGCAGTGTGCTGTGATACTACATCTCTAGTCATGAGTTAAGCTGAGTTTCATTAAGAGTCTCTCTCATTTTACAGCACACAGGCTGTTACAGACAGCACAGCTTATCCCCAATCATTACACCATTCATCAGCAGGATTTTCAAGAGTATGCAAATGTGATCAGCAAACAAATAATTACACAAGTCAATGAGAACAATTAACACAACAATGCCCCAGAGACTGGGATAAGCTTAATTAATTTTGCCATTGCCGTATAACAGCATGATTAACCACAAACTGGATATTTTCTCATGCATTATGAATGCAAAACGATTCGGAGGCCATCAGTTCTGATTAATAAAAAGATGTCATGTGATGTAGAGAAAAATGAACCCATACAATCACATTCAATTAAAATCAAAGAAATCAAATCAAAATATCAATTACGTACTGTAAATAAAAAGATCAATTAAAAACAATGGCTGATATTATTTGAAACTTTTATCTTGGGGAAGACAAGGAAGACCTTCATGAAAGGCCTTTATTTTATTCACACATATCCTGTTCAGTTCAAATAGAAAAAAATAATCAATATGACTCCAGTGACAGCTCATTGTCTTTGATGGACAGCGTTTTCAGTTATATTTCCCCGTTTCAGCCCACCAGACCAAAGCTCATCCTCGACAGCCGCAGCGCTGTGATTCTGGGTTTTCCCGCTGAAGCAGTGAAGATGAGCGCAGCATCCTCCCCCACCGCTGGAACAGCACACATTAACCTCCCCTGATTCTGCTCCTCTGCCTTTATTCAGTGCTGTGGGCTCTTTGCAACTCATTCTGCTATTGTGATGCCATGACGTTAAAAAGAAGAGTCTGTTTAGTGACAATGGTTCATTTTATTTAGTAGAATTAATTTAATAATGAAAAATGAACTGGACTAAAACATCCCAATTAACTGATTAGTATAAGAATGACTGAATAAGTAAATAAACAATCACAAAATTAAATATTAAACAAATGCATTGTTAAACAAAGTGTATGGTATATATCCACACAAGCTGTTTATTGATTTGAAATTGTTTTGTATATTTTTTATATTTAAAAAAAAGAAAACTTTTCTCTCGCCAAGACTGCATTTATTTGATACACATTACAGAAAAAACAGTAATATTGTGTAAAGTTATAAACAGTAGTATTGTTTTTTGTTACAATACATTTTAAAATGTAATTTACTTCTGTGATACTTTACTTCTATATCAGTTTTTCAGCATCATTACTGCAGTCTTCAGTGTCACACGATCCTTCAGAAATCATTCTAATATGCTGAGGATTTGGTCTAGAATTAATTCATATTCTCCTCAATACTAAAAATAGTACTATGAATAGTATTTTTGTGGAAACTGTGTTATTTTTTTCAGCATTCTTTGATGGATAGAAAATTGAAAAGAACTGCATTTATGTAAAATGCTAATCTTTTGTAACATAAAAAAAAATCTAATTTTGTTCAAATCATTGCCTGGTTGAAAAAAAGTTATTTCTTTTAGAGTTTTGAAGTAATGATTAAAAAATAAATTTTATCTTTCTGGACATCGTCTTTATCGTCTACTTGTTTAACGCCTTACATAATGACACATATCTTGATACACAGAAATTATTTCTATATCTTTTGCAGCAGTAGACTAAACCTAATTTCTGCATGCTCTTGATAGTCAATAAATACTGTTCTTTCCATGCAAATAGCAGATTTTATTTTTCATTTTTCACCAGACCAAAAACTTTATGAAATGCACTGTATCATTAAGAAATCCTGGTGCATTAAACATCGAGAATTTATCAACCTGTTAGTGCTTGTATACATGGTACAGATGTGAGGACTCTGCCAGAAGACCACCACCCTCCAATAAAGCAGCTGTCAACTCATACAAGAAATGAAATACTGTCTGTGCACGTTCATTTACGCTTACACACATCCTTAATCTGGAGGGAGGAGCAAAAATAATAATTTCCTGTGGGAATACTGCCCCCCAAATTAATTACTGCGATTCAGCATTTTTAAATGGACCACTTAATAAAGTGGCAGCATAATTAAATTTCCAGCCCTGTGACCTTGAGAGCACTTCCGAGATAATTAATGATACACACAGATAATCAATGCAGATAATCCATCTATGCACCATCTACACATATTGTACATACACCACACAATGAAATACTGACCTGTGTATAAAATAAATATGACATGCAAACAAACTAACACAAACAAAAGTGGCATCAAGTACAAGCACACACATTCATGGTCATGGAATGCACTGGCTGCTGATAAACAATCAATAAACAAGTCATGAGAGTAAAAAAAAAAAAAATAAACTTGTGTACTGTGTTTTATCCCTTTAAACATTGCATTAATTTTTTCATTTCCATATTTGCTGTCCAAAAATGAAAGTGAATAAGTTACTGAAATCCTTTTAATTTACAGTGTGCAAGTGAGCAGATCTTATTTTCATGAAGCATTCTGATTATCTCTTGATTCACGACTTGTTCAGCCTCTGCTGAACAGAGAACACATTCCATTAGTGTCATATAGATTATCATTCATAAACCCTGCAGAAACTACATTAATGTGCTAATTCACACTGATGATGAGATTAAGCAGAGCATAGACAAATGAAGTCCAATATTTTTACAGAACTACACATCATATGAAGTTGGATGTTCAGTTAAATCATGAGAAGTGGTGTTCTTTTACTCATGAGAGATTTCAAATTAAGATTTCACACTTGCGTTAAACCTTGCGCTTTCTCTACTTTAGCACCTAAAACGAATTTAAACGCTGTACAACTCTGACAATTTTGACATCTTAATGGCCTTTGGTCCTACAGTGCTGCCCTTTCTGCCATTGTGAAGTAATAACTTGAAAGAGAGCCCCCTAAACCTTTCATGTGTGTGTTTATGTGGTGCTACCTGATTTATGGTGGGCACAACAGCAAACAATCCATTTACTACACATTTATCTGCCTAATCCTCAGCTTAACCGGAATGCCAATACTGTATTGACAAAATGTCAACACATTCATACCAACTACACCGAATTCAACACAGTCTCATTCATCTCTCCTTGTACAGGCAAGAGAACACACATACACACACACACACACATGCACACACGCACACGCACACGCACACACACACACACACACACACACACACACACACACACACACACACACACACACACACACACACACACACACACACACACACACACTCACACTCTCACACACCACACACACACACATACATACACACACGCACACACACATGCACACACGCACACACACGCACGCACGCACACACACACACACACACACACACACGTTATTTTTTTTTGTGCTGTGTAAAAATCAAATATCATCTTTTTATATGCCACTGTAATAAAGCCAAAATAAATTATCAAAATATTATTTTATTGCTGAAATATAATTTTTATTATATCTTTGTATTAGATTAATGTTGTATCTTTTTTGACTGATTATTATAAGATAAACTTTATTAGTTAAAATAAAATTAAAATATTATGAATTGTTATATATTTGTATCATTTAGAAAGCTACAATTATTATTTTTTTTATATATTTTCAAATCATTTAGCAAAAATAGAAATGCAAATGTGCATAAATATAGGACATATTTTAAATCTATTAAATTATGTTACATATATTGGGCAAATACAATTTAAGTAAGTGTGTTTTGTAAAGAAGTTTCTCACTCAGGCTACATGTATTCGATCAAAAATAAGAAGACCAAGAATGATTTATTTTCATGTTGAAAACAGTTGTGCTGTTTAAAACTGTAATACATTTTTAGGATTAATTGACAAATAGAAAATTTAAAAGAACAGGATTTATTTGAAATAGTCATTTATAACACAATAAATATCTTTACCGTCACTTTATTATCAATTTAAAGTATACTTATTGAAAAAGTTTTCATTTCTTACGGTTTAAATGTTAAAATACCCAACCGTGTCCCCCACATGTCAGACTGAACACCCCTGCGCATAAGATACAGATGCCTGATGTCTTAAGTTGGAATGGTGGATGAAGTAGGAAGTGTCCGATAAGCCGCTCTGATTCAGCTGATGATATCTGGACTCTTCAGCTTCAGATATTCTCCTGAAGGCCTGATGATTCCTGACTCTATCTGGACTGAGCCCTCTGAGACCTTTAGGCCTGAAAATCACACACACTCCACAAAACTACTGTCTGATTACCTCCACTCCACTCTGACAGCAGCGGAGGTGATAAATGGCCACGATTATTAAAAGAAGGTTACTTTTAAACACTGTTCCCTGGCAATGAGAGAGAATAGCAGCTGCTAAATCACTGTCAGGGGAACTAATGATAAGATATCATAAGACACGCAAGACACAAGACAAGATAGAGTGGAGCTTCTCCCTCCTTTAATCAGCTTCAGCTTCCACCTCTCGCCACTCTCCCGTCTTTATCAAGCACACAAACGCACTTATTCCTGTTCACGGCGGTGTATCCATCACCTCGGCTCTGTGCCTCCACTGTGGACTGGTTCTGTCGCTCAAGCAATTTCATGCAGACAGTATGATTATGATAAAGAATGGACGACGTCTGTTATGTGCTTATATGTGATTTTGTAGCGGTGTGTGTGATGCGGTTACAGTTCTTTCTGATGAATGTGAAGTTTACGTTTTTTGGGCTCTGCAAACATCAGGTTTGTTATGATATTTTTTCAGACCCTGAAGATTAACCCTTAAAAAGGTCCAGGTTTGGATAATTAATAGGAAGGGTATAGAGGTCATGCTGTGCCACTCATGTCAGAGCCTTAGCAAGGGGACAGATATGTTTCTCTGGGGCATGCAGAGTTAATCACACTCTGAGTAAGGGCCTCTAGATTAATCTAATTAATAAAAGTCATGGTCTGTCCCAGCATAGCTTATACTTTAAGCTAATGATGTCATAAATTCACCCTGCTAATATGGCAGGTGGAGAGAGAGTGGTAGGAGGAGGTGTGTGTGTGTGTGTGTGTGTGTGTGTGTGTACTTAAGAAAGCTTGGGTCATCAGTGGAGGCGGGATAAGAATACACAACATCTTGTATTAACCATTCACGGACGCTCGTTAACATTAGATGGTTATCATTTCATTTTTATCCAAAAAACTGTTAGCAATTAGCAATAAAACTTTAGCAATAAAACATTAGTAATAAAACTTTTAACGAGTAGCAATTAAAATAATATTTTTCCCTGAAACTTAAACCGTTAACCCCATAAAGCATATGAAATAATATGAAATAATGACAAATTAAATAATATTCAGAAAAAATATACATGTTTGGAAATGGAAGTTCATCGAACAGTTTTTTTTATTAAGTATCATGATACATCAGGTTTTTAATGGCTCATATAGTACGATAAAGGAGTATAAGGAGCTCATATTGAAAGAAGAAAAAATAGCTCAAAGTTATTCAGAGGCCCAAACTGAACAAAGAGTATTCCATATTGCTGATATTTATATTGCCAAAAATGAAGATGAAATTCTGATAAATGAATGAGATCTACATAACAGTTAACAGACAGCTTACATAAAATGCATAAAGTTGTTACTGTAAGATGATATTTAAATGCTTATATAAGCTCTGTATCGTTTTTATTGTGGGAGGCAAAACACATGTAATGCAATAATGATGATTGAACATTTTTTTATCATATTTGATACTCAGATTTTAACATGATTTTTTCTAAAACAAAATGCTGTATGCATAATCAAGTAAACAAGTTGCTTCAGTCCATTAAGTGTTCATCTTGAAATATTACTAAAGCTTTCGCATTAAAAGTAAGAGTTATGTTTTTAGAATTGTCCTGTAGTACCTTCAAGGCATTTTACTTGCTAAAATATAAAATAGTTTTGTCAGCAAACTTTTGATTCTGCTGATTATTTAGAGGCATTTTGCATATCAATATGACAGGCTTTCTATGGTTAAAGACAAAACAAGCATAATTGTGAGATTTGAACAATTTGATAAACCTTTTTTTCCAAAAGTACACATTTTTTATTCATCAATGTCCATGATTACAAAACAACGAACAGTACTTGGACTGCACTGAGATTTATCTTATCATACAGAACATTACATTTACTATTGATCAAATACCAAAACAGCAAGCTGTCATTTCGGACAATGACATAAATGCATATCATTGCCATAATTAGAGTGGTCCATTTTACAAGTGTTCTAATACATCTAACACATCTAATCTGATAAATTTGACTAAATTAACAGGGCATTACCACACCACCACGATAGATTGGCATATAGTGCATTTACTGTAATGAATATGCAAGTGTAAGTGAAAAGGCTGCTCCTCTGAATCTCCTTAATTAGAATAGCTCCTCCCAGAATGTTTCCTGAAAGAAACATCTCATTAGCATATCACTATAGCCTCACACAGACTTGCCTCTTGATTAAAGCTCTTTGATCAGAGTGATCCTGCTTTAACTCTCCTGACATCATAGAAACGGGAACCACCCACAACGTTGCTCAACATTTCATTCACAAAGCAATTAGAGTTGTGATGACTCCTGAGGAAAAATTATGTTGATAATTATTTATTAAATATTCATAATTCCCCATAAGAAGGGAGGGTGATGATTAAAGAACTGTTGTATTGCTGCTTTACTTTATATTGCATTCACAGCTGCTTCTATTCAGAACAATGTATCTCTATTTCACAATACAAATATATTACATAAATTACACATACTCAATATTGCATGAATTAATTTCATTTTTAAATAAATGTCCAATTGTTAAAACATTTTAAAGTATTTTAAACCTAGAAGATAAATGACAGAAAAGGGTAATATGGACGAATATGGACAACCTCATAGTTGTTTCAGCACCTGCATAAAGAAGTTTATATGACCTCAAAAGAGACAAATATCCAGATTTGTATTATTCGATTAAATAAAATCATGTGCCTAAATATTTGTCAGATTTGTCAGATTTTTTCATTATTACTTAGTATTAATATTTTAAAGCAGCTTTTATTTTTTATATTTTCAGTTTTCATTTGAATTCATTTAAATTTTGTTATTTGCTTTTGTCATTTTATTATATTTATTTTTTTCTATTTCACTTTATTATCATTTTTGGAAAGGTTAGCACTTAAAATTACTTCAGTTAGTTTTCAAAACAACATTTTTAATTAATTTGTTTGATATTTTCTTTCAGTTAGTTTAACAACAATAACATCTGGCAAAAATGACAGAATGAAATATCACAATGGCAAAACTCAGGACGAGGCTCTTTGTAATGAAACACCCACAATACTTCCTCTGGTCTCATTACCACCTGAGAGAAGATGTTTCTACAACAGGACCAGAAATGCACAGCCGTCTTAAGATAAGGACGAGCTGCATCCTTGCATGAAACATGCTCATCATCAGCCATCACACTTCAGAGCCACTCGCACAGACTCCTCAGAGAGCATAACGTATGCGCACAGACGCATTCATACATATACACACACCACTAAGCAGACACTTGAGCATTAAAAAACAAGAGGGCAGAAACAAACACCATGGAGAGCATGTTCTGTGACTCTTGAGAACAAAATAAGAGGCTGAGAGGTCAATAATCCACTTTAAAATCTAATTACAATAACTCTGAGCTGTACCTGAAGGAAACTGACAACTCAATGCTTTCATTTAAAATGACAAAGTGATCTCACTGACAGCAGGCAGACAAATCTTAAATCCAGCTATTTAATCAAAAATCCCAGATTTTGGTCTACACAGGGCCTTTTTTAGAAAGCTATGATGATCTTAGATAGGTCTGTCAAAAAACATTAATGGCCTATTATTTTTATAAAGTACAAAAATGAGGAACAGCTTCTTCACAAACAGTAAAAATGTGGGGTTCGTAAATTTTCAATAAAGACTTTTTCGTTGTTCATTTCTGTTTCAAATTAAACTTTGCCATCACAGGAATAAATTACATTTTAAAAAGGAAAACAATTATTTTTAATTGTAATAATATTCCACACTACTGTTTTTACTGTATTTTTTAACAAATAAATGCAGCCTTGGTGAGCCATTCTTTCAAATGTATTTTTAACAAATCATACAGACTTTAAATCTTTGAACAGTAGTTTACTTTTACATATCCTAGCCATTTATTACAGGAATCTTTCACCTCACAACACTAACCTGTCAACCCTTTATCAGGACTGTTGTCATTCTTACACTACAAATTGTTGCCCTATGCTGCAGGTGAGGCCTGGATGCTGTAATGCTGACAGCCACAGACAGACGATCCTTGCTATCTTCATGAACTCTTGGTGACCTGTCATAGCTGCACCATCAAGTTATATAAATAAAACATTAATAAGTTGTGAATAGGAATTGGTATTGTAAGTCAGTTCACTCTTTAATTCTTGTTATATTTTAACAAGTTTCACCAGAACTTTCAGATCATGAAATTAAATATATATAGCAAAAGACCTGTAAATGCAGTAAAGAACAGAATACAAACACAAAATCAAGCACAAAAAGCATAATAAAGAATAGCGAGGCTCTGAGTTGGCTGAGGATGAGACAACATGGTATCATTAGTGGGCTGTATTTACAGGCCAGTCTCATCTATCAGACACAGATGCGTCACATGTTCTCCATTAGACTAAATATCATTCATCACGGCATACGGCATCAACCTGCTCCCAGTCTTACCCGGTGCTGTATGGTCAAGGGTTAACTACAGCATCTATACACACACACACACACACACACACACACACACACACACACACACACACATGTTGGTTTTTATGGTTTACGGGACTCTCCGTAATGGTTTTTATACTGTACAAACTGTATGTGCTATTTACACCCCACACACTAAACTTAGCCCTCACAGGAGACTGTGCATTTCTACTTTCCCCCCAAAAAACTTACTCTGTATGATTTATAAGCATTTTGAATTATGGGGACACTGAAAATGTCCTCATAAATCACCTTCTCCTTGTAATACCTATGTCATACCCATGTCATTATACAAATTTGTGTCCTCATAAACCACATAAACATGCACACACACACACACACACACACACACACACACACACACACACACACATGTGCGCACACACACACACACACACACGCGCACACACACACACACACACACATACACCACATTCTGTATAATTCAATGTTTCCTTCTTCCAGCTGTATATGCCTTTCCAAATATTGATGACAACAATAAAAGACATGAGATTAAATATTTACTTAATTGAAGCTGCTCACTAAATTGACTTAATTTGACTTAATGACCTTTCCTTTTTAATATTAATAAGTTAAAACGTAATTTGAGGTTATGAAATATTGTATTAATAGTGTTGTTACTACAACTGTGCATTTTAAATGTATTATCATATTCTATGGGGTCTTTAGAAATCGTTCTCAAATTAAGTGTGCCATTATAAAAAGATAAAAGAACTCCATAGTTTGGTTTATGATTTATAAGTTCATCCTCCAATCAAAGGCCCTTGACATCACTCCTCCTCAAACCAATCATGACAGTCTCTGTCTGCTTATAGGACTCGTCTGTTTACACGCACTCATTCCGTTGTAATGGCAGCACTTCTCCGACTATCCCGGCCACTTATCGGTTAAGATTTACAATAAAACATACAATGGTAAAAACAAATTACAACTATTTTTTTACATGTCATAAAAACATATTCTTCGATTTTATTGATATTCTGAATAAAGTTAGTCCCTTTAACCTCTAATGGTGTTAATTCGTAATAGCCTGCAATAAAATGCATTTTCATCCGTTAGATGTCATTAAGTCGGCTAACTGAATTTATTCATTACAAAACATGAATTAACAAGAAATAGTTGTAGAAATGTGTAATAGTTCAAGAAATTTGTAGCAGTAATCCTCCTCACACCGACGCTCAAAATGATGAAGATATCTGCTATCACTATGGTTATATCTACAGAACATTACACTAATCAATTACCTATGAGTGAACTCCTAGCCTAAGTTTAATTGGCGTCGCACTTTTTTCAACACTAATTTCTGATGAAGAAAACTATCTGAAAATTGAGTAGAAATTACAGAAATTAAATGTATTAAAATAAAGGTGTTGCAACAAAAATAGGCTATAATAGCATATGGAAACATGTTGTAGGCAAATCGTAATAGCCTACAAAGTAGGCCTAAATGTAGCCTACATTTTAAATACATTCATAAATAAAACTTAATTAGGAGTCTAGTTAAATAAGAACTTATCATGAAAAAATTGTAGCCTACTTCATAAAAACAATCGGGAGAATACGATTTGAATTAGGACGGTTGCTGCGCGGATAAAAAAAAGTCACCTCAAAGTCACTAACCAAAAGTCCATAAATAACTGGCAGTCCATTTTCTGTGTATGTTTATTTCAAAGTTCACGTGCACAACAGCTATGCCATAATCTTACACCCAGTCGCCTCTTGCAGCGTACCATTCTCAGGCAGAGACGAATATTATTGGTTCAGCGGGTCGCGTGAAAGAGGTGTAAATGAAAAGTGTTTAGAAGACAGTGCGCGCGCCCCTCCTTTTGAGGAAGATTGTCATGTGACAACACAGAGGACTCTTGAGGAGACACCGAAAAAGGGGAACAGACGCTCACAGACTTTAGCACACACAGAGAAGTCCGGGTGAGACCACGAGAGAAGACTGAGATGTTGATTCTGTTCTGAAGTTATAAGCTAGCCTGGACAGCAATTCACAAACTCCTGAAACAAACGAAAAAAACACTGCAGAGGCCTAATTTGCTCAAAACTTTTTACAACAATGGATATTAAGTGAGTGTCAGCGGAAGCACCTGTATTTATTAAGATGTCTGACTTTTCACTTCGGATGAGAATGCGATTTTCAACAAACTCGGGAGAGTTTTGAAGATATTCATCACTGAGCTCAAGGAAGCGTATACTTCACTCGGGAAAATGCCTCGTCCTGGAAGAAACACGTACAGCGACCAGAAGCCGCCGTATTCGTATATTTCGCTCACCGCTATGGCCATTCAGAGTTGCCCGGAGAAGATGCTCCCGCTCAGCGAAATTTACAAGTTCATCATGGACAGGTTTCCTTTTTATCGGGAAAACACACAGCGCTGGCAGAACTCTCTTCGCCACAACCTTTCATTCAACGACTGCTTCATCAAGATCCCTCGGAGACCGGACCAGCCGGGTAAAGGCAGCTTCTGGGCTCTCCATCCCAGCTGCGGTGAGATGTTTGAAAACGGGAGCTTCTTGAGGCGCCGCAAGAGATTCAAAGTGATGATCACCTCCGAGCACCTGCAAAAATCAGACGCGGCGCATTACCTCCAGCAACAAGCGAAACTCAGAATGACCGCTTTAGGGACACATCTACCTCAGATGACTAGTTACAACTTAAGTGTGTCTCAACCCTCCACTTTCAAACACCCCTTTGCCATTGAAAACATCATTGCCAGAGATTACAAAATACCAGGAAGCCTTGCTTTCTCCACCATGCAGCCCATGTCTACGGGTTATCAGATACACAATCAGTTGACCACGGCATGGCCCCACATGTATAGCAGAAACGTGATAGATGCTGAGTATTCTGCCTATGGAGTCCCACTCAAATCCCTGAGTCATGGCGCGCAAAGTTTACCGGCGATCCCTGTTCCAATCAAACCCGCTCCAGTTTCGGTTGCGTCCATCCCGGCGCTGCATGCGCACCTTCCAGCGTTCCTCTCCGGCTCTCCACAGTCCCTCAGCCCGACGTCTCCCAGCCAGAGCAGCCCCGCCACACCGAGCCCGACCTCGCTGCTCCATTCGGTCGCCGTGCACTTTCAAGAGGTCACTTAACACTTTAAGAGGGACTTCAAACTTTCCTTACACTTCCACCCTGATTCACTGGCACCGACCACAAGGCAGACAAGACAAAAAAAAAAAAAAAAACTGACAGAAGGCTATACAAACCATCTAATCCGAAACCTGTGAAATGATAGAAAGTGACTGTTTCATACAGTGGAATTAAATATTCTGTTTACTTATAGCTCTATTTGTGTATGACATATATGCCGTGAGTTTAGGCTACCTCATATTATCAAAGGTCAAGAATCCTATTGAAAAATGCACAACGGACTATGAAAATGAAAATGCGAGCACAAGCTTGAGTTCATTAAGCAGGATTACAAAGACAACCATTCTCCATGTAGGCTGGATCATTTTACGTGTAACTCAAAATTGTGGGCTATTTTTAAACCATTACGTTTCATCGAAAGAAACAGAAAATGACTGAGAATCGCACGTTTCCGTGTGGCATGTAGAAATATAAAAATGGAAAACTCCAATGCACTTTTGGTGTTACAAATATCGAAAGAGATGTTCTGTGAACAATGCTCAGCCTAATTTATCCGCTTCGTTGACAATATAGTCAAAGATGTTGTATATAAGTTTTCTGTATAATGTTTACATGCTCTGATGTACTAGCATGCTGCTTTTCACGTATACTGAAATAAATTATAAACTGTCATCAAACCTTTTTAAAATATCCTGAGACTTATGTCATTTTAACTTACATTTAAAAAGTTGCTCAGAATTATTAATATTACAGGTGAAGAGATTTGTTTCAATGCATGGTAATAAACAAACAAAAACAAAATAAGCACAGTGATAATAGACCTAATAATAATGAACAGCATGTATTAATAACATAATTGCATGATGTCAATTGCTTTGTTCAATTGCAAGGAACAGACAAACAATCCTGAGCTCAAATACACTTGTTGGGTCAATGGTTAAGGGTGAAAGCCAGAACTTTGTTTTTATGTTTTGTATTGCAGACATTTAGTGAAATCGGCGGGGAATTGATGAAATGAAAAAAAGCATGCATAACTTAATTAAAATCAATGAATCCGAATCCAGATTGATTCATATTTTTAGTAAGTGATGTGCAATATGAACAAAGCTGCTTTTGCATATTTCGTCAGTCGGTGATAGTCCCAGGGACCTTTTGAATTCTTTTCAGAAACGAAACGTGTTGTCCTCCTCTGAAATATGTCTTAGAATACATTTACAATACATAGTGTAGAGCTAATGCCCCAAAAATATTTTAACAGCTTTTGTACCAACAAAAACAAATAATGGAATAAAAAAATATTATTTATTTACAACAAAAAAAATATGAATGTCATTGGCATTTAAGAAAATATCTGTGGCATTGAAGACGTGCCTTAAGAAAAATACCACAAGAACACTTTTGGGGGAAAAAGAAAAAACCTTTCACAAAATAGATAAAGACAAAGTATTTGTACACTTTTTGGTTTGCAATACTTTACTGTAACATGACCATATTTGATGTGAGGAAGTATGATTACTCACATCTTAAGACTGACTTCATACATCAATGATAAATACATGACCAGTTGGCCAACAACAAAATAACCACAGTAAAACAAAAACAGCTTATTAACTTGAGTTAGTTCTATATACATATATCTAAGTGTGGCTAAAGTTTACAAATATTTTCAGGCATCATAAATTAAATTAGTCTATGATCTATGAACAGGCTATGAACCAAGAAATGTCAAGAGATCTTCACTCACTTGTGCCTTTTTAACTTGAACTTAAACACATTTTGTCCATCAAAATAAAAAGCTCCCATTTTTCTATACATTTATTTCAATAATATAACTTACTCAATTAACTTGGGGAACTGAATAATATAACTCTTCAAATGACAGTCTTTCTGCTGCAGTTCAATAAGCCATAACTTCTACTGTAGACATGTAAAATAACAGAAAACACAACAGGTAATCCAAAGCTTTCTTCAGTTGTATTTGCATCAGGGTTTTAAAACAAGACATTTACAAAAGTGAACAATGAATTTAGACCATATGTTATAAACTGTGATCCGAAGAAGAGATTTCTTTACATTTAAATAGAACTGAAAAAAGTATTCTAGCTTTGAAAGCTTGAATTCAGTACTGACACGTCATCATTCGAGATATAGAAGATTTCAAGCCTCTTTGTTTTGCTAGGTGATCAAAAACATCAGATAACAGGTATGTATTGTAGTCATACTAAAGACTAGTCTAGGTTGTTATCACAACATATAACATTGCATGCACTTTAATTAAATGAATGCATTAAAATGGAGAAACATCCAAGTAATTAGCATGTGTAATTTATCCATTTCTTAATGCATGTGGACAGTGGCCTGAATAACGAGGCAGCCTTGACCTGGAACACAAGAGATGGAATGGACAGGAACCTGTTATTTATAATCACTGTAGAAAAACTAATGCCATCAAGTTTGAAATCAACTCACAGAACTTATTTGGATGGAAATTTTGCTCGCAGTAAGCTAAATAGCCTTATTTATTTATCTCGGTGACGTTATTAATTTGGGCCGTGCATATTTATGAGCAAAATACCTGAACATGCTCAGGCAGGGGATGGCAGGGATATTTATAAGACCATAAATCAACAAGCTGTGGAGCCTGGAGAGTGAAAATCAAACACTCACAAACAGACTATGTGTGTTCATAAGTCTTTAAAGACCTGTTTAACCAATATAGCGGTTCCCACCCTTCAATAACCACCTTATGTATCCAATATATTTAAATTCAAAGAATCTTTTAAAACATGAATCTTGAAATGAATAAAAAATAGTGAGCATAAAAAACAGCACTTTTGTGTGCCGGATTTCTCTCCTGACAGTGACTCTTGTACAGGATTCACAGTACAAGAATATTTGAGCTAAGCTGTATTATCAGCACGCTGTAGCTGAAAGCAGCAGGTGCAGGGGAGACTCTCTGCTCGACCCAGCCAAACGCCTGTGTGTGCATGAAATCACTGTGTCAACATTTAATTCATGCTCCTAAGCAGAGACTGTGAGACAAATTACACCACTGGGTGGGACTGCCAATATTAGCTCAAGAGACAACAGCTCACAGCAGTTAAATGGTCATCCATGGACCACTGGACTTATCCTAAAAAGCTAAATACTAATAGTAAATATTGTCAAAGCGATCTAAAACATTATATAATCTTTTACAGGCTGAAAAACACTGAATTTTATTATCAGTGTTTGCAGACCTAAATCCATCTCCATCTGAAAAGATAATGGATCACAAAATGATTTAAAGGAAAGTATTGCGAGTAAATACTCTCAAGTTTTTGGAGTGGAGCAAGAGCGGCATGGACTGTTTGGTCAGCCATAAAACATCAGCCAGCAAACACTGGCCTGGACTATTGTGTCCCGTCAATGCACTTCACTCCTTTCAACATGTTGCCAGGCGACCGGATGCGTTGACACAGCGATGCTGGTCGGAGTGATCAATCCCCTGCATGTCTGTGTGTTTGGTGTTGTGAGTGGGCAAATGCTTTTGCTTCGAGACCTCCAGTGAGAGGAACAGCACCCTTTTGTGTGAGAGAGTTTTTAGTTTACAACACACAATGTAAAAGTGGCTGATGTGTGCCCAGTGCCTAAAAACACTAAAAAGTACAATAGTTGAGAGTTTCTGTCTCCTTCAGAGGAACAATTATTAAATGCACTGATGAATAATAACCAAAACTCGGTATTCTGAATATTCACTTTTAACATTAAATCTGTTGTATTTATTTATTTATTTTTTGCAGTCTGCGTTTAAAAGGTTTTGGGTCAGTAAGATTTTTCTTTAAAAGAAATTAATACTTTTATTCAGCAAGAATTATAAATTAAATTGAATTAAAGGGAAAGACTCTTATTGACTTTTAAAAGATTATTTTTCAAATAAATGCTGTTTATTTAAACTTTCTATAGGCTACTCTCAAAATATTATAACTCTAATCTTGTAATGCTATGACTATTCTCGAAATCTGACTTTTTTCTCAAAACATTATGATTTTAACCACGTAATCTTAAAATAAAAACAAAATACATTTTTTGATGTGGCATTAAAACACTGTCAAACAAACTAAATACAGTATATCATGGTTTCTAAAAAACGTTTTCAACATTGATGGACACTGAAGACTGGAGTAATGATGCTGAAAATTCAGCTTTGCAATCACAGAAATAAACAGCATTTTAAAATATATTAAAATAAAAAAGAGAGTTATTTTAAATTATAATATTTCCTAGTTCAAAAAACGTTAAAACTTTACATACCCCAAACTTCTGAATGGTAATGTGCACATTATTGGGTCATGCAAGAAAAAAGGCTTGTAATAAGAAGAAGCCCTCAATGAGTTTGGTTTCAGAACACTCACTTATACAAAGTCAGATTCTGATCTGATAAGGTGGTGCCATGACCCTCCACCTTCATAACAACAGATGATTGACAGCCTGAAGATGACAGGGCCTCCAGCTGCTGCTCTTGTGCAATGCTGAAAACATATATTCTGAAAGAAACATGCAACAATATCACTAGCAGGCCTCCAGAAGTGTCAGTATTAACTGTCGAAGACATTTTTTTTGTTTAATCAAGTTCAGTCAAGGAAACGGTCACAAGTCCCAGCTGGAAAGTAAAATTCTTGGTATGAAACATTTCAAACTAATATACAGTATCAACCTGCTTTTTCCCTTACACATTAGAGAGTGAAGGAAGGCAGAGTTGCCAGGTCTTCACAACAAATCCGCCTTAAACCCATGGACATGAAAAACAACCCACGGCAACCGTGTTGAAGTAGCCCAATTCCACGGTATAACCACGGTCTTGGCAACACTGAAGGAAGGTATTATCACCAGTATAATAATCAACTACAAGCAAGTAGATAAACAGATGGCTAAAGATTTGACATGATAACTATGCTTCAGGACGTCACTTTTCCCAATAACCAGTTCTCAAAAACAGTCATTTTCATGAAAACAATGCAATAATTAACACCCCACCTGAACTGCAGTTCTTCTCTGAAGCTCTAGGGCGTCTTCAGCTCTCAGGTGTTGTGATGTTTTAAATGTGTGTGTGTGTGTGTGTGTGTGTGTATAATGAAAGACTGAGCTCTGCTGTTTCCCTGCAGCTGCTGACTGACAGGTTGATTTAGGCCGAGCAGGAATCTTCCTAGTTTCTCATAAACTAACACCTCTATGACACTTCAAAGGGTCATTTGCACCTGCGGTGACAAAGGGCAGCATGTTTCTGTGCAGAGCGAGATGGACAGATAGAGGAGATATTTGGGGTTATGTATTGCTGGGGGTCAGGTGCTGCTTCCAGCTTTGAGTCACATTTTTAAGGAATCCCAGAAGGAAAATATCTATCAAAAGTTATGATTTTATGAGAAGCTAGAAACTAAACCTAGCAGCTTCTAAATCTAAATGATCAATACAACTTTGAAATTAAATGAACTAAGGCAGCAAATTACTTTTATTAATTTAAGTCCGTTACTCCCAGTATTGCATTAACAGGAAGGAAGAGTACATTTCTTCTGGCTCATAACAATGGCCTGCATTTCTTTGATCTGTGTTAAGTCCTTCCCAACGTCAGGAACTAATAACTGACCTTTTGTCATTTGGATTAACTCTGTGCTTTGTTCATGTTACCTTTGTTCCATTGTCAGTCTATTTAAATAAGAAGTCAATGAGAATTCAAGTCAATGAGAATATAATTAGTAATGAGTAGTGTACTTTGAACTACCAAGAAATTCCTTACATCTAAGATCCATTGCAAGCACCACTATTGCTTCCATTTTTAACTAACCTGTGCTAATTGTTGGCTTAAAATGATATTGAGACAATCTATACGAAATCTTCAAAACACTATATCTTCATGTATCTGTAGACATGGAGATCTTATTTTGCATCATACAAGAGGTGGTATACGAACACACAGAACCCTATAAAGTGTAATGATAGTGTGTCTGACACCTGGATGGGCCAGGACCGATGTCACAGGTGCGTGGCCTCAAGAAAGAGGGTGGGCTGATTATAGTGGAAACAGTTAGTCTCTGAGAGTAAATTACTCAAGCCTCCATAAAAGCACTCTTTCTAAATAAGGTTCACTTTGATTGCTCCCTTTTACCCTTCAGCCAATTATCACACAATGGATGGAGGAAACTGACTTGGTTTTCATTCCAACAAGTCCACTTCTCTCAACCAGAGCAGAACAAGATACAGACTGTAACTGAGAACTGGTCAATATCAAAATATTGGTTGCACAGTTCAAAAACAGAATGTTTTTATTTAATTTAGCAGACATGGAAAAGCATGTCAGCAGAATATGCAAACAAAAAACTAAACAAAAAACGTTTTATATATTATATGTGACCCTGGAACACAAACCCAGTAATAAGTGTTTCCATACATAATCTGAAAGTTGAATAAGTTTTCTATTAATGTATGGTTAGTTATGTCAATATTTGGCCGAGATGCAACTATTTGAGTATCTGGAATCTGAGGGTGCAAATATTTTTTCTTAGCAATGCATATTATCAAGCAAAAATTAAGTTTTGACTTACTTAATATCCTAATGATTTTTGGCATAAAAGAAAAGTCGATAATTTGAACCCATACAATGTATTTTTGGTTATTGTTACAAATATACCTGAATATATGTCACATATTCACTAATATATTAAGTGTGGCTTAACTTTTACATAACTTTAAAATATATATAATTTTTGGCAATTCCTGACAGCAGGATATACATTTGAAGACTAGAACTGATTATTTAACTCATACAAACACTAGGCTTGATTTTTCAAAAACTCGGAGAAGTACAGATAGACACACAAAGGGCAACTGTACCTCAATGTGAGCTGTACTATTTAGGTCAAAGCAAATCAAACAGAACGAGCTGTAGCTGAATAGAATGATTTATTCAAGCCGTGGCAGCTGATTGCTGTGACAACAGATTGCCTCCTGGTAAAGTTCCATTACAACAAACAAAGCTCTCAGGAACTCATAAACCATCTGATTCATGGTGCAGTGTTTGAATAAAGTTCTCTCGGTTTAATTATATGCTCATTATTAAAGTTTACATTTATGATCATCACTGGGAAGCTTGGCCATTGATCAATTCTCAGTTTTCTTTTTTAACAATTGCCCTACTATAGTATATATTGCATTTCACTAAAATCCAGTTCCACTGAATGTGGAACAATTTTCTGTATTTCATCCTGAATGCTGTTGCATTAGATTACACGCACACATGCACACACAGCAAGATTTATATGTAACCAACTGATCCTAAACGCAATGTTTAATGACTGTTGAAAATCAGTTCACATTGAGTTGATAGAGAACATTAACAGAATAAAAACACAGGTGCTTTAAAAGTGCACTTGTGCTATTTATATCTTTACTAAAATAAACCATTTGATATTTTGTTATCTAATGCATAACATTCAAATATTAATAAGTTGACATGTTCTGTGGTTATATTTAAAATCAGAAAATATTGCCTCCCTAAAAATCCTTTTTGTCATTTAAAAATCTAAATAATGGACAGTTGGAAATCAATTTCACTCCTTTGTATATTTAGGCAAGCATGTTGAATGTTTCCGTATACACTGTACTGTGCTCATCGTGAAATGTTTGAATTTATTATTCAGGGTCACAGTGCCCACTCCTGACTCATTAAAACACCCAGAAATACCCAACTCAGAACAACAAGAGACAGTTACAAGGGTAAGATAAGGCTGGAGTAAAGCCTCTTATTGAGAAAGAGAAAGACTCCCACCCTAGAGCTCCACAGGACTGAAGAGGGGGCGGTGTCAACATCACATTGTGTATTGGAGTGGTAATTGTGAGCTTGGTGGTCTAATGCGCTTGTGAAGCACTTTTAATTTCCCAAGTTTGCGTTTGAAAGGAACAACGGGTAGCTTTTATTCACAGGTAGCTTTGAAGTATACTGACCACTAAGGAGAAGAAATAGTGAACAGAAACATCCCTGCATTGCTTGGACTTGCCTCCAAGGAGAAATCCTTAGAACTATCTTTTACCAGCTGAATGCTGGAGTTTAAGAGTGGATCAAAATCAAAGGAATAAACTATTTTCCAGTTTTAGAGAAATTCATGATAAACATGCATATGCATAAATTTATGATACACTTTGTGTATCACTGCTTTGTGTGTGACTTTACAAAATCATCTTCTCATCCATTTGAGCTTGTAGCCATACACTAATAAACAATGTTTTTTCACTCCCCCTAGTGGTCATAATCACTACTTTTTCATGGAATTCTACGCAAAATTGGCATTACAGATGTCATGTTACACTGAAGTAGGGTAACATAACAGAAAAAGTCAATTGTTTATTGACAACATAGCCAAAACCGGCAGACTACTGATTTTTAAACCACTATAGCAGATTTCTGGGTATTATTATTACTAAATGTATGCTATTGATCCAGTTAATATGCAAATATAAAGTAATTTATCACTAAAGTCATATAAATGCACTGGAAATAATGAATTAAATGAGATGTATTTTCTTAAATGAGCATACCTTTAAAATCTGAAAGTATTCAATTCCTCTATTTTTGTTGTAAAGTAAGCCCTTTATACTTCCGAGAAACCAGCCTCCAATTGAGGAGAAAATAAATGGGGTGTGTTCTTTACATGCCATAATTCTTTAAAGTTAAACAACCATAAAGGCTAAGAACTCTGACCTTCACCATCTAACTAAGCAAGAAAAGCCAATGATGTGTGCAAGGCCCCACTCTCTCGTCATATACTGATTATGATAAAATATGTCTCAGCCTCACGAAAAATAACCGTATGTCATCCATGACAACACGGGGCCAGTATTTCAACAAGAGCCAAATTTCTTCAGCACTGAAATGTTTTACTGTCGGCTGTAAAGCTCAGAGACTGCTCTGGGACTGCATTCATTGGACAGTGCTAGACCCTACAAATAATACAATATATATATATATACACATAATACAGTTAGTTTTATGAGTCTGTAATTAATTTTTCTTATAATTTACCCAGTAAAAAAAGATTTGTCAGGTAACCCAAAATGTATTTTAATTAGCCAAATGAATGATTTTGTGGGTGTATTAAAGTAAAACATATTATTTATATCATTAAATGCACTTGACTTCAATAGGTTTAAAACTAACAATTGCTAGTTATGCTAAATTACATTATTAACAAAAAACTGTGCATACATACGGTGTACTAACATGACATGTCATGTTTAATTTCAATAATCAATTGATCACATTAATGATTTAAGTTAGAAAAAACATAATTGAAACTTAGATATTAGTTTTTTTTTGCAAGATCATCTCAACACTATTGTATATATTAATAGCATTTAGATATGTATCCAGCATTTCTATTTTAACACTTACTTGGTTAACAAATAACTGACAGACGGACGAAGCCCATAGGTCTGTGAAGCTTCTCCGACTGTCTTTGTAAAGGAGCCATGCCTGCCGAGGACTCCCTGAGGCCATGCCTCCCTTTCCATCACTGCCATATGTTTGCATACACAAACATATGAGCTTTGCACCCGGTTTGGCTCTGTTAGCATGTATCATTACCCGTTTGGCAGGACAAAATATTAATCTTACGCTGGCCTAATTTAACTGGTTGGTGGATTATGTTTAAATCTTAAAATGTAGCTTTAAAAACAAAAACGCGATTGCTTTTTACTGAGCTAACACAGGAGGTGATGAATGTTTTATTGGGCGATATTACTTCCACAAAAGTGAAATTAGAAAAAAATATTTTGTAACGAGAAGCCAAATCTCAATGAGCCATGCTCGAACGATAAACCTGATTGTGAAGTGCCTGATGTTTTCTTCACTCTTGCAGGAAACAAGAGGATCTTCTTTCATTATCAAGGGTCATTTACAATACCAGAACGCATTGTGACGCTAGGGAAACCGTCCCATGATAAATTCTTTGCCGTGCCCTTCACAGTTGTCGTAGCAGGACCATAAACAGCATTTATAATAATCTAGCAGGGCGGCGCACCCAGCTCGCTGATTAGCATGCAGAAGACGAGAGGATAGGAGAAGTGACAGAGGCCACACAGCTCATTGATATATCTTCATTGTTCTTCATCAGAAACACCCCGAGCGGTGCAGAACAGAAAACACACATCAGACATTAACACTTCTGGGGGTCGCAGAGTCTTTCTGGAATTCTTCCTCGTGTTGTAGTAAATAAAAGATGTAAGCTGGAATCTGAATCCACATAAAATCATTATGAAATCATGTAGAAAAACTTCTCAGGACACTCTCAGGTGTGTGACTGCCTGAAAGAAACTGAAACTGCCTGAAAGAAGTGCATTGTGATATCGAAATGAAATCACCCTCACCTCTTTCTAAACCTGTATGAGTTGTTTTCTGCAGAACACACAACATATATTTTGAAGAACAATCAGCATTGGACTCTACTGACTTTCAAAATATGGACAAATAAAACACAGACATTTGACAAAATAACTTCTTGTGTGTTTCACTAAAGAAAGAAATCCATTCAGGTTTGGTCAGGGTGAGGAAATGATGACAATTATTGGGCTTTAGCTCAATCAAATTAGCTTATATGTGATAAAAAAGGTTATGGTTCTATTATAGTTTAACCTTCAAAAAACCAAATAGCAGTATAAATATAAAGATTACATAACTTATAATTATATATCACATGTTTTAAATACAATTAACATTCCATTCAATTGAACCATTATAAATGAACCTCTTCCACACTTTCTTTTTCTTCAATTTTGGCTTAATATTGCTCACTCATTAACCCATAAAGTATTAATAAACATGCTTCATCACATGATGCAATTCTAAAAGTTTTACATGATAATGGGCTTCAACCTCATTCTGTTCAGAGGATAATGCTGACTTCCAGAAAAAACTCTGCATGAGCATCTTAAATTAATTATTTAATTCCTTTCATGGACGGTACAATGTTCACCTAAGCATTTCCTGAGATGTTATTCTGTTTGTAGTGGCAAGACTGTTTCGTAAAGAAAACAAAGGACGAAAAAGTAATTAAGTTGAGTAATAAAATCTCAAGCATCATAACACGCAACATTAAATGCCCATCCAACTCCATCAATTACTCCAAGTGCTCTCACACACACACACACGCACACACACGCACACACACACACACACACACACACACACACACACACACAGTGTTTATCCATCTCAGATCAGCACACGCTTTTGTGTGGATATGACAGTTCATCTCACTCGCTGATTCAGCACTCTGTTTGTTTTAATACACAACAACATTCAATAAAATTCAATAAGCATTACCACCCTAGTTTTAACATGCACATGGAGAGCCTGTAACCTAAAAAACCATAAACATCCAGACATGTCTGAATACAAAATCTGTGTAATATTCTGTCTGTGAAGATGGTCCCATTTGCCCAATATCTTTTTTTTATTATTATTATTTTTTTTATTAGTTTAGAGTTGACAGGAAGTGAACAGGGGGCAGGAAAGGTCTTCTAGACGGGATTTGAAATCTGGACACCCATAGTGCAACAGCACTGCATGTTTCTGAAGGAAGAATAGATGTTTCCCTTTTTCTATTCAAAGTATCCTAAACAAACATTTATCATGGTCTCCAAAAAATATATGCAGCACAACTCTTTTCGGTATTTGAAAATAGTTCAAACAAATGTTTCTTCAGCAGCAAACCAACATAATAGAATGACTTCTGAAGCATCACGTGACAGTGAAGACTGAAGGAATGGCTGCTGAAAATTTAGCATTGCCATCACAGGAATAAATTACATTTCAAAACAAATTGCCATTGAAAATAGTTATTTTAAATTGGAATAATATTTCTGCGTTTACTTGTTTTTCATTAAATAAACGAGCATAAGAAATATCTTTCAGAATCATTAAAATATCATAAAAAATTCAAACATTTAAGCATAACTATTCCCCATTGTTTCATGTTGCTTTTATAATGGCTTCGTCTGAAACAACGGCATTAAAATAAGCAAATCACTGACAGACAGGAATCAGAGGGAGACTGCACATGGCCTCCGCATAAGTTTACTTTGTTTTGGTTTTGGAAGGAAGCAGGGTTGTTCACTGTGGCAGGGCATTTATCTTATATTCATCAAAGGCCGCCCACAAAACAAACAGCCGTACTTGTTTGATTTGATAAATAATTGAAGTCCACAGGGATTCACATTGTTTTAGGCCTAAATCTGTTGTTTACTGATAGTGTGTGTGTAACAGTGTGTTTGGATAGAGAGAGCAAATGAGAGAGAGAAAAAGAAGGGAAACTCACCCAGGGCGGAAGCGCTTGGCGCGGAAATGAAAGCGTCTCTATTTACAGGCTGAGAGAGAGAGAGAGAGAGAGAGAGAGAGAGAGAGAGCTGAACTCTCTTCGTGGCCACGGGGCAAGCACAAGTCCCCAACGAAGCACTCAACACAACGTCTCCTCGTGACAGAGAGGCATCAAACAACCCATCTGAAACTGTAATGAGAGAGTAAATATAGATGGAACCAGAATGTCTTTTCTAGATATATTGTATTTATATTGCACTCAATGCTTTAGACAACACTGTCACATGATCTCAGACTCAAGTACCAAACTGTTAATAATTTGATCAGTTTTATCATTTTTGATACATAACCACCTCATATTAATGGCAGCTGTGTGAGTGACAGAGGCCCGAGGTCTTTCCGTCATTTGATGTTCTCTTATTTTCATTCTGTCATCGTGTGCACCTCACTGAAAATAAGAAATCAAGATATGACAATAAGTTGTTTCTGTATTCTTTTTGTTCTTTCGTATGCAAGCTTTCCTGGGGGGCAAATCAGAAATCATATATTCATCTCCAAGAGCTCTGTGAGTGAGCGTTCTTGGCCAGAACAACCTGTGCAGAAATTTCAGTCTCCAAATCAATTATTAGCACTGAGGGATTGACATGCTCAAGAGGAATCAACAACTAGCATTAAGAAAAGTACAAAGCTGATATAAACAACAACAAATGAACTCAAGGCACCCCAGTCTATAAATTATACATGCAATCTAGCAAAGGGCCGGGTGTCATCAGCTAGGGTCCATGACAGAATCACAGCATCTATATGTAAAACAGCAGAGGCCAACACAAAGCACTGGCTGCATTGCTTTAAAGTGCACATAATGAGATGCATCTTCCCTCAGTCTGTCTGCTTTTGTTTAAGCAATATTCAATAATCTCCATATCAATTATTTATTTATTGTTTTCTGTTTTCTTATTAGATTACACAAAAATAGAGGTATTACGCTAAACGATTATCTTTATCTTTTTCTTTAGTTTACAAAAAAATATAAAAGCTGCCTTATGAGCCTTCAGAAAGTCAACTTTCATAAAAATAAAGATCGATACATTACTATTTACAAGTTTGGGATCTCCGATTTTTAAGTGTTTTTGAAATAATCTATTTGATCTTAAATACAATAAAAAATGTTATTATACAAATGAACTGTTTCCCATTTTAAGATATTTGTATAAAGTAAAAATGTGATGGCAAAGCTGAATTTTCATCAGCCATTACTGCAGTCTTCAGTGTCACATGATCCTTCAGAAATCATTTAGGCCTACTTGTCTGATTTGGTACTTGAGAAACATTTCTTATTATTGTAAATGTTCCTTAATTTAAATTTTGTTGAAACCGTGATGCATTTTTAAAGGATTTTTTGATAAATCCACAGTTCAAAAACAGCATTTAATTGAAATTAAATGTATTTGTACAGTTTAAAGTTTTTACTGTCTCTTTTCACAAGGTCATGCATCCTTGGTAAATAAAAACTTTATTTAAAAAATAAATTAATACTATCCTCATTCTTTTGAACAGTTTCTAACTGAATTCTTAACCATGTAAGTTTTGCAGCTGTGTGGTTACAGTGACTGCTTTGCTAATGCAGAGAGGGATGACATTCACTGGCTGTCTTCATCCTAATCACTCAGAGAAATAATTTCAATTAAAACAGCCACTGCATCCAGCAAGCGCAAGGATGAGATCGTTCACCTCCGATAGCACCCGCACATCAATAATCAGATTATCAGTGGGCCATGGATAAACAGAAATCGCTGGCCTTAGCATATTTAAGAGCTACTTTAGCCAGCTGCTATTAACTCATCTCCCGAGTTATTTATGTCCCGTGCTTCTTAATAAGACTCCTGGCCATATTATTCTAATTATATCAGTCCAATCAGCAGTATTGCATGTCTGGCCTCATTTACATTTGCCAGTGCTTTGTCTTTCACAGTGTGATACTAATTCAATGAGACGTCCAACGTTTACGTTATATGTGGCCTGCTCTACCCTCCAGTCCATTAGAACCGCTGTGTATGTGTGAGTGTGTTGTGTCAGTATGATTGGGTTTGTCTCCGAGCACATGACCGATTGATCAGGGTTACTCTATGGCACAATTGAGTTTGCTTTGTAATACAAATATGTGTTTAGTTCTGTGAGGGTGTGCTTGCGGGCTATTCTAGATGCCGGCCCATAGCAATAGCCTGTAGCTGTTGTAAACAAGCTTCATTTCATGAAAAATCTTGCCTGTGAGCATGTAGAAATATCAGATGAATGAGTTAGGAGATGTATGTAGTGTTTAGGTGAAACTAAGGTTTAACCCAATATTCTTACAAGAGTTGATGTGAAGCCATCACAAAATAGATAATATATAGGCATATGGATATCAATGTCATTTTATTATAAAGTGTAAAATTTTTGGAGCTTTCAGAAAAAGAGGGGGAAATGAGAGGAGAGGAGCAAGATCATCCACACTGATCACCTTTTCCTCCTTGCTTCTAAAGAATGGCATTAATCTGGAAGATTAAAAACTGTCACGTCTGATGGTTTACTACCGTCCACCTTCAGAAAACACACAGCAGTGTGCACTCTCTATTATTCATGCTCTTTCAGGCTGTGATCATAGCAATATAGTTGACCTGGAGGTCTCCATTACAATGACTGAGGGTCAGAATGTCGATACGGTGTAGGTCTACACAAATTCAACAACGCATGATCAAGACATCAAATACCAATTCTTCAAAAGACAAATATATACATCAAATTTTTTGATTCCTGCCATTCCTATCGACATACCTATTTCCAGTTCTAGCTCTAATTTTATCTCAATTTGAGATTAAATATTGATTATAAGCTTTGCTTGTTGAGATTGTGTGATTTAAAATTACATTAATTATAATCTAATATATATGTTAATTTAAATATTTAAAAATAGACATATTTAAAACATATAAATACAAAGGCCATGACAAAACAGTTTCTTTTGTAGTTTCAATGCTTTTAAGTTTATTATTATCCATGGTTTATTTCTATAAGGGCTGTTGTAGCTATTCAGTCTTTGAATGTTAAAGTTATTATGTCATTATTATGGCTTTGATATTAAATTTAATCGCTTGTTAATTTGTAACAAAAATGACACAAATATTATTTTTTTTTTCTTATAGTTGACATAAAACTGTTTGGAAGATCTGTTTGGCACTTATAGTTGGAAGTATAGTTCAAATGAATCTACTGCCCTCTTGTGGCAGTTGCCTGTGTACAGCCAGCAAAGTGTTTACAGCAGTTTACATGTACAGAAGACAGCTGGGGTTTGTTTTTCTATAATGACCAGATGACTGTACAGGATCCCACTTATTATAGGAATAAACAGGAAATAAACTAAATAAAAATAAAACTATATATATGTTTTATTATCTTGTTAATTAGTACAAAAAGTAGGAAATAGGCTCCACTACAATGTAAAAAACAAAACAAAGGGTGTGTTGTGGCTAATGCCAGCCAAGCAGTACATCAACAGTACACACATCACTTGTGAATCAATTTTCTAGTAGCACTTGTTCGATAATAATTGTTTCACGATATACCTTAGTTCTTAGTTTGTTCCTATAATTGTTAATCGGTTGTGTATGCTGTTGATCTTATTATCTCAAAAATGTATCTTATCTACCAAAATTCAATGTGTAATTTAAAATAGGCCCTACAGGTAAATTGTGGGGAAAATTCCTTCATATTAACGTAGTACAATGTGCCCTATTTTATGGACTTTCCTTAGAGTGTATAGCATTTAACTTACTAATACACTGCTTAAAACTATAATTGTTAATAATGTGTAGTTTTACTAGTAGAAAATACAGAAAATATAATTGTTAAAAAATGTGTCAACTTTTCAGTAATTCAATGTTAAATATATATATACAGTCATTGCCAAAATATTTGCGCCCTTCCTTGGTATATATGATTAAAGAAGGCCGTGAAAAAGAATCTGCATTGTTAATACTTTTGATCTTTTATAAAAAAAAATCACAAAAATCATGAGACACAATTATTGGCACCCCTCAAAATTCTTATGAGTAAAATAGCATATTCCCATTCATATTCACAAATTTGAGCACTCCAGGGTGATTATGAACATTAAATTATCCAGCCATGACTTTCTGTTTCACAGAAATATAAATAGGAGGGAAAACAAAGCCCAAATTCCCTTAATCATCCATCACAATAAGAAAAGCCAAAGAATATATTTCTGATATGCAGAAAAAGATAATTGAGCTTCACAAATTAGTGATGTGGGTTTAAGAAAAGAGCTAGAGCCGTGAAAATTCATATTTCCACCATCAGGGCAATAATTAAGAATTTCAAATCAACAGAAAATGTTACGAAAAATTGCCTGTTTGAGGATGTGTGTCTATATCGTCCTAATGCATGGTGAGAAGGAGAGTTTGAATGGCCAAAGACTCTTCAAGGACCACAGCTGGAGAATTGCAGAAAATAGCTGAGTCTCGGGGTCAGAAAACCTTAAAAAAATGGTCAAACAGCACCTACATCACCACATGTTGTTTGGGAGGGTTTCAAGAAAAATGAAAGTTTCAAGCTCATCCAAAAACAAACTCCAGCATATTCAGTTATCAGACACGACTGGAACTTTAAATGTCAGATAAAACAAAAAAATTCGCTTTTTAGCAGCAAACACTCAAGATGGGTTTGGTGAACACAGGGATAAAAAGTACCCCATGTGCACAATGAAATATACTGCTGTATTTTTGATGTTGTGGGCCTATATTTCAGCTGGAGGTCCTGGACATCTTGTTTAGACACATGGCATCACTGATTCTATCAAATACCAACATATCAAAAACCGATAAGTCACTGACTCTGTTAGAAATCTTATAATGGGTAATTCCACATCTGGAATGTGTATTATGACTAGTCGTAATTGCATTGTAGATATCTTCAATGCATTTTATGACTAGTCATAAACACATTGTAGATATCTTGATTCCAATTACGACTAGTCATAATTGTAATATAGATATCTGGAATTACAATTGTGACTATCCGAAATTATATTTATGGATAGTCAAAAAAAAGTTGTAAATTTTAAAAGGGCTTGCCATAAGTCTCAGCCTCAGACGTCATGCCCACGGACCGTTGTCTAAATGTCTGATGCATATGGTATATAACGTGTGATTCGTGCCGTTTCTAAGGCTTAGCAGGCGAAGGAGAAGGAGCAGTCTACCCTCCCATCGCAGTCAGTCCGTGTCAAATTTTGAATGGGATTACGCCTGATATATCGTCTCTATGTACGACATTATATGAGGCCTGATATGCGTCGTCTCTATGCGTCGCATTATATGAGGCCTGATATATCGTCGTCTCTATGTACATCGTCTCTATGCCGTGCATTATATGGCCTGATGATATACGTCGTCTCTATGTACGTCGCATTATATGAGGCCTGATATACGTCGTCTCTATGTAAGTCGCATTATATGAGG
The DNA here is from genome assembly GCA_027564155.1 of Gymnocypris eckloni scoliostomus. Lineage (NCBI taxonomy): Eukaryota > Metazoa > Chordata > Actinopteri > Cypriniformes > Cyprinidae > Gymnocypris > Gymnocypris eckloni. The sequence goes on along the minus strand of CM050413.1, from coordinate 26,502,627 downwards.
CCTGATATATACGTCATCTCTATGTACGTCGATTATATGAGGCCTGATATATACGTCGTCTCTATATGCGTCGCATTATATGACGCCTGATATATCGTCTCTATGTTCGTCGCATTATATGACGCCTACGTCGCATTATATGACGCCTGATATATACGTCGTCTCTATGTACGTCGCATTATATGAGGCCTGATATATACGTCGTCTCTATGTACGTCGCATTATATGAGGCCTGATATATACGTCGTCTCTATGTACGTCGCATTATATGAGGCCTGATATATACGTCATCTCTATGTAAGTCGCATTATATGAGGCCTGATATATACGTCGTCTCTATGTACGTCGCATTATATGACGCCTGATATATACGTCGTCTCTATGTTCGTCGCATTATATGACGCCTGATATATACGTCGTCTCTATGTACGTCGCATTATATGACGCCTGATATATACGTCGTCTCTATGTACGTCGCATTATATGAGGCCTGATATATATGTCGTCTCTATGTACGTCGCATTATATGACGCCTGATATATACGTCGTCTCTATGTACGTCGCATTATATGAGGCCTGATACATTGTATCTTCCACCTTTAAACGCATTTAAAAGCATTTGTATTTGCATTACTTTATGTATTTGTTATAGGCTATTGATTTTACAGTAATTAGTTAACTAACAAGTAGCAATATTGTGTGTGTGTGTGTGTGTGTGTGTGTGTGTGTGTGTGTGTGTGTGTGTGTGTGTGAAAAGGGCCGCTGCTGGTCAAATGGGTTCCCTCTTGTTGCGCCCCCCTTCCTCAAATATTATGGAAGTAAAATAAAAACCACCTACTATAGGAGTCAAAATATAACTTTAATAAAATCTAAAAGTAAATAAATAAATCAATTGTGTTATTTACAAATTGCAATTGTTGCTTTAGACAGTTACCTATGGCTATTATTTTATTAATATGTTTGTCTGATTGATTTTACAGTCTCAAGCAAAATAAAATTAAGCATTTTTACTAAGATAAAATATGCTTTCATTTTTGTAAGGGTTGTGATGTCCACGTCTTTTTTTTATTGTTGAATAAATTATAGAGGCTGTCATCTCTCTCTTTCTCTCTCTCTCTCTCTCTCTCTTATATATATATATGTAAAGGTGATCAAAATGTTACGATTAAGTGGAGATTTGAATTAAATATTTGGTCAATTGCCTATATATGCTAAGTGTAGCAGCAGCAATGACCAGGCCTTTGGCTCCCTTTGCAGGCATTTGTAGTAACATGTACGTAAATAGTTTATTCAGTATTTAATTATGTACTTTAACAGTGTTATTCAATGAAACCATACAATTATGAATTAGCCAATCATTATTGCCTTGGGGAAAAAAACACATGAGGGTAAGATATTCATTTACTGTGGTGGCAACATACTCCTCCTCCGGCGTTGGTGTCACGCGACTGTGCTGCGACGTACCCCTTCTCACACGTAAAAAGTAAACGACTGTTACCTTTGGTTGGTAATCCAAGGCACGAATCACTTCCCATAAAGGACCTCTAGACGGGATTCGAACTCGGGTCGCCAGTCGCCATCTGACGCTGCACTAACCACGAGGCTGTTGGGAAAGAAAGTGGCGACTTTTATTTAGACACATTTTATTGATGTGTATTTACATCAATACATCAAATACCTAACATTCAAATGACAAACACATCACATACTTTTCTGCCATTCCTATCACTATTCTTATAGTTCCTCTGGTTCTAGTTGTAATTTTACCTCAATTTGAGATTAAATATTGATTATAGGCTTTGATCATTGAGATTCTAGGCTTTTAATAACATTAAATATTATTTAATATATAAGTACATTTAAATATTTTAAATTTGCTTTTATTTATTTTTAACCCAAACAAACAAGCCATGAAAAAAACTTTTTATTTTGCCGTTTTAATTATTAATATCCATATTTCATATAGGATATGTGAATCAATCTGTGAATGTTAAGATTTATTATGGATTTTGTTATTAAATTAAATCGCTTGTTAATTTACAATAAAATTACACAAATAAAATGGACAAATAACTTAACTTTTTTTAAAGTGTTAAGGTTATCATTTTAAAGTGTATTTCACTAACTTAGTTGTTGAGACATATTTTTATTATAGGTCCATATCATTTTCCAGTTAATATTCTCAAAATGGTTTCTCCAGTAGTGTTTACTACAAAAGAATTGAAGGACAATGAAACAAATGTCTAAACAAATATATTATTTGCGGTGGCCGAGAGAGCTCAACACGCTCCAACTTCAGAAAACACATGCAAATAGAAAAAGCACCAGCAAATCAAGAAACAAATCATAATTTTGACAGCAGATGCTGCAAATGCTCACAACACAACCAAATAAAGATTTTTATTTGCAGCGCGTTTCTTTGTTTGGTTGTGTTGTGAGCATTTGCAGCACGTGTTGTCAAATTGATGAACTTGTTTTCTTAATTTGAAGGTGTTTTTTTCTATTTGCAGTGCGTTGTTTTTATTTGGTTGTGTTGTGAGATTGCCGAAGTAGTTTTTTTTCTATTTCCAGCGCATTGAGCTCTCTCGGCCACTGTAATTATTGCTTTATTGCTATCATTTACCAAGAGATCAGCTTAAAGTGCAGTAAATGTTAAAACTGCTACATATTGATTTTCCATTAAAACATTTATGTAGTTATGTAGCTAGTGTACAAAAGTTCTCATTGTTGAAATTTAAACAACAATCTATGCAAACAAAAAAAAAGTTTGTGTGAAGTCATTTCAATGGCAAAAGTGCCCCTATTTACTTAAATTCACCCTGCATGCAAGATGTTTCAGTACTATTAGCCCCATGAACACTTTTTGTCAGCCTTCACAGGTTAGCAACGCTGTGGTACGCATTGAAAGAGATCAGATGCCAGGGTCCTGTCCCCTTTATTGGCCTTATTCTTAATTTGGTGACAAAATCCACTCATGTGTTTTTTGTCTTATCCTCAAGTGAGCATACAGCCTCGGGGCATTGTTCTCTGAGCCATGCATTTGTATGTCTTATATGCATGGTGTCTTGATTTTGATTCAGTGAATGTGATTTCCTACTCATCCTTCTTGTCAGTCACTAGTTAAGTCTGATGTCACACGTCTCCATTTCCATGTCAAAACAATCAATAGATTAATACGTGAGCATTCCAGCGGTTTAAATGCTCACCTTCCAGCCAATCAGAATCGAGTATTCAGACAGGTCATGGTATGAAAAGACATAGATATATTCAAAATGATAAAATCAATATAAGGTTTTGACTCTGAATAGTTTTGACAAATCACTGGTTTTATTTGAACACAATGTATCAGTATCCACTTTTTGACAGCTTTAAAAAGAAACCCATGAACATTGAGAGGATGTGTTTTATATGATCTAGCAGAAGTTCTGATCGGTTGATCTTTCAGTTACAGTAACCATGCACAAAATCATTTGTAGATTACAGATCCAATATAAAGGATATATATATATATATATATTTTGTAAAGAAATACATTTGATCAAGCAATTGTGCATGTAACAAATGTTAATCAGTGTGGAAAATCTTGGATAGAAGGAAAGGAAGCTGGCGATTTTTGACTGATCAGGGTGTCAGCGATAAAACAGCAGCACAGCTGCTTCAGTTATCTCTCTGGAAGCACTCCATCCTGCATTAGTACCATATCCATCCCAGTCGAAGCTCGCAAAGTCCCCACACTGTCTAGGAGCGCCCTCAGGAAAGTGTCCACCTCCACCAATACAGAACTGCAACAATATGAGTGCATTAATAACAACAAAAAACACCTGTGCACTTTTATTTCTATTGTTTATGTATTATCATCAATGTATTATGTGGTTAGCAGCATGTCAAAAATGCTGTCCACTGACATTGATTTAAATAATCCAGAATATTATTTTAACTCACATGTTCAGAGTTACAGCCGGTTGGTTTGACACCTGAACAAAGAGCCAAAGCTGCCTTTTCAGTATTAAAGACTCTGAATGTGATGAATCCGGGTGTAAACATTGCTGGAAAAAATGCATAGAATGTATCACACATGACATGGCTTTCATTCATTACGTTGATTGACTCTCAATAATGATGCCTATTAAATTGCACACAGTCACTAAATAAAACAGATTTCCTTACTGTCAACCGATGTAGCTACTTTCTTTAAAAATATAAAAATATAAAAACACTGGCTCTGGACGTATTGCCATACTTCTTGAATGGGGACCATACAGATTTTTGTTGAAATCCACGTTTCCGGTATCATACACTATTGGAATAGCAGGTCCATTATCAGTGATGCATGCCCCTATTCCAAACCTCACAGGGAATTTCTGGGGAAATTTTAATACAAATTCAGTATTTCTGTAATTTCACAAAATTGTTGTCTTTAACTATATTTTTATGAATGTTTCAAACTCAAAACTGGTATCCAAGTATATCTGACCTTGAACAAATTGAAAAGGTTTCCTCCGTAAAGGTTTAAGAAGTGATTTTCAGTGTGGTATCGCAGGAGGGAGGTAGGTGACCACTGTTCCAAATCAGCATTATTAGGAATATGCCACACAGACACATCTTGTGCTGCAATGTCATAGTATCCAGGATTCTGTGATAGAATGGAAACAAATTGTAATTTCAAATTCCTCATAAACATCTTTTGATTGTCTGTCTAGCGTTTTTGTGTCCTTTATGTTGCTCTTATTTAACTAGGGTTGTAAGTTTACTAAATTTACTAAAAATACCTTATAGTCATCACTTGTAGAGGCTTCCGCTGTTCCGAATGTGACTGTGTTTGCCCACGTCCCGTCACCATCAGGCCGGTTTGGGTCACTGCCCTGCTGACTAGACCAGCGATCACCAACAGTACACTTTCCATTCATGTAGTTTTCATGAACACTAGCCACCAGCGTCCATCCGCCGCCCGCAGTGGTCATATCACAGAAGGTCTGATAAAGGACTCCTCTTGATGAATTCAGATAGTATAGCCCATCTGCATGAACAGAAGCATTCCTGAGTCACTTAAACACAGCTGTTGCTTAAGATCAAATATTAACATAAAACAAGCGTACCATCATAAACCTGATACTTTTCATGCAGTTCCTTGCAGCTTCGAGCAGCATATTTAATTCTGCCCTGCAGTATTGCATCCTCAAGCTTGACCTTGGCATCACCGGTTTTGATATACACTTCTTGTTGATCCACTACAATGTGAGACATTAAGACATATATAATATATTGTGATAAAAATGTGATTTTCAAAGTTTGAAAATAAATTATTTTAAATCTAAACAAATTATTACACTTATTACTTATAAATTAACTTTTTCACGATATTCTATTTTTTTTAGATGCACCTGTATATTGTAATACACATTTGAAATATATATTTTTTTAAAATAAATTATTTTAAATCTAAACAAATTATTACACTTATTACTTACAAATTATCACACTTGCAGCCTCACAGAGCCACACATTCAGTGAGAGACTGAAGAGGATCCCTACAATCATTTTTGTAAGAACCATGCTCTGCAAACAAAAGGAGAAAAGTTATTCACAATTATACTCCACACAGCAAAGCTAAAATTGCATTGTTTCGATTAAAAATGGCATATTAAAAGCGTAGGCTTTTACTAAAGACTTTTACTATTTACTATTACGTACATGCTATTTTTACTAAAGAAATGTAAAAATGTAATTTGTATGGTGCAAGAACACTTGCGTTTGTTTCTTGTCTTGTCTTCTCTCTTCTGGCTTGGCGATCACTGTCGAGGCTTTTGGCTTCTAGGTGAGTTAGAGAATAAAGCTCAGAACTTCATGGGCTACTTATACTTACTCGGGAGAGGAACAAGGAAAATGAAGAACTGGCTATACCCGATATGTGGAAAATTAAATGAAGTTTAGAAACGTAGTTTATAAACTAAGTTCGGGAGGAGCACGTCAGATACTCAGGCTAATTAGCACAGGTGGTACACAATCTAGGTAATCAGCCCTTGGACATAAATACAGCTGTCTTACCTCCATCTAGTCGACGGTTAAGCAGCATCCCTCCACCACCCCTTCTCCACCAATATTACTAGATTTCTAATCACACGGGGGGGGGGAGGGTTCACTGGGTTCGGGCCATTCCCGGCTAGGAGCCCTCCCCCAGGACAGCGCGCCTACAACGTATTACCATACACGCCAAATACGCATTACGTTATCGTGCTAGTAGATGTAAGTGTGAAATCGTGAATTATAGGCTACTTGAGTCAAAGCCAAACGTGTGTTCGGCTTAGGCTTGCGGAAAAGGTGGATTTCGGTGTTTTTACTCGGGTAGTTTTTACTTTATTGTCCGCGTTCTGTATTCTCATTCAGCCGTGGACAAATCCAGTCTGTCTGGTCTACATTACTCCGTGAATTGGAGTAAATACATTCATAAATAAAACAGGACAGAAACGAAAAACAATAGATGTTACTGCTATACTGTATGCAGTTAACAGTGATAATACTGCATATCAATGCACATTTAACAATAATGCATTTTACGCTAGGATGCAACTGGCAAATTGCATCTTTGGTAAAATCTGGGGGCTCTATGTGGCATCCCCATTTGTGACAGGGGGGGACCGGGGAGTGTTGTTGTAACCACAGACCAGTGGTTTCAAACATGTCCTGGAGGCACCCCTGCCCTGCACATTTTGTATGTCTCCCTTATCAGATACACCTGACAGAATGCTCATAGTATAACATATGCGATGCGGGAGCAGTCGGTGAATTTAAAATCTCACGCGCTGCTGTTGATGTCATGCATTAATCGACAGCGTAGCGTCGCTTGAAGTAGAACACACCTACTGTGTGATTCGCTGTCAGTCAGTTCCCGAATACGGTGCCATTGGATTAGAGTGCTGTCATTTTCAGAGCTCAAAAAGGAGAAGCGCGATTTCGCAGGCTGCAGAACACGTTTCTGTTCATTATAAGTATTAAATTATAATTATAGGCTTGTTGAAAAGCTGAAAACGTATGTTGAAAGCTCCTTAGAGTTTGGGCTTATTCGTGTTGATGCGATGCACTACTGCTAAAATAGAAATTGTTTATTCCTGTTGTTTCAAAGTTTAAAAGCACAACCACTTTCCCAACTGGTCTACAGCAACCACCTGGTAAATGTTTTAATAATGTTAGCGTTCTGACACTTCGAATTTTAAGATGTAGAATAGTAAACACCTGTTTGTATAGAATAAACAAACGTTTTTGCGTGTAGTTCAATTTATTTTTTATTTTCGTTTGCAATGTCTTCACATTAAATCATTTTGTCTTTAATCAGATTATATATGGCTATTAAATATACTATTTGTGTTATATTGATGATTAGGTTAGATGTTTTTAGAATTGTATTTGTAAAAAAATGAAAAGGGGACAAAGTAAGGCACAGCAGCAATACATTCAAGGTTTCTTCAAGAAGAAACCATGTCAAAGACAGGTAGATGCAGTACAGAGCAGGTCAGAGCAGGGGCGTGTCCAGGATTTTATACTTGGGGTGGCAAAGGGGGGGCAAGAGCAGAATGAGGGGTGAGGTTGATCATGTATCATTTTGAAGATATTTTAATGGAGAATGAAAATCAAATGAATGAAAAATGCTTATTCCGACTAATTTTGCCAGCACCGGTCACAATTAATTCCCTAGCACTAACCCAGTGTATGGTCTTATACACCAATTGATAAGCCTTCCCTCCAAAAGCGAACCGAAGGAACTTCTTGTGCCGCTGGTTGACTGGAATGTGGAAATAGGCATCTTTCAGGTCAACAGTGACGAACCAGTCTCCCACTCAAATCTGAGGCATAATAGTCTTCAACGTCAACATCTTGAACTTCCCTTTGTAAAGGGAGAGGTTCATATGACGTAGATCTAGAATGGGTCGTGAACCGCCTTCCCTCTTTGGCACAAGGAAATAATGGCTGAAAAAGCCTCGTTCCAGATCCGATTGAGGGACTTCCTCTATTGCCCCCTTTGAGGAGGAGGGAGGATAGTTCCTGCTGTAGCACAGAAGCCTTTGAGGCGCTGCTTACTACTGTCTGGTGAACCCCGTCGCAGCGGGGGGGGTTGCAGCCAAACTGAAGTGTGTAGCCAAGGAGCAAGGTGCGCTCTCTGGACAAAGAGGAGGAGGGGGTGTTAGAGGGGTCCCTTGTCCTCCTAGGCATAAACTGCCTGAGGGCTCTCCGACTGTGACTTGGCAGACCGAAACTTCTCCACCACAGAGCTGACTGCCTCCCCAAACAACCCAGTTTGAGAAATGGGGGCGTCAAGGAGGAAAAAATGTCTCCTTCTCCCGAACCTCTGTGATATTCAGCCATAAGTGGCACTCTGCGGATACCGACCCCACTATAGAGCATCCTACAGCCCGCGCCGTGTGTTTGGTGGCCCTTAGGGCCAAGTCCGTGGCATTACGGAGCTCCTTAACTGCCTCAGGAGTCAGATCGCCACCCTCATCCATCTCCTTAAGGACATCTGCCTAGTTGGAGGATTGTCATCGTGTGGAGGGCCATGCCTGCCTGACCAGCTGCCATGTAGGACTTCCCGATGAGGGCGGAAGTGGTCCTACATGGCTAAGTTGGAAGGAGGGGGCGGGACTTCCATGAGGGTGCCAGAGAATGCGAGAGGTGGGAGGCTAGCGTATCCTCGACCACCGGGATGGCTGTCCCGGTTCCACAGAGCCCACTAGGTTGGTGAAATCAGCGGCTGCCGCTTTAGTAAGGCGGGAGGAGAAAGGCTGTTTCCAGAATATGGAGATCTCACAATGAAAATCGCTGAAAAACGGAAGCTTCCTCCGTTCAGGCCTTAAATTTGGTCCGCTAAGGAACCTCTCGACGAGTTTGGAAGACTGAGACTCGAGGAGATCGTCGGGCCAATCAATGGAGAGCTTTTCGTGGCGCACAAAAGCATGTCCACAAACTCTGAGTAGGCCGCAGAAGGCCTCGCTTCCTGGCCGCTAGGCAGGAGAGCATTGGCTAAAGCAGGTCCGGAATCCTCAGAGTCGGACTCTGCTGTGAATAACACATCATCTAGCCCGAAGAAACGGCGGTGCGTGCCTCCCGGCTAGGATATAAATATTCATGCGCGAATTCAACCGGAGACTTCGTGCGCATGTGCTCAGGTGAGAGAGGGAGAGAAAGGGCGAGGCCCGTCTGCTCGCTCTCCATCGCCTGCTCGCTCTCCATCTCCGAGTCACCAGCAGCCATCTATCTGCAGCAAAAGAACATGAGCAATTTTTGGCCTACACTAGAAAGGGGGCCCACTGGTTGCAATTAAATTATATTTTTCTAATAATTATTTATATGAGAGTTTGCAGCAGTGATAACAGCATTCTGTAAACAAACTCACACACTCATTTACAGCGCAAATGCACCGAAAAAGCGTGCAATACAGCCATTCAAATTCATTATGCATTAGACGTAAATAAATTAAAACTGTGGCCAGTAAACACACCTGCTCTTTCTGAGTCCATCATTTGTGCTGTGAACAATGGCAGTAAAAAAAAATATGAATTTTAAATTTCGAGAGTAAGAGTTTTGCTTGTGACATGTAAACATCATAATGCGATTAAGTCCTTACTCTGATTATATGAAATAATCGCATTATTCTTGCGCATGTAAACGTATAGTCGGTGTTGTGAATGTTAACTGGCATATTAACAAGAAAAAAAATGGACAAATAATTGTCAGGAAGCGAATTTTTTTTAAATAAAAATTCATAAAAAAATAGTTTTCTGGGGTAGGGGGGCCTATCATAATGAAGTAGCCCAGGGGCCTCTGGTTATCTTAAGGCGCCCCTGTCTCTAACATTACATACTCATGGATGAGACATGCAGTTAGTAATACGAATGTCAAAAAGGCCGGAAGACAACAGCACATAAATGGCAGATTGTAAAATTTGTTGTTTTATGCATTTAAATGGTTTCATTTTAATTTGTACTTTTAAAATGAATGAAAAAAATAGCGCATATTTTCTAGTATAAGTGCACTGTGCTCACATTTACTTGTGCATTAAATTACAAATTAAAATACATATCAGCGTGCGCCTTATTGTGATCTGGAAATATAGATAGCCTATATTTTAGTATGCATTTGAGGGACGTTCTGAAATGTAGAACGTCTACATTCTACATTGCACTGATTTTGGCACTGATCAAAATCATTGGCACTGATTTTCACGCACAGTTTGCAGCTTTAATCGCCTTTTTGGTAATTTCAGGACTTAACTGACGACAAAACTATGTCGTATGCTCAAAGTTTCTTGTGCGCTTATGATGACGCAATCAGAACATGCGCCGTGAGCACAGTGACGGCTGACAGGACAGGAAAGTTTGTTTAACTGATATATAGCCTAATAGCATCTAATTGTTCTACCGAAGCTCATTTGGCTTGTGTACCTTGTGTACCTTTTGAGCAGGGTGGCCAAAAGTGTGGCCAAGCTTAGATCAGGTAGCCTCCGTCACTGCATTCACGGAGTAATGTAGACCGGACAGACTGGATTTGTCCACGGCTGAATGAGAATATAGAACGCGGACAATAAAGTAAAAACTAGTAAAAACACCGAAATCCACCTTTTCCGCAAGCCTAAGCCGAACACACGTTTGGCTTTGACTCAAGTAGCCTATAATTAATTTTCCACATATCGGGTATAGCCAGTTCTTCATTTTCCTTGTTCCTCTCCCGAGTAAGTATAAGTAGCCCATGAAGTTCTGAGCTTTATTCTCTAACTCACCTAGAAGTCAAAAGCCTCGACAGTGATCGCCAAGCCAGAAGAGAGAAGACAAGACAAGAAACAAACGCAAGTGTTCTTGCACCATACAAATTACATTTTTACATTTCTTTAGTAAAAATAGCATGTACGTAAAAGTCTTTAGTAAAAGCCTACGCTTTTAATATGCCATTTTTAATCGAAACAATGCAATTTTAGCTTTGCTGTGTGGAGTATAATTGTGAATAACTTTTCTCCTTTTGTTTGCAGAGCATGGTTCTTACAAAAATGATTGTAGGGATCCTCTTCAGTCTCTCACTGAATGTGTGGCTCTGTGAGGCTGCAAGTGTGATAATTTGTAAGAAATAAGTGTAATAATTTGTTTGGATTTAAATTACTTTATTTAAAAAAAATATATATTTCAAATGTGTATTACAATATACAGGTGCATCTAAAAAAAATAGAATATCGTGAAAAAGTTAATTTATTTTAACTTATTTCAAAAAGCAAAACTTTCATATATTCTATTTCATTACATGTAAAATAAAAAATTTCAAAAGTTTTTTGTTTTTCTTTTGATGATTAGAGCTTACAGCTAATGAAAGTCAAAAACCCAGTATCTCAAAATATTATAATATTTCCAAAAATGAAAAAAGGATTTGCGAAACATAAAAGTTCAAGTTCTTTATGTATTTATGCACTCAACACTTGGTCGGTGACCGCATCGGTGAGGTATGGCATGGAAGCGATCGGCCTGTGCACTGCTGAGGCACTTTTGAGCCTTCAGCTCGTCTCTATTGTTGGATCGACTGTTTCTCATCTTTCTCTTGAAAATACCCCATAGATTCCATATGGGTTTTAAGTCAGGCATGTTGGCTGGCCAATCAAATACAGTAATATCATGGTCAGCAAACCATTTGGAAGTTGCATCTCCATAAAGCTTGTCAGCAGATGAAAGCATAAAGTGCTCCAAAATCTCGAGGTAGACAGCTGCATTGACTTTGGACTTGATAAAACACAATGGACCAACACCAGCAGAAGTCATGGCACCCCAAATCATCACTGACTTCGGAAACTTCACACTGGACTTCAAGCAGCTTGGTCTGTGCCTCTCCAATCTTCCTCCAGACCTTAATTTCCAAATTAAATGCAAAATGTACTTTTATCTGAAAAGAGGACTTTGGACCACTGAGCAACAGTCCAGTTATTTTTCTCCTTAGCCCAGGTAAGATGCTTCTGACATTGTTTCCGTTTCAGAAGTGGCTTTGTAGCCCTTTTCCTGAAGATGTCTGAGCGTGGTGACTCTTGATGCACTGACTCCAGCTTCAGTTCACTCCTTGTGAAGCTCTCTCAAATGTGTTTGAAACCGCATTGCTTGACAGTATTCTCAAGCTTGCGGCCATCCCTGTTGCTTGTACACCTTTTCCTACCCAATTTCTTCCTTCCAGTCAACTTTAAATTTAATATGCTTTGATACAGCACTCCTTGAACAGCCACCCCTTTCAGTAATGACCCTCTTGTCTTCTGGACCATAGCCAAGTCAGCAGTCTTCCCCATTATTGTGGTTTCAAAGAACAAGAGATACCTGGAATTTTGGCTTTAGAGATGGTCATTTAATAAAACTCAAATGTAAATATTCTAATATGTTTCGATACCTTGAAATGCTTTACATGTAATGAATCTAGAATATGTGAACGTTTCACTTTTTCAAATAAGTTACAAAAAAGGATAACTTTTTAAATATATTCCAATTTGTTTAGATGCACCTGTATTCCACTAAGTCTTAATGTCTCACATTGTAGTGGATCAACAAGAAGTACCGTATATCAAAACCGGTGATGCCAAGGTCAATCTTGAGGATGCAATACTGCAGGGCAGAATTAAATATGCTGCTCGAAGCTGCAAGGAACTGCATGAAAAGTATCAGGTTTATGATGGTACGCTTGTTTTATGTTAATATTTGATCTTAAGCAACAGCTGTGTGTTTAAGTGACTCAGGAATGCTTCTGTTCATGCAGATGGGCTATACTATCTGAATTCATCAAGAGGAGTCCTTTATCAGACCTTCTGTGATATGACCACTGCGGGCGGCGGATGGACGCTGGTGGCCAGTGTTCATGAAAACTACATGAATGGAAAGTGTACTGTTGGTGATCGCTGGTCTAGTCAGCAGGGCAGTGACCCAAACGGGCCTGATGGTGACGGGACGTGGGCAAACACAGTCACATTCGGAACAGCGGAAGCCTCTACAAGTGATGACTATAAGGTATTTTTAGTAAATTTAGTAAACTTACAACCCTAGTTAAATAAGAGCAACATAAAGGACACAAAAACGCTAGACAGACAATCAAAAGATGTTTATGAGGAATTTGAAATTACAATTTGTTTCCATTCTATCACAGAATCCTGGATACTATGACATTGCAGCACAAGATGTGTCTGTGTGGCATGTTCCTAATAATATTAATTTGGAACAGTGGTCACCTACCTCCCTCCTGCGATACCACACTTAAAATCACTTCTTAAAGCTTTACGGAGGAAACCTTTTCAATTTGTTCAAGGTCTAAAAAACTTTGACACTACTTTTGAGTTTGAAACATCCACAAAAATATATTTGAAGATTATTTTGTGAAATTACTAAAACAATGATTTTTTTCATTCACTGAATTTGTATTTAAATTTCCCCAGAAATTCCCTGTGAGGTTTGGAATAGGGGCATGCATCACTGATAATGGACCTGCTATCCCAATAGTGTATGATACCGGAAACGTGGATTTCAACAAAAATCTGTATGGTCCCCATTCAAGAAGTATGGCAATACCTCCAGAGCCAGTGTTTTTCAAATATTTTTAAAGAAGGTGGCTGCATCAATAGACCTTATAGTCAGGGTAGAACCATATTTAATTTTTGACAGGAACAAAAATGAGGCTGCGAATGATAGAAGTGCAATGCATTCAACAGTTCATCTGACAAAACTTTTGGTAGACAAAAACTTCTACTTTCAAAAGTTGTGAAGTGTGAAAATTATATGATCTAGGAACATTGTAAAGAATGTAAATACTTCCCTCACAGCCTCATTTTCAGTAGCGTTAAATTTATTATGGCGTCTTAACCTGACTAAGGTCTTTTGACAGTCAGAAAATCTGTTTATTCAGTGATGGTGTACAATTTATCTATGTGCATGAATCTACCATGATCATCATCAGTGACATATTCTGTGCATTTTGATTCCAATTACGACTAGTCATAATTGTAATATAGATATCTGGAATTACAATTGTGACTATCCGAAATTATATTTATGGATAGTCAAAAAAAAGTTGTAAATTTTAAAAGGGCTTGCCATAAGTCTCAGCCTCAGACGTCATGCCCACGGACCGTTGTCTAAATGTCTGATGCATATGGTATATAACGTGTGATTCGTGCCGTTTCTAAGGCTTAGCAGGCGAAGGAGAAGGAGCAGTCTACCCTCCCATTGCAGTCAGTCCGTGTCAAATTTTGAATGGGATTAATAGGAAGGGCAGACGACAGACCCACAGCGGCATCACGCCGGCGTCACTGTAGAACCAATCATAGGCAGCGACGTGACGGCAGCGTACGTGAGAAATTTACATAAAAAACTGATGTGTGATAGGTACGTCTGAACTAGGTACGCCGGATATATATACAACGTCTCTATGTACGTCACATTATATGACGCCTGATATATACGTCGTCTCTATGTACGTCGCATTATATGACGCCTGTCTGAACTAGGTACGCCGGATATATATACAACGTCTCTATGTACGTCGCATTATATGACGCCTGATATATACGTCATCTCTATGTACGTCGCATTATATGAGGCCTGATATATACATCGTCGCTATGTACGTCGCATTATATGAGGCCTGATATATACGTCGTCTCTATGTACGTCGCATTATATGACGCCTGATATATACGTCGTCTCTATGTACGTCGCATTATATGATGCCTGATATATACGTCATCTATATGTACGTCGCATTATATGACGCCTCTCTATATGACGCCTGATTATATGACGCCTGATATATACCGCCTCTATGTACGCCGCATTATATGAGGTCTGATATATACGCCGCTCTATGTACGTCACATTATATGACGCCTGATATATCGCCGCCTCTATGTACGTCGCATTATATGAGGCCTGATATATACGTCGTCTCTATGTACGCCGTGCATTATATGACGCCTGATATATACGCCGCGTCTCTATGTACGCCGCATTATATGACGCCTGATATATACGCCGCCGTCTATATATGCGTCGATTATATGACGCCTGATATACGTCATCTCTATGTACATCGCATTATGAGGCCTGATATATACGCCATCTCTATGTACGCCGCATTATATGAGGCCTGATATATACATCGTCGCTATGTTCGCATTATATGAGGCCTGATATATACGCGTCTCTATGTACGTCGCATTATATGACGCCTGATATATACGCCGTCTCTATGTACGCCGATTATATGACGCCTGATATATACGTCGTCTCTATGTACGTCGCATTATATGATGCCTGATATATACGTCATCTATATGTACGTCGCATTATATGACGCCTGATATATACGTCGTCTCTATGTACGTCGCATTATATGACGCCTGATATATACGTCGTCTCTATGTACGTCGCATTATATGAGGCCTGATATATACATCGCCGC
The DNA here is from genome assembly GCA_027564155.1 of Gymnocypris eckloni scoliostomus. NCBI lineage: Eukaryota > Metazoa > Chordata > Actinopteri > Cypriniformes > Cyprinidae > Gymnocypris > Gymnocypris eckloni. The sequence goes on along the minus strand of CM050413.1, from coordinate 26,487,174 downwards.
TATGTTCGCCGCATTATATGAGGCCTGATATATACGCCGCCTCTATGTACGCCGCATTATATGACGCCTGATATATCGCCGTCTCTATGTACGTCGCATTATATGACGCCTGATATATACGCCGCTCTATGTACGTCGCATTATATGATGCCTGATATATACGCCATCTATATGTACGCCGCATTATATGACGCCTGATATATACGCCGTCTCTATGTACGCCGCATTATATGACGCCTGATATATACGCCTCTCTATGTACGCCGTCGCATTATATGAGGTCTGATATATACGTCGTCTCTATGTACGTCGCATTATATGACGCCTGATATATACGTCGTCTCTATGTACATCGCATTATATGAGGCCTGATATATACGTCATCTCTATGTACGTCGCATTATATGAGGCCTGATATATACATCGTCGCTATGTTCGTCGCATTATATGAGGCCTGATATATACGTCGTCTCTATGTACGTCGCATTATATGACGCCTGATATATACGTCGTCTCTATGTACGTCGCATTATATGACGCCTGATATATACGTCGTCTCTATGTACGTCACATTATATGATGCCTGATATATACGTCATCTATATGTACGTCGCATTATATGACGCCTGATATATACGTCGTCTCTATGTACGTCGCATTATATGACGCCTGATATATACGTCGTCTCTATGTACGTCGCATTATATGAGGCCTGATATATACGTCGTCTCTATGTACGTCGCATTATATGACGCCTGATATATACGTCGTCTCTATGTACGTCACATTATATGAGGCCTGATACATTGTATCTTCCACCTTTAAACGCATTTAAAAGCATTTGTATTTGCCTTACTTTATGTATTTGTTATAGGCTATTGATTTTACAGTAATTAGTTAACTAACAAGTAGCAATATTGTGTGTGTGTGTGTGTGTGTGTGTGTGTGTGTGTGTGTGTGTGTGTGTGTGTGTGAAAAGGGCCGCTGCTGGTCAAATGGGTTCCCTCTTGTTGCGCCCCCCTTCCTCAAATATTATGGAAGTAAAATAAAAACCACCTACTATAGGAGTCAAAATATAACTTTAATAAAATCTAAAAGTAAATAAATAAATCAATTGTGTTATTTACAAATTGCAATTGTTGCTTTAGACAGTTACCTATGGCTATTATTTTATTAATACGGTTGTCTGATTGATTTTACAGTCTCAAGCAAAATAAAATTAAGCATTTTTACTAAGATAAAATATGCTTTCATTTTTGAAAGGGTTGTGATGTCCACATCTTTTTTTATTGTTGAATAAATTATAGAGGCTGTCATCTCTCTCTCTCTCTCTCTCTCTCTCTCTCTCTCTCTCTCTCTCTCTCTTTATATATATATATGTAAAGGTGATCAAAATGTTACGATTAAGTGGAGATTTGAATTAAATGTTTGGTCGATTGCCTATATATGCTAAGTGTAGCAGCAGCAATGACCAGGCCTTTGGCTCCCTTTGCAGGCATTTGTAATAACATGTACGTAAATAGTTTATTCAGTATTTAATTATGTACTTTAACAGTGTTATTCAATGAAACCATACAATTATGAATTAGCCAATCATTATTGCCTTGGGGAAAAAAACACATGAGGGTAAGATATTAATTTACTGTGGTGGCAAAATATTCCTCCTCCGGCGTTGGTGTAACGCGACTGTGTTGCGACGTACCCCTTCTCACACGTAAAAAGTAAACGACTGTTACCTTCGGTAGGTAATCCAAGGCACGAATCACTTGCCATAAAGGACCTCTAGACGGGATTCGAACTTGGGTCGCCAGTCGCCATGTGACGCTGCACTAACCACGAGGCTGTTGGGAAAGAAAATGGCGATTTTTATTTAGACACATTTTATTGATGTGTATTTACATCAATACATCAAATACCTAACATTCAAATGACAAACACATCACATACTTTTCTGACATTCCTATCACTATTCTTATAGTTCCTCTGGTTCTAGTTGTAATTTTACCTCAATTTGAGATTAAATATTGATTATAGGCTTTGATCATTGAGATTCTAGGCTTTTAATAACATTAAATATTATTTAATATATAAGTACATTTAATATTTTAAATTTGCTTTTATTTTTTTTAAACCCAAACAAACAAGCCATGAAAAAACTCTTTATTTTGCCGTTTTAATTATTAATATCCATATTTCATATAGGATCTGTCATTGCCATTCAATCTGTGAATATTAAGATTTATTATGGCTTTTGTTATTAAATTAAATCGCTTGTTAATTTACAATAAAATGACACAAATAAAATTGACAAATAACTTAACTTTTTTTAAAGTGTTAAGGTTATCATTTTAAATTGTATTTCCCTAACTTAGTTGTTGAGACATATTTTTTATTATAGGTCCATATCACTTTCCAGTTAATATTCTCAAAATGGTTTCTCCAGTAGTGTTTACTACAAAAGAATTGAAGGACAATGAAACAAATGTCTAAACAAATATATTCTTTGCGGTGGCCGAGAGAGCTCAACACGCCCAACTCTCAGAACACATCATGCAACAGAAAGCACCAGCAAATCAAGAAACAAATCATAATTTTGACAGCAGATGCTGCAAATGCTCACAACACAACCAAATAAAGATTTTTATTTGCAGCGCGTTTCTTTGTTTGGTTGTGTTGTGAGCATTTGCAGCACGTGTTGTCAAATTGATGAACTTGTTTTCTTAATTTGAAGGTGTTTTTTTCTATTTGCAGTGCGTTGTTTTTATTTGGTTGTGTTGTGAGCATTTGCAGCGTGTGTTGTAAAATTGCCGAAGTTGTTTTTTTTCTATTTGCAGCACGTTGAGCTCTCTCGGCCACTGAAATTATTGCTTTATTGCTATCATTTACCAACACTACTAAGATGTGAGATCAGCTTAACAAAGTGCAGTAAATGGTAAAACTGCTACAAATTGATTTTCCATGAAGAAATGTATGTAGTTATGTAGCTAGTGTACAAAAGTTCTCATCGTTGAAATTTAAACAACAATCTATGCAAACAAAAAAAAAGTTTGTGTGAAGTCATTTCAATGGCAAAAGTGCCCCTATTTACTTAAATTCACCCTGCATGCAAGATGTTTCAGTACTATTAGCCCCATGAACACTTTTTGTCAGCCTTCACAGGTTAGCAACGCTGTGGTACGCATTGAAAGAGATCAGATGCCAGGGTCCTGTCCCCTTTATTGGCCTTATTCTTAATTTGGTGACAAAATCCACTCATGTGTTTTTTGTCTTATCCTCAAGTGAGCATACAGCCTCGGGGCATTGTTCTCTGAGCCATGCATTTGTATGTCTTATATGCATGGTGTCTTGATTTTGATTCGGTGAATGTGATTTCCTACTCATCCTTCTTGTCAGTCACTAGTTAAGTCTGATGTCACACGTCTCCATTTCCATGTCAAAACAGTCAATAGATTAATACGTGAGCATTCCAGCGGTTTAAATGCTCACCTTCCAGCCAATCAGAATCGAGTATTCAGACAGGTCATGGTATGAAAAGACAAATATATTCAAAATGATAAAATCAATATAAGGTTTTGACTCTGAATAGTTTTGACAAATCACTGGTTTTATTTGAACACAATGTATCAGTATCCACTTTTTGACAGCTTTAAAAAGAAACCCATGAACATTGAGAGGATGTGTTTTATATGATCTAGCAGAAGTTCTGATCGGTTGATATTTCAGTTACAGTAACCATGCACAAAATCATTTGTAGATTACAGATCCAATATAAAAGGATATATATATATTTAGTAAAGAAATACATTTGATCAAACAATTGTGCATGTAACAAATGTTAATCAATGTGGAAAATCTTGGATAGAAGGGAAGGAAGCTGGCGATTTTTGACTGATCAGGGTGTCAGCGATAAAACAGCAGCACAGCTGCTTCAGTTATCTCTCTGGAAGCACTCCATCCTGCATTAGTACCATATCCATCCCAGTCGAAGCTCGCAAAGTCCCCACACTGTCTAGGAGCGCCCTCAGGAAAGTGTCCACCTCCACCAATACAGAACTGCAACAATATGAGTGCATTAATAACAACAAAACACACCTATGCACTTTTATTTCCATTGTTTATGTATTATTATCAATGCATTATGTGGTGATTAACAGCATGTAAAAAATGCTGTCCATTCACATTGTTTTAAATAATCCAGAATATTATTTTAACTCACATGTTCAGAGTTACAGCCGGTTGGTTTGACACCTGAACAAAGAGCCAAAGCTGCCCTTTCAGTATTAAAGACTCTGAATGTGATGAATCCAGGCGTAAACATTGCTGGAAAAAATGCAGAGAATGTATCACACATGACATGGATTTCATTCATTACGTTGATTGACTCTCAATAATGATGCCTATTAAATTGCACACAGTCACTAAATAAAACAGATTTCCTGACTGTCAACCGATGTAGCTACTTTCTTTAAAAATATAAAAACACTGGCTCTGGAGGTATTGCCATACTTCTTGAATGGGGACCATACAGATTTTTGTTGAAATCCACGTTTCCGGTATCATACACTATTGGAATAGCAGGTCCATTATCAGTGATGCATGCCCCTATTCCAAACCTCACAGGGAATTTCTGGGGAAATTTTAATACAAATTCAGTATTTCTGTAATTTCACAAAATTGTTGTCTTTAACTATATTTTTATGAATGTTTCAAACTCAAAACTGGTATCCAAGTATATCTGACCTTGAACAAATTGAAAAGGTTTCCTCCGTAAAGGTTTAAGAAGTGATTTTTAGTGTGGTATCGCAGGAGGGAGGTAGGTGACCACTGTTCCAAATCAGCGTTATTAGGAACATGCCACACAGACACATCTTGTGCTGCAATGTCATAGTATCCAGGATTCTGTGATAGAATGGAAACAAATTGTAATTTCAAATTCCTCATAAACATCTTTTGATTGTCTGTCTAGCGTTTTTGTGTCATTTATGTTGCTCTTATTTAACTAGGGTTGTAATTTTACTAAAAATACCTTATAGTCATCACTTGTAGAGGCTTCCGCTGTTCCGAATGTGACTGTGTTTGCCCACGTCCCGTCACCATCAGGCCGGTTTGGGTCACTGCCCTGCTGACTAGACCAGCGATCACCAACAGTACACTTTCCATTCATGTGGTTTTCATGAACACTAGCCACCAGCGTCCATCCGCCGCCCGCAGTGGTCATATCACAGAAGGTCTGATAAAGGACTCCTCTTGATGAATTCAGATAGTATAGCCCATCTGCATGAACAGAAGCATTCCTGAGTCACTTAAACACAGCTGTTGCTTGAGATCAAATATTAACATAAAACAAGCGTACCATCATAAACCTGATACTTTTCATGCAGTTCCTTGCAGCTTCGAGCAGCATATTTAATTCTGCCCAGCAGTATTGCATCCTCAAGATTGACCTTGGCATCACCGGTTTTGATATACAGTACTTCTTGTTGATCCACTACAATGGGAGACATTAAGACTTATATATAATATATTTTAAAATAAATTATTTTCAATCTAAACAAATTACACTTATTACTTACAAATTATCACACTTGCAGCCTCACAGAGCCACACATTCAGTGAGAGACTGAAAAGGATCCCTACAATCATTTTTGTAAGAACCATGCTCTGCAAACAAAAGGAGAAAAGTTATTCACAATTATACTCCACACAGCAAAGCTAAAATCGCATTGTTTCGATTAAAAATGGCAGACTAAAAGCGTAGGCTTTTACTAAAGACTTTTACGTACATGCTATTTTTACTAAAGAAATTAAAAAATAATTTGTATGGTGCAAGAACACTTGCGTTTGTTTCTTGTCTTCTCTCTTCTGGCTTGGCGATCACTGTCGATGCTTCTGGGTGAGTTAGAGAATAAAGCTCAGGACTTCATGGGCTACTTATACTTAGTGATGTTTTATTAACAAGTTTCGGGAGGAGCACGCGCAGATAATTAACACAGCCAATTCATCATCAGTAATCACATCACTTATCCAATAAACGCTAGAGAGAACCCCTATAAATAATCAAGCAGCCTTACCTCCATTATCTCTCGTCTTCCAGAATTCGGCTTGCTCCCTTGCCATGATCACAGACCCCTATTTTTTTTTTTTCTTTCTCCTTTCAAACAACGAGACATATACTCGAGTTTCGCGGATCCTACGCAGCAAATTGACCGGCCCCAGGATCTCTCCTTCTCCGCCGGTCAACGCCCCCGAGCCCCAGGCTCCATCGCGGCCGCCGCTCCGCTCGACCAGCCACAAGATTTCCCCGACATCGGGGCTTAACCTCGCTTCCACCGCCGAAACTTTCAACTTCCCCGGCATCCTCGTATCACTCGGCCGCGCCAACAATTCATCTGATCGGAAAGTGGACCGTATTTAAGCCAGAGGCAAACGCTGCTTAATTACGACGCTCCGTTCTCGCGGAGGATAAACAAACGGATCCGTACTATTCTTCAACGAGCATGGGCCGCTCCCCAGTTCTCACCGCAGCAAGCCTCACTCGATTCCCGCTTCGGCTCAGCCTTTCACCGCGGCTCTTCCGGCCGCAGCGCCGTATGCAGCCGGGCCTAACTTCTGTTTCCAGAAGCTAACGCGAAGCTGCCTACGCTAGCGGGCGCAGGCCAGCAGTATTGCCAAAGTTGTTAAATTTGTTGCTAAAATTGTTAAATGACATCGCAGCATCTTTGGATGTTAATGTCATTACGTAACCAGGAAGCAAGCGCTTAGAATTCACAATAACTTTCCATGTTTTCCACCAGCATTTTACCTGTATTAATTAACTTCATATTTGGGTAGATAAGGCAGATAATAATTTGTTTCGTCATTAAGATCAACAGTGGAAGAGACGTTTCACTATTAATCATGGTGGGCCAACAGTAATGATTAACAATCATAAGTATAAACTGTGTGTGTGCATATGTATGTATGTATGTGTAATATCGATCTAACACTATACTATACTATACTATACTATTGCAAGTGCAACCTAATTAATATATGAAGTTCGTACTGCCGGTGTTCTGTCGATTTGTCCTACCCTGTCAGATTTTGCTACCTCCCATTAAAACAGTGGTAGGCCTAGTACAATTCGACAACGAAAAATGCTACCTATTAAATTATGTTTTATTAATGTATACACCTACCACAACCCTACAATTGCCCTTACAGTAATGCACATACAGTAATTACGTAGAAGGGATACATCTAGTATCGGAAACCAACAATACATATTTTTTCTATCTATTAAATTATGTTTTATTAATGTATACACCTACCACAACCTTACAATTGCCCTTACAGTAATGCACATACAGTAATTACGTAGAAGGGATACATCTAGTATCGGAAACCAACAATACATATTTTTTTCTACCTATTAGATTGTGTTTTATTAAAGTTTACACCAACCCCAACCATAAACCTACCCTTACAGTAGGTACAGATACATTAAATATTGTTGTTTAGCGTAAGAAAAAGGATACAATATTGTTTTGCGCATGCGCAGTAAGCTGAGGTAGGAAAATCTGACGGGTAGGATAAAATGTCAGGACACCGGGACCTCTCTCAAAGTATCTAATGTTACCAGCAGATGTGCCTCTTACCGGCTAGCTGTTTCAATACTCTTTCCTTTTGCGTGGTTAAGAGAGAAATTAATGCCTTTTATAATTTTATCACTTAAAGGTTGCTAAATAAAAAGGTTAAAAAATAGCTAAACCTGTTGCTAGTTGATCGAAATACAAGTCACCAGGTTAGTCTGAGAATTGCTATGTGTAAAATAAATAAATATAAAATATTTGCTAAATTGGCAACACTGCAGGCTACCCGGATTTTTCAGCATGTCCCGCCAAAGTCATGGACACTGCCCCCCCCTTTTTTCCTCAGCCTACAGAAGCAACTTAGCATGCGGCTACCTCCACTTGCAACGCAGGCCCCCACATCTCATATTTTTGTTCTACTTCCTTTTCAGCGGCCTCCAGCTCCCGTAGCGGACGCTAGCACGAGTCTGCCACTGCTAGCAGCGCAGGCTGATCAGGCTCTACAGCCTTTTTCACCGAATATCACAAACCATGTGGCCTGCAGCCAAAGCAAGCGCGAAGCTGCCTCCGCCTGCAACACAGGCCCTCGCATGTCGTTCACCCTTTTACTTCTAACCCCTTTTCTTTTCAGTTGCCTCTAGCTCCCAAGCAGATGCCAGCATGAGGTTGCCTCAGCTAGCGGTACAGGATCTGCAGGACGTCACAACCCTAATTCCCATTCCATGACCTTCAGCAGCTGAAGCAAGCTTTAGGCTGCCTCTGTTCGCAACACAGGCCCTCACATGTTTTTTCCCCTGTTACTTCTAATCCTCTTTTCCTTCCAGTGACCTCCAGCTTCCATAGCAGACGCTAGTGTGAGGCTGCCTCTGCTAGTGGTGCAGACCCATCCACAGCCTTTTCCTTACCCCAATCCCTTCACCTACCCATGGCCCGCAGCCCCTACATCCAACTCTAGCGTGAGCACGTCTCCGTTAGCAGCGCAGAACCATCCACAGCCCTGGCCTCACACCACTCCTACCCCCATGGCCCACAGCCCCATCGTCCAACTCTAGTATAAGCATGCCTCCGTTAGCAGCGTAGGCCCCGGTACCACACCATTCCCCCTCTCTTTCCCTCCCTTCTTCTGCTCCTGGAACAGTCCCAAGCGTGAGCTTTACGCCCTTGTTAAGACGTTTGATTTGGATTTCAGCTTGCGACCAATTCATCATAACCGCAAGACACATTCCCGGGTCTAAAAATCAAATAGCTGACTCTCTCTCTCATTTTTCTATTCAGAACATTGGCACAGGAGGCGGATCTACTCCCCACCCCAGTACCTCCCTATTCAGAACTGATATTCCCGTAAACCATCCCTTGAAACCTCTCCTCGAAGCTTCCCTCAATTCAATTCTCCAAGCGGTCTCCCCTAGGACCCTCCAGTCATACCTAACAGCATGGAAATGCTTTAAAACATTTCATTCCGCTTACAACCTGCCATTCCCCGCCTTTTCCCTACTGGCTATCACCTCATTCGTCTCCCATCTCAACATTAACAAAAACCTCCAAATCAGTTCCATTAAAGGTTACCTAAGCGGATTACAATTTTTCACAAACTTTTATACGGTTCCCCTTCTGCTCATATAGCCAATTCACAGACCTCCCTACTCATCAAAGGTATCCAAAAAAACTCACCCCTCTCGCCCAGACACCAGGCAACCCATAACCCTAAACATTTTATCCAAATGCATTTCCACCCTCCGCAGAGGTTATCATTCCATCCACACCGCCCACACACTCGACGCCATGTTCATCCTGTCTTTCTTCGGCTTTCTCAGATGCTCTGAGCTCGCCATCTCATCCAGTTTCGACCCAGCCATCCACCCCACCATCTCAGATCTAGCATTGCTGGATAATGAAACAATCTCCTCCTTCATAAAGCAAAGTAAGACAGACCAAACAAAGAAAGGCCACTAAATCTACATCTTCAACCTCGAAACGCCCATTCTGCCCTCCGAGCCTTCCTCCAGCTTAGAAAAGCACAGTCCAAACTCCCATCCGACCCCCTTTTTACAGATGATTCCAACCGCCCTGTCACTCGTTTCTGGTTCCAAAAACATCTTAAGTCTGTCCTGCTCCTATCCGGTACCCCAGTAAAAGATTTTTCCAGCCATTCATTCCGAATAGGCGCAGCCACCACAGCGGCCCACAACGGCCTCTCCCAGCAGCAGATTCAAGCTCTCCGCCGCTGGTCATCAGAAGCTTTCAAAAGCTATATCCGATCGGATCGCTCCCACATCAAAGAAGCCCACCAGACCCTAATCGGCTAACCCCCTTAAATTCATCCCCGTAGCATCCTCCCTTCTCCGTTACCCAATCTCCCCGCCCCCCCCTCCCTCTCTCTCCTTTTTCACAACCCCACCCACAACGGCCCCTCCCCCCCCATCTCTCCTCTTCACCACCCAATCCACCCAACAATGGCCCCTCCCCTCTCCGTTACCCAATTTCCCACCCCTCTCTCTCCTCTTCTCCACCCAACAACGGCCCCTCCTCTCTCCGCTACCCCCCCTCTCTCTCTCCTCTTCACCACCCAATCCACCCAACAATGTCCCATTCCCTCTCCCTTTTCCCAATAGCCCCACGCCACCACAGGAATCCCCCCTCAGCAGTTTTTCCTCACTGCCGCAGCAGTGCCCGCTCCAGCAGGAGCCTTTTCTATTTCCCCACTGCCGCAGCAGTGCCCGTTCCAGCAGGAGCCTTTTCTATTTTTCCCCACTGCCGCAGCAGTGCCCGCTCCAGCAGGAGCCTTTTCTATTTTTCCCCGCTGCCGCAGCAGTGTCTGCTCCAGCAGGAGCCTTTTCTATTTTTTCCCCACTGCTGCAGCAGTGCCCGCTCCAGCAGGAGCATCCCATCAGCCCTAAGCCATGCAATTTTTTGGGGTTCTCTTAGCCACTATTTGGCTGCTGTCCCATGATAAGCATTTTTTTGGGGAGCTTCTGGATCCGGGCTAAATGCTGAGCTCGGACCCCTCTCCCTGGGCGAGGGGAGTACCCTGGGCTCGGGAACGATTACCGAGCTCGGAGCCCTCTCCTCAGACAGCACGCCAAATACGCATACCATTTATTCAGTTCATTATTATGTAAGTGTGAACTCGGGAGAGGAACAAGGAAAATTAAGAACTGGCTATACCCGATATGTGGAAAATGAATTATGCCACCCCAATTGGAAATTGCATGTAAACGAGAGTAAGAGTTTTGCTTGTGACACAGAGGTGGAAAGAGTACAAAAATATTCTACTCAAGTAAAACTACCATTACATTACTGAAATTTTACTTAAGTACAAGTAAAAGTACCAGTCTAAAAATATACTCAAGTAAAAAGTAGCTCATTTAAAATATACTCTGTGTAAAAATTACTTAGTTACATTTTAACAATGGGAGGGAGGAAAAAATGAGAGACCAAAGATGTCAAACTCAGTACCTGGATGGCCACAGCCCTACACAGTGTAGATATAACCCTAATTAAACACATCTGATACAGCTAAACTAATCATTTAGGCTTATTTGAAAACTACATGGTGTGTATTGGAGCAGGGTTGGAACTAAACTCTGCAGGGCTGCGGCCCTCCAGTAACTGAGTTTGACACACCTGGGATATGGGCCTATAAATCTCAAACTAGGTGTTCTTAATTAAAGGAATCGGTTAATTAGAATAATAAGACATATGGGCTGTTACCAGGCAAATTAAATCAGTATCAACAAAATTCATCTTTTTACAATGCAGAGGAAATACAGAAGCTTCATCTGAAGTGGCATATATGTATTACACACTGACATGAATGCATTTAGCCTGCAGTTACAAATGCAGAAATAATGTTTTGATAAATAAGGCATTAAATGTGACCCTGAACCACAAAACCATAAGGGTCCATTTTCCTAAATTGCGATTTATACATCATCTGAAAGCTGAATAAATCATTTCCGTTGATGTATGGTTTGGACAATATTTGAAAATCTGGAATCTGAGGGTGCAAAAAATCCAAATATTGAGAATCTCCTTTTAAAGTTGTTCAAATTAAGATCTTAGTTTTGATATATTTACAGTAGGAAATTTACAAAATATATTAATGGAACATGATCTTTACTTATTATCCTAATGATTTTTGGCATAAAAGAAAAATGTATAATTTTGACCCATACAATGTATTGTTGGCTATTGCTACAAATATACCCCAGCGACTTAAGACTGGTTTTGTGTTCCATGCCAGGGTCACAAATGTTAAATAGTCATTTGAAATTAAAAAATAAATAAATCAAAAGATACTTTAAATGTTATTTTAAAACCACCAGTAGGTGTCAGCAAGTCACTTATAAGTGAGTCATTGCGATTGAACAGAATCATTTAAACGGTTAATTTATTCAGGAACAAAACACCGTCATTGCTCAGAGTCAGAGACGCAAAACTGTGTATAGAATTATTTTTGTTGTCGAAATAGAGCAAAAACAGGCAATATAGTGTCTAAAACGTAAGTCTCTTAATTAACTTCTTGTTTTTTGAACTGTGTAAAAAGAAAAACTACAGGCCGATGTAATCATGGTGATTTTTTTTTTTTTTTTTAACGGCATTCTTCATGTGATATTGACTTACTATATTAAATAATATAAATATATACATTTTTTGCTTCTATGTCTTCAATCGTGTGATCATTCTAAACGCATTTTAACAGACTGAATCACGCAGTGAAAGAAAGCACTCCAGATGCACGCGGATTAGTCTAATCTAACGTAACGTTACTAGATTTCATGGCACACTGTTTAGAGTGATTTGTTTTTTGGCAAAATACTGATAATGTCAAGTCGCACATCATTAAAACAACAATTATTATATTTTCGCAGACGATATTGCACACCCTGCACCACTGTCTTTTTGGCTAATTTGTGCAAAACCTTTTGCTAAACCGTCAAAGCTTAATTTTAACCACCAATGCAATGATGTAAGTATTTACCTTACCTCTAAGTTACATGCTTGCGAAGGGCGATGTCGATATATTTATAAGCTGCTAGTTTGGTCTCCCGAGGCAAACACAGATTACACTGCATAATAGAGCATGAATATATGGCCAGGGGTTCACTTCATTTCCTTCGAGTTCAACTTCAGCAGAATATGACGGGGTCTGGTTTTCAGCTGGGTCTGCACCATTAACGCCCGTCTTGTCCGTCTGCATCTTTCTTGTGATTTTAGCGCCAGTTTCTTCTTCTGCCCATTATTTGCTGCAGTTGTTTCCACGGAGCGATTTTTTTTTTTTACTCAGTAATTCATGTTTTAAAATGTAGCGAAGTACAATACTTCCCACAAAATATACAAGTAAAAGTAAAATTACAGATAAAAAAATTACTTAAAGTACAAGTAAAGTCTATCGTAATGAAGTAACCCAGGGGCCTCTGGTTATCTTAAGGCGCCCCTGTCTCTAACATTACATACTCATGGATGAGACATGCAGTTAGTAATAAGAATGTCAAAAAGGCCGGAAGACAACAGCACATAAATGGCAGATTGTAAAATTTGTTTTATGCATTTAAATGGTTTAATTTTCATTTGTACTTTTAAAATTAATGAAAAAAATAGCGCATATTTTCTAGTATAAGTGCACTGTGCTCACATTTACTTATGTATTTTAATTTGTAATTTAATGCACATCAGCTTGCGCCTTATTGTGATCTGGAAATGCAGATAGCCTATATTTTAGTATGCATTTGAGCGACGTTCTGAAATGTAATGCATGCATTCATGCATGCACAGTTTGCAGCTTTAATCGTCTTTTTGGTAATTTCAGGACTTAACTGACGACAGAACTAAGTCGTATGCTAATAGTTTCTTGTGCGCTTATTTATGATGACGCAATCAGAAAATGCGCCGTGAGCACAGTGACGGCTGACAGGACAGGAAAGTTTGTTTAACTGACATCTAGCCTAATAGCATCTAATTGTTCTACCGAAGCTCATTTGGCTTGTGTACCTTTTGAGCAGGGTGGCCAAAAGTGTGGCCAAGCTTAGATCAGGTAGCCACGGCCACTGTACCGACAAAACATGCTACCTATCAGATTGTGCTACCAATAGTAACGTTATATGTGTATTGTTTTTAGGGTAAGGGTAGGTGTGGACGGGTAGGTTTAGGGAAGGGGTAGGTTTGGAAATTAAAAAAGCCTCAAATCACACGAAAAAGAGGCTGGTAGCACAATCTGATAGGTAGCATTTTTCGCTATCGATTTGTGCTACCTATCTTTTTTTAATGGGAGGTAGCACAATCTGAGCGGGTAGCACAAATCGTCAGAACACCACCCCCTGGCCCCGTCACTGCATTCACGGAGTAATGTAGACCGGACAGACTGGATTTTTCACAGGTCTCACGGACACAATCTCGTCAGGCCCGGTCGTCAATCAGAGGTAATTATGGTTATGTATCTAAGATTTGCCGTTAATGCACACGTACACAATCAGAGACATGGATAACCCTTGGAGCCCCTCAGAACTTGAGTTCAATTGTTTACTTCAGTAAAGGTTTTTGGCCATTATCAGATATGTTAGTAGGTCAATGTACAACACTCGTAATAACTTTGGATTGGTCAAATCCTTGTTTAAAGTAACATTAAATCAAAAGTCAGAGGTATGGGCGTACCCGAATTTAGTCTGACCAGACGGCGTTCGCCGTCCCTAAACGGAATTAACCCGCCCCTGCATCCATAGTACACTTGAAAAGACGCCGGATATTAGCCGTCGCTAAAACTGACGCAGGCTTGCGGAAATATACGGATCCGCTACTCTAATAGGGAGAAAGCAATCTTAGAGGCAGTCAGAATAAAATCAAACGTTACAATTTATTAACCAGGTCATCGAAACAATAATTCAAAACTCCAATGTTACAAGAATAGAATCATCAGTTAACAATACTACCTGGCAATGAAAACTACACAGTGATTTGTGCGGGCAGTCAGCCTACAGACGCCTGGAAATGAAACTACACACAAGTGATCTGTGTGGGCAATCGGCTTACTGACGCCTAACCATACCTGGAAATGAAACTACACACAAGTGATCTGTGTGGGCAATCGGCTTACTGACGCCCAGAACTTTGTGTCCCCTTTCCTTATATACTCAGGTAATTCAATAAACTCACCAAATGGTGGTCTTGTTATTATAATTAGACTTCAGAATTTGCAACCAAATGGCTCCTAATATCCTGTGGCAGGGAATGCTTATTTACATACAGGAGGCGATCTGAATAGAAGATCAGGGGGAGGGCACACCCTTACGCTGTACACTATACTTCTCATATTTTAGAACTTCCTTTAGCTTTTCATTATGATTGGGAGAATGAGACCATTTTACCAGACGCACTGAGACATTTCAAAAGATATCAAATATGTATGGTTACTTTTTGTACATATTACATTGCATGGATTTTTCAGTGAATTTTAGGTGATGAGGGGAGGGGGGAATGGTGACTGCACCAGGTCCATCGTGCGGGCCGTCAGCACGGGGTGTGAACCCCCCAGTGTGCTGCGTCCTGGATGTTGCTGCTATATGCAAGAGATAGCTCCCGTTGATTACGGACACCAGGCCCACAGTTCCTCTCTAGGGGGGCCCAGACATTCTGGCACCGGGCTTACACACAATACAAATTAATTTTTTTTATTTATTTAGTAAAAGTAGCATGTACGTAAAAGTCTTTAGTAAAAGCCTACGCTTTTAGTCTGCCATTTTTAATCAAAACAATGCAATTTTAGCTTTGCTGTGTGGAGTATAATTGTGAATAACTTTTCTCCTTTTGTTTGCAGAGCATGGTTCTTACAAAAATGATTGTAGGGATCCTTTTCAGTCTCTCACTGAATGTGTGGCTCTGTGAGGCTGCAAGTGTGATAATTTGTTTGGATTTAAATTAATTTATTTTTAAAAATATTTAAAATGTGTATTAGAATATACAAGTGCATCTAAAAAAAATAGAATATCGTGAAAAAGTTAATTTATTTTAAAAAGTGAAACTTTCATATATTCTATATTCATTGCATGTAAAATAAAACATTTCAAAAGTTTTTTGTTTTTATTTTGATGATTAGAGCTTACAGCTAATGAAAGTCAAAAACCCAGTATCTCAAAATATTATAATATTTCCTAAAATTAAAAAAGGATTTGTGAAACAAAAGTTCAAGTTCTTTATGTATTTATGCACTCAACACTTGGTCGGTGACCATATCGGTGAGGTGTGGCATGGAAGCGATCGGCCTGTGCACTGCTGAGGCACTTTTGAGCCTTCAGCTCGTCTCTATTGTTGGATCGACTGTTTCTCATCTTTCTCTTGAAAATACCCCATAGATTCCATATGGGTTTTAAGTCAGGCATGTTGGCTGGCCAATCAAATACAGTAATATCATGGTCAGCAAACCATTTGGAAGTTGCATCTCCATAAAGCTTGTCAGCAGATGAAAGCATAAAGTGCTCCAAAATCTCGAGGTAGACAGCTGCATTGACTTTGGACTTGATAAAACACAATGGACCAACACCAGCAGAAGTCATGGCACCCCAAATCATCACCGACTTCGGAAACTTCACACTGGACTTCAAGCAGCTTGGATTCTGTGCCTCTCCAATCTTCCTCCAGACCTTAATTTCCAATGAAATGCAAAATGTACTTTTATCTGAAAAGAGGACTTTGGACCACTGAGCAACAGTCCAGTTATTTTTCTCCTTAGCCCAGGTAAGATGCTTCTGACATTGTTTCCGTTTCAGAAGTGGCTTTGTAGCCCTTTTCCTGAAGATGTCTGAGCGTGGTGACTCTTGATGCACTGACTCCAGCTTCAGTTCACTCCTTGTGAAGCTCTCTCAAATGTGTTTGAAACCGCATTGCTTGACAGTATTCTCAAGCTTGCGGCCATCCCTGTTGCTTGTACACCTTTTCCTACCCAATTTCTTCCTTCCAGTCAACTTTAAATTTAATATGCTTTGATACAGCACTCCTTGAACAGCCACCCCTTTCAGTAATGACCCTCTTGTCTTCTGGACCATAGCCAAGTCAGCAGTCTTCTTCATTATTGTGGTTTCAAAGAACAAGAGAGACCTGGAATTTTGGCTTTAGAGATGGTCATTTAATAAAACTCAAATGTAAATATTCTAATATGTTTAGATACCTTGAAATGCTTTACATGTAATGAATCTAGAATATGTGAACGTTTCACTTTTTCAAATAAGTTACAAAAAAGGATAACTTTTTAAATATATTCCAATTTGTTTAGATGCACCTGTATTCCACTAAGTCTTAATGTCTCACATTGTAGTGGATCAACAAGAAGTACCGTATATCAAAACCGGTGATGCCAAGGTCAATCTTGAGGATGCAATACTGCAGGGCAGAATTAAATATGCTGCTCGAAGCTGCAAGGAACTGCATGAAAAGTATCAGGTTTATGATGGTACGCTTGTTTTATGTTAATATTTGATCTTAAGCAACAGCTGTGTTTAAGTGACTCAGGAATGCCTCTGTTCATGCAGATGGGCTATACTATCTGAATTCATCAAGAGGAGTCCTTTATCAGACCTTCTGTGATATGACCACTGCGGGCGGCGGATGGACGCTGGTGGCTAGTGTTCATGAAAACTACATGAATGGAAAGTGTACTGTTGGTGATCGCTGGTCTAGTCAGCAGGGCAGTGACCCAAACCGGCCTGATGGTGACGGGACGTGGGCAAACACAGTCACATTCGGAACAGCGGAAGCCTCTACAAGTGATGACTATAAGGTATTTTTTAGTAAACTTAAAACCCTAGTTAAATAAGAGCAACAAAGGACACAAAAACGCTAGACAGACAATCAAAAGATGTTTATGAGGAATTTGAAATTACATTTTGTTTCCATTCTATCACAGAATCCTGGATACTATGACATTGCAGCACAAGATGTGTCTGTGTGGCATGTTCCTAATAACGCTGATTTGGAACAGTGGTCACCTACCTCCCTCCTGCGATACCACACTGAAAATCACTTCTTAAAGCTTTACGGAGGAAACCTTTTCAATTTGTTCAAGGTCTAAAAAACTTTGACACTACTTTTGAGTTTGAAACATCCACAAAAGTATATTTGAAGATTATTTTGTGAAATTACTAAAACAATGATCTTTTTCATTCACTGAATTTGTATTAAAATTTCCCCAGAAATTTCCTGTGAGGTTTGGAATAGGGGCATGCATCACTGATAATGGACCTGCTATCCCAATAGTGTATGATACCGGAAACGTGGATTTCAACAAAAATCAGTATGGTCCCCATTCAAGAAGTATGGCAATACCTCCAGAGCCAGTGTTTTTCAAATATTTTTAAAGAAGGTGGCTGCATCAATAGACCTTATAGTCAGGGTAGAACCATATTTCATTTTTGACAGGAACAAAAATGAGGCTGTGAATGATAGAAGTGCAATGCATTCAACAGTTCATCTGACAAAACTTTTGGTAGACAAAAACTTCTACTTTCAAAAGTTGTGAAGTGTGAAAATTATATGATCTAGGAACATTGTAAAGAATGTAAATACTTCCCTCACAGCCTCATTTTCAGTAGCGTTAAATTTATTATGGCATCTAAACCTGACTAAGGTCTTTTGACAGTCAGAAAATCTGTTTATTCAGTGATGGTGTACAATTTATCTATGTGCATGAATCTACCATGATCATCATCAGTGACATATTCTGTGCATTTTCCAGCAATTTTTGAGTCCGGATTCATCACATTCAGAGTCTTTAATACTGAAAGGGCAGCTTTGGCTCTTTGTTCAGGTGTCAAACCAACCGGCTGTCACTCTGAACATGTGAGTTAAAATAATATTCTGGATTATTTAAAACAATATCAATGGACAGCATTTTTTACATGCTGTTAATCACCACATAATGCATTGATAATAATACATAAACAATGGAAATAAAAGTGCATAGGTGTGTTTTGTTGTTATTAATGCACTCATATTGTTGCAGTTCTGTATTGGTGGAGGTGGACACTTTCCTGAGGGCGCTCCTAGACAGTGTGGGGACTTTGCGAGCTTCGACTGGGATGGATATGGTACTAATGCAGGATGGAGTGCTTCCAGAGAGATAACTGAAGCAGCTGTGCTGCTGTTTTATCGCTGACACCCTGATCAGTCAAAAATCACCAGCTTCCTTTCCTTCTATCCAAGATTTTCCACACTGATTAGTACTTAAATGTAACATACACGGTTATATGCTCAAATGTATTTCTTTACCATATATATCCTTTATGTCTGTTATCTATGGATGTATTTGTTATATGTGATTCATTGTAACTGCTCAACCTATCAGATTAGCCATTTATAGAG
The DNA here is from genome assembly GCA_027564155.1 of Gymnocypris eckloni scoliostomus. Lineage (NCBI taxonomy): Eukaryota > Metazoa > Chordata > Actinopteri > Cypriniformes > Cyprinidae > Gymnocypris > Gymnocypris eckloni. The sequence goes on along the minus strand of CM050413.1, from coordinate 26,468,257 downwards.
CTTCTGCTAGTTAATATCTAACACCTCTTCTAAATGTTCATGGGTTACTTTTTACAACTGTTCAAAAGTTATATGCAATATACAAATGTATAATGTTCAAATAAAACCAGTGGGTTGTCAATACTGTTCAGACAGACTCAAACTTTACTTGTTTAACTTTTAGTCTGTATTTCCCATCATCCTCCCTGACACTCATCAGACCTCGTCACCAGCTCTATAAATAGAACACACACTTAGCCACAGTCTGGGTTTAGTATACTACAGAACACTTACTGTAACTGTTTGATGATTCTGTTTATGGTGATTGCTAATCCAGTTACATCAAGTCGATTTCCAGTCTACTTGATCATCTCAACACCTACTAGTCCTCCAAGCTGTTATGCAATTATCCTCTATCTCAGCGTGTTTCCCTTGTGTGTGTGCTCTTCAAGATCTGTAAGGCTGTAAGAAAAAGACTTAATTTATCAATAACATCTGTTCTCACCATATATGATCTCAAGAATAGTCAATTACCTGATTAATGATTGTTCCTATAACACTGCTAATAAATACCTGGTCTGATTTTTACTTGATTTCCTAATCATATCAAGAATATGACTCCTGGATACATATGAAAAATAGTTGTTATTAGAACTGCTAATTCTCAACATGTTTGATGTGAATACTTGAGCGATATTCTCACTGATTGAAATAAATGAACCATCCTCAGTCAGGTTGATATAGTGTAAGCATCCTCTTTCTCAAAGGTTACTTGTTGAGGTGTGAAGAATATCTGAGGATGTGCTGCTCATGGAAGCTAAACTATGGGGTTGACATCTCACATTCTAATCCTACAATTCTCATTAAAGCATGCATTTGGACTCTGTGTTACAAAGATAACCTGCATTGTACCACTACAAGATAATACAAAAGTTGAGCTAGTAGATACCCACCTCTGTTATTTGAGACTGAAAAATGAGCATATGGAAAACAAAATGTCGAATTATGCCTATTTAGCTGTATCAGAGGAGGATAGTTCATAAAAAATGTGTGTGTGCTAAATCGTTGTTTTTTTTTTGCAACCACAAAAAGTAGTTATACGACTGTAGTGACCTCTAGTGGTGAAGGAGTTTTCAAATAATGTTTCTGAGAAATCGCACACCCACATCACATTTTAAAAAGTATTTAGAACATGTTTTATTAATATCAACAACAATTAAAAAATCTTATTTTAAAATGATTCCTTTATGTGATCAGTTATAGTAGCCTACACAACAATCAAACATAAGAAAACACAAAGCATACTTATAATAATACTTCATTTTTAACTAATCGTTTTAGAAAGTCTTTACTGCTGGACACGTGCAGCAGAAGATTACAGATGTTTAGTCATCTCCTCCACAGAGGTTCAGTAGAGCTCTCTGGTAGTCACCCTTGGTGTGCTCCTGAGGAAAAAACAAGAGAAACATTCCTATTAAACATGCTTCTTGAATGAAGGCAAACTAAGAGCAGAAAAAGAAGAGATATGTAAATAACAGAACAAATAAGAAATAAAAGAGACAAATGGAAACTTACTAAAATTGTCTGGTGCAGAGATTTTCCAAAATTCCTCTTAAACTCCGCTCTGACCTTCATGAGGTCAACTTCACAGCGGGAGACGATGATGCGGGTTATGATTTTCTCTTTAACACTTTTACTCTGCAAACATCAAAATCAAAATGGTCGGTACGGACACAGTTTTTCCATAGAAGAAACTGATCAACTCAACAAATGACATGCAGTCAAAATCATAAATTCACCTTCATAGCATCACCGAGTCTGCTGGCAAAATACAGATGTTTGTTCTCCAAGCACTCGACTGCAGAAAGACAGAGATGCATTTTAGGACATGTGTTCTGTTTTTTCAGACTTTCATAGGATTCTCTCTTCAGTTTTCCTCTGGCTTCTTGCCACGCACATTTACACTGACTTTCCACAAAGTGTTCCTCACCAAACAGCTTGTGATTATGTTAAAAAGACATGAAGAAGGGATTCCCAAGGACAGTGTGAGAGTGTGAAAGAGTAATTGCAGACAGGCATAACCATCATCAAATCTGCCACACGTCTCTATATCCAAGTGTTTTGACCGCTTATGTTAAGAACGGACAGATAGATACCTAGTGTGAGAAAGGATTTTTCCAGATCTCCCTTCACCTCCTTCCGAATGCTCTCCTTGATGTCATATGGGCTGTATCTCTTGTACCTTTCAAACACTGAGAAAAAGAGGTGTTGGTTAGGTTGTTGCACAAGTAATAATGGCAATTGGCTTCAAATACAGCTCTGTTCAGGTGTCACCTTTCTGTAAGTGTGGGATACTCCTCTCAGAGAAGATTGAAATCCAGGTGATCACATCAGTTCCTTTTATCTTTACTCCAGCATCATAAAGAGCCTAAATTGACAAAAGATTACAAAAAGCAACTTTTTGTTGTTCCAACATTCTTAACATAGGTCATTTGAATGCATAATGGTTTCATATACTATCATAATATGATTTGAATCATGCTGAACTAATTTGCTGTCACTATGACCGTGAATCAATTGAATTTCCTCAGTTAAAAGGGCTCTACTCACTCTTGCATCATTGTCAATCTTCTCATAGTCCACAACGTTACTCGGCGCATCTCTTTTGGCCTGTGAACACGAATGAATGAAGTGTGAGTACAGCAATGCAGAATCTGCAGTTTGCAAACTACTGTATTGGCGGTAAAGGAATTACCTGTTGCATATTGTGCAAAACTGATCTTAATGACCACAAATAACTTTTATAGAAATCTATTAAGTTACCTGTACAAGGGCCAGGAGCAGCTTACCGCAATTACCAGATGTGTCTCCAGAAACATCTTTCTCCAACTCCTTCTTAAACACTGCAAGAAGAAAAAGAAAGGGATATGAATACTAATGTATGCATGCTTTTTATGCCTTTTAAGGGCCAGCATTACTCACTCTCTCTGTAAACCCTCTTGATTTCCATGAGCTCTTCATTATTGCGAGAGCAGACCATTTCAAATAGACTCTCCTCATCAGTGCCCAGACCCTGCAAAAACAACACACTGTCACATGAATACAGTGATATGTGGATACACTACTGTCCAAAATTCAGGGGTCAGTAAGACTTTTGTTTTGTGTTGTTTTGAAATAAATGTAATGCTTTTATTCAGCAAAGATGAATTAAATAGATTTTCATTTCAAATAAATGCTGATCTTTTGAACTTTCTATTCATCAAAAATAAAAAACGAATAATGTACCCACAGCTTCCACAACAATGTTAAGCAGCACAACTGTTTTCTACTGATATAATGAAATAATTTGAAGACTTGAGTAATGAGTAAAAGAAAAGTTATTTTAAAATGTAATAATATTTCACAAGACTGCCATTTTACTGTATTTTTGTTCAACTAAATGCAGCATTGGTGAGCATAGGAGACCAAACTTTTGATCAGTCGTGTAGGTTATTTTATTCATGCTATTCATACATTATTCAGAAATTATTATTAAATATGGAGTATGAGTTTAGTTTTGATACTTCAACAGAAAACAGCAGTAAACAAGCAGCATCCATAAACAATTACAGATCTATGTAAACATACCTTCATCGATGATTTCAGTTCAGAGGCGTCATATTGTGCAGGACTCTTCATCAACCCCAGAATCAGCTGCTCCAAAGAGCCCGAGAGCGCCGCCTTCAGGGCACTTACCAAATCCTACAACACAATCTGTGTCAGGCTGTTTGGAACTTTGATATACAAGATCATTATTACACATATCAGTGTACTTCATAAAGGTGAGATAATCCTTTTTTAATAGATAGTCCACAGTTTTTGTATTAAATAATTATGGTGTGTACCTTCTTTGTCCGTTTTTCATACTCAAACACAATTTCACTCCTTTGTGAGTAACTGCGTTTTGTCAGAATGTCAATGATCGTCTGCTCATCAACACCTGAATGAATAAATGAAGGCAAGAATGAGAGGAAAAGATAGGGATTGAATGAAATCCATAGAGCATCATTAAGATAAGGCCCTCAAGGACTAATTGCACCTTTTTATTTCCTGGTATAAAATCATTAAATAGTCATCAGCTAATATGAGACACATACTGGCATACATGCAATCAAACTCATTCACACACTTAGTCTTGATACTCATTAAATAGCAGTGTGAGTATTACAGTATCATAGATTGTGCCTATAACTTGCAGGCAGTTTAACATAAACCCATTTTATTTAACCTCTATTGAATTAAAATCACACAGTCTATATTTCAAGATTCTACCCAAATACTTACAAGACACCGACTCATATTAGGCAGTTACCACTAATTATTTTAAATTCTGTTTAAACAGAGAAGGGCTCACCAACCATTCTACTTTAATTAAGAGTCTTAAAGCACCTCACATCCTGTTTAAGGTTGTCAAGCTGAAAGCCAAAGCTCAGTTTGTCTGCTAAGCACATATAAAGACACTGGATCAAATATTTCAGTGACCCAGTATGAAATACCACCGGGGACTCTATTTTGTTCCACTAGAATTATAATCTGTGGTGAAAAATCAAATCTACAGATTTCAATGCAAATGTTACGTGTCTATGACATCATCCTTTACCTTTGGTTTTGATGGCTGTCTCTATTTTGGCTGCATCCTCATCTGGGTTAAAATCATAAGCTCGGACCACTGTAGGGCATTTAGGTTCTGTCTCCTTAAAATATATCAAGACAATTTTGATATAGAAATATATTAAATATTATGGATAAAATAAAAAAAACATACAAACAATCAATCAATCAATCAATCTTAATAACCACTTCAACGTAAAAAGAAGTGTATTTTGTTTGTTGAATTTGTGATAACACTACATTTTATGTTACTACTGTAATAACTTACCCCTCCATAACTTAATGTAAGTTTCGTCAAAATCTCAGACACTAAAGCCATTTTCCTGCAGAGGACAGAGAACACGTGTAATCATCCAAGTTGAACAATGAGTAGATGAAACTGGAGATACAACCTGTGTTTTAAGCCACTGCAAAGTACAACCTCACCCTTCGTTTCAAAGGTCCAAGTGATTGTTGTCATAGATACAGTGATTAGTAGGACTGTGTAGATAAAGGCCCAGTTCAGTTTCATCACAAGCAATAATGTGCGTCAATAACCATTTTACTGCCCTTAAAGGTGTCACAGAGAAAGTTATTTCTCATTGTATTAAAAAAAGACTGAAAAACAGCTTTTGTTGTACTGTTGTCCCTTAGCAACACTTCAGCGTTAAATTTCCCCTACAGTGCTAACAGGAAATCGTGTTCTTTCTGCACTATACATTATGAGGTAAGCTGTGAAGTGTTTGCAGGAACTTTGTTCAGGCACACCCAAAAACACACCCTGTACACATTACACAGACCACTGAATCTCTGACCATCTCACTCTCTCTCACACACACACACACACACACACTCACACACACACACACACACACACACACACACACACACTCTCTCTCTCTCTCTCACACACACACACACACACTCTCTCTCTCTCTCACACACACACACACACACACACACACACACACACACACACACACACACACACACTCTCTCACACACACACACACACACACACTCTCTCTCTCACACACACACACACACACACACACACACTCTCTCTCTCGCTCTCTCTCACTCACACACACACACACACTCTCTCTCACACACACAGACACACACTCTCTCTCACACACACACACTCTCTCTCTCTCTCTCACACCCACACACATATACAACACACGACACAAACTCTCTCTCTCACACACTCTCTCTCTCTCTCACTCACACACACACACACACACACACACTCTCTCTCTCGCTCACACACAGACACACACTCTCTCTCACACACACACACACCCACACCCACAAACTCTCTCTCTCTCTCTCTCACACACACACACACACACACACACACACACACACACACACACACACACACACACTCTCTCTCAATGAAAATGAACACTAACAAAATGAAGAAATTTCCCAAATTGTCCACATGTAAAGGTAAATTAAGTCATTCGTTTTAAAATGTCATTATTAATTACCAAGGATTTGGCAACTGTGATTTCACAAATTTGATACATACATCCATACATAGTTTTCCTCATCTCTGACATCCCGGTTGCAGGCCTGTGCATGAATTTCAGTTATTCAGCATGTATGTATGTACAATATGTGTTTAAATTACACGGAAAAACTGTCAGTTTGGACATAAATGACATTATGTTGAATGCTGAGAAATAGTGGTGTGAGGTAACCTACCCACGACTGTTCCTGACAGACAGGATATGAAGTGACACATACGTGGTGTGTAAATAAAAGCAGCATAGCAAGAAAAAAATATTCTATATTTTTAAATCTAAACTATAACCGACAATACAAAAGAACATGCATCCTGAAACTAAAGTAGGTTTTTAAAATATATAAAGTTCCATTGGTTAAATATTCCACTAATCCCAGTTAAATGTTCCTCAATGTTTAATACATTCTGCAAACATATTCACTGAGTAACTACATGACAATAACAGTAATGACAACACACCATGCAATTTAATTAATCATACAATCATTTAGAATGAAAAAACTCAATGATTCGTACCATTATTGAGAATTAAGAAGTAAACACATTTGGCTTGCTATTAAAAATGTAGGGGATAAAACCACCATCAAGTCTTTCTCTGATGTAATCATTACAGATTACAGATTCATTTTCAAAAAAGTGAGTTAAACAGCTATTTATACATCTTTAGCAGGCTCAATATGTTCTTTTGAATCTATATTGTATTAAACTGCTTCACACATGGCGTATGTGCTGTATTGGGATAACCAGAGTGGTTTAGAGATTCAAAGGAAGCATGTTTGCTAAAGGCGGAGAAGTATCTCTCAATCAACAGAGTTTCTGCCCATGACTGACTGTGCTCTCAGTCATAGCAGCAGTGATAACAGTGGGCTGGGTTTTATAGCGAGATTAGACAGTACACTGACATCTACAAACACACACTGGTTTCCATATTTTATGGGGACATTCCATGAGTGTAATGGTTTTTATTACTGTATTTTCTGTCCCCTAAACCTACCCTTCATAAAACTTCCTGCATTTTTAGATTTTCAGAAAACTTCATTCTGTATGATTTATAAGCTGCTTTTCTCATGGGGAGAAAAAATATCAAAATTGTAATGGCATTACTATCATTGTGGGGATATTTCTTCCCCATAACGTAGGGAATACTAGATACACGTAATCTGTTTACATGTTCTGTCTGCCTTAAATATATGCAAATAAAGCTAAGTGAGAGTGACTCTGTTAAGTAGCTCAGAATAGATATACAGTAAAAGCCCATCTTGCTAGTGGTCATGTGTCCTTAGCAATCAGTGTTCTAGACTTGCATCCATGGCAACACATGTAACAAGCACTGAGCAATTACATACCATAACGAGGTGATTCATCCTATACACATTAATAAGGATCAGTCCCTTGATAGCAAATACCATCATTACTCAAAAGTGTTACAACACTTAAGATCAGAAGCAGACCATTTCAGTTGATTCAGTACAGCTTAAACTGAACAAACTTATTTAGTATTTTTACTTTATTTACTTTTTCTGTGCATATAAGGCCTGTTTTTAGATAAAAATGATGCAGTCACTTTAAAGTTCACATACACACTTCAGGAAGTATGATCATTTGATTTTCTGGATATCATTCAAGTAAAAATTGCTTTGATTTCAGACATTTCCAGAAAAGCTACATGTTCTTCAATAAAAACAACAGTTGTTTATGGGACAAATTAAAAATATGAAAATAAAGAAATATGTCAGTTTAGATGTTGTACATCTTGTTTTAGCCATTTTTTAGCATTTAAAGTTTTTTAGAGAAAGGTTGATTGTTCATATAACTTATTTAAGGTCATCAAAATGCCTGAAGCTGCCAAGAATTAATGAACTAAATGGTCATAGAACAGAGAGCAAGAGAAAAATGACAACTGTAATTTTCATCACAAGCTGTGGGATTTTTTTATTGTCATCAGCACGTTCAACACACTATTTGTCAATGTGTGACATGCGTCTTTACTAAAAGTAATTTAGGGGGTTAAACCTCTAAATACAAAAAAAATCACAACATTAGATGAAAACTGTATTTCAAAGAAACAATACTTTTGCATTTTTGTACAGGTGTATATACAAAACAAAGGCAAAATACCTCAAATTGAACAAATAGGAAGTAATGGACTATTTCTACAGATCCACTGGAGAACTAGTTGAAGAGTGCTTGTGGATTAAATCAAAAGGAGACCACTGGTTAATCTGTTAAAAATGAACGATGGAAAAATATACAGAGGAAAAACCCAAGTCTTCAAAACAAAAGGACGTTTTTCTTCAGTATAAACTGTGATCCACTCAAATGATTAGCATTACTCACAAATTAGCATATTATGGTGTGTATATCATACAAAACATTTGGTCATTTGTCAGTGAAAATATGACAACCTTAAAAGGGACTGTGTTGCTGTGATACTCATCTTAACATATACATAGAAATATTAAGTACTCATGCCCAAAAACCAAACCAAGAGAAAAATACAATACTGCCTTAGTGATGGACATTTAAAGAATAATTGGCAAATTAAAGAAAGAACATTCCACGTTACACATGTCATAATAACAAACAGCTATAATTCATACTGACCCTCGATTAGATCAGAAATCAATGCGATTAATTGATGAGAGTGTAAGAAATTAATTGCTAACCATTTAAGTGCCATAATACTTCTTTAATAGCCAACCAAAAAGTTCGATAGAACCAGCACAAACAGTGGGATTGAGGATCGCTAAAAAGATATTCACAGAGAATACACAGGCCAAATCAGGTCTCTAAAGAAATGGGAAGGGGGTAAACACATCAGGACGCGGGAGGCCAAACCAACGAATTTCAAACCAAACAAAAACACGTGACAAAGTTCTGCATTTAAAGTATTTGCATGCAATTTTCATTTTCAAAACATGATTATGTCGTTATTATTGCTTTCTGCTCAGTACTATTTTGGATAATTTTTCATTTACACACCTGACCCTGATTCTCGAAGAGGACAATTTCATAATATTTCACTACGTTTTACACATTGCTTTTCAAACGACTGTACTATTACGCCATCCCCTTGCCGTTACGGACACGTTCACGCTCCTCCTCAACTATAAAACAATAGTTTCCCTGAGCAGTCCCAAAATACCCTTTTATGAGGTCAGATATTTGATGGATTGTCTTTCACGGAACAGCTACGAACAAGAATACTACAGGTAAAGCAGTGCCAGCCCTTACAAAAAACATTAAACAGATGTCAGATTGGAACATCTTTACTAAGGTTATTGCTTGTCCTTGTTTGTAGGCTGCGTGCTAAATGCATTCAATTTGGTTCAAACGCATGTGTTGAAGGGGCACAAAAATATTGACACAAAGATCCACCATTTAAAAAAATTAAGCCTGTGTACACAGCTGCAAATTAAAAAAAAAAATAAGTGAAAAATACGTTTTTATTCTCTCCTCTTCCCCGATGAGCTGCATTACTAGGTGCAAAAAACGTCTAGACGCATCTCAAAAAGGGTCAGTTAGGAACAACGCCAACCTCCTCCAAACCCCATGACATTTAATATGAACCTGCTAGATCCCCTGGAATGTCAACACATGCCCCACATCTGTCAATCATCGCTCCACTCAGCTCACTTTGACGGAAATCTAATCACAGAATAACTATGGCACAACAGGGTGTCACACCACCGTCTAGACAACGCGAGCTGGATTAAAAAGACAGAGATTTAACAAAACAAACAAGTATTTCAGATCTCACTGATCTAAAATAACCGCATGTTCCTTCAGATTTTTTTCTTTTCACAAATTAAACTGAAATAGTTTATTGCTGGGAAAAACACAAAGTGCTACCTTTCGTTAGGTTCTACACATCATACATTGCATGATTTAACTAACCATATAACAAGAATATATGCACGTATTTGAGCTCTCTGCTTCAGAACATGTCACTTGATCGTAAAAGTTTCAGTACGATAGTGATTCAGGTCTCATAGTTTGAGTCCCATGTCAAGCCTCGTCCACTGTCTTCTCCTGGGGTTGGGGCAGTGGTTTCGCCAAATGATGTCCCTGCTGAAAGTGTGTATACTGGAAGAGGTCAGTAAAGGGCAGTGCTGTGACGTTAGCACCAACGTGGGCTGTTAATTGTGGCACCAGAGAAAAAAGACAGGGATTTCAGCTCCAGATGTTAATTTCTTGTCTTCTTTCTACCCCAAGCTAGACACTTCGTTACTGTCTATGGCCAGTAGAGGGTGATGCTGGGGCGGTCAAATGCAGTGGGCGTTTCAGCCGAGATCTCATACAGTCAGAACAGGAGGCTGAAAGTTAAAGCTGGGCATGGAGGAATGCACTGATGCACATTACAAGACATCACCAGTATTTTTTTTCTTGCATCGGAAGTTTCCTCTTCTAAAGGACCGTCAGTCTACTGGTGCACAGCTGACACGGCAAGTTCAAAGTGTGGCTGGACTGAGAAGTGCTTTGTGAAAATGAAGTGTACATGAACTGAGGCTGAAGTGAGCTTAGAGTTCTTGTCAGCATGTTAGTATTATCTCTCTCTCTCTCTCTATCTCTTTTTTTCTGAATCTGTGCAGTATTAGGATAAGTCTCTATCAGGCCTCCTGAGGCAGAACCTGCTCAAACTCTGAGCCAAACAGCTCCTTATAGAGCGGAGGGAAGTGTGTGTGGACCGTTTCTGGGTAAAGAGCTCTGAATGTGAGCAGTTTCTCCATATGGCGACGGCATAAGATCTGAACGGTGGACCCTTTGCAGACAAGCTGAGGGGGACAAGCAGAACATCAGAATGGGTTGTTTTAAGGCTGTTCTTAAGAGAAATTTGACTTGGGAAACAGTGATCAGATGAGTAAATAAAACTAGTTTCTAATAAGGTAACTGCAAACATGAGTATATATACCTTTGTGAGAATTCCCTCATCCTTCTGGTTCTTCAGCAGGAGGTTCTGGAGGGCAATCTTGATCTTCTGCTGGAGTTTCTCCACTCTGCTCTTCTCCTGCAGCCAGGAGCGATCTACACACACATAATGAGTTCAGCACCTACACAGATTTGCAGCATATACACTGTGTAACAGATACACAGCAGAGCTGGCCAAAATTCACATGAGGTGGAATTAGAATTGAAGTGGTCACCCCACAGGAGGATAAATTGGAATTAGATAAAGAAGAATTTTATAGATTACAATTCAAAGAGCACAAGTACTGCATTCTTAGAAATGAACTAGTTCCCACTTATATTAGATGGCCTTAACTACTATTTACTTAGATCAAAACAACAATGTACTTATTGTGTTCATATTGTTTTGCAGCTATTAAGGTGGGATACGGGTAAGGTTAGGGACAGGTTTGGCAGTATGGGTAGGTTTAATGTTACAATTATAGTTACAGTGTAACTATAAATGTAATTACACAAATTAATTACAGATGTAATTACATGTAGGTAAATTGTATCAAGTGATCTGATCTGGTCAAATGATTTGTAAAAATTGTATCAACTTATTAATTTAAATACAAGTACATAGTAGTTAAGTCCACCTAATATAAAGTGGGACCATGAACTGTTCTTCCATCCTGGTCCACAAAACTGACGTTCTGAAATATGATGAAATATACAAAAGTTTGGGGTTGGTAAGATTTTTTTTAAATGCTTTGAAAGAATGCTCATTTTATATGATCAAAAACTGTAAATGCAGTAATACTGTGAAATATTATAATTTAAAATGACTCTTTTCTATTTTCATATATTTTAAAATGTAATTTATTCCTGCAGTAAGCAGTCATTACTTTTTTGTGTGCATTTTTTGTAGGATTCATGCATGAAAAAAAAACTGAATTGTTTTAGTTACAATTTGAAAAAACACGCATTTTTAATTCAAATTCAAACTGTAATCCTAAATCACGTATGCTACTTCACTTCAAATTCAGGAACTAAATTGAAATTTACAAGACATATTTGATTTAATGACAACCCTGATATTCAGAGAAAGTACAATAACAGCCTCTGCAAAATGGATGCGACTCCAACTCCTATCAGTGAATCTCTGACATTGGCCTTGTTTTTCTTCCCTCACCTGCAGACAACAGCACATATGCTGAAAACAGGCCGATCTCATCTTCACTGAGCTGTAGAGAGTTCAGGCTCTTCGCAAACTCAAACACAGAGCTGATAAGATCATCACAGCCTAAAAAAAGCATAACAAAACAGTGGTTAATGCTTTGCATTTACATTTGCTATTTCCTTTTCCTGTAAAAGTGGAATCCAGTTCTTAATACGCACCCAATGCTTTGAAGACCTCCGGCCCAGCATATTTGCTGTCAAAAAAGACAGTGTTGTTCTGGGAGTTATATGCCCGACACATCCTCACTAACACTACTTCTAAAGAACCTGAGAAGCAGAAAAACACGCATTATTCAGTGGGTCTGCCACAGTTTGTCACTACTCTGATGCTGTTATGTGAACTTGGATAGGTTTATCTGAGGTGTACCTGCTTTGAGCAGCACGATCTGATCGTTCTGACAGAGCTCCATGAATCCATCAATGCGCTTGGCAAACTCAACCACATACTGCACAGCTTCAGTGACTTTAACCGCACACAGCTGCCACATGTCCTCTTGAGTCTAGATGGTGCAGAGAGAGGGTCTGTTAGTACACATACCTGATTATTCCCCTCAGGGATCATTCAAGTGCATCCATCCATCTTTCTGTCCATTCATTTACATACAACAACAAAGGAGAATGTGCGGAAAACCTTTAGTACAAACTTGTCCCGTTTTATACTTTTTTGTGCTTTATCAACCCTTACTACTTATAATACATATCGAACAATGCTTTTAGTCACTTCCAGCTGTAAAATCCAGTAGTGGTTATGAAACGAATTTGGGACATTGAGATGATTTGTCTCGAGATGTTAATATCAGGTGTACACACAGAGCCTAATGGACATAAGCAAACACCTTCTTTTGGTACGTGTCCAGGTCGGTCTGTGAGACTGTCTGCCAGTTGCTGGGCTGTAGCTCTTCTCGAAGATACTGGCACGTCTCCATGTGAGACTTGCAGATGTTCTCTGACAGATGTTCTGTGTTAGAAACACACAAATAGAGTCAAACAGCTGGAGCTGACACACATTCCTGGGTTTGTGAAACACACAGACATACTGAAGTTGTATATTATTGCCACATATTTTCTAAATGAAAAACCATTAAGACTCATTTTAGTCAAAAAGTCCTGTGCTAGTATTTGACTGGTCTTTGTTAATGAGGCACTTCTTACTAATGACATGTTAAATGGGCCATGGAGGTGCGTTCACAGACCCCTGCTGTTTCAAACCCCACAGCTGTCAATCATGCCCATAATGGCAGCATCCCGTATAATTATGTAGGTGTAATTTAATAATATTTTCTTTCTTTGCAATTACATGCCAAATGATGCCAAAATAACTAATAGCTAAAATGATTAAAAAAATAGTACAAATATTCAGTCTTTGATATTATCTGTGATATATTCAATGCAATCTTCCATAATAATAACAAATAGAATAAATTCTAAAATAAAAAATATAGCAATAAAAAATGAAATAAAATATAATTTTTTATAAAAATAATTTTTGTAAGTGTTAGTATTTTATAGTTGTTACCCAAGTCATTGTCAGGAGGTGAAGAGTCTCCATTGCTATAGCAACCATATTGATCTAAGCCAGAGTCCGAGCTGAGGTCACACACAGGTTCTAGTTTAATCCCATCCATGTCTAGACCTGACTGGTCTGGAGAGGGCTGAATGTCTAGGTAAAATCCACCAATCGCTGAATCCGCCTTTCCTTCCACTGGGGTCTGACCGTTCACGTATCCACTGAGGTCTTCGGGGAGCACTGTGACGCCATTGGTGGACAGGGCGTAAGAGGGCGTGAGTGGCTCCGCCTCTCCAGGAGGTTGAGGTTCCCGCCCCTTCTCTGTGTCATCACCTACTTTCTCCTCCTGCTGCTGTTGACGGTGTTTCTGAACCTCTGCGAACAGACTGTCCCGCTGCTTCTTAGACATCCGGCCGAATTTCACAGCTGTGAGTGAACGGTTTCTCATTAATAATGCTAATTATTATCATACTAAACATCTCAAAGTATGGGTAACACTTCACAGTAAGGTCCTATTTCACTGTATACAATAATTTCCTTCAGTTTTATGCTTCAAAATTGCATATGTGATTTAATATTTTACTTGCCATTCTTTGTAGTTGTAGAATTTCCTAGCAATTTCTGATTGAAAATAGCTGTTTCAGTGAAGTAACCTTATGCATAAACTAATATTAACAGTGAGGAGTTTTGCTACAGTATTTATGTTAGTTAGTAGTAACTAACTAACTATTTATTGTTAGTTTATGTTACCTGAGGTCCTTTAAATATTTTGAACATATAACGTTTGATTTATTAATATACTGGTTAATGTTGGAATTGACATTAACTGAAATAAATTAATGTTTTTAAAGTGTTTTTCATTGTTAGTTTATGTTAACTAATGTAAGTTAACAATGGAAACGTATTCTAAAGTGTTACCAAGGTTAACAAGTAGGCAAGATCTTTATAACAGGCTGAATTACTACTAAAAGCAACGTAAAATGCACAATTGAAATGATTTAAATAAATCTAATAAAATATTAGAATAAATGCAAATACATTAGCATATGCCACTGCTCAATGTCATCAAAGCTCATGGCAAGGTTCTCTATGGAGAAAATGAATGGTATTTTAACATTACTGTCACACTATACATCTCAGGAGAATTATATACACCAGCAGCCACATGCACTTCACTCAGACTGCTGTGAGAGTTGAGACTGAGCCTACCATCTCTTGACATGCCCACTGCTAAGCATTTCTGCAGGCGACAGTGCTGGCAGCGGTTTCTGCTGGTACGGTCGATCAGACAGCTCTTCTGCCGAGGACATGAATATGACACAGTGCCCTGCTGACTCCTCCTGAAGAAACCCTGAAAGAAAGAGAGAGAGAACACAATAATAGGTCATCTCTCGCTTGAATCTTTGATGATGTTCACATTGCAGCATATTTCAGAATGATTTATTAAATCTTCAATTAGTACAGTAACTAAATATCACGTTTTTTTACACTGCATATTTCCATGCAAATAAGCGACTTTTAAAAGGAATATGTCACAAAATGTGCATTTTTATGCTTCTCTTCCCAGTGCAGTGGTGCGTTATGGGAGCTCCAAATGAACTCATATGCATGAAGAATGCATGAAGTGGAAATGCCTCTAGGACACTCTAGTGAGCACAAGCACCTTCTGTGGTGGTTCGTGCACACTCAGACAAGTATAAATAAGGCTTTGATGTGCACTGTGAACCCAAAGCAGTGTGGTTTTATTTTATTCATAATTTCTTTCTGTAAAAACATTTTTGGCCATTACAACATGACAGGAAGAGAAAAATTTGGGACAGAAATATTTTATACTATTTGTAACTAAAATTATAATAATACTCTACACCACCATTCAAAAGTTCAGGGTCGGAGGTTTCAGCATCATTACTCCAGTCTTCAGTGTCACATGATCCTTCAGAAATCATTTTAATATGCTGATTTGAAGAAATATGATCAATGTTTAAAACATTTGTGCTGCTTAATATTTTCATGGAAGCCATTATTTTTAGGATTCTTCGCTGAACTGAAAAAAAACCCTAAATTTGTTTGAATTAGAAATCTTTTGTAATATTATAAATATTTGTAATGCTACTTTTGATTAATTTAATGCATCCTTGTTAAGTAAATCTATTTAAAAAAAACAATGACCTCAAACTTTTGAATGGTAGTGTATAGTCTAAAAATTATTATCATGATTAGAACTGCCTTAATTATACATAAAAAACCTGATAGATGCGTTGGCATCTTGCTAACAACGCATATCTATGAGATGTGTGGTTTTTGTTTTGTTTTTTGGTTGTCTTACCTTACATCCCTCACATGTGATAACACCATAATGAATCCCTGATGATTTATCTCCACAGATTTTACAGGGAATACTCTCAATCTGAGCTACAAGGAGACAGAAACACACTTTCAGCAAAAAAAAAATTTTTCTTTGCTACAATACTTTCTGCTGTGTCAGCTTAACATGCAGAGACAGCTTTAATTAAGACATGTGCTAGTAATTTTTCTCAGGAACACTGTGATGTTTTTAACGTTTCTCTGTTTGTTTGAACAGTCCAACCAGCCCAACATAGCAACACTGGCTCAACCAATGGCACGAGTTTGCGCCAAACAACCAAAATCAGCCAGTGTGCTTTGGAAACTTGTTTGGAAAAAAAGCAGAAAAGACTAAATGCAGGTCTTTGAGTGGAGGCGGACCATCATCAATCTCAAATCAATACGACACATTGATATAACACTGTTTGATAAAGCACATATGTTTTTGTCCTTTGAAAACACTCTTTTCATCCTTTAAACTGATCAGTGGAGACCGTAATCACATCAAGACTAATTCCTCAGCTCCTGACCTTTGAGTTTGCTAATGCAGAGAGAACAAGGCCTGAGGTTTGTTGTGCAGAGTGTAACCTCAGGCTTTAGCTAGCAGAACAACAGTGAAAACATTTTAAAAGAATGAATCGTGGCAGCACCACATAAAACACTCCATTTATTCAAGCAGAAAAAATGGCTATGACTGTTGAAATCACCCACGGGACTGACATCATCTGTAAGTACAATCTGCTCTTCTAACATCCAACATTCATTAACAGCATGACAATGCCCTCCTCCCTAAAGCCACGAGCTCGCTTCACGACAGCGCCATAGTGCATTTCTGTAAATATCAGTCAAGACGCACTCCTAGTTGGAGATGGCGTCTGCGTGCACTGGATTGTGTGCCGTAGTCGTGCCCCTCAGCGGCTCGGCTGCGGTTGGTTGTGGAAAAGCATGCAGAGATGGTGTGCGAGGCTGTTGAGAGGGGAGCTGGGGGAATAGAGCAGGAGGAGAAATCCATTTAAGAAGAGCGATGCAGTCGTTTCCGGCAGCCCTGAGGCACATACAGTACAGGATGAAAAAGTAAATGCATCTCATCACCATCAGAGCGCTCTCTTTCCTCTCTTTCTCTCGGACACATACGCTCAGACTCTTCTGTTTTTTTAAGCTGCGGACTCTATTTGCAAAGGCATCAGAGCAGTTTGAGAATGACTATTTTCTCATGATTACAGAAAGGGCTAATTCCCTTTGGTTCTGCATGCCGTATTCATTAAGGGCATCCTCACTCTCTCTCTCTCTCATGTAAAACCAATCGGCAGTAATTAGTTACTCTGAAGCACAAGACGCTAATCTGGTCTGAATTATGGATTAATACATCAAAGGCCCATTCTCCCAGAGCTGCCGCTGAAGTCTTGCTGCAGTAGGTACCGCTGTTCAGCTCTGATGCAAGAGCACGGCTTACAGAGCTGCTATTTCAGACTACAGAAAAGGAGCGTTCACGAGGGCCATATACAGATGAGGATTGTGAACGCATGAATTCTGCACAACAATACAAGGGTTTGTGTAAAGAGATTCGATTGCGGTGGATATTCCTAAAGACTGATTAGTCTGTAGACCATTTTTGAGATCACTTCAACCATGAACAGTAGGATGAAATGCCCTTGTACATATTCCAAAAGTCAAAAATCAAAAATTAACACTCACATAAAAAAAATGTATTTTATAAAATATTATATAAAGAATATTTCATTCATTATTTGTCAAAATGTTTTAAAAAACACATATATTCTAGTATTATATAATTTGATTTATCATTTAATATAATAATTTACTACACACACACACACACACACACACACACACACACACACACACACACACACACACACACACACACACACACACACACCATATTTTATATTAAACAATATGCACATTATAAAACTAGTATTTTAATATGAAATAATGCCAAAATACATAATGCAAACTGCATATTGTATAAATAATATTCTATTCATAATTTCTCAAAATGGATGTTTTTAAAAACATTTTAAATAATTTAAATACAAAATATATATATATATATATGTGACCCTGGACCACAAAACCAGTCTTAAGTCGCTGGGGTATATTTGTAGCAATAGCCCAAAATACATTGCATGTGTCAAAATATGCAATTTTCTTTTATGCCAAAAATCATTAGGATATTAAGTAAAGATCATGTTCCATGAAGATATTTTGTAAATTTCTTACCGTAAATATATAAAAAATTCATTTTTGATTAGTAATATGCATTGCTAAGAACTTCATTTGGACAACTTTAAAGTAGATTTTCTCAATATTTAGATTTTTTTGCACCCTCAGATTCCAGATATTCAAATAGTTGTATCTGTAGGCTAAATATTGTCCTTCCATAACAAACCATACATCAATGGAAAGCTTATTTATTCATCTATTCAGATATTGTATAAATCTCAATTGAGAAAAATTGACACTTAAGACTAGTTTTGTGGGTCACATATGAACACATACATATATATATATATATATATTTAATAACTGTATAGCGTATGCATTTACTATTATATATACACATATTTCCTAATTTTGTTAAATAAATTGCATATATATTTGTACTATTATAAGAAACACATTACCTCATTTTGTGAAATATAATGTGCATATATATTTTTATTATTATATATTATTATAAAATATACATGCATATTACCTAATTTTGTGAAATATAGTGTGTGTAATGTGTATAGGTATAGTATAGAATGTAGTATAATTTTATACTATATTGAATAGTACAATAGACTATTCTGTCAACAGCTGCATCTTCAGATTTTCAGTCAATATAAAAGACTGAAAAACCCCAGTCCACCACTCAATTCTTATCATTTCATCACTTTTACAGACAAGCACCTATAAGTCAACTAATATTTTACAGGTGTGTATCATAATCCGCAAACACAGACTTTCACACACAGAAGACTTCTGTTTGCAAGTGTCACTTCCTCCTCATGAGATGTTGTGGTTTAACATGATTGGTTTCTCTCCTGGTGTGAAAGTGCTGATGTGCTGTCTAAGTAGGAAACATAAAACACAACACCCAACCAAATTCTCTCTCTCTCTCACGCATGCACACGCATTCCCTCCCCCTTCACTCCCACCCTTTCGGGTTTCTGTAATCTGTTGACAACACTGACTCACATCGGGTTGAGATGAACACTCCATCATAACAAAGGAGAAAATAACATTCTGGCACATATTAGACTTAAACTGAGCTATCATCAATAATAAAAGATTTTTGCAAACACATATACATTATATCGTTATGTTCTTATTAGCTAATACTTATCTATGCATTCTCTGTATTTAGGGTGAAAAAAAAACTATTAAAAATGAACAAATCATCTGCTCCAAGAACAAACTGAATGGCGACCAAGCCCTTTAAATTCTACATAATTAACTTTCACGGTTAACCCTAATAAGACTCTAAATTAAACTATGCGTACGTGAGTTTCAGTTGTTCACAATCCCACCGTCAACTCCGGGTGAAATCTTATTAACCTTTAGTCATGATGTCAGCAGGTCAGCCAGTGAAAAGCAGTACTTTCACAACAATCGCTAGCTTTGTTTTTAGACAAAAAAATGGTTGGTAACAGAACAATTTCAGCTGATCTGAAAACAGTGTAGGAGGACACGTCTGAAGTGCCAAAATAATCTCTAATCTCTTTGAAAGAAAAGCAGCGGAGGCTCGCACAGATGTTCCACTGCCCTATACCTTATCACTAATAGATAATGACAGCTGCCAGCAAGACTTTGCATTGCCTCTGTGTGTGTGTGTTAGTGAGCGCGCATGGTGATTCAGAGTTGGGGGTGGGGGGATTAAGTAAAACACAGCCGTTGGTGGAATAAACAGCCAGGCGCTCCTATGGCAGTCCACCCCTGCCTGCCATAAATAGGTCAGTGGAACAACATTCCCCAATCATCCAGCATGGCAACATTCCCATGCAGTGCCAAACAGCCAACATGGCCGCCCATGTATGAGCTGTCAGAAAGACGCCATCGCATCGCATCACATCACATCACTTACCGACTTAACTTATGCTCATGGCAGCTTCAGACTGACTGAGATATTCCCTCAAACACACATGATTTAATGCGTATTACTACAGATCCCAATAAAATGTAATATTCACTTTGTAATTCAAAATCGTAGAAAACATGCAAAACATTTTGAAAACAAATCTGCCACATTATACATGCAAGAAGAGGCATTATGAGCTGGAAACATTAACACAAGCTAATGCACTCATTCTCTCTTATACGCACACACACGCACACACACGCACACGCACACATTTCCACTACTGTCCCAACTTGGAAATCCCAGTCCTACCTTTCATGGCTGTGATCATTAAGTACATCCTGAGGCTCTGTGGTCACGCTGAGGACCGTCAAGAGCTTCGTCTCAAGAGCATGTGCAGGCTGGGATGCAAACGTTGTGCTGCTGACTGACGGGAGCGCTGCTGTGCCTCTCGTCTCTACCGCATGAGAATCCATGTGACCGTGACATAAGGACTAAAACCCTTTCTTCCCACCCCTTCAACCCTTGAGTGACAGCTTTGTCATCCAATGGCTGATTAGTTAGTGAGTTTTTTGTTGACAGTGTGGTTTAAAGGGTTAGTGTTGACTCTCACTTTGCACTGCTGTGCAATGTGTTTTCATGAAACTATACTGTGTGCAGGAAGTTGTCTGCAGGTAAGACTTCACAGTGTCAGAGAAAACTGAAACACTTTCTATTCCTCTATGAGAGGGTTTCACAGTGACACGCAGGGCATCGAGTGCCTGTCGCCTAGTGCTGTGTATCACCAGCAAAGTCACGATATGATGCATATCACGATACAGAGGCCACGATACGATACGTATCACGATACTGCACAGAATTTCACCTCAGAATAATTTAGTAAAACAGCTGTTTATTAAACACTGCATGCTTTAGGGCCATTGCTAACTATAGGCAGAGCAGGCAGTTGACCTCTGCATTATGAAGGGCCTCCATAACAGTACCACAGTACAATAAAGGTAATAGCATATGTTGCATATGCACCAGGTAAAATATTCAGATTGTTTGCATCTTGTTTTTAAGCCCATAAACGCAGTAGTTTTCCTCTGCAGTCAGATTAAACATTGTTGTTTGTTAAACATTTTAAATGGTGTTCTTGTACTCAAATTAAGTGCGGTCCACTGCTGCACACGTGCCACAATATCAATACAGGGCCAGCTGTATCAATACTCATCGTCAAATCTCTGTTATGATACATCGTTGTCGTATCGAACACAGCACTACTGTCGCCCTTATCACACCATCTATAATGATTGACATCTTTGCTTATATGTCTCACTATTATTACTCAGCACATAATATTACAAACTACAAAGCATCTAAATTAACTTAATACATGTACAATGTGATGAATAAATCTTTTAAGGTACACACTGGAGGCATTTTGTAGCTCTTCTACATGCGTACACATTGACATATTTATATATAGACAGATTCAAATATTAATTTAATTATATGCATATATTTTGTATATTTTATTTTCATTAAAGTAATATCTTAAATTCATGCAATCAATTTACTCAAATTACTGTAATTTACAAGTGCATGCATGTTTAATGCTACAATTATATTAAAAGCATATACATGCCAAATAAAAAATGTTAATTTAACTATATGTACATAATATATTATACAATATAATATAATGTAAAATATAACAATTATGAATTCTAAAATGTTTTTTTCATTTTTTAAATAAATGTGTACATTTTATATGTATATTTTGTACATGTTAACTTAATTTCAGGTACATAATTGTTTATCTAATTTTATCTAACAAAAATAATATCTTAAATTTAAGTTAATTTACTTTTTGATTTTACTAACATACTGTAAGCAACTTACAAGTGTATGTATGTTTAATATATATATGCATGTTTAATACAATATATGTTGAACATACATATAGAATTTTTATAACATTGATTATGCGAAAATAAATTATAAATTGTGTGTACATAATTTTAATATAACATATAGGGATGCACCAAAACCACTTTTTCCAGAACTGGCCGACACCTATACTTTTATTTTTTTATACTTGCCGATACTGGAGTACCTATACCTGTATTTTCAATGCATTTTTTAAATACTGGGTACAGAAATCAAAAGAATATGTATAGTATTAATTGGCTTAGTTTTTTTAGCAAACATATATTTCCTTCAGTTATTTTCACACATAATTATCCCCATTTAATTGTATTTCAGTATTTCAAGTTGTTTACAAGCTTTTGTTTCTTACACTGTTCCATTTTTTTTTGCTAATGGTATTTAATTTTTAATTTAATAGCACATTAGAGCTGCTCCACTGCAGCGGCTCAGTACTGTAATCACAAGATGTTTTCCTGTAATAAAGTACAGAACCACATTTCATTTTCATTCACTTATTTACATTGATCTATAATAGAGATATCTATAGATCAGTGTTTTTTTATCATCTGAAACGTGCTGCGACTAACATTCCAAAGCGACTCATATATGCAATTAACATCAACAAGCAAAACATGCAACGTGTGTACACATCTGTATTGGTGTATAATGAGAGAGCTTGCGTATAGCCCATCTAATTTCACAAAGACTGCTAGTTTCACTTGTGTGATTGACGTTTAAAATAAATGTTGTATAAAGTGAATGCCCTTATAGGTCTTGTTTGTTTTTTTATTTACGATTCATTTTTAATCCATATGATGCATGTGCTAAGGTGAATATTGAATGTTTAACACTGTATATATAGCACTGTTTACATGCTGTATGGTATTATTTTAACGAGTATGGCGCAGTATCGGGCCCATACCGATACCAGTATCGGTGCATCCCTAATAACAATCATACAGAACATAATGTAACAAACTAAGTTATGATAAATTGGCTTAGTTTTTTAGCAAACATATATTTCCTTCAGTTATTTTCACACATAATTATCCCCATTTAATTGTATTTCAGTATTTCAAGTTGTTTACAAGCTTTTGTTTCTTACACTGTTCCATTTTTTTTTTGCTCATGGTATTTAATTTTTAATTTAATAGCACATTAGAGCTGCTCCACTGCAGCGGCTCAGTACTGTAATCACAAGATGTTTTCCTGTAATAAAGTACAGAACCACATTTCATTTTCATTCCCTTTTTTACATTGATCTATAATAGAGATATCTATAGATCAGTGTTTTTTTATCATCTGAAACTCGCTGCAACTAACATTACAAAGCGACTCAATATAATGCAATTAACATCAACAAGCAAAACATGCAACGTGTGTACACATCTGTATTGGTGTATAATGAGAGAGCTTGCGTATAGCCTATCTAATTTCACAAAGACTGCTAGTTTCACTTGTGTGATTGACGTTTAAAATAAATGTTGTATAAAGTGAATGCCCCTATAGGTCTTGTTTGTTTTATATTTATGATAAATTTTTAATCCATATGATGCATGTGCTAAGGCGTGAATATTGAATGTATAACACTGTATATATTAATTACATACATGTACTTCTTAGTAGGGGTCGACCGATTATCGGCCTGGCCGATTATCGGCGCCGATATTAAGCATTTTACCGATTATCGATATCGGCCATTTTAAAAACAGATTTGCCGATAATTTTTTTTTTTTTTATGCAAACAAACATACTATTTACAGGTGACATTATTTATTGGTGAATAAATAATACAGGTGAAATTATTTAATGTTTAAATGCACTATTTGGCTCGATGCAGCCTGTCTGAGCTCAACACTCTGTGAGAGTGAGGCGATCTCTCAATCTCTGAGAGCAATCTCCGCCACCGCCATCTGATATGTAGAGAGTCACGAGTCCGACCAATCAACGCGGAAAACTGAAGGCAGTCTCACACCGAGAGCACATGCTAACTGGAGCTGCCTCAGTGATCACGCATCAATTGTCTCTCAAAGGTAAAGCAGCAGCAGACGTTGCTGAAGTTGCAAAACACCTCAATATAACCCATGATGTCCGCGATGCGGAAAATGCGGGCGGAATCGCGGAATGCAGTCATATAATGGAATTTACCGTATAACGCGGAATGTGTCGAAGTTTGGATGAATTAATCAAAAGTAGGTCAGTACACTTAAATCGACTCGCGCTATGGACTAGTATCTATAAATATTGCCAAAAACACTATTTAAATATGAATCCTGCATGTTCTGCATCTCTGTTAATGAATGACACAGACATGCGGTTTCATTTACTGCACACATACATACTGAAGCGCACGTACGCCGCAGTGACTTCAGCGCCTGCCGCCTCACTAAATGAGGACATAAATACATGAACAACATCCCCAGAACTGCTCGCAGAGTCACTTCATGAGCATTTGACCGTTTCATTTGAGTAAAACGATCGTCATATCATATATACATAGGCTACAGAAACTTAAAAGGTCCTCATGGCAACCTGTCAAAATATAAGTTCGGTTTAGCCGAATATATTACTGTATACGTAATACAACTACAACAATTATTACAACTTTTGTTGAGAATAATCACACAATACGCTAAATACGTTTACTTTAAGTTTTACAAAATGTTTACAGAATGCTTCTGGGTGATCTCTGTACTTATGTTATTATTAATATTACTGTTTATTTAATGTTGTTGTTATTAACAGTTTTCAGAATTAAAGACATGTTTAAAAGCATTTAAAGAACGTTTTTTTGTCAGAGCTCTTGTTATTATTAATTTTGGCATTCATTTTCATTTTTACACCAGACACGTATATCGGTTCAAAATATCGGTTATCGGTCTACTTGATCTGTAATAATCGGTATCGGTATCGGCCCTGAAAAACACATATCGGTCGACCCCTACTTCTTAGACATCTATAATAATCTAATAACTCTATTCTGCTCGCTCTTGTTCTGTTGTCTGAACACAGCACTGTTTACATGCTGTATGGTATCGGGGTATTTTAACGAGTATGAGTAAGAGCGCAGTATCGGGCCCATACCAATACCAGTATCGGTGCATCCCTAATAACAATCATACAGAACATAATGTAACAAACTAAGTTATGATAAATCATTTTTTATAAATGTTTTTGTATTTTTCTATATTTCAGAGGCTTTCAATAGATTCACAAGTATCAGCATTATGCCAGCCATCTGTCATTAGACATAATTATCTGCATCAGCTAATTAAAAAAAGCTCATGTTCACTGACCACTAGTTAAAATCATTATTGTTTTTTATTCCCTACATAACACAGCCATATATAGTAAAGTCATCAGCAGAACAGCAGTGATTTGAAATCGCATGTGTTTGCCTACAGGATAACTGGCATATTTGAAATTCTACCCATATGTGTGTGTGGGGTACAAGCACACGCACATGTAGCCTTATACAGGTCTGGCTGAATCTGAGGGGAACGGGGCCATCTGAATGCTAATGATCTGGCCAGGGCCCAGCACAACACCCTCTCCAATCCACCATGGCCAGAAGGACTGCTCATAGAAGAAGGCACACGTCTAGCTGAACCAAGTATCTTGTAAAACCATCTCTGCGGTTGTGAAAGTCACTATTATGCAACACAGAAGCTGTAGGTAAGTACCTGCTAGCTAAACTCATTAGGCAACAAGTTTCAAAGATGTGACCTTAAACGACAGTTCATTTCACTAACTCAAACTCTAAACCTGTATGCATTTCTTCTGCCGACAACACAAAAAATTAGAGATTGTTTGTTTAATTATTCATCGAAGTTTGATAATGTTTCTTGCCCCAGCCAATCACCTCAAAGACCATAACTTCAGAACCACTGTTCTAAACACAAGCCTCTCAAAACGTCTCCCACATGCTGTCCAACTGAGGACTGAATAGCTGAAATAGAGCTGCTGGAGCTGCTTGTGCAGGTCTCATATTTCACGGGCATGACAGCAGTGTGAAGAAGGGGTTCTGTTGTGCAAGACACTCTCTCAGAGAAATTCATCCCTCTGCAATCCTAAGCACATCTCTCACTGGGCTGGGTTTAAATTCGGCAGGACAGACATGCTAATACATGTTCCTAGCTGCTGCTTGTTTGCTTGGTGTCTCCTACACAAACATCAAGACTCGCATACAAACAGACATGTGCAAATGCCCACAGTGACTATTACAATTAATTATCTCATTTAAGAACAACTAAATAATATTTTAATGCAATATGAAACTACACGCTGAAATAATACAGCGAATATACTCTTTCTAGTTTATATACGCTGTCCTTACAGTACATTCAAGTACACGAGGGACATCTCAACCAGTAAAGGAGATTTCTCATCATTCAATGCACAAACAGGAAGTCTCTGTTGGTAAACCACAAAAGCATCCCGCTAGTGTTTTGTTTTCTTGAGCAGCTGCTCTCACCTTGACCAACATTTTTCTGTCATGTTGGCAAAACCTTTTAGCATGAAACCAGTATATAAGAAATGGCTCTCTTCTGTTTCCATAAACACCTACATTTATGAAGGGCATGTAGGGCACATCAATTAACAAACACAAATTGTATTTAGTGGTAATTCAACCACGGATTCAACCACGTAAATCAAAATGATTCAGTGTTTTTGTTATTGACTATAAGATACAATAAGTTATATTTATTTCAACAGAAATAACAACAAAAATAAATAAATTACAAATTATATTTTTATACACACACTTATATATACATACAAGCAATTTGTAATTTTTCATAATTTCTAATTTATTATAGCCATTTATTTTATATATATTTATATGTGTGTATGTGTGTGTGTGTGTGTGGGCTTGTATAAATCATGTGAGAGAGTGTACATGGTAAACATGGTGTGAGAGGAGGTGAGAAATATCAGTTACACCACTGGTAAACACTACTTTAAAAAAACAGTTATACAGATATATTGCACAAATCTTACAGTACACTACAGTAGGTACTACAACTACAATTATCATTTTACTTATCGGGAAATAAGATCATGAAAACTCATAGCTATTGGAAGGAGAGCACTTTTAAACCTCTTCAAACCAGCATTTATTATCACAGCCATCTCATCCTAGCATGCATTGTCCCTTTCTCACATTAACTCAAAGAATCTGATTAAAGCGAAAAAGAAAGAAATAAAGGCGGATATTAATGTGGGTGTTAACATTCTCAGTTTCTTGAATTTTGACAAAGTTTGGTGTCTCCTCCTCTCTTTAATTACTTTTGTAACAGCCTCCCTGATTGTTTGGTCTCATGTGTACAAATGGAGTATGTTACATAAAGATCTGTGGCCACAGGAATGTACTCTTACATGAAGGCTGTACTTACATGTGTGTGTTTTCTTTGCTGAGGACACATCTGAAAAAGAGAAGCAATAAAATAAATATTAAACAGGGCTTGCGATAAAATTCATACTAGACTCTTAAAAAACATTTTGCTTTAAAACATTTGGAAAGAGAGTCCATGCTTAAATAGATTAGGATATTAAATTGATATAAAACAAATTATGTTTTCAAAATTGTGTGTTTGATAAAGTATACAATATATTTATATTAAATACATAGAATTTTGAAAGTATAATTTCTTGAAATTCATTGAGGCTATAATTATTTTTGTATATTCGGCTTAGATTTTATTTGGCGATGGAAAAATTGTTTCTGTTGCAGCTTTTCCCCTCTTTTTACACTGTAAAATCAAACCTTGTCTGACTTTCTCATGCCTATGCATCATGGGAAATAAAATAATTCAAATACCAAAAATAATTTAGCCTTAGAAACAAAATAATAATGAAAAAAAATATATATACCCACACGTGTTTGTTATATGCCAACATATTGCTAAAATAATAAAGAAATACTATATAGTGAATAATGTGCACATTCATGTTTTTGTAATCGCACAGAAGTGAACTGAAGGCACTTTGTAATCTCAAGCCATCACAGGCCCTGGCTTTCAGGGCAACTTAGGCCAGCGCAGTCAATCACCATTAATCCATCCACTCCCTTTAATCAGGGCTATTATACTACAGCCAGCTCTATTGTGATGTAAAGTGCCCATCTGAGAGAAATACAATCTGCAATGACTAGTGATACTGTCGAAACAAGATACAAGTGGTAAATGGCAACTGCCAATCAACAAAGCATTAACCAGTGATTTGTGCCAAATTAATTTCCATCTGCTTGTAAATTAGATTCCATAATAAAAGAGTTCATGACCAACTCGCAGCACAAGGCAAATGAGACAACCAATAACTAATTGAACATTTCGCATGAAGGACAATGCTGCATTCACACTATTTCGTAATTCTGAGATGTCAACACGTAACATTCTACTCTATCTAAATTATGTGTTTCTATGGCAACACTATCAATGCCAAAGCCCTCATGTGCTCCCTTTACACCGAAGGCACTTGAAGCTTCTTGAACTCATTAATAAAATGTTATATTTTAATATATTATACTAAAATGTTATGTTATTTCAGCTAATAAAATATATAATATAAAATAATTATTTGTAACCGCTAGTTAATCGAAAATTTGACAGAAAGACCACGCAACTAGCACAGCTTGCTATCGGAGAACGCCAAATCGGAAGCTCGCGTACAACTGAGATTTTAGCGGAAATCCGTAGGCGGTCCATTACAACTTGTTAACTCGGAATGTTCTGAGAGTTACGACTTGGACCAGTGGCCGATGTACCATGTGACCGCCACCAGGTTCATTTTGGCGCTACTTAGGTGCTACAGAGTCCGACAACATGGAAAGCTTTGAGTAAAATGTCACGTGTTGTTATTGCGGAATTACAGTAATTACAGTTAAGGCGTGAAGGTAGCATTAAGTGGCAAATGACGGGAACTTTCAGATGTTGAACTGAATAATTCATTTCATCATGGATTTGATAGTAATATTGTTGAAAGTCTCAAGCAGCTGTACAGAAATCTGTGTATTGTACTTGTTAAATTACTGAAGGATCTTAAGAAGGAGCTTATAATTGCTTGAACCAGCAAATTTCTTAAACTGATGAAAAGAGCTTTCTCTTTTCGTAGCTCTTTTTCATATCTTATATTTAGCTGGACCACAACAAACGTTCTGCCTTGAGGCTTTTGAGGAGGCACATTTATTATTCTTCTCCAGCTGAAAATCTGAATGATGAAAAGAAAGGATCTGACTGCAAACCTTTATTTGTCCATCTATTTATGAAACAAAACATGAAAGGTGTAAAAGAAAAGATCACGCTTTGTCTCGTTCCCATCTTCGCAATGCTATGTAAGAAGCGGCTTCAGATCTGATGATGCTCAGCAGAGAAATGACAGCGAATCTCCTGTCGTTGTTCTTTCCACCCATTTCTAATTGGTTTAACTCCTCGGTCTCAGTCAAACAGCCTCCCCCTGAGTCTCTTTGTGTCTATCTGTTCACATTGAAATTTCCCTGTAATTCTTCTTCCATGCTCTGAAGAACAGCAAGCATGTGGATGTGCATGGAAAAAATGGCTGAGAGTTGAGAGGATTAGACCACAATAACAATGAAACATTACAGAAAGCAAAGGTCAGACGGACGGCTTGTACCCAGTAAAATGTACTTGCGGGGAGATTATTTGCCATCCAAATTGTTGGATTAAAGAAAAAAAGATTCAAATCTAAATCATCTATCTATTTGCACACATAAGTGTATATAAACATAAATATGTACATACATACATATACACACTCAATGCATAATTAAATCATAATAAAGTGCAGCACCTACACAATAAACAGACTGAGACAACACAACCCACTGGGTTTCAAAATGTGTGCCAGTTGGCGGGACTCAGGGTGCATACTATACTGGGTTATTACATTTTTTAGGATGGCTTTTAGGGGGGAACATGTGTGCTTTCAATCTTTTCGAGAGATTAGTCAGAGCTGAATGACAGCTGAAACTGCCTCAGGATTGAGGTAAAACAACTCATTTGGTGATTTTCTCAATCCTGTTTAAACAGGTCGCTGAGAGGATTGACATCATCCAATAATGTGCCAAATAAACATTATGTAACAATGTTAATATACTTTCAATTTTACATTTAACCATTAATAATTGTTACCGCCAATGATGATATGTTGTAATGAAACAAACAGATGGTCTCTTCAGTTCAAACTCTGGGGGTCTGATTACTTAATTCACTGATGTTATCAAAGCCAAACAAAACATGGATGTGTACTTATGTGATTTTGAGTTATTATGCAGAGTTGAATGGGTTCAAGCAAGGTTGGTTGAGTTCACTCCCACTCACTGGATAGTTTTGAGGCCCTGCTCATATGAGAGGTAATAAGTTCTCAAAGTCATTTGGTGTCAGAAACCTAATGAGAGTTTGACACAGCGACTCTGTAAACCAATTGAAAAGCTTATGACTCATGGATAGAGTTGCACTTTCCTTTGAAATGGATATCATTTTTCAGGTGAGCTGACCATGTTGGGGGTTAGTTAGGGATGCGAGTACATACATATTTGAGGTTTTAACTTGGAAACACTTAGGAATCTGATATGTTTTATTCACTGTTCAGGCTTAATGTTTAATCAGGTTGCGGTAGTATTCTCACCATGTTTAAGAACTGATGTCCCTATCAGGAATTGCAAAGATTTTATGAAAACAGCCTTTGTTTTTTTATGAAGAAGTCCTGATGATGCAAAGTCTTTTGTTTGATATGACAGCTGAAGTATTTACAGCGCTCAAAGCACAAAATCCATGATAAGAAGGATCTTCAAATCAAAAACATGTTCCACAAAGATTCATTCCCTGAACAAACAACATATCCCAAAACCTTCTCCATATGCCGAAATTATACATCTCTACAACCTAAGCTGCTTACCAATGAATAAATGAACTGACAAACACACACACTACCATTGAGCATGGTAAGATTTGTTAATGCTTCTGAAAGATGTTTTCATGCTCATAAATGTTGCATTTATTTGAATAAAAATATAGTAAAAACTGTAATATTGCTAATTAAAAAATATTTCTGAATGTAATTTATTCTTGTGATGGCAAGGCTGAATTTTAGGAGCCATTAATTAGAGATCGACCGATATATCAGTTTACCGATATTGTTCCCGATATTTAAGCATTTTGCTATAATCGGTAAAAAAAAATAAAAATAAATGTTTTTTGTTTTTTTAAATTTGTCACATACACATTTATACTGAGTATAACTAGCATTGAAATGTGTTCTCTGGATTTGAACCCATCCAAGTACACACACTTGGAGCAGTGAGCAGTGAGCACTGTTCACTCAGCGGTTGATGCCCAGGAGAAGCTCCAGCACGACCACCGCATGTAACTTTTAACAAGATTCACTTGTTTGAAACACGCTAAATTCTATTAACATTTACTATAGAACCATTATTTCGCCAATAAACATCTCTATCGAAATTAATTATTTATTTTCTCCACAAGCGATCGCAGTTTAAGTATAGTTCTGTGCAAATAGATAAACCGCGCTGTCAGCAGTTTTCATAATTTAGAATGACAAAAAATATTTTAATAATTCTGATAAAACATGCCAGTTAAGAAATGCAATAAAATAACATGTTTTGTTTGTCATAGCTTATTTCAATATTCCAGAGAATATTATTCAGTGAATTATTCTTCAATCTTTAGTCTATTAAACAGCTTATAAACCTAAAACTGTAGTTTAAAATGAAGTTGATATGACTTCTGTCCTTTATTTTCTCCATTTGAAAACATTAGACATTATTTTGCTTATTGTTAATATCAGTGTTGCTGATGATGCTTTTAATAAATAAAATGTTTTTATTGTTGTAATTTTACGATTACATTTTACATGAAAATGTTAATTTTCAACAGTTTTTTGTTGTTGTTAAGATGAATGAAAGGAGGAAAAACCAAAGCGAAGAATGGACTTACACTCTGTTAATTATTTACTTTATAACAGTAAATAAATATCGGTTCTGCAAATCGGTTATCGGGTACATGCAAATAATCGGTTATAAAAAATCAATATCGGTCGATCACTACCATTAATCCAGTCTTCAGGGTCACGTGGTCCTCAAGAAACTTTACTTGCTATTATTACTTTTGCCGTTTAATACTTTTGCGAAAAATCACAAAGATTTGCGCATGACTATCGCATGCAAAATATCGCATGCAAATGCACATGACTATCGCATGCAAAATATCGTGCAGCCCTATTCTACACTTAATCCAAAACTAGTTACAAAAACAGCAACTTTTTTTTTTTTTTGTTTTTATTGTGTTTTGTGTTAGTTAGCTGTATTACTTTTTGCTTTGGCCATGGGATACCTTTAAAATGAATACTAGTTCAATAATTTAAAGTTTTCACGTGCAGCTGGATCCTGGACTTCCTGACAGGCAGAAGTCAGGTGGTCAGAATGGGCAACAACACATCATCTCCTGATCCTCAACACTGGTGCACCGCAGGGTTGCGTCCTCAGCCCACTCCTGTACTCCTGTACACACACGACTGTACAGCTACACACAGCTCCAATGTCATCGTCCAAATTTGCTGATGACACAGCGGTGATAGGCCTGATCACCGACAACGATGAGACGGCCTACAGAGAGGAGGTGAGTACCCTGAATAAATGGTGTCAGGAGAACCACCTCTCACTCAACATCGCCAAGACCAAGGCGCTGGTGGTGGATTACAGGAGACAGAGCAGAGAACACACACCCATCACCATCGACAAGACACCTGTGGAGCGGGTGACCAGCTTTAAGTTCCTCGGCGTTCACATCAACGAGGATCTCACATGGTCTGCTCACACAGATGCAGTGCTGAAGAAGGCACATCAGCGTCTCTTCTTCCTGAGACGGCTGAGGAAGTTTGGAACGAGCCCCAGAATCCTCAGATCCTTCTACACCTGCACTGTGGAGAGCATCCTGACCGGCTGTATCACCGCCTGGTTTGGAAACAGCACCGCTGGCAACCGCAGGGCTCTGCAAAGGGTCGTGCGAACTGCCCGCCACATTGTTGGAGGTGAGCTTCCCTCCCTCCAGGATATCTACACCAGGCGGTGTACAAGGAAAGCCTGGAGGATTATCAAAGACTCCAGCCACCCGTCCCACAGACTGCTCTCTCTGTTTCCCTCAGGGCGACGTTTCCTCAGCATCCGATCCCGCACTAGCCGACTGAGGGACAGCTTTTTCCCTCAGGCTATCAGGCTAATGAACAGTCAGAAATGACCCACCCTACAACACACTCCCACTCACACAACATGCCATGCACTGCACTTTAACACAGTTCAACTGGACTACACGCACACACTGCACTAACACAACCTATCTGCTATCACTGGACACCATACAATGCACATCCACGACACTGCATATGAATAATCTGTTGCACCTTTGCATCTATCTGCTGCTCAACCAATCTGCTGTTAATTTATAATCTGTTGCACCTCACATTATTACTATGTATAGACTACATTATGTATAGATAGTGTACATAATGTAGATGTGCCCATACGGTGTATAATGTGTCGCTGATAATTGAGTGTGTCTTTATAGTACACTATGTGTACTGAGTATATGTATGTGTATTTTGCACATTGTCTTCTGTACAGTCTGTAAATATGTACTGTCCATATGTAAATTGTTGTTGTTTTTTTTGCACTGTCTGGAGCACTGTAAATGCTCCAGTGCAGTTTTTCACTGTCTGTCCATATGTAAATTGTTTGTTGTTTTTTTGCACTGTCTGTCCATATGTAAATTGTTTGTTGTTTTTTTGCACTGTCTGTCCATATGTAAATTGTTGTTGTTGTTTTGCACTGTCTGGAGCACGCTCATAAGAATTTCACTCACCAAGGCACTTGTGCTGTGGTAATGTGACAATAAAAGTGATTTGATTTGATTTGAAATGTAAACAACAGCAAAGCTAATTTATTTTATTACTTGGCGGAATAATTATTTATTTAGCTATTATTTATTTGTTGAATTCATTATGAAATGATTATTTATATTAAAATACGTAAAGTTATGTGTGTATTTGTACTACACAATGAACACTTTAATTCATACGAAATGCTGGGACGCTTTTTTTCAATTTGAATAAAATGAAAACTAAAAGAATTTCAAATCACATGAGCCAATATTTTATTCACAATAGAACATAACATAAATGTTTAAACTGAGAAATTAAAAAATGTTATGCACAAAATGAGCTCATTTCTAATTTTATGCCTGCTACAGGTCTCAAAATAGTCGGGACGGGGGCACGGTTACCATTGTGTAGCATCTCCTCTTCTTTTCAAAACAGTTTGAAGACGTCTGGGCATCGAGGTTATGAGTTTCTGGAGTTTTGGTGCTGTAATTTGGTCCCATTCTTGCCTGATATAGGTCTCCAGCTGCTGCAGTCGTTTTTGGACTGCAGGCAGGCCAAGTTTTGTATTCGCAGTGGTGTTCATCACAGCCGCAAGTACAACACGCTAGATATTGTTTGAAAATGTTTTAATTCTTTATTGTTTGGTCACACTTTACATAAAGGTTCTATTAATTAACATTAGCTAATGCATTAGTAAACAAACTGCCAATGAAAAACTCTAAACATTCATCAATCTTAGGTAATTTCAATATTTAATAACACGTTGTTAAAATCAAAAGTTGCAACTGTATTATTTAATATAGCAACAGTTGTATATTTTTAACAAAGATTAATAACTTCAGTAACAAATGTATCTATTGCTCATTATTAATGATTAATGTATTAACTAAGGTTAATTAGATTTTATTGTAGGGTTATTGTACAGTGTTACTTAGTGGTCTTTATAATTATTTTGCACTTTAATCTGTGCGAATATTTTACTTCATACTTTGTGTATTACTTTATACACAAAAACATAAAAAGATGTTCTGTTCTTTTTGTTATAAGAAAAAAGTTATTAAACCTGCTATTCTTTGTTATACTTTGACAAAAAAAATGTATGCAACTAAATGTCAATACGTGATAATATCGTATACCGTGATAAAAGCATTAGCAATTAATCGCAACATGAAAATTTGATACCGTCATATGCCTACTCTCTGCTGGTATATCACCCTTAAGTCACTCCACATTTTTAACAAAACCCAAGCTCATGGTGAGTTAGCCTTTTAAATCTGACACACTCATTTGTTCAGCGCTGTAACAGAGCTAAAAATGTACTCCTCGCTGAATCGTGAGCCATTTTCCTGCTATGTTCATGTTCACATTTTTATTTGTATGATGCATATTTCTGGTATGTGAGCCTTTTTACTGACCATTTACTGACCATACCGTCCATATGAAAAATATTCACAATCCCAACTCAGCCATGAACTATCAATAAGTATATGTGGAATAATAGAGATAATATATCAACAAAGCAACCTCCGTCGTACAACCCCATTTAGCAGATGTTGTGGTCTTTTTTATATTGACATTCGCTTTATTTGAGCTACAGACAATCAGTGCTGAATTAAAGCCATAACGTGACGGTCCAGAGGAAATGGAAAATGGCAAGCATCAGTCAGTTAAATGGCAGGTAGTGTTCCACATCATATTTAATCAACTCTCCAAACCACTTCTCTCTCTTTCACATCCTTCACACCATTCTTTCTTTTGTATTTTTCCATCAGTCTATTTCTGGCTGACAAGCTTACAAGAGACGATGATCGCTTTTACGTAATAGGCACACACACACGGACACACACCCACAGAGATCCAGACAGCACTTACACAAACCCTCCCACTGTGCATTACAGCACTGCACTGAGATTATGCCAAATTAGGTCAGTAGAGCAGTACTGGGTTACACAGAACAACAAACACACACTGAGGAGGTACGAGAGGGGAGGAGAAGGCTAGGAGGAAGATAAAGGGAGGGGAACGAGTGGTCATGAAGTGGACTACCAACACCAGCTCAGTTCATTGCTTATGACCAGCTCTGCATGTTAATCTCTGCGAGTAAAAAGCATGTTGATGTGCCCCTGCCGGGCGAAATGAAGGGATCCTACTGCGGAGAGGAAAATAACGGTTATGCACCAAAGGGAGGGAGAGCGAGAGATCACATAAAGAGATCATGGAGAGTGTGTGTTAGCAGCAGGATAACAGAGATTAAACCTCCAAAGGGATTAATAAAATCTGGTTTCCAGGGACTCTGGGATATGTGAATTTTAAAGTTTAACCATGCACAACAGCCAGAGAACTGGAAAAAAAATCCAGTGTTTTTTAGTAGCATATTTATAAAAAAAAATTCTGAAGATAAAGTGGGGTTCAAAAATCTAATATCTCTTGTGAAAATGCTTCTATTTGGATTTTTCCATGATTTCCACAAAAATTATAATAATAAGAAATGTTTCTATGTGACACTGAACATTACATTTTTTTTTCTTAATTAAAAATTTATTCAATTTATTTAAATTCTAATTCAATAAATGGGGTAATATGACGTTTCTAAAAAGAGCATTATTTTGTGTATTTGGTGTAATGCAATGCATTTTACAGGTACATCTAACAAAAATTGAATAAAATAAAAAATGACAATATTTTTTTGTCACTTATTTCAGAAAGTGAAACCCATGTGTTACATAGATTCATTACACAGAGTGAGATATTTCAAGCATTTGTTTCTTGAAATTTTGATGATTATGGCTTACAGATAATGAAAACCCAAAATTCAGTGTCTCAGAAAATTAGAATATTACAAAAGATCAATAAAAAAAGGATTTTTTAACAAAAATTTCAGGCTTCAGAAAAGTATGTTCATTTCTATGTACTCAATACTTGGTTGGACCTCCTTTTGCATGAATTACTGCATCAATGCAGCGTGGCATGGAGGCAATCACCTGTGGCACTGCTCAGGTTTAATGGAAGCCCAGGTTGCTTTGATAGCGGCCTTCAGGTCATCTGCATTGTTGGGTCTGGTGTCTCTCATTTTCCTCTTGACAATACACCATAGATTCTCTATGGGGTTCAGGTCAGGCGAGTTTGCTGGCCAATCAAGCACAGTAACACCACGGTTATTGAGCCAGCTTTTGGTACCTTTGGCAGTGTGGGCAGGTGCCAAGTCCTGCTGGAAAATTAAATCAGCATCTCCATAAAGCTTAAAGGAAGCATGAAGTGCTCTAACATTTCCTGGCAGATGGCTGCATTTACTGTGAACTTCAGAAAACACAGTGGACCAACACCAGATGATGGCAGCCCAAATCATCACTGACTGTGGAAACGTCACACTGGCACAAAAACAAAAATTAGCATACGCATGGTTTTATAAAGCATACAAATGTTGTGCGTACGCAAAATTTAGTTTTTGTGCTTACATACACTTTTAGGATGAAATCTACAGAGTTTTATAAATGAGACCACTGGAATGTTACTCAGTGGTCCAAAGTCCTCTTTTCAGATGAAAGTAAATTTTGCATTTCATTTAGAACCTGCGCATAAATCGCTTTATAAATCCCAGTCAGGGGAAGATTGTGCATCTCGACCCCGATTCCTCCCAGAAATCACCATATATGAAGCTTACAACGTTTTGGAGACGTTTAAAC
This sequence comes from Gymnocypris eckloni scoliostomus, assembly GCA_027564155.1. Classification (NCBI taxonomy): domain Eukaryota; kingdom Metazoa; phylum Chordata; class Actinopteri; order Cypriniformes; family Cyprinidae; genus Gymnocypris; species Gymnocypris eckloni. The sequence continues at coordinate 26,430,542 of CM050413.1, read as the reverse complement.
GACACTACACGTCCGTGCAGTGGGTTGTACAGTACGATATTATCATTGGTCCTATTCAAACAGGACAATGGACTGTTCGACCACCGTATCCAGCAGTGCAAACAAAAAAACTTTTGAAGTGTTTTACTTTACATGTAATGAATCTAAAATAAATGAAAGTTTCAGTTTTTGAAATAAGTTGCAAGAAAAAAAACTTTTCACCATATTCAATTTTTTTTAGATGTACCTGTAATGTTCAAAAAACTAATTTTCCACATACTGTACATTATTGTTGTTCCTCTATGCTCCACCTTTCTGAAACACCGATTTTTACAAAGCTCATCGTTCTGACTCTCCCATGTTCAGGAAATAGTCCTCCGTAAAATGCGCTGCACAGTGCACAAACTCTAATATTTGGGTTGAACCGTTCTGGAACAGTGTTGTGAATACAACTTAACCACTGATTTCTAGTGGTGTCCTCTTTTGGAAGCCCAAACAAAGTAGATTCGCTTTCACAACGAAACACAGCGTCTCCGGACATGGCGCCGGTGGCAGCAACAATAATTCAGCGAGAATAAAAATGATGCCCTCTTTCTTTGTCTATACATTTAGGTGGATTTATGCAAATCTTCCCATACTGTGCGTCCTTAAAATTGAAGCTGTGGGCTCTTTGATCGCCCCCTGGTGGCTGGCTGCAGTAAAGGTCATAAACCCCACCCTCTCCATGTAAACGAATGGGAAAACTTAAAAATTATTTTATACATTTTCTAAAAGCTAAACCCTTAGCATTAACCCTTTTTTTGCTTTAATGACAGCAGCACTCAAGCTTAACTCAACAGTTTTTTAAATGATCATGTTCTCCAGCATGACTTGAGAATGATCCAAAAGCTAAATGGAAGCAAGAAAACTTACCGTCTTTGTGAAAAGGAGTTCATATGGTAAATGTCACAGCTTTGCCTAATTTTCCTAACTTACAAATGGAGAAGATTAAGAAAAAAAATGTTTTCATGTTACGTCAAAATGTTTTGTAATGTAAATGTTTACAAATCCTCAAACATCCTGTTCATTTCCAGATTTCAATTAATTTTGAATCCACTATTTTCAGCATGGTCTCAGACTTTTATGTTGGAACTAGGAGCAAATGCTGTTCTGTCAATAATCTGCTCATAAAACCATCTGCTAATGTACAGTTGCACAGTAGACGCCATAATAAATTAGTACGTAATATGTTGCTTTCATGATGAATTACCCACGAGATGTCACTCTCAACGGCACTAAAAGATTTGATCACATTTCACAGCATGAGAAAAAGGTCATAATGTCGGCTTTATGAAGACTACCGCCCTCACATGGCACAGAAAAATAATGCGTATAATAAAAATCCTCAAATCCACTAACTATTGAACCTACTTGAGTATCATTATAAATAAACGGGCAAATAAAAGGGAAAACATTAGTATTAAAATATTTCTTATACAGGCAAAAAATGAGAGCACAGAGCGAGAGGCGGAAATAGCAGAAGATATATAAAGAGAGAGAGAGAGAGAGAGAGAGAGTCAGTCAAATACACTTTGAATGTAGACTTTATATAATCCCAATCACTAAGGATTAGCTTCATCTTACATAAGCTCATGGCTCGGCTCTCTCCTCCCTCCCATCCGGATACTGCATCTGTCAAATTACTCATTTCAGCCACTGCCAGGTTTCCACCAACAACAAATACACTAGCAGCTCCTCTACGAATGATCCGACGCTCATGTTTTCACTTGATAGTCTGGACCAAATTAAACATTTAATCTTGGAAAAGGTAACTGTCAGAATCTATTTTAAGTCCTGATGTTTGCTTAAACATTGATTTGTACTGAGGCATATTTTTAATAGCACCCACACAGTGACACTTTTAGCAGGTAAATAATCAGAGTTTGCTGTTTCCCGACTGAAGGAGATGGTCCTCACTGCAGAACACAAGATCCAGAGGGCGAGGTGGGATCCATATCCAACACCTCCCACCTTACATATACCTAAATCTACCCGTCTCCACCCCTTGATCCCTAAACCCACCCATCTCCACCCCCTAGATGTGGCTCCAACCCCGCCCCTGGACCTTTGTTCTGCAGTGAAGGGCTACTGCACTGAAGGGAAGTGGTGTGACTGAGAGCAGCTAACGCATCCGAGTCACCAAATCACACGCACGCACACATTTACAGCCAGCCATAAGATTACAATTCAAGCAAACTAACAGTTACAGACATGATGATGAAGCATCTTTAAGAGCTGTTCTGCTCAATCGCACCTGGAAGATGTTTATTTGACAAACTAGTCGCTGAAGGTGGAAGCATATCATGCGTTTATAAGTGAAGACTGAGACAGAGCTGGATTCAGTCATACCGCTGCTGTGTTTAACAGGATGGAGGATGAGTTAAATGGAAAAATGTAATGGGTTTATTGACGTCATCTCCGCTTTAAAATTCCACTTCGGTCTTACTCTGGATGCAGATTTCCCCGGGCCACAGTCATGTCTGCCTGCTTCACACTCACGATCTCAAATTCATCAAAGATTGCTCATCAGCACAAACCCCTCTGGCTTTCATTTAATCCACAACACTACTGCATTGGCATAGGGGAAAGGCATTTTCTTTCAGATGTTATCTCATGGTGCACTCTAAGTTTTCGTTTAATAACAAAGGCTGATGAAAAGCCTGACAATGCCAAAGACACCTGATGAAGCGAGAGATTAGCATACACAACGCCTATTTTTAACTGATGCGCTGGCGGACAACTGGTTTGCCCTGTTTGGATGTGGCCAGCGTCACACCTAAAACTTTCCTTGTGTAATGTACACAGACATCCCACTATTTTAACTCGCATCTTTACCTAAGGGACAGCATAAGAGGAGATAGAATTAGAGAGAGAAATTGAATAAAAGTGAAAATGGAGGATACACTTTTATTAAGCAAGGGTGCATTTAATTGATAAAATGACAGTAAAGACTATTAGAGAGAAATATTGAGGAGCATAGCTTTGTTTTTCTTGATCACCAAATCACCATATTAGAATGATTTCTAATGGATCATGTGACACTAGGAATGTGCGGTATACCGGTACTCGAAAAGTACCAGTATATTATATTTAAAACGTACGATATCATAATTTTGCTCAATTCGGTATTTCAAAATGCACCTGTAGGTGGCAGTACTTCCCCAATTGCTGCGCAACCGGTAAATGTGACAACAGAACAACACGATGGATCAAACAGGGGCCTGTACCATGATGGTAGATTAACAAATTCAGAGTTATAGGATAAGTTTTGAGTTGACAAAACCAAACCACTCCAATCTGGCTTTGTTGGTCCCATGAAGCTGATCATCAACTTTCTCTGTCAACTCAGGCTTGATCCTGAGTTAATGGAGCATGTGCACCTGAATGTGACTTTAACTAAAATTGCTGGTGTGTAATAATAATATAAATCATATTATAATTATATAAATCATATGTTAATTGTAATTATCATTAAAGCCAGACAATTTTGTTGTATTGTTTTAAGGTACTTCATAGTGAGCTTTAATTTGTAGGAAGAAAAACTGGTGGAGAGACTTTTTTTGTGTCAGGTATGTGTCACTTTGCTCACATCTGATTGGTCCAATTTCAGTTTGAGATCCCTAACTCAGAACATAACCTGCCCCGGAGCAGGTTAGCTGTGCAGTATAAGTTACTATGGCAATGAAAGCAGCTAAATGCCAAGCCACTTTCATGGTACCTAAAACCCAGGATTGGTGCAAACTGAACTGAAACTTACCTGGCTAGCCACTGTAGCCAGCTAAACCGGCTTCATGGTACAGGCCCCAGATGAAACTATCAGATTCAGTGCACCCAAAATTAATAAACAGAACAGTAGAAGTGAAATATGGCATTACTTTGGATGAAAAACAGATGACAAAATTGCACCAGTATGCAGGCATTACTATAGGCCTAAATCATTCTTTACAGAGAATTAAGAGCATCATTCATAAATTCAGATTTAATATGAACTTTTTTTCACAACTGATCAACGCACATACAGTTGTAATACAGTAAGCTCAAACGTGCGTGTGTGACACACTAGAACCAATGACGTTTTGGTCACGTAATATATTCACTTGCATTTAATACATTTGAATATTAATTGGATTTAAATTGAGCAAGAATTTTGCTATATCAATTTTAGTATCAATTATATGAAGGGAATGTTTATACTAATATGAAGCAGCCAAGAGAGCGAGAGAGTGAGATTTATATTTAATGCTTTTTCTTTGGCGGAGTCTGAAATCTGAAAACAATCTGAGAGAGAGAGAGAAATAAGAACGTGATTTTGAATATTACTTTGACTTGTTAGAATAAAACTTTACAATCAATAAACATTTGTTGCGCAACTTCAGTTGTATTTTTTCTTCAAGATCAGTCAAAATGTAAAATATGTTCCCGGTAGATTTTTTGTTACATTTTGAGAGATTTTGTTTGAACTGTGTGTTTACACTGAAAAGATTTGAATATATTTTCATCTTATTACTTCAGTAAGACAATTTTTTTTTCTCCAACATCAAAATAAAACCTATGTTCCCGGTAGGTTTTTTGTTACAGTTTGATACAAAGGTATTAAGATTTTAATCAGTTTGTATTATTATTAATACAATTGTTTTAAATTCACTTATCATTTGAGGCTGGTTATTTGTCACCTATGGTATCGATACAGAGGTATTACATTTTGGCATTGTACCGAAGCCAAAATTATGGTATCGAGCCATCCCTAATTTGCATGATAATATTCCATCAATTTACAGGTTCCTACTGTGATCACTTTATAGTGTGACAACATAGCCTATAGAGTGTGTTCAATGAACTGTATCTTTTTTTGAGGGCAATGACAAAACAAGAACACGAGAACAGGACATGATGAACATTTATCCAAAGCTGAACTGGTACTTCTCTATGGTCAATGTGGTTACAGTATAACTTCAACAAGAAGGTCTGTGGTAACAACCCAGAGGATAGCGTAAATAACTTCAGTTCTGCTACTGTATAAAGCGCTAAGAGATTTATAAAGTTTCATTACTGGTTCACTAAATATTCCTGCCTGACACTGGCCACTTAATTAAACAAGATAAGACGGCCTGTTTTAAAAGCTCCAATTACAAAGTCCTTTAACTGATAACGTAGTAAATTACAACACTGATCAAGAAACCCCAGCTTTATGAAATAAAAGTTGTTCTCTCATTGTACTGTACCTCGGGCATGGCACATCGCATACCAGCTTATCTGCAGATGTGCTGTGTCAGTGCAGCCGAACCACCTGCCTTTACCAGTGGGAGAACTGTCACTGAAGACAAATAGCCTGGCCTCAATCCAGTAGCTTAATGAATGAGATGTTTACTCTTACGTGGCAGAGGCCAAACATAATGGCCAAATAGCCAATTCGGTATGCTGAAGGAAAGAAAAAAGGTACGTTCACTTGAATAAGACTGGATGTGTAATTACTTTAAAAGATCAGATTATTACAGCTAACAACTGATTATATGTGTAATTTATCCCTGACAGAATTTATGCTTACTAAATTATTAATTAATATTTAATAGGCCTGCATGCACAAATTCTCAAATTAATTATGAAATGATAACTACATTTCATATACTAAAATCTTTTGATCATGTGAAACCGAATATGCTGTCTACAGTTAACAATGGTTTAGTGTTTATTCACTATATTAAACATCAATTTCTAACGCTTTTAAATGTATTTGTCATGAGAAATATTTCTACTTATAAACAGAAAATACTGATAAAATACAGCTAAACCTGAAACAAATACAGAAGTCACCTTAAAAAGATCAATGACTTCTCTGGTGAAAATGTACATCCATCAAAATGATGGATTGTCTAACTTTAAAACTGAAATTGTGAAACGGGCTGGATTTTGCCTGTGGGCTTCTATTTGAACAGGCCTTCGAGTATACTGCGCATTATTCTGAACTCAAGCGCTGAGCAAGTATTGTATTCTGAACACAGACTAAAGGCCCGCTCACACCAAGAACGATAACTATAAAGATAACAATATTAGCGTCCACACCAGCGAGCAATATCTTCTGTTTCTTCTAAGTGCATGCTCGTCAGCCGCTTTAAATGTTTTAGTTTGTTACAGCAGGATTGATTCAGATTGGGTGTAAATGTTTGTATCGTTCATCAGCTGGAAAATAAATTATTCTGAAAGTCTTTCCAATGATATAGTTTCTCTTCCTTCATCGTTATAGCTGTAGTGTACACTCTGCGATTCTTTAATACAGAGAATGATTTTTAGAACTATATCTTTATCGTCCTTGGTGTGAACGGGCCTCTACCTCAAACAGCAGAGCTTAGTGCTAGCAACACTAAGGTCATGGGTTCAAATCCCAGGAATAAATTGTACGTAATGTTTGTCACTTTGGACAAAAACGTCTGTAAAACCCATTAAGTGTTGCCCTTGTGCAGGTATCACAGGCCACATTAAAGGAAAACCGGACGCATCCTGAATGTTTAATTCACTCACTTCTCTGTGCTGAATTAACAATGTGCTGTTTGAGATTATGGTTTGTCTGCCAGCTGCTCTGACATCATTCAACAAAAGTGTAACTTTCTGCCAATGCCACGAATCATCCATCCATCCAGGAATGTGTGTGTAGGGATGGGTATCGTTAAGGTTTTAACGGTACTACTACTCTTATCGATACTGCTTATCGATCCGGTGCTTTAACGGTATTCTTATCGGTACTTTTGTTATTTATATATATATACATACATACATATACATACATACATACATACACATATATGTATGAAATATATATTTCTATGATAGATTAGCAGCTTAATTAACATGGCTTTATATTCTGAAATGTTAAATAAATATTTCATTAAATAAATATAAAACATCAATTTGTAAATGCAGCACTGTGCAGGCATTTTTTGTGTTTTATATACATAAGATAAGATAGAGTAAGAACATGAACAAAGAAACAAAGTTAAACAAACTGACAATATACCATTTATTGTGTGTGTATTTGATCGCTTGACGCCATGCTTGAGCGCCACGCACACACACACACACGCGCGCAAACACACACACACACACGCACACACACACACACACACACGCACACTCACACACACGCACTCACACACACACACACACACACACAGGGGCGCGGGAACAGGGGGTGCTGAGGGTGCTGCAGCACCCCCTGTTTTTTTCTGTGGGCAACTGTAAACTGTTGTGAATAAAAAAAATATATAGGCTAAATTTGTTATAATAAAGATTAATTTAAAATGTATATGGTTGGCTCCGATGTTTATAACATTTAGTTTACATTGGCTATTTTGCTATCTATTTCTATGTGATCTTCGACATATTTACCATTTGCCCATTAATTTAACAGTTGTAAGAATTAAAGTGATCAAAGTTATTAAACTGATGCAGGGCTATTTGATGCGCACGTTGCGCACATCCTGTCAAATCACGCACGCAGCACTGCCAATGCTTGCTTTTATGTTTGTGAATGCTATGATTGTGTTGAAGAATTTGTAGGTTGTGGCTTAAAAGCGGAACATGGAAATATCATGGATGTACTTTTTTTTTTGTTCTCAGCGATATGAGTCTTTCCCTTCTCCCAAAACAGCTTATAGCTAAAATAGTTCAGTTTTGTATGTAATGGAAAAGTGATTAGACGATGTTTCGTTTTTTTTTCTTCATAAAGTTAATTTAGAAAAACCTTGGGAGCATTTTTTGTTCGTTAAATGTTTTTTTTTTTTTAAGCAACGACCAAGCGGCCAGCATCAGAGTTGATCGCCTATGTTTGATTAATTTAGCCTTATCAAATCATCAAGACTTGACTAAAATAAAATCGATAGATAGGCCTATAAACAGTTCAAGCATATCACAGTGTTAGTTTAAATGTTTAACCTATATAAATGTGCAATATCCAACAGTTTGTTTGTGGAGAGTGGAAGCTGAAGCGAGCTTTACAGGACATGGAGGATTTTTTCTTACAGTAAAACAACTTAAAATACGCTGTGTGATTTTTTTTCTCATAAAGGTAAGAGTAATATATCATTTTGAACTGTAAAGGGTCTACTTTTATTTGTGTGCATTCACAATATCAACATTGTGCTTTTATAAAATAGGAAAACAGAGAATGCACTTTCTTCCGGTTTTGAACAAGAGGCTTCAATGATGAACCGAAACTCGGCAACTCGAAACTGGCTCAGAGATATGATAAATATATCTATAGAAAGCTTTAAAATACTACTTTAAAACGAAATAATTCAAAGCAAAGCAAAAACTCTTCATTAGCCTATGTAATCCGTTAAGATGCATATATTTCTCCAATGAGGAAATGGCGAGTCATTTTTCCCGTCACCTCACCATCTAAAATATAAAAATAAGGAAAGCCTAAAACAGGCCCGATTATAATTTATGCTTTATTTTATAATTGTATTCAATAAAAAAAAAAGTATGTAAATCTTTGTCCTTGAAATTTAAAGGATTTGTTGCAATGCAATTTTGTCTGACTGATGTGAATTATTTATTGGCCTATCGTTTAATCCATGCAGCAAATGCTTTAAAAACAGCTTTAAAATTACTTTATTGCATTCCAGATGCTTTTAAAAACTTTTCACTATACATTTTAAGGGTTTTTAAGCTTGAATGTAACTTGAATGTAAAACATTGTTATGAATTCATTGTAGCCTATTCCCATTTGTAAAATAGCTAATTGTTGTCTAACACGATCTCATGAAAGTGCGTAGGCTATAGCACGATTTTCTGTTTCTATTTGGCGAATATTTATATGCAGAAATTGACTACCCCCCAGCACCCCTACATAAAACACCTTCCCGCCCCCTGCACACACACACACACACACACACACACACGCACACACACACTTCAGCCTGAGGAACAGCGCTCTCCTGTGGATTGTACTTCCAACATTTCATTATCAAACATGTCCAGCAATTTAGTAACTGTAAAGACGGCATTTTACAACAATCGACAGACGATTGATCTGATTCTGATGTTAAGTTTTGGTCAGGAGGAACGAATGCGCTGCTGCTGTGAAGAGAAGGAAGTTGTGTTAGAAGAAACACGGCTATAATCTTTAGAAGCTAAAAAAAAAAACATTAAATAAACTCAGTTTAATATAACAGCCACAGGCCTAAAGTGTAAGCATGTTTTAATGGTTAGTTCTCTCTTCTAACATAAACAGGGCTTAAGTTGCGCTGCGTGCTGAACTCATCCACGTGAGCGATCGCGCTTCTGAATTGGGAATAGCAAAATGCATCATAGACAAGAGTTTGAATATTATTGCATATAAAAACAGCTGGTGACTCTGGCGGATATAATTTGCAAGATAATGTGTATATATATAGCAATAATAAATGTATGTGTGTTTTCTTAATTTCTCCAGTACCGATAGCAGAACCGTTAACGTCAGAGCTTATCGATACTCCGGTCTTTTATAATTTAGCCCCGAGACCGATTAAATACCGAGTTTCGGTACCCATCCCTATGTGTGTGTGTGTGTTTGTGTGTGTGTTCTTCCAGCTGCACAAGAGAAAGGAAGATGTTTTGTCCAGCCTGCCTGACATGACATCTCTGACAAATGATAGAGAGATTATCGCACTGTTTAGACTGGAACGCAGCTCACTGGAAAATAGGATTCAACACATAACATCTTCTCTTGGAAGGTCAGTGCGCGTACTGACAATTTATCAAATTAAAGAGAGTTTAGATGCTTCAACTAAACTCAAGCACTAAAGTAAAGCTTCTGTCGCAAGAAGGTTGTGAACATCAGCGATGATGATATAGTCACTCAAAGAAACATTCCTGCAGAGAAAAGACTGTCCAGTTGACTGAACAACTCAGACTAATATCTCTTGAGTTATAGGAAAAAAACTACAATATGTGCAAAACAACATTTTTGCCTAGTCTGTGGGTTGGCTGATCAACAAGTTGACTAATAAGTTCCTGTATAATTAGGTTGGTTCTTGGCCATATTTGCAATGCTTCTAGACAGCCATTTCGGACATCCAAGACCACCTCCTGTCTACTTGAATGGGTAAACACCGAAATCGCAAAAACTGCTTGGCAAACCAACATATTTCAAATCAGCAGCAAAATCTGACATTAACTTTTCCATAAATGTTGTTTCTATGCTCAAACAGCATTAAAAAGTGAATATTTTAAGTTGGTCCAGCCAATGAGCAAGTACAGTCCCAAAGCCCATCTAAGGACACTGGCTGTTTCTATGGGAACTGGAGTTTCTAACAGCAGCTGCAGTAATATGATGATGACTGTACCAACTAATGATTGTCTCTATTAATTAGTTAGAAGGTAGCACCAATTCTGCCATATTGCATGTTGAACTTTCTCCCATTCGTAATAATATAAGGAAACCATCTAAAAATGCTATGCCAAAATAATTAAGATATTTTTATTTTTATAATGCTTTATAAAACGGAGGTTGTTTCAAAGCAGCTTCACAGTAGTAAACAGGAAAGCAACAGAATCTATGCAAATTTAAAAATGAGGCAAGTCTAAAATTCTGCTGTAAAGCAGCTGCAGCAAGACAATAGTGCCATTATTCAGCTCCAGTTCAGTTCAGTTCAGTTCAATAACCGTGTGATGTTCATTCACTAGAATTAGCCTTTGTGAGGGACCCCTTACTAAAATATACACACAGCTACATTTTTTGATTTACAAAGAAGAGCAATTGATATTGTAAGAAAACTTAAGAAAAAGTGTTCTATTATAAAAATGTTTTCCACATAATTAGATAATCAGCTTATGTTGCCATGATTGTTCTAAGACAAATTTCTAAAATGTCATCAGAAAAATAGTTAATTTTAAATGTTCATTATTTTCTATGTATCAACCTTTTTTCTACACACTATAAATGGTAGATGTAGGAACATTGAATTGAAATGAATTACATTTTTAAATTGTATTTATTCTGTTAAAAACTAAGGCTGTAAGTAGAATACAATTATTTCAATTAATTGACCCTTCACCAGGAGTTTGACTGACAGGCGACCTGATCAATCATAACACTGAATCTACCATTTTGTCCGGCAAACAAATCAGACAGAAGAGTAGATTAACACCAGTGTACATTGGACTTGAAAAATAGTGTGTTGGCATCCTTCTGCGGTTGAAAGAAAAATACCTTCTGGTGTTCATTCATGTTTATTTCATCCTATACTAGTAAAGAAGAGATGATCATTCACGTGTCATTAGCCTACCTGCTGCAGCTGCATGTCCCTACAAACATTGAAGATTTGAGTTTAGTTATTTAAACAGTCCTTTTACCCCCTCTTTGCTGATGAATATAAATGTAGAGATCCAGTATCTAAGCTATTTTATTAATGAAAGTCACTGGGCAGCGTTGACAACAAGTTTCTGTCCTAAATGTTTGTGTGGGCAGCTCGATCTCGATCTCACAAACCAAAATAATAGGCATGCTTTTCTCAGGCCATATGTAAAATCAGATGAATAAAGATTATTAAAATGAATAAGTATGGATGACAGTTAATTACAATAATAGTTTAGTTTACTCCCCTCATTAGCAACAGTGTCCTCTGTGGAATAAATAAAGTTAATATTAGTCTTATATTAATAACACTTAATTAACAATGTGATTTATCATCCTTGTTATAGTATTATTCATAAGTCAAAATTAACACACCAAATACAGTTGTGATCTATTTCCATTTGTTATTTTCAAAAGGGAAATACTGACATGGATGTTTACAGAGCAGAGGTCACTTTTTTAATTCCAAAAGGAGAGATGGACTTTCTTTTCTTTAGTATTATTATTTTGTGCTGTATTATTGGTTACTGTGTTATTTCTGTTTCAAAAGGCAGCAATAAATAACACTTTATATATCTAAAGAGTGTTTAAATGATTTTATGTTGTTAAATGAATAAATGCATAATAATCGTAATAACCATGATTATTCCTCAGACTATAATCATACTAACAAAATCTATAATCGTTGCATCCCTATGTGAGAGCACCATGGCTTGTTGGACGTAGCAACTAAGTGGGGCAGGTCTTTGCGAAAGGTCAATTTCATGGTTTTTGACTTCACACATCCAACAGAGCACAAACGTCAACTTTTTGACCTAATAATCATTTATTCTATTACACAATATACCAGAATGAGGAATTCATGAGGAACCTGTGAGGTGGAGTTGTTCTGAATGTAAACAATCTAGTAGCTTACTGGTACATGCTGCAGGGGAAACATGAGTCCATGTGGCAAGACTCGAACCAAGGTTACAGCCCAGTGGGGAGTACACAGAGTATAGTGCAGAGTATTCAGATAAACTCAGCCAGAACGCTCACCCCCTTTCTTCTGGAATCTCACTGAGCAAGAATGTAAAAAACAGCCACAAAATAACAAAAACAAAACACCATTCCAGCAAATGTCATCTTAACTTCTTGTCCCCCTCTGACTTACTGAGTTTACAAGTCATTTTCAGCTCAGGTATGGAGATATTTCACTTTGCTGTAAAGGGGTAAAGACAGCAAATCTTTAATTTTGTATTTGGCGTTTCAAACTAAATGCAAAACCTTGGACATAAATGGAGCTTTACATGAAAAAAAGACAATTTCCTGGAACTACCGACTTTGGTAAATGAGTGTAAAGTGAGATTCCAAACATCAGAGTGTCCCATGTAATCAAATATTCCACCAGATGGACAACACATTTCTCCTTTACCTAAAAGCAGCAGTTAATGATTCGTATCTACTCGAGAGCTTGCCTTCATATCATCAACTCCTCAAAAAACCGCAATTACTATCACTTCAACGTTCTGTACTTTTAAAACCATCTAAATCCACAGCAATCCTCAGGTTACCGTGAGGCCTGGTAGCAAAAGTCAATTAGCCCAGAGTGAGTGATCCTACATAACCCTGATGCAAAAACCTCCTCTCACCAAACGTCATGCTATAGCCATTTTGCAACTGCTTTGGAGGGTGTGTAAAGTAATTCGCCTGGCAGTAGATAGGGCGCACCTGTAGCCAATTATGCCTGTCAACACTGCAACAACACTCCATCGTATTGCAACAAGCCAAGCTAGGGTGTTTGCTCTCTTTCTGTGAGTGTTTCCTTGGCTGTATCCGAAATCGTCCCCCTATATACCCTCATTCACTATTCCCTACATTAGGCCACTAATACAGTTCACTTGAAGGAGTGAATGCAAACGAGTGATTGAATACGGACACTGAGTGCACCAGAAGAACTGCCCCTTTTGTATTTTTGCTTGCTGTTTAATAATAATTTGAAACGGGCAGCTCCAGTAGTAAGATTAAAGGATTTATCTTTAACTCTGTCACAGAAATTATAAACCATAGTTAAACAACTTAATAATCAATTTACAATGAATTTGTACCTGTGTGTATTACGCCGCGGACGAGCGCTGTTAAAATGAATGGATGATTCAGCTGCGGGCGCCATCTTCTGGCGAGACGCGGGAATTAATTCTGCGCGCGACTCTCACAGTGCCATATGCACTGTAAAAACATTATGCACCGTAAAGAAAAAAAAAGTTGAGCCAACTTACATTTTTAGGGCAACCAGCTTCAGCAGACTTTTGAGTTCTCTCAACTTATTTTTGCAGGAGATTCTCATCTTTATGTTGTATAAACTTAAAACAACAAGTTGAGAAAACTAAAAAATCTGCTGAAGCTGGCTGTCTTAAAACTAAGTTGGCTCAACTTTTTTTTTTACAGTGTGGGTTATCTTTAGCCGTTGAGTGTACATCGGTTGTACACTCATTTTGGGGTGCATTGTGGGATTGAATGAGTGCACTCAAGAATGTCCACTTTAGGGGGCGATTTCGGATACAGCTCTAGTGTCTGCTCATTTTTCTGTGTCTCCACAATTCCTGACAAGACCTTGTCAAAAAGCCAGTTCTAAAACAGATTGCATCGACTCTGGAAACTTTGCTTATTCCTTTGCTTTCATGAATTCTGAAGTTGTAAATACGAGTTCTACAAGTATGTGAACCCTTTTTAAAAGTTGAAATATCAAATCATGGTAATTCAGGAATGGTGTGAACACATCTTAATATTACTCAGAATGACCACTTCCATTCAAGTGGGCGTGGTTATTAGACCAGGGGGCAGTCGTGGCCTAATGGATAGAGCGTTGGACTTGAAACCCGAGGTAACCCAAGGTTGTGGGTTCGAATTCCGGCTCTGGCAGGAAGTGTCCACGACTGAGGTGAGACCCTTGGGCAAGGCACCAAACCCCCAACTGCTCCCCAGGTGCCGCAATGTCGGCTGCCCACTGCTCCGAGTGTGTGTGCACTTGGATGGGTTAAATGCAGAGAACACATTTCACTCCTCATTATAATCTGTATAATTGTGTATGTGACAAATTAAGCTCATCTGAGTAATATATAGGGTCATCTGAGCTTAATTTGTATTGTATACCATGTATTGTTCACTATTTTGTCCGCTTGGACATATTTAACACAGCTCTTTCCTTATTTTTTGCATCTGAGCTGTGAGTGAGGCACAATCTTACAACCCACAGCATAATAGCCTCAAATGGACATAAGATGCCCAGTAATGGCCTTGCACATTTTTTGCTGAGTGCTAGTGTGTAGCCACTTGTCCACCCTGAGGCCCACCACCTCCACTGGAGTGAAGGATTTGCGGAAACACAGAGTTATGTAACTAACATCAGCTTGGGTAGGTAGTCCCTGGACTTGTGTAAAATATGGAGCTTTTAGAGAGACTGCTGAAAGGAAACTGCTGCTAAGGCTGAAGAAGACTCCTTAAAGAGATAGATTACCCAAGAATGACAATGTATATTTTGATGAATGCAAGGGTGATTATATAATTACAGAATTCCCATTGTTTGTGCCTGGGTGTGAGACAAATTTGCAATGTAATTTAAGTAACAAATAATATTTTCTCCCATACTGTGATGTACATTGGAGTTAAACAGATTATTAAAAAATAAAAACAATTTAGGGTGGGAATTTGTTTAGTTTCCATTGTTTGTTGATTCGAAGGAGTCAAATATGAATGCCAGCTTGAATAAGAACTTACATATAAAATAGTCATGGATGAATCATTCACCCTATATATTACCCTATGAATAAAGTTCATAGGGTAATATATAGGGTGAATTTTAATTAAATGCTGACTTTATTGGTCTTCATGATGTTTTATAATAACACCTTACATAAAATCAGAAATATTTAACTCAATGCCAGTGAACATTTACATTTTGCCAACGCTTTTATCCAAAGCGACTTACAATTGGGGAATACATAACGCGATTCATCTTGAAGAGGCAAACAGACAGAGGAAGTGCCCCTAACAGCAAGTCTCAGGCATTGTTCAAATAAGTACAAGCTAGCAAGGGAAAGAGAGAAAGATAAATACTTTTTTTTTTTTTTTTTGGATGAGGTCAAGTAGTGTTGAAAGAGATGAGTTTTCAGTTGTTGCTTGAAGATTGACAGGGATCCAGCATTTGGGATGGGGTGGGAAGATCATTCCACCAGCCAGGAACGGTGAACGAGAATGTTCTGGAGAGTGATTTTGAGCCTCTCTGTGATGGTACCACGAGGCGTCGCTCACTATCAGATCTCAGACTTCTGGAGGGGATGTAGATTGTCATCAGTGAGTGGAAGTAGGCAGGTGCTGAGCCTGGGGTTGTTCTATATGCATGCATTAGTGTCTTAAACTTGATGCGAGCTGCAACCGGGAACCAGTGCAAGGAGGCAAACAAAGGTGTAACATGTGCTCTTTTGGGCTCATTGAAGACCAGTCGTGCCGCTGCATTCTAAATCATTTGTAGAAGTTTGATTGTGTTTTATAGAAGTCCAGCCAGAAGAGCATTGCAGTAGTCCAGCCTGGAAATGACCAGGTCCTGGACAAGAAGTTGTGCAGCATGCTCTGTCAGAAAGGGCCTGGTCTTTCTGATGTTGTGTAGTGCAAACCTGCAAGATCGAGCAGTCTTTGCAATGTGCTCTTTGAAGGGCAGCTGGTCATCAAAGATTACACCAAGATTCCTGACCGAAGCTGATGGGGTAATTGTTGATGAACCTAACTGAATCGTAAAGTCATGCTGTAGAGTTGGAGTGGCAGGGAAGACAAGAAGCTCAGTCTTTGACAGGTTGCCGTGAAACCGCCAATGCCAATGAAACCAATGAATTAATTTCATTTGCCAATGAAACAGTGAACAATTTACTATGGAGACAGGGCCATGTACAGCATCTGAAGAAATTATTTGACCATCCATGCATGTGCATTTTTTAAATAAATTCATCCTAAGTCATTCCTATTTGCTATGATCTAAACCTCAGCCAGTGTAAAATATGTTTAAACTTGTTCCTTGTTGCGCACCGTGAAATGACTCTTTAATCCTGGGCGAATCTTTTGGCCAATCCTCAGGGAAAGTTATCTCAACCAGCAGGAGAATTTGAGAAAATAGGTTAGCGGGTTAGGAGGAGTGTCAGACCCTTTTTCCGAGTCCAAAATGAAAATCAGCTGCCGGTGTTCTGACAATTTGTGCTAACGTTACGTTACCCGCTCAGATTGTGCTACCTCCCATTAAAAAGATAGGTAGCACAAATCAATAGTGAAAAATGCTACCTATTAGATTGTGCTACCAACATCTTATTCATGTGTTTTGAGGCTTTTGTTTATGTCCATACCTGCCCCTACCCTAAACCTACCCATCCGCACATACCCTTACCCTTAAAACAATGCAAATATGATATTGGTAGCACAATCTGATAGGTCGCATGTTTCGTCGGTAACTTACACCGTATCCAAAATCGTACCTGCCTCCGTCCTCTGGTTACGTAACAGAGCAACTAGACAGTGTGTCCGCGAAGAGAAAACGGTACGACCGTGTCAATACACAGGGAAAATAACGCCCTACATTAAAAACTGCAGCAGTCATGACATTAAACACCATTGTTTACATGAGCAGTAAAGACGTGAAAATAATCCTTCATATCCTCTCCTTCTCTCTCTCTCTCTCTCTGTGTGTGTGTCTTAACCTGTTACATAACAGCGCTCCACACACACGCAAGCACAGCGCAACGCCTGCCAGACACAGGGGCGGCGTCTCAATACCAAATAAGCAGCCTATTTAGATAGCATTTGAAGACTACATAATCGCACACAGTGCCCAAAAATGCTGCATGGCAGGCAGCTCAAGTAGGTTGAGGCACAGCCAGACATGACTGCCAAAGCCAAGCAGACCTGAAATCTGCTCTGACTTAACGATGTCAGCTATAGTCTACCGAATGACACTAACCGATATTTCTTGGACTTATATCCCAAAATCAGAAATACAAAAGGGGTGTGGCTGTCCCATGTAAAACAAATGGCTTTGTGCTCATTTACACACTATGAAATTACCACTTTGCTATGCAAATGTTGTCCAGTCTGTGTCTTGTGCACTAACATACGTTGCATTTAAGCAACGTTATGCGTATTATTAGTAGTACTGAAACGCGGACACGTTGGCCAGTTTTGTTTATCGACGTACAAACACAGTGAGAAAAGGAGTGAATAAAGCTGTGACAGTCGTGAAAAACGACAACACTTCTTCATTAACTGTTAAACAGCATGCGAGCAATAGATCAGAAATGACAGGTAGCCAGTGGCCGGGGATGTTTGGTCTCGCCTACAAATGTGTATTATCAGTTAATTTGCACAAAGCGTGCATGTGCTTCCACCAGGCCTCCATATATGTAAAATACCATAATCTTTTATCTTTTGTAAATTCAACGCTAATATGAAACATGTCACATGCAAGGAATGAAGTTCAAAATTAGGCTCAAATTTGATCTCTGCGAACTTGATTAAGCGGGAAAATAATTCACAAGCAAGTTTGGGTTGTGTTCTTCACGCCTTACCCCGGTTAGTACTTGAGCAACTCTGCCGCCGAACTGGTGCTGGTTTGTCGGGCTCAGCCTTGCTGTCCAGTTTCATCGGGCTGTCCTCCAGCGAAGCGTCCGCTTCAGAAGCGCTCTTGCACGGCGACGCGACGGACTCTGGCGGAGACTCCATGTTCGTCTGCGTGGTTCAGATATTAATATAATAGGATCGCTTTGTCGAACAACTCGGATTGGTTTTGCATCGTCTTTTGGTGCGGATTGCACTTGAGCGTGTGACAGATCTGTTAGTGTTCATGGGAGCGGGTGTGGCCCTTCTGTCCACAGACAGCGCTGTTGAGCGCGAGACACGGTCACACCAAACATGTGTATTACACTGACATGCTCGAAACATTCCAGCAAAGCCATATGTGGCACATTTTGCTTATGTTTTATTAGCATGCATGGGTGTTTATTGTATTTGCTTGCATTTTAATTTAGTTGGTCGCAGCCATGATTCAGCTAATACAAATGCAACTGTAGCCCAATTTAGAACCTAAATGTAATTTGTATCTAAAATAAACACCAATCAAATTTATTTTACAACACTTTTGGTAGTAAAATAAAAATCCCAATTGCTATTGATTACAATAAATAAACTCTATCGAATGTCAAATTCATAAATATGCTTTGTTTAATCTTACTTTCATAGGGCGTCATGGGTCGGTGAGTTGAGAACTTTTCATCGGTGATTCGCTAAACGAATCATTCTGACCCATAAAATCGAACATGTATCAAACATCAATTTTGTAAACTCGTTCAACCGGTTCATTAAAAGATCCGACTCGATAGAACAATTTGTTCATCGGTGCACTTTAATAATATTTGGCAGGTATAACTCCACACAAGGACAATTGAGTGGGAAATGCACGTCGTTACTATTTGAGTTATATATATATTATTTTTGAGAATAATAATTTAACAATTCCTCTGCGTTGTACCATGATGCAGAATGTTATTAATAAATGTACGTATTTTCTCAGTAGGCTAACCCTATGGCTCTGGGCTAACCTAAAGCTTGTCTCGTCCTCTCCCTCTCTCTCTCTCTCTCTCACACACACACACACACACACACACACACACACAAACACACGACATGTGATGAACGAACATGCTGCTGACGTACTTCCGCTAAATGCCGTTCCAGAGCTTGCAGGTTCATGTTCAGATAAACACCAGATTTATGAAGAGCCCAAAACATTTATTTGGTATCCTGCTTCAGATCGTCTTGTTAAGTTTTTAAAGAGCATTTTAATATTGAGAATTGCAACCTTTACAGACACAATTCCTCCCATCATAAAAAATATATATTTGCTAGATTACACGTATTAACGTTAATTATGAAAACATGCACTATAGAGCTTTAGGTAGAAAATTAGTTATATAAAAATGTCTTGAGATAAATATGTAATTTGTATATGTTTTGTTGTACAAAAATAAATCCACTTTTCTACTTGGTTCATTATTTTTTATCCAATTTGATATTCTAAAGTTTAATCAAGGTGCATTCAAAGAGCAATACTATAGTTTTAATAACAGCGGCATGAACTTAAGATACTTTTCACAATAGAGTTCAGTCATGAGACTGATCTTAGATTAGATACTGACTGCAGTTTAACTGCTCTGCATTGACGTATGAGGTTGTGATCACAGTTACAGCACACTGAATGTTTCTGAAAACAGCTTTTAGAGAGGCAGATGTGATCGGCAGATTCGTATATAATGCATCACATTCCTAGTGTTTGCATTGGATTAGTGGAGATTATTTATGACGTTTGGTGTCTTTAGCTGTTTACACACAATGGCATTGACCTGTGGGTGTGTGTCTGGTCAACTGGTGCATTGGAAATAAGAGGACATGGAAAGACCCACAGCAAAGGGCATGGGATGGCCAACCTCTCCTTTCCTGCCCACACCAGGCCGATAGGGGTCACTTGCACCCACATACAGGAAGCCCAGTAAATTAGCAACATGGAGAGGATCCATTGCCAGGTGCTATGACATTACATATTCACTGAACATAATTGTGGGAAAACTGTGGAATACAGTGCAATCTTTCCTTGCTACAGACACGCGCTGTTTACTCACATCTTGGTTACTTCCAAAACAAACAAGTAAACAGAGGTAAAAGCTCATAGTCTCCACCTCAAATAGCAGGTGTGGTCTACCATTTTAAACTGTGGAACAGCAGTGCCACAGACAGCACTTTTTTACTACATAGTTATAGCACACTATGTCTTCGCGGGAAGTGCAAGGGACAAGAGATGCATGTGTGTCTGTAAAACACAATACGGGAGAGATCAAAACATTGTAATATTATCATTTTTAAGCTAAATGATATTTTATGTATTATACGTTTCACCGTTGAGCAAAACCTTTTTTGACAGGATTTGTAATTAAGATAAGTGAGCTAAAATGGACAAGCCTCACATTGCACATTACAGTTGTATATTGAAGTGATGTATTTTTCATAGCAAGTGCAAAATAATTAACAATACAATCTCTTTTGTTTTCACCCATCATCAAGACCTATCACAAGCAAACATGACAACATGACAAAGTGCTTAAACATGAAATAAATCGAGTTCTAACTCCAAAAATTCAGAGATACATTCAAAACTCCAGTGAGTTTAACTAATACATTTGCCAAAATATATATATATTACACGATTGATACTTTGAATGCTAGGCAGTATATTAAACTAAGGTGAAGTGGGTATGATTGACTTATTTAAACGTTGCGGTTTTGATGAAGCGCTGTGATTTCTGCCGTGCCATCTGATATTGCTTGCGTGCAGACTGGGCACTGTCGATTCCTTCTCGCAGTCTCTGTGGAGAGTGAAGCAAAAGAGGTCAAAGAGGTCACCGTTTGTTCTTGACAGAAAATGAAAAGCAGTCATTTTGATAGCTATGAACTTTTACTCAGTGTAAAATCATGTGAGCATGAAAGAGATAAAACTAGTGCAACCTGTGTAACTAGCTCAATCACAACTTGGCCTCAGTAAAATAACTAGCAAAATGCCCAGAGTCATATTCAACAATGGGCATTGACAGAAAATCACATTCATTATAAGAATAGTTTACACAAAAATAAAAATGAACTGATCATTTTACTTACCCTAAGGCCATTCAAGATTGTTTCTTCATTGAAACAGATTTAGAAAAAATTAGCATTACATAATTTGCTCACCAATGAATCCTCTGCTGTGAATGGGTGCCAGCAGAATGAGAGTCCAAAGGTAAAAACATCGCAATAATCCACAATGTTTTTATAAGCTTTATGACAGCCCACATTCAGTGCAGAGGATCCATTGCTAAGCAAGTGATGTAATAATATATTTCTCAAATCTGCTCCAATGAAAAAACAAAGTAATTTATCTAATAGATGGCCTGAGGGTGAATACATTTTCAGCTAATTTACAACAGTGAACTATTCCTGAAGCTAAATAACAATTTCAAGCAGCAGTTTTAAGTTACAATCCACACAAAAAACTAAACCCACATCTGTGATGTTTACCTCAGCCGTGCCAGCATGTCTCATGTGTATCACTTTCACTAGCATCTGTCCATCCTTCCTAATGAGGTTCAATTTATTCTGTTCCTGCACCAACATCCAGCAATGTTAATTCATTGATCATGACTTTATCAGTACGTTTTTTTATCAGTAAAAGTCATTTATGTACCCGGTAATATATGTTTAAATCTCCTCCTGCTGTGCTTGGAGGCCTTTGGAAATTCTCAAACTGACATTCCCATTCTTTGTTGAAATGTCCAATCACATCGATCTCCTTCACACACATCACTCTCCTGCGTGATAGATCAAATACATAAAAAAGGGAAAACTGGCAAAATGCCAATGTATCATCATTTTTCTGTTGTTGGAATACCTGTTGGTGATAATGATGTTCGTTTTTCTGTGCCCTGGGTATTCATAGTGTTCTCTGAAGATCTCTCCATCCAAATATTTAATCTCAGACCTCTGAAAAACATACACACTCATACAGCACAATACACAAAATACAGCACGCACTGCTGTAGCCACTGCAGCCGAACACTCTTTCAGCAATACTGATCTGAATCCTAAAGATCTAAACAACAACAACAACAACACAGAAATCATCCAACATGCAACTGATCATGGCAAAGAGAAGTATTGATTTATTCCAGATTATTTGGGTCAAATCACAGGATTCAAGCAATTAATAAAATTACAACACAGTAAAGCCACGTTAAACGAATTACATGACAATTACGAACCACATGTGTTATATAATATATAGCGTATTAAGTATATAGGAAAATACAGCAGACATTAATTCCAACATGCACTGTAAAATGCCCATTTAGTGCATATAAATAAGTTTGCATATATTAATATCCATATTTCTGATGTATTCCCAATGATTAAGAATAATGTTTACATTTGTAATAAATATATTTTATATTGACTGTAATATTGTGTTATCAGACTTTAGATTCATGGAAATGTATTTACAGACATAAATTCAAAGAAATTAAAATAATTTTTAGAAAAATAGACAAACTTTGGAAGTTACACATCCTATTTGAACAAATCTAATAATAAATTGTTTATTATTAATAATTGTTTAATATTAATAATGAAAATCTATTGTTGTTTGCCAGTGTGGCTCTAAAGTCTACAAATAAAATATTCTGGGAAAAATAAGATATTGACTAATGAGGTTATGTTTGGATATATTTGGCATTGACGGATACAAAATAAAAGCATATACTGATATAAAACGGATATAATAAAAAATGTCTGAGGTGTAATGCTGGAATTAGTTTTGGGCAAAATTAATAGAGACAAAAAAAAAGTATAGATAAGAAAAGTAGCACAGCCATAAAAGTGCACAAGACAGACAACTTCAGATGCAGACTTAGGATAATATATCATTTTCTAAACACAATGTTACATTCTATTGTAGGTGGATCAGGCTTGACGGAGTCTAGTACTGGATATCCAGTTTGGTTCATTTAAGTGTTACAATGTCTCTGTGTTCTCAAATGTTTTCAGTAACATCTTTAAGATAATCGTCCCAATCCCATCCCCCACTCCCAATTTACATTTCCTCAGGCTGCATTTGGGAAAGGACAGAAAAGAGAGAAAAGGGAAACTTTAAATGAGTAGGCAAACAGGAATTCATTTCTTTACAGCAGGGTAGGAGTCAGTTCAACTTTAGAGTTTAATGTCAGTTTAATGAAGAATACAGCTGGAATTTTAACAAGGGGGTTTGAGCGAGTTGAATACACCACAGGTAAACTGAGTAAAAATGTAACTAATAGATATCCGATACTTCCCCAGCTGAATAATCACCGCACAATAAGACAACGGTTTTGTTTAGCTGAAAATGGTGAGCTTAAATATGCTCTAATTTACATACATTTCATAACCAGAAAGCTGTGCATCAAATAAAGCCAAGTTCCAAATTCTTATTTTATTTTTGCTGACATATTAGAAACAAAAGTTTTTATAGAGGGGATTTTGAACATCTCTGTTTATTGTCCCATACATCCATATTCATGGATAAAGTACTGACAACAGCCAGAAAAAATTAAAGAAAAATACACGTCTGAAGAAATAAATTGTTACATAAATCAGTATGATAAACCCCTCTGTAAATATCTTCCAAATATAAATAAGATTAAAACTGGAAAGTTTGGTGCATGTAAGTCCTTCTGTCTAATTACATGAGGAAAAACTTATTTTGATGCACTAAAATTGAAATCTACAGATGCAAATATATAAAGTGTAATAAAATAAACACTTAATGTGTATTTGGATGTCTCCTTTCCACTAGTCTGAAATATAACAATGTAATGGAAGCAAAATAGTCGAAAATCTCTAAATTGACAAGTGTATGCCAAATCAATGGTTTTGCCTTAATCTGTAAAACTGACTCCAATCCTTCAAAACAATTTGGCTGTTAGTAGTTCTAAATCAAAATAGAGGGTTATGCCGATCACATTCCTTCCCATCGAGGTCTAATAGCCTGGTCAGTGGGGTTGACAGGTGACCTCACCTGAAAGAGGTCAAAGCCCTCCGACTCATGGTGGTCGTAGGGCCGTATGATGCCGTCCTCTTGTAGGAGACGCACTGGCCTTAATTTCGTCACCTCTTCAGTCGATTCTGCCACCCTGCAAATCAAGTCAGCATGTTAGAAAACTCTCACAAAGACGACATCCTGTGATCCAGTGTTTTTCATCCATGTAAAATGCATGGGCAATGGATGAGTCATTCTTAAGAACAGGTAGTGAACAGAAGCTACTCAATTAAAGTTCATCTGAGCATGCCCGAACAGCCTCGAACAAACGCAATGCATCTCAAGAGTCATTGAAAAGCGTCAACCTACAATGTTTCTTTGTGCTATTGAGTGCAGTGTCTGATTCCTTAAGTGCTCTCTCACCTTTGGTTACTTCTACAGTGCGAGCATGGAAAAGCAATGTGATTAGTTCATACAGACAGTGCTTGATCAGTTCAGGTATAAGAGATGGAAAGCAGAACGAATGGTTGGATGATTGAGCGCATATGCTAGTGAATCACTGGAGGGGTGGGGGTGGGGGGGCATCACTGTTCCAGCTTGTCGTGAAAGGTTTGGCATGAAAAAGCCAGGGGCAGGAACACCGTAAAACAAACCAGATTGGCCAACTCATCTTTCCGGGGGAAGAATTAATGGCATGGGTGCACAATGTGATTGGTTAGCCTGGTCATCGACAGCCTTTGAATTCACGCTTCTTTGCTATTGGTTGGAGAGCGCCTGGCCACACCAGGCAGTGCTGTGACATAGAGTCCAGTGCATCAGCAGTGCAGTGAGCTCATGCGGTGGACTTGGTCTGACAAGGAGAGCAGTCGGAGAGAGGGACATCATCCAAAGTTCACCCCAAAATGATACTCATTTACTCATTCTCACGTCGTTCCAAATCTGTACAACATTCTTTCTTCTGTGGAACACAAAATACATTTTGTCCATATATGGAAATTCCATAGACCCTTTTCACATTTCACAACAAATATAATTTTTTAATGTCCGTTTGGTCCAATAGCTAATGAAAAAATGCAAGATAGTGTTTCTCTGACTTTGTAAAAGAGGATAAAACATTCAAAAGACTGATTACATTGGTCAGATTTGTGTATGCTTTTGATATGGATCTTTGAGCATGAAAAAGTGAAATTAAACAAAAAATATATACGTAGCTAGATCTATGATAGGAATTACTGTGGAAATAACTTGACAACTCATTTGTAAAAATACTGAAACATTTTTAAAAATAACTTATTTTATGTTCCACAGAAGAAAGATTATATTGCAGGTTTGAAATGACATAAGGGTGAGTAAATAAAAAAAATGTATTTGTTCAAACTATTCGTTTAACTAGCATTATAAGGACATGAAATACCATTCAAACCATTGGTATAAAGTCCATTTCTCTTAAACATAGTTACAAGTAATTATGCGTGCTTTATCTGTACTTCTCCTCTCTATATCATCTCTGCTCCTGTCTGTGCTGCTCTGCTCATCAGACTTTCCATTGGCCCCACAATGCACCAGTGAAAGGGGTGTGGAGATCAGAAGCAAATGTTACAACGATGGAAAAATAGGCACATGTTTATTAATCCAGTTATAAGGGGATTCTTGAACTGTAGATTAAGGCTGAATGCTCTGCGCAACAGCTCACATCCTTTGCTTCCAATGATGCCATGCTTACCTTTCAACCATTAATACCCTGCAGATTAAAAATTCATTCATGCTGCAAAATTCACTGGGTTTTTTGGACCCAGGAAACAATAAAACACAACTGAGTGAATGCAGAGGGATCATTCACTGTCATGTCTTTGGGTAACACAGGCATAAATACACATACATTCGGACTCCAGTCATACGCACATTTGTACACATCCACATTCATGAGCTTCCAAATACTCACTGAACTAAAAAGAACAAACACATCCAGGAATTAACTTATGAAAAACATGAAAAAAGAGTCACAAAATTAGTTAACACACAGTAAAACAAAAACAACATGTGAGGGGAAAAAATGCAAGACAACAAAGACAAAAGAGACACAAATTAGGACACTAAAACTCTGTTGACAGCCGACAGCATATTAGAAAATTGCATCAATCTTTTCCAAAATGTATATATAAAGTCAATGCATCTCTGCCCAAGTAGGAAGAACAAGATTTCCAAGCTATATTTAGAGTGAGAGGAAGTGGCCTCACGACTTCCATTCTGCAAAAATGAGTAAATGTGGGCCCTCTTAAAAAAGCTTGCGGTATTATTAGGACTGCATACAAGTATTTAGGGTTAAAATATTGCTTAAAAAAATCTTCATTTAACTAAGAACTATGTGTATATATAAATTACCATTTAAATAATTGGATTTGGTAAGATTATTATTATTTTTTTAATAAAAAGTTTCTTATGCTCACCAATGCAGAATTGATTTGATCGGAAATAGAATAAAAACTCAAAACTTTGAGTGGTAGTGCATGTGCTTGGTTGTCTGAATGTGAGTCTGTGTTTGCAAGTGTGTATGTAAATATAATATTCATGTGCATGTTCATCTCACCTCTGTATGCCCTGAAAAGTACTGCTTGCCATGTCTATGATGCCCCCTGTTGGTCTGGCCACCACTCCAACCAGGCCTTTCCCAATGCCCTTGAAGAAGCCTGCAGCCCCCTCTTTCTTCGCCCCTAAACCCACGACAGATTATTATTTGTGCATTTCAGTTCCCAATAATATAATATTTACTTGTTATCTCATCACTGAAAACAAAAACAGATCAGATTCATTCAAGGACGTGTTGCATCAGCAGTAAACTGCCATACCTTCGACCGGTTTGGTCACAATTCCTGTTACTCCACCAACCACTCCCTGAAGAGAACAGAGACATAAAAGTCAATTCATGCTAAATCCAATAGAATGGTGTTTTATATATATATTGTATAAAATAGAAAGGGAAATGCGTTGATGTTTTATTGCGTAGGAACTTGTGTTCAGTACCTTGAGGAAGCCCATTCCTCCTTTGGCCAGACTCTCTCCGAAGTCTTTAGTGGGTCTGTTCATCTCCTCCCTCCGTTTCTGCTGATAGTCTTTGTCCATAGTGATGGCAGCCAAGCCTTTTCCTACAGTGCCTGTTATACGAGACACCATGCCAGCTGCGCCCCCTGTGAAGATAATGTCAAAACAAAATAAGCAGGTGCATTAAGGATCCTCTGTGAGTATATGTGGGTTTGAGGGACTCTTACCCACTGTGTGACCCAGTAAACTTCGAACACCGATAACAAAACCTTCGGCAAATTCCTCAGGTCCTTGAACAGCCCCCTACACACACAAACAAATGCTAGTAATCGACCAATTATAACTTTACAACCTTGTAAAACATGACACATGAAAGAACAGTCTGTTGAACATTGAGACAAAAAAGCTAAAAAATATATATTATATTAACGCATAAAAAGTTATATAAATATAAGAGACATTTCAATAATAATACAGCAGGCTGCATGTACAAAAACTTAATCTTCAATTATTTAATTTAAGATTAAATTGATTTGATGATCATTTTAGTGGTCATAATATATAATTACATGCATTACAGTGGTGATTAATATTAAGTATACCTCAAATACCTGCGGTATCATATAATTTGATACACTAATTTCTGTGGATGGGCTGATCTAGTTTACACAAACCTGTACTTATATCTGGCATTTAAAAGATAACACACTCACATTTGTAGTGAATTAAACGATGAGGCCTGAATGGATAGATAAATGAACAGCATGTGTCAAACCTGGATGGGCTCGTAGAAGAAAGCCTCCACTCCTTCTGATAAACCTCGGATCAGTCCGAATGGATTTCCAAGAACATCCAGACCCAAAACCAGCACGTACATCTGTGTTAGGAACTATGAGGAGAGAAACAGAACTTCTGACCTTCCTTCAGGTACAATGATTTAAAGAGAAAACGTAAGCATATTGGAGAGTGTTTGCTCATGTAATGATCTCTGCCATTGCATGAGTGTGTATTTAGATCACCCACTTGTTCAGTGTAGTGTCTGATCACCGCCCACATCAGTTTTTCTCGCCGGTAGAACTGATATTTCATCTCAAAGTAAGCCAGTCTGAAACAAAACGACGTCAATCGATGTCCATGTGAATCTTATTTTCAAAGATCCGTGTAAGTCAGTTTTAGAGTACATGCACATCTCAAAGTCTTACTTGAAAATCAGATCATCTACATCAGTGAGTGTGGCACCAATGCTTTTGAGCAGGAGGTTGACGGACTGGATGGCGACCACGTCACCCTGCTCAGATTCATCTCCACTGGAGCCCAGAGACAGACTCAGGTGCAGCTACACAAACACAAACAGTTTCTTAGATCAATCACAAACAACTACATTACATGTCTTTTTACTGTTTGATGCAGCTATCTGTCAAAGGTATCCTTTTGCAATGTATCTATCATTTAACATTTCTATATTATTCATAGCCTGGTAGACAAGTAAGTGTATATTCAGTTTAGTCTTTCATTTGTCAGTAAAGCCAAGCATGTCAATAACCCAAATTCACAGCATTATACTGTAATATCAAAGTATATTTGGTCCTTCAAGCATATTACTTTTAATTTTCCTTTTTACATAAAAAAATATGTACAAAAGTATGTGTTCTTTTCAACTTTTTCAAATTAAAGAAACCTGAAAAAAATAAGTTTACACACAAATATCAGTAATAACAATGGTTTTCAAAATTGACAGTAATAAGACATGAAATAAGACATTTCCAAAGGATCATGTGACACTGAAGACTAGAGAAATGGAGGATGAAAAATCAGCTTTGCCATCACAGGAATAAGTTTATCAACCCCAAACTACTAAATGGTAGTGGGTCCAACCATGCTGTCTCATGTGGAAGACTGAAACTAGGCCTCAGGTCTAATTTTAGATTTCAAATTTCTGTGACAAGTGACCTTGAAGAGAACATGAGCTGTGTTTTGGAGTGGACAGTGGTGCTGGATAATTACTTTAATAGGGGAGATGTGGAAATGCTCAAAGAAGCTCAGGCCCGAGGCGTCTGTCATGGAGGTCTCCATCAGCTGTGCCTGTAGCGCCTCGATATCCCTCTCTATCAGCTTATTCTGAAGCACAGAGAAACATACCGACATCTCCAGACCCCTTTACATTCACATTGCATAGAGCCACACAAAACCAAAGGATTTTAATGATGGAGGAAGTGTTTACCACTGCGCTCATTATGGATTAAGTTTATTAGTAAAAATATGTGACAACACCTGTCAGCAAAAAGCAGCGGTTACCTTCTCTTTAGTATCCTGAGAGTCGGTAGCTGGGTTAAAAAGGGCGAGAATTGCTCCCAAGAAGCCCTGATCGATCTTTACTGCCATCTCCTGCATTAATGCCATAAAGTACCTACAGAAAAACAAACAACACCAGTCAAAGTTTGGATCTACTTTTTCTAAAATTACCATTAAAAAGCTGTGGGATCATTAAGATTTTTTTAATGCTTTTGAAAGGCATCTTTTATCCTCACTATGGCCACATGCATTTAAAACAGTAATTCAGTAAATTCAGTAAAATCATGGACATTTTCAGGATTCTTTAAAATAAAATTATTAATTTATTTTAAAAACATCTAACTGACCCCAATATTTTAAACAGTGGTGTGTATTTGTGTATATTAGTTTTTAAGATGAAGAGAAACATTAGATTAATACCATACATTTAGTTTAGATTTCACACAAGATCATTTTACTTCATTAAAGAATGTGATATGGTTAATTGATTTGCTGAGTGTAACTCAGAGACACAATTTAGTAAGTAGATAATGTAATGGGTGCACCATCACTTACTTAAACTGCATGACTTGGCTGTGCTCATTAAACCTTGTGATGATGCTAACGTCGAAAAACGGCTTCGGTTCTAAAGATAAAAGATAAGATATAGCATGTTCATTTCCACTCACTCTGAATGTCCACTTACATGGCGCATTCATATGCTAACTTTTGCTTGTACCCGAGTCTTGAACAATAGATTTTGGAAGAGGAACAGGATGAAACACAGTAGGAAATATAGCCCCGGCAGTTGATTATCCACCTGGAACAAATAAATGGTACACATAATAACTGAACAAATGCCAAAAATGATGGAAGTGTGATATTCAACAAGTACATTGTGTGTGTGGGTGTTACCTGTAGCCAATAGAGCTGTGCACGTAAACTCCTTTGGTGAGGTGACTGTTTTAACTCAATACAAATGCCAGGCAGGAAGTTTCTCCTGATAGCGCAGGGAAATGGCTGTCTCATCAACATGGGCAATCTTCCAAAGTTCACCTGTTTAAATAAAGACAAAAAAAGAATGCGATAATGTCTAAGCAGCGTAATTATATTACTAATCAAACTTTATTTCAATAAAATCCTTTATTACCTCTAGGCCAGTTTCTAGTCTAGTCCAGCCTGGTTCACTCTGGCTGTTGATGTAGTCCTGGTAGGCTTTCTCCAACAGTCCAATGTTTTTGTGGTTAAAGGACTTCCAGCGATTCTTTGGTCTCATCTCCCAAACCACACCAGAACTTAAAAACACAATTCAATCAACTTGCACAAAAGTGGCATTTATGTTCCCCTTAAAAATAAATAATAACTATAAATGAGTCGTCAATTTACAGCAAGACTTACGGTTGCTGGGTGTGAGTTTAGTTACCTGGTGATGCCAACGTATGCTATCTCCTGCCTGATGTCATTGTTGATGAGTGACAGGCCCAGGTTCTTTAATGAGATGTTGACTTCTTGCTGGAATTGCTCCAGCTCCTCTGCCTGCCGGGCTTTTGTGACTATTCCAACATCCTCAGTAAAGATGAGCACCCGCTGTCGGCCGTCCAGGAAAGACACCCAGTGTATCTGAACTAAGTTGCTGTAAGCAAACTGCCCACACTCGTCCTAAAGAAAACAACATGGGAATGGCATGACTAGTAAAATTAGCGGATTATTAGATTCACTAACCCAGGATCCCTCTCTAACCTTTACAAGTTCCAGTTCTCCGCTGTAGTCTTGACAGCTCCAGCAAAGCTTCCGCACCCCTGCTGGATCATCCCATGCAAAACGCTGAGCTTCACCTGGTCTCAGTGCCCAAGACTCCTCACAGCCTCTTTACAAGCACAGAGACACAGACACTGATTACAGACAGGAAACATATTCACACACTCCAAAAGAAAACACTCAATCAGATGATGATCTCCTTAAGTGATCTTCTCAATTCTGAAGTGTACAGATGTCAAAAGTGCCATTACTCTGGTACCAGGTTGATAAAAAGGAGCATGTGCCTTATAATCATGCAGGTGTGCATGTGAATGGTGGAAGGGACTTCTTGATCGAATAGCTTGGTGTCTTGGTGATTGGTTTGTATAAAATGATTGTACGATAACACCCAGGTTACAAAAGGGTCAAAATACTGTATTGAATCTGTGAATTAGACTGTTTTAATCTAGCCAAACGAAAATATATTCTATTTGAATATATGTTAAAACGTAATTAATTTCTGTGATGCCAAACCTGAAATTTTAGTCCACTTTACTCCAATATATAGTGTCACATGATCCTTCAGAAGTCATTTCAATGTATTTAGGAAACATTTCTTATTATTAGCCTCCGTGTTGAAGAAGAGTTGTGGTGTTAAATATTTGTGTGGAAACAGTGATATACAGTATCTCACAGAAGTGAGTACACCCCTCACATTTTTGTAAATATTTTATTATATCTTTTCATGTGACAACACTGAAGAAATGACACTTTGCTACGATGTAAAGTAGTGAGTGTACAGCTTGCATAACAGTGTAAATTTGCTGTCACTTAAAAATAACTCAACACACAGCCATTAATGTCTAAACCGCTGGCCACAAAAGTGAGTACACCCCTAAGTGAAAATGTCCAAATTGGACCCAAAATGTCAATATTTTGTGTGTCCACCATTATTTTACAGCACTGCCTTAACCTTCTTGGGTATGGATTTCACCAGAGCTTCACAGGTTGCCACTGGAGTCCTCTTCCACTCCTCCATGATGACATCACTGAGCTGGTGGATTTTGGAGACCTTGCGCTCCTCCACCTTCCGTTTGAGGATGCCCCACAGATTACCTTTACCCTCAGCTTCTTTAGCAAGGCAGTGGTCGTCTTGGAGGTGTGTTTGGGGTCGTTATCATGTTGGAATACTGCCCTGCGGCCCAATCTCTGAAGAGAGGGGATCATGCTTTGCTTCAGTATGTCACAGTACATGTTGGCATTCATGGTTTGCTCAATGAACTGTAGCTCCCCAGTGCCGGCAGCACTCATGCAGCCTCAGACCATGACACTCCCACCACCATGCTTGACTGTAGGCAAGACACACTTGTCTTTGCACTCCTCTCCTTGTTGCCGACACACGCTTGACACCATCTGAACCAAATAAGTTTATCTTGGTCTCATCAGACCACAGGACATGGTTCCAGTAATCCATGTCCTTAGTCTGCTTGTCTTCAGCAAACTGTTTGCGGGCTTTCTTGTGCATCATCTTTAGAAGAGGCTTCCTTCTGGGACAACAGCCATGCAGATCAATTTGATGCAGTGTGCGGCGTATGGTCTGAGCACTGACAGGCTGACCCCCACCCCTTCAACCTCTGCAGCAATGCTGGCAGCACTCATACGTCTATTTCCCAAACACAACCTCTGGATATGACGCTGAGCATGTGCACTCAACTTCTTTGCCTGTTCTGAGTGGAACCTGTCCTGTTAATCCGCTGTATGGTCTTGGTCACCGCGCTGCAGCTCAGTTTCAGGGTCTTGGCAATCTTCTTATAGCCTACGCCATCTTTATGTAGAGCATCAATTTTTTTTCAGATCCTCAGAGAGTTCTTTGCCATGAGGTGCCATGTTGAACTTCCAGTGACCAGTATGAGAGAGTGAGAGCGATTA
Organism: Gymnocypris eckloni scoliostomus; assembly: GCA_027564155.1. Lineage (NCBI taxonomy): Eukaryota > Metazoa > Chordata > Actinopteri > Cypriniformes > Cyprinidae > Gymnocypris > Gymnocypris eckloni. Next base: position 26,397,609 of record CM050413.1, on the reverse strand, counting down.
CACCAAATTTAACACACCTGCTCCCCATTCACACCTGAGAATTTGTAACACTAAAGAGTCACATGACACCGGGAGAGAATGGCTAATTGGGCCCAATTTGGACATTTAAACTTAGGGGCAGCGTTGGGGAAAGTTACTTTTAAAAGTAATGCATTACAATATTGCGTTACTCCCTAAAAATGTAACTATTTAGGTTACTTAGTTACTTTTTATGGAAAGTAATGCTTTACGTTACTTTTGCATTACTTTTTAATATGAGCAGGGCTTGATTGTTTGTTTTTAATATAAGCAGCTCTATTTATAGCAAATGTAAAAGCACCAAAAAGTGTAATGAATAAACCTCAGGTTGAAGGAAGAGTAAATCATGTCTGTACAGTAGAAAGCAGGAGAAGTAGTTCAACACTCTTCAGCAATAAAAAACAATGAAGCACAATTGTTAGTTTATCTAAAGTCATTTTTGCTTTTAAGTATTGAAGGGTTAAGTATAAGGTTGAACTGGATCATCAAAGGTCAGCAGCAAAGACATTGTTTAATAAAAGGGATTAGATACATTTGTGTTATTTAACAAATGTAATTATTGCAGGTTTGCGTCATATTCTGAGTTTGCGTTTCACTATTTTAATTAATTTTGATGAATACTAAATATATATGTTTTGCGAGTGGGATGAATTAGTCAATAAATTGGAAAAGGGTAACTAGCGTTACTTTTTGATTTTTTTTTTTTTTTAAAGTAATGCGTTACTTTACTAGTTATTTGAAAAAATGTAATATTATTACGCAACTCGCGTTACTTGTTATGTGCTACCCGCAACACTGCTTAGGGGTGTACTCACTTTTGTGGCAAGCAGTTTAGACATTAATGGCTGTGTGTTGAGTTATTTTGAGGGGACAGTTATACAAGCTGTACACTCACTAATTTACATTGTAGCAAAGTGTAATTTCTTCAGTGTTGTCACATGAAAAGATATAATAAAATATTTACACAAATATGGGGGTGTACTCACTTCTGTGAGATACTGTATACTTTTTCAGAATTATTTAATGAATAGAAAGTTCTAAAGAACATAATTTATTTAAATATCCTGTAACATTTTAAATGTTTTGGAACAAATTTGATAAATTTAAAGCATGCTTGCATAAAAATAATTTCTTAATAGCAATTCATTTAAAAATCCCACTGACCCCAAACTTTTGAAATGTAATATATATATTTTTTGTTTCTTTTGTCTTTGTCTTATTACTACTGACTAATAATTAATAAATCAATTAAAACAAGGCAATGTACTCCAAGTATTTCTCTGCACATACTTTCAGAATTAATATTTAACTTTTAGATAAAACAATGTTTTTTAATAGCAATTAGTATCAAAACTTGATATTAAAAATTAATTGAGAAATTGCAGTATTGGTACCATTGGATACTGAAACCTGGGTATCGTGACAACCCTAGTCTGTCTTTCATGGACTTTCAACTCAGTCAGACATACTCAGACTTTTCATTCATCTGTTATGCGAAGTGAAATATTGAAGCAGTGCTGACCTCTGTCTGAAGTTGACAGTGGCTGCAGGTGTGTGATTGACAACCAAAGCAGGCGCAGCTCCATCATAGTAATCGGTGAAGCTGATGACAGTGGAGTGGTCTGAGATATTCACATCCACTATCACACCACCATACTGATGGAAACCAAGATTAGAATTAAGTGATGAATATTGTTTAATAAAGTATATTTAGCATCATGTTTACAGTCAGATCATGTTCACCTGTCCCATGCGCAGCAGAGTTCCGTTGTCCTGCTTGTTGAAAAAAAACGATTTGGAGCTAGATTCAGATCCCACAACTCGTGCACAAAGCTTCCCTGTACTGGCCTCAGGCCAAAAAGGCAAACACTGTAACACACACAATCATACGCTCAACAAACATACTGTGGGAATACTTTTGTCCTTGATAAAAGACTAATTCAGCACTGACCTCAGTAGAGGAGATGTAGTGCCACTTGCAGCTGAAACCGTTGTTGTTTTGCACCTCTCCAACCTCCAGCTCAAATGAGGACTTATTGACTAGCGTGTAGAAAGGACTCATGGTAACAATCCGTGTCAGGTTAAAGCTGCTCATCTGGATGCTGACCCCAACCTGGACATCAAAGAGATTGCCAACAAGTTCATTTCCATTTTTACATTTTGATTACCTTTGCTGGCATCTAATGTTTACTTAAAGTTCACCTAAAGTTACTATTATTTAATTAAATGTTCAAAGCATTTACTAAGTAGTCCCCGTTTTTGTCTGGACAACGGACACATCCGTAGCTACCAACGGTGTCCAACGAGAAGCCATTGGACCATGAGCTGGTGGACACACAGAGCTGCACCTGAAAGGAAGAGCAGAATGCAAATATATGAAATACTATCAGAATATTTCATACCAGAATCTACAGGTAAAACATGGCTTTCTGACCATTACAGCCCAAATACATTAAGGTTCATGTTAGCATTACTGATTTTATTATTTTAAATATTTCGCTAATAGGGTAAATCCATCAAACTCTGCCAAAGAGCCCAATCCAACCTTATTCTTGCTGAAGAAATTCTTCTTTTTGAAAGAGAACAGAATGACATCTCTGAAGTCGGATGGGTGTTTCACACACGTATCCTCTGCACGATACTGTAGCACACGAGACGTCTTATTGATGATCCAGTACGGACTATAAACAGAGAGGACCATTTTGCCGCTCATTCGAGACACATGCACACACAGGTCCACAGTCAGTCCTTCTGGTGTGTCGCAGTCGAAGCAGATAGGCAAGAACTCAGGCATTTCTCTGCTAATTCTCATACGTCCAGTCCAATTGCGACCTTGGTACTTGATCAAAACAAGCTCAATTATTTCACCTCCAACATTTGAGTTCAGCACATCCGCCGCACTGCCCTCCTGAAGCTCGCAGAAGTCAGCAGAACCCTGTGAGAGACATGATTTGGTTTTAATAAATGATCGCTAGCTAATATTATACTGATATGAATTAATACTGATTTTATAATCAATATGAATGTCATACACAAAAGTTTGGGGTTGGTAAGACTTTGATTTCTTTTTTTTTCCGAAAGAAATGGATACTTTTATTCAGCAAGAGTGCATTCAATTATTTGAAAGTGACAGTAAAGACATTTATGCTACAAAAGACCTCAATAAAAAAAATGCTGTTCTTTTGAAATTTCTATTCATAAAAGAATCCTGTAAAAATGTAATACAACTATTTTTGTTGAGTACCAAATCAGCATATTGGAATGATTTCTGAAAAATCATATGACACTGAAGACTAGTTATGGCTACTGAAAATACAGCTTTGCCATCACAGATTGTTTTTTTTATATATTAAAATAAAAAGTTTTTTTTTTTTTTTATATATATAAAAAAAATCATACAAAACCCCAACATTTGAGCCAGTGTATGCCAAATATTTTCTAGCATTTGTGTATTGAAACTGCAATATTCTGCACCTCCAGCAAGTAGCGTATTGAGTAAGGCAGCATGTTTTTGAGAGTGACAGCTGGGTGCAGGTGGATGACATAAGCAGGGTCCCAGTCCCCTTCCCCGTGGCTGGCAATATGGCTGAGGTCATCAGGCACGGCCAGTGTGTTCACCACCAGTGGCAGGAAGCTGCTGTCTATGGCGGGGCACTGCAGCACTCCATGAACCTCTGAGCTAACGTGAACCTGCTCCTTCCATGCTATGCATGTGCTGGACGCACGATACAAATCTTCTAAAGGACCGACAGGCAGCAAGAACAACTGACTCCTAAAGTAACACAGAGCACAGAAAGTTACAACATAAAGTACAGGTGATTTTTTTACAGTATAGTGCAGGGGTGTCGAAGACACTGCCTGCAAATAAAAAAATGACTAAATGAAAAAAAAAGTTTTATATATATATATAATTTTTTTTTTCATTTAGTCATTTTTATTTATTTGCAATACACATATATATAATACACTCACCGGCCACTTTATTAAGTACAACTGTTCAATTGCTTGGTAACACAAATTGCTAATCAGCCAATCACATGTCAGCAACTGTAGATGTGGTGAAGACGACTTGCTGAAGTTCAAACCGAGCACCAGAATGGGGAAGAAAGGGGATTTAAGAGACTTTGAACATGGAATGGTTGTTGGTGCCAGACGGGCTAGACTGAGTATAGCTCAAATCATCTCAGACTGGTTTCTTGAACATGACAATGAGTTCACTTTACTCAAATGGCCTCCATAGTCACCAGATCTCAGTCCAATAGAGCACCTTTGGGATGTCGTGGAGCGGAAGATTTGCATCATGGATGTGCAGCTGACAAATCTGCAGCAACTGCGCTCATGCTATCATGTCAATATGAACCAAAATCTCTGAGGAATGTTTCCAACACATTTTTGAATCTATGCCACAAAGAATTAAGGCAGTTCTGAATACAAAGGGGGGGGTCCAACTGGGTACTAGCAAGGTGTACCTAATAAAGTGGCCAGTGAGTGTATATTCATAATATTACATTTTAAGCTACAGCAGGAGTCACACAACTTTACAGTTGCTCCTCGTGATATTTGACTCATGTGAGTGCAATATTCACTGGAACAGAATAGGTAATTACACTTCTCATCCATCTATACCTGTAAGCTTCTAGGGGAACATGACACTCCTTCTCAGGCTCAGCGACCCCTACATTCACCATCACTCCAAGTTCAGAAGAATACTTCAGAATGGCAAAAGGCACAGAGAAATGGTTCTTTATCTGTTAACACACAGACACAAAAAATAAATCACATGTTACCATGATTTTAACAAGGTCGTTTTCACTAATCACTAATTTATTTTTCAGACAGGTGAACAGATGTATGCACTCTGCAGGAAAAGTGAGCAGACGAACCTGTAGGGGGGACCGTACAGTGATGACCTTGTTGCCCTCGCTGGCATCGATCTGAAGCAGTACAGACACAGCATCCTGTTGCATGGGTCCTCTGATATTATACAGTCTGCGGCCAGGCTTACCCAACGGGATATTTGAAATCTCACTGTAACCTGCAGGAACTGCACAGGGGATATTTATGTTTAGGATTAGCGTACTGCATTTACCTATAATTCATGACCTAAAAATAATTGGAATTATATAAAAGGTAATTTAACAAATGGAATTACCGGATTTGACTTCCTTTCTTTTTTATGATCATTTAGGCTGTTCAAAACTTCAGAGCATGACCTACCAAGACAGCATTTTTGGGGATTATAGACATGCTTAATGCCTAAAAATGCTGTCTAGGTAGGCAGCTCACTAGTTTTTGAGGCACAACCCAAAGCATTTGTACAGTTTACGAGATGTATATTGTCCTTGTTACTGACCTATGCTGAGATTGAATAAGCAGCTTTCCTGCCTCTGCAGGGCAGACAGTCGTGATGAACGCTCAAAGGACGCATGTTCTAAATCCACACTTTTATCCACGGACAATTCGTGCAGTTTACCCGGTGAGGATGAGCCAGTCAAGCGCAGGTTAGCACTGTGCTGAATAATGAGTGGAATGCCTAATGCATTGCGGATGGTGTACAGGGATTTCTCCTTCAGAGAACGGTCAAACGTGGAGGCTGTGCTCTCTGAGAAAGCCTGACAAGAGAGAAATTGTATCTTTATATGTATAACATGAATTACCATTCAAAGGTTTGGGGTTGGAAAGATTTTTTCAAATGTTTTGGAAAGAAGTCTCTTATGCTCACTAAAACATGCATTTATTTGAGCAAAAATACAGTAAACACTGTGAAACATTATTAAAAACTAAAATAACTTTTCTATTTTATATTAGAAAATATAATTTATTCCTGTGATGCAAAGGTGGTCATACTTTAGTTTAACAATATATTGTCATGCAGAATAAGACATTAATATGTGCTTTATAAGTACTAATAAACAGCCAATATGCTAAGAATATGAACGCTCATAAAGCAACTAGTTAACAGAATTGGTACTTAAAATAAAGTGTAATCGCAAAACTGAATTTTCAGCATCATTACTTCAGTCTTCAGTGTCGCTTGATCCTTCAGAAATCATTCTAATATGCACATTTGGTGCTTAAGAAACTTCTTGCTATTAATGTTGAAAACAGTCAAGCTGCTTAATATTTTTGTGCAAACTGAGATACATTTGATTTTCAGGATTCTTGGGTGAATAGTTCAAAGGAAAAGCATGTTTTGAAATAGAACACTTTTGAAACATTATAAATGTGTTTACAGTCACTTTTGATTAATTTAATGTGCACTTGCAAATTAAAATATTATTTCTATAAAAAAAAAATCTTCCCACTAACCCCAACTTTTGAACCGTAATGTACATTTAACACTCTGTTAATATATCACACCATTTAAAAGAAAACAACAAATAGCAATACTTGTTTAATAAAATTATAAAAAGAGTTTTAAGTAAAAAAAAAAAAAAAAATCCTGCATTTTGCAAGTACGGGAAAAGTGAATGTTACAATGATATTGCATGCTCAGAAAATGCATGTTTTTTGTGTGTCTAACTAAATGGTTTACCTTAGCCAGGTTGTTGAAGACACCGAGGCAGCACTTGGACACTGTAATGTTCATGGTGTCTTTGGAGCATATGGTGATAGCTGTGCGAGGGTCTGGCAACATAATGAAATCATCCCCAGGAACTGGACTTTTATCTCGAACAGGGTTATTCTTCATCTATACACAGAAACGCAAATAAAACAAAAAATAAATCACCAACAGAACAAACTGCAACATATCTTCTTACTGGGCGGAAATATGAATTCATGTGTATACAAAAGTGGAAAAGGAAAAGCAATTGTGCTTACTTCTAATTTAAGGTTCCACCTTCGTCTCCCGTTGTCCACTCTCTCAAGCAGTGGCTCCCAAACTGCATGGGTCTCATTGAAGTAATTCACCTCCAGTGTCATATCTGCAGAGACACTGAGCAACGATGACCAGTTCTGAGCAGTACCAGTGAATGACGACTCTGCAAGCAGCAGGGGAACAGTCCGATGCCCCAAACCTGACTCCAGCGTGACCTGCACCACCTTCACGTTCATCTCAAAACTCTCTCCATCCTTACTGCTGTCCACATCCTTGAAGCTCTCAGTGACCTCAGAGGCTGTATCCACACCAAGGAACCAGTAGTGTGCATTAGCGACATTCATCAAAGACCAGAGGCTGTTTAGGTCATCTGACATCTGCTGTGACGGCTCTTCTTTAGGTTTGGGTGTCATGGCCGCCGTGATGGTAATGACAGTGTTAAGAATGATAGGAGAGATCTGAGAGAGCAAGACCGATAAAAAAACATTAGTTCAACACAGATTAGATTAATATATTCCTGGGATATATAATGAAAACATGAGATGTTTGAATGGTACTGTATATATTTACACAGAAAATAACTATGTTCACATGATCTTGAATTACAGTAACAGTGTATTTTTACACAAAAAAATATAGTGAGCAAATACACAAGAGTTCAAAAGTTTGAGATCGGTAAGATTTTTCAACAGAAATTAATACTTTACTTTAGTAAGGATGCAATATATAAATCAAAAAGTGACAGTAAAGACGTTACAAAATATTTATATTTTAAATAAATACTTTTACATTTCTATTTATCACAGAGTCTTGATGTCTTGAAGAAAAAATGCATCATCATTACCTTAAAAAATATTAAACAGCACAACTGTTTTTAACACTGACAATTGAACACCAAATTAGCATATCATGATTTCTGAAGGATAATGTGACACTGAAAACGTAATGACTTATTAAAAAAAAATCTGCTTTACCATCAAACAAATAAATACGAAAATAAATAAATGTTGAAATATATATTTATTGTTACAATATATTAAATATGATATTTCAAATATTATTACATATTATGTAAGTAGAATATCAAAAATAGAATATTATTTTAATATTTACAGTATTTTCAAATAAATGCAGCCTTGGTGAGCACAAGATAATTATTTTTAAAACATTTAAAAAATCTTTACCAACCCCAAACCGTTGGAATGCTAGAATACATTTTCCTTTCAAAAAAATATTAATATGGCAAAGAGCTAACACCCACTTTCACTATGACCTCCTCTACAGTTACTGAACCAGTTAATGGGGCATTGGCTGGCATTTTGGTCTCGAGTTCAACAGAGCATGGTCTCAGCACCTGCAGTAAAAAACAAATTCATGATTTGAAAAGCATTATAGATAATTGTAATTACATAGCCTACAATAACATTTTCACTGTGCCTCATAAAACACAAAATAAGCATTACACTTTATTCCTGTTGTAAAATAGAGTTAAAACAGAAAGACATTAGTAGAAATCAGTAAGCATACGGTGGTCTCGGCTTTGTCACCCTCCTTCCTGATAAAGGGGCAGGCGAGCACTTTGAGGCTTCTGATGTTGGCCTTCATGGCCTGGCCAGTGTTTTCAGACAGGAGGCTAAAATCACACTGGAATGAGGCGACCAGTGCCGGAGCATCTGCCTTCATCAGGTTAGCCACAAACACAACCTCTGGGTCCACCACAACTGCTCGCAGCCTGGTTCTCAGAGCTGAAGTTGATAGATAAAATTTATTTATTTAGTCATTTAGCAGATGCTTTTATCCAATATTTTTTCCTGAAATGTCTGATATTAAGGGTTCCTACACTTTCAGACCAATTTATTTCCATTTCTTTTTAATGACTGCTCCAGCCCTTTCTAATGATCAGACATTACCGACATTGTACGTGCAAGCATTTCTAGCTAAAAATTATTTCACAACTGATCAGAAAAATAAATATACTGACTTTCACTATTTCCATAACCTTTAAGATTTTTTATTTATGTTGACTTTTCCAGGTCTCGAAATCACATTTTTGAAATTCCCTGACATGTCCTGGTTTTCCTAACTGTGAGAAACAACCATTCTTTTAGCAGCAGCATTCATACCTGCTTTAGGTTCACTCTGGATTTTGGGCTCAGAGACATATTTGAGTGGCAGCTGATTGAATTTGTCTCTCTGTGTAGGTGGACTCGTAGGCAGGGCTTGCACAAAAAAGTCGGCCACAGCCAACAAGAACTCCACACTAGCACACAAATAGAGCTTCTGCAGCACAGCGACCACCGAGCGTTCATCCGCACTCTGAGAGTATGTCACATCAATCATGGGCTCTGATGTCTCCTCATCACGCCTTCCCAGCATCCTGTGAGGAAAAATAATGTGATCAGACCAGAGGAGTGAGGCCTTGAAATGAGACTGAAAAAGATGGCAGATGAAAACATGAAAAACAGTTATAGTAAAAACTGTTATATTGTGAAATATTATTACAAATAAAAAAAACTTTTCCATTTGAATAAATTAAAAAATGCACTTTAACTCTGTGATGTAAAAACTGAATTTTCAGCAACAATTACTACAGTCAGTGTCACATAATTCTTCAGAAATATTTTTTGGGAAATCTTAATAAAATTTAGATGAAAAATCTGAATCTAAATGTGTGTAAATCACCTGGATGTGACTCTCTGAATACCGCTCCGTCTGTCATCCAGCGTGCATGTGGTGAGGATGGTGGAGACCTCCATGTTACCGTTACTAAACATTTTGCCTGAAGTCTTCATTTTACACAGCATAAATTCACCTAAACACAATGGCTCCTTATGTATAGAGGGCTAGAGAAAGACATAATAATAGAGAGGCCGATATTTATTTATCAATGGACTCTAACTGTACACAGTCACTGATGTTCACGAATCTGTAGACACCATACACACCTGTGCAGGATCATTACTGTAGAGAGTAAGGCCAAGGGACTCCACATTAAAGCTGAATTTGACACTCTCCAGCAGCTCTATCTCCCCCAGTTTACCTTCAGAGAGCTTCTCCTCAAGAATCTCAGAGCCTACACAAAACACACACAAATCAAGGCCATTCACTGTGTTTTTCCTCTAGGAGAAGGATTACTAAACAAAACATTTGTGTGTCTGTCTTCCCTCACCAGTCGCTGTACGCGCTCTGACAAGCACACTCTCTTGTTTGAGGGCTGCCTCTGAGATCAGTGTGTCAGATTGAACACTGCTCGCCTCTCCAATGTTCTCCATCAGAATCCGCAGTAGGACAGTCAGGTCATCTTGACTCAGAGCCACCTGGAATGCAGTCAAAAAATATGAGAACCCTTATTAATTTTCCCACAATCACTCCAACCCTATAATTACATATTATATTAATTTTAACCAGATCCCAGAAATGGACCAGCCGAAACAAATTTCCACAGCATGAAATGTGACTTTAAAAAGCTGAGAATACGTCCTGACTTTATGTGAACAGACCTTCATGGGCTTCAGATCTCCATCCACCTCTATGGCAGCCATCTTCTGGTACCATGATGACGCCAGGTTACGCTTAACAGACAGAACAAGGTTGACTGGCTCCAACAGTTTAGAACTAGGCTGATTTGAGTCCTGTTCCATGGAAATTCTGAGGATAACAAACAAAAAAGCATGTATAGGAGGAAACACAGAGAGATGTATAATGGACAACTAGAATGTGGGCTTTGAAAATTCCTGAATGAATTCTGTTCAGTTAATTATCAAATCTTTAAAAACACTTATTGGACACATAATTGAATATAATTATACGTTGAAAAGCAAGTCTGAAAATTCTAGATATGCTTTTGTGGCAGTGGGCTACCTGGACAGTTTTAGCTGTGTGAGCTCTATATCCATATTATCTATGACAGCAGGCAGCGGACGACCTTCCACTGGGAGCAGAGAGAAGCTGTTTCCCACAGTAATGAGACCCAGGTCTGCCTCCACAGCATTATGGGATGTGGAGGACTGAGGGATTATGATAAGAGGGGCCTTCAGTCTGATGTCCATGGCAAGTCTGAAGCTCTTCTGAGCGAAATCCCTCACACTGGAAGCGGCTTTCTCCGCGGCCTGAGCCGTGGCAGCACTGAGAGCCTCTTTAGCTGTCTGGAAGTTATTACTGAAATTCTGTGGAGAGAAAAGGTAAAAGTAAGCTAGTGTGCTTGAATCAGCAAAGAGGCCATGTGTGCAATTTAAACTCACCAGTAATGACATGACAAATTTGTGAAGGTAGACCACTTGAATACAGCCCACATTGAGTTTCACTTTGCCATCAACCTTTGAAGTATCTGTATACCCAGCCCCTTCAGTGGCTTTAGGTGTCAGACTCATGCTGAAGCTGAACACCTCATCGCCTACGATGGAAATGGCCTAGAGAACCAAAAATAACCCAAAATAAACACCAGATATTGCAGTTCACTTTACTTTAATGCACTTCTTATGTACTTTGTTTATACAAAAGCCAATGTATGGCTGTGGGATAAAACAATAACGATGATTATCGCTATATTATTTTCCTCGATAAAACAATTCAGTTCAATAAATGTTTGATATAATGTTTAAAAATCATACAGTCAGAATAATTAATTTCACCATTTAAAAACGAGGTTGTTACAATTTTTACATGTTACTGTTTTTGATAATGAACATAAATTTACATCTGCATCCTAATTCAAGCTACTACTACTGTCAATTCAAGCTACTGTCAGATGTGCATTTCTAAGAGACACATTTTTTTAAATATCATTAACATTGAAGCCTGCACAGCAAGTTATGCTAAAGATACACGTCATCAAAGTCAGGCAATGCAAATCTGCTTCACAATAATATCACTCAAGACATCACAAAAATAAATTCATTTTTCTATTGAGATATTTTTTTTAAAGGAAAAATGACTGTAAAAGCGTAAAAACATCAAAAACGTGAAGTGTGACATGTTCTGACAAAAAGACTAGTTTAAAACCACAAATAACAGTCTGCTTTCTACAACTTTAACTTAGGAGCAAAAGTCTACCTTTAAATTTGAAAGAAATAAAGATTTGACATTTATGGTGATAATTATCGATATCGACTGATATGAAAATTGTATCATGATAATTTTTTTGGCCATATTGCCCAGCCCTAAGCCAAAGTAAATAGAACAGTATAAAGAATAGTAAATAGTTAAAATGTGCTGTAGTGGTATAGCTATCTTGCCTTCTTGTGAATTGTTTTAGGATCCACATTCATGATGATGAAGTCGCGCAAGCGTGTGTACATGTGTGTCTGAGGTCCTTGCATCTTTAGAGAACCATCCAAACCTAAGGAGAAGATTTATAAAATCAGCTAACCAACAACACCAGCCTCAGATTAATCAAGAAATAGATACTGTATAAGCAGACCAATACACCATCAAATTAAAACGTTTTTTATTACAACTATTTCAGAATTATTGCTATAATTCTATATGCTATAACAAAATGAACAATTACACATAATTTTCTATTTGTACTATAGTTTGCATATAATATTACATTATAGAATTATTTAATCAAAATAAAAAAAATGTCATAAATATATTATTCAAATATATTTACATCTTAAAGAAGATCCTGCATTATGTTTTATTTTAAAACAGTAGCAGTAATTCATTAACTTTTATATTATAATACACAAGTACATTTCCAAAAAAGAATGTATTCTCACCCTGAATTTTGATGTCTGCCATGTTGCTTTTTTGGTCACAAACCAACACATTAAATGCACCAAGCTGCATGTTCACCATCAGGTCAATGACATCACCATCAGAGGGAGAACTCAGTGCAGCTGTGACAGAAACAGTCCTTCATTAATTCATTCCTAGATCATGGGCAAAAAGTCCATGCTTGTCAGTTTAAGTGATTGTGTGTGTGTGTGTGTGTGTGTGTGTGTGTGTGTGTGTTTACTGGATTTAGTTGAGGTAGTTCTCATATCTTCACTCTTTTTGCTCTCTCTCTCAGGTGAGGGCAGACTGCTGTTGGACAGGGCAGCAGACAGGAAGTCCATGGTAGAGAGGAGAGCCTCAGTGTGCAACATCAAGTCTAGAGAGGAGAACACCACCTAAAAAACACACAGGCAAGTAAAACACCTTCAATATGAAGTTCTTTTGAGAATTAACGCCTCAATTACCAAAACAGTTTTTATTTAACATTGTTAACAGATGCTTACATTGATCTTCTGCTCAGTATTCTGGTAAATGCTTGCAAAGTTGGGCCCATTTCGATCAGCCTACAAAGACAGGAATCAAATAAAGTTAAGATCACCATTCTTGAGTCCTGGAAGATCTCAAAACTTCTTACATCTTGGTAGTTCTAGAATTAATAATGGAGAATCTATAATCTATCACCGTTGTGTGAAATATTACAACAACTATGCATTTAATCAGAACTTGATTAGGATGCATTCACATCTCTAAACTTTTAACAGTACACTTATATGCAACAGACACTGCAATCTCATTTGAGAAAAGACACAATCCACAAACACTAAAGAGCGTAATGGCTAATGGCTGGATTTAAGTGTCCTGATGCTTTGATCAAGGTATGAATTCATGTGCTGACCTAAATAAATAGTTAAAAGGTAAGAGCTGAAGCCTGTCTAGAAATAAAATGTCCTGCCACTAGTCAACTCTAGAATGGATTAAAATGGCATCACTTAACACAATGTAAGAGGCTTTGAACAATTTCCTTTTGTATAGGAAGCTTTTTAAATAGTGCTTATGTGCTGATGCAACGATTGGAAATATGCACTCATGTTAGTGTAATTCAGAAATAAATATTTACCTTAAAATACTTGACTTCAAGAAGATCTGCTCCCGGCTCTGCTGAGGAACTGATTATACAGAGCGGTTCTCCATTTGAATCTGCAATGAAAAAGATCAATAAATAAATATAAAGTCCAAAAAAATGGTTTTTTCATTAACGAAAATATGTTGCTTTGTACAGTGAGCTTTCAAAACCAAGTGCTACAAACCAGGGAACTCTAGGCACTTCATGGAGATGTTTTTGATGTATGTTGTGGCCTCCATGTCATATTTTCGAACTTTGGTGTCAATTCCAAGCTGAGATATATGGAGAACCAAGAAGGGACACTCTTCCCCATTTTTTGACTTTTTCAACCTTAGCATAACCTACAAAGAGAAAGATACAGGATTCTCAGTCCAATCCAGATCCAGATCCACTCTGTGACTGTAACTGAAAATAAGAACTTGAGAGAGGTTAACCACCTCCTTGATTTCAAAATTGAGCAGCACATTGACCATATTTTCACTGAAAGCACCATTGGTCAGTGCAGGTTGACTCCCTGTCCCCACAGGTAGTGTTTCGATCAGTCCTTCATCTATAGCTTCATCTGTGGAGGAAAAGAGGGTAAAATGAAGCCCTTAAAGACACATTTTAATGGACAAGATTACTGACAGGTTAAACCTTTCATACTTTTGGCAGAAACTTTCATTCCTTCCACTGCAACAGCCCTGCTTCCCTCGCCAATGTTCTCTGCTAGAATTCTCATGAGGACCCCAACATCCTCCTGGCCAAGAGCCATCTACAAAAGCCAGAAAATTCCAATCTTTAGTTTTCTCTCCTGCAAATTCTGATTGGGTCCCATTTTAGACAACACTTCCACGTCCAAAACGTCATGAGAAACTCACATTCATTGACATAAGTACTCCATTGACCTCCATTCCAGGTATTTTGTTGTACCAAGTGGCAGCCAAATTACGCTTGACTAAAAGCTCTAGATTTATGGGCTCCAAAATCTTAACATCTAATGGAGTAGCATCTCGCTTCAGAACAGTCCTGAAGAAAGAATGTCAAAACAATTAATCAGAGAAAGTTAAGAGCTGTCTCTGAATCATTCTGTAGCACCAAACAAGTCGAGAAGACTATTAACCATTTTTGTTAATGGGAAAAAGCTGAAATAAAACATAAATATTACATAAAATAATTACAATGATAAATGTTGCCTTGGAAACTAATTAAAATATATAAGTTGAAGTAAATACATTTTGAGAATTCTAGGAAGGTTCTCCAGCTTTATTTACTACCTAGATAGTTTGAGTTGTGTGAGTTTTACGTCCATGGTCTCCAAAACTACAGGCAATGTGAAGCCCTCAACTGCCAGCAGTGAGAAGCCGTTTCCCACAGTAATGAGACCCAGGTCAACCACAAATGCATTATTGGATGTGGAGGACTGAGGGATTATGATAAGAGGGGCCTTCAGTCTGATGTCCATGGCAAGTCTGAAGCTCTTCTGAGCGAAATCCCTCACACTGGAAGCGGCTTTCTCCGCGGCCTGAGCCGTGGCAGCACTGAGAGCCTCTTTAGCTGTCTGGAAGTTATCCACAAACATCTATGGAAGACAGCCAATAGTTAGTTACAGTTTTGTGTGACTTGACATGGCAGTTTAGTAGAAGTGAGGGAAGGTCTTAATGTAACAGCCTGGGATCGACAGTAGGGAAATTTCATGCAGGGATGTTCTTGTGTTTTAAAACGCCTGAAAGATGAATTTACAACTAAAAGTTGTAAATTCAGTAGGGGTGAAAAAAGCAGCTCTGGAGTGAAAGCATTTTTTTGTGAGAGAAGGAAAGTTGATGATTATATTGTATGGGTATGGCTGGTGAGTTGTTTCTATTAATCATGTAGAGTATGAAAGTCAGAACCAGTGAAATAAAGGCATCCATTTCGTGCGAAATTCCGTCTCAAATCTCTGTGATTTCTATTCAATATGTAGTATGAGTCACAAGCACACATGCAAATCCACATATTCTCCTGCCTTGCTGCATTCATAACACTATAGACTAAATTTGCATAATCTAAAGTCCACTTCTTTAAAAATATTTCACAGTTAGAAAAGTAATATCTCACAGTGAAATCTAAGAAATTAATACTAATATACTTTAAGACATCCATCTAAGAGAAAACAGCATTAAAGCTGCAGTTTGTAATTTCTGCAACATTAGCAACCGCAAACAGTAATCGGTTTAGCAACATTGACTCAAGATTTTGGACCTATTTCTGAAAAATAAAAGATGGCAGTCGGCGCCGAAAGCCTTGTAGGCAGCGCGTCGACATGTAGTGCCGTTGTGCTTCGGGCGTCCCATGTTCAAGTCCCAGCTCGCAGACCTTTCCGGATTTTCTTTTTTTCTACCAGTATTTATTATTGCTATAAACCTATCACTAGAGCAGTGGTTCTCAACCGCCCAAGCCACCCCCACCCCTTTGTTCAACACAATATCCTATGGCCTCCCCATAAGGCGGAGATTTTTTGTATATGTATACTGTCTTGTAAAAAGTCATTTTTCTTGCATAGCTAGAATCAAGGCTTTTTTTTGTTTTTATACATGGATACAAAAATTGAATACTTTTTCTTTTATTAATTCCATTTTTAGAATTATTTTTTTAAAAATGTTTTTAAATATGAGAATAAATATTGAAAGTTTGTTGAGGCCCCTAGTGGGTCCCGGATCCCTCCTTAAGGACCACTGCACTAGGAATAAAACAAAGGCAGTCATGAACATTGCTGAGAATGGTGTTAACATGGATTAATGTTTCCATCTTATTTGAAAAGGTTTAACTGTGTACAACAAATCCAGTAGAGTTTAATGGGGTGAGGACATATTTCAGTGTGTGCAGAGGTGCATTTGAAGATAAGCTGCAGAGCAAAAGACTTTAATGCTGCATGCCCAAGCCTGTACCTCATTAGCAGAGGAGTATTGATAGCTAAAAGAGTCCTGAAAAGAGGAAGACACAATTAAAGAAAACTATGAGGGGAAGATGCCGGAGCAAAAAGAAAGGGAGAGACATAAACATCCAGACAAAATACAAACGAAAATACAGACACTGAGAAATACTGCTTATTAAAACTGTCCCTCTTTGTTTTGCAATTACCAATAAGTAAGTTTTATCTACTGGTCTAAATTTTAGATGACTGAGTAACACAGACAGAATATGAGTATAGATACAATATGAAAGCTAAGTGGATTTACATGAATTCTTACCAATAAAGACGTGAGGAACTTGTGCAGGTAGAAGATCTGGATACAGCCAAGTCTCAGGATAACTTTCCCATCCACTTTGGAGGTGTCAGTGTAGCCTTCACCTTCAGTGGCTCCGGGATACAATGTCATCTTGAAGCTGAACACCTCTTCTCCAACAATTGACACCGCCTGGTAGTATTCACAAAAACAGAACTGGAGCACAGAAACCTGCTTGCAAACATGCCAAAAACAATATGACTGATGTCTCACCTTCTTATGGATAGTCTTAGGGTCCACATCAAGAACCACAATGTCACGCAGACGGGCAAAAACATCCGTTTCTTTGGGCTGGACCACCACAGTCGCGTCAATGCCTGACATAAATGAAATCAACATGCTTGGTTATATCATTTTAAGATACGCTGACTTTCAAGGACAGACACTTTAGTTATTTTCTACCTTGAACCCGGATGTCAGCAATGTTGCTTCTGTCATCGCAAACAACCACTCTGAAAGAGCCGAGTACAGCAGACAGCTTAAAGTTCACAACACCAGACTCCTTCGAACCCTTCGACACTAACAAAACAAAGACGCCTGAGTTAAAACACTCAAACAACGCATGATATGACAATCTGAAAACAGTTCTGTCTGCAACATGCGTTAACACAAGCAAAACAGATACTAATTCAGACCCTTGTTAGTACATGGCATGTCAAGACCAGTGCAAAGATCAAGAAAAAAACTTTAGTTACCAAAGAAAAAACCTGCAAAGCAGAGACAAAGACAACATGGATGCATGAGCAATATTCAGAGTCTACCTAGTAATTTGACATCAAGCAAAACACATTTATTTTCACACATATTGAACATAAAACGGGTATGTGTTATTCACACCTGTCTTCCCCGCTGCTGCTCTCTCAGCTCGTCTCTTGGTTTCTCGGTCTTTTGAAGCTGTGAGGTCTTGTGGTATTGCTGAATTCATGTAGTCGATGGTAGACAGCAAAGCTTTAGTGTGCAGCAGGAAGTCCAGTGAAGAAAACTCCACCTGTGCAAAGAAGTATATCAATTCATTTAGATTTCTGATCAAACTTTCCAATAAAAAACCTTTTTTCAAATGAAATATTATTCAAAATTATAATTAAAAAGACTAATAATTGAATTTTAAGAATGCAATAAAAATGATTTTGTGCATGTGTGTATATTATATATAATAATATATATTTATATTAAATAAATATGATGGCGCTGCGGATGATCCATGGGTCGGGTGATAAAAAATTGCATTCTGATTACTTGCGGGTGGATAAGATAAATCATTAATGATGCAAATATTAATAAAATTTTCTAAATAGGCTACAGAAATTTAATAAAGTGTAAATGATCATATTAAAGTTATTCAACAAAGCATTAGGCTATTTAGTCAAGAGCAGTGAGGGATTTTCTCTGTCTTTTGTTGTTTGATTAACAGTATTGACACGGCACAGCTTTATTAGGCTACTGTCACAAGACCCATTTCACGGATCCAATACTGATACACATGCGTTTTTCTTTCGTAACTGTTTACATTAACTTAAGAGACGACCGACTAGTGCTTATTATGAGGATACTTGCCAGGACGACCATTTTAATGTCATTTTGTGTGTAATTTAGCCACTTAAGCGCAACAAGATTTGCTTGCAAACTCAATTTGGTACTCGCAGCGAGCGCTTTGGATGTGACTGCAGCGCACAAGAAAATCGTCTCCGGAGAGCACGAGTACCGAGAGGCTTAAAAAGACATGAAAATAATAAATTTCTGCGACGATGCAACAATGACCGATTAAGAAATTGACAATTTTGTCACCGAAACGCGAGCTAAAGTCTTGTGTCGCAGCGTGCAGCAGCTCTAGATGCGCCGATGTAAAGAGGTTTTAATTTGTGTGACTTTATTTACTCATCTAACCTATATACGCTATATTGAATAAATGTTTTGCAGTCATGTCCCTCATTTTAATGTTGAAAGCTGTGGGAATGAGTAATATGCCATATGCGCAATACAGCACTGAAATTCAGGACATAATTAAAAATAGGATTGTAAAATACATTTTCGTGACTTTTCCAAAACTTTCTGGGTTTATTTATTTTTCCAAATCGATACAGGCTTGGAAATTGCGTTTTTAAAATTCCATGACTTTTCTAGGTTTTTCATGTCCTTATGAAACCTGAATGTGACAATCGGGTGCGGGTCGGTAATCTAAATAAGACAAAAATATAGGTGCGGGCGGTTGGCAGGTGGATCATTTATTTGAAGCTGCAGATTCGGGTGACGTTTTAGCTCATCCGCACATCACTAATACACATATATACACACACACTAAAATATGTTTACAAAAAAATGTTTTCATCAAAATATTTTTATTTGACTTTTTTAATTTAAAAATAGTAGAAAAATTGAATAAATAAATATATTGAATGAGTAAGTAAACAAATCAATTCTAGGATTACTGGCATTCATTATTTGGAACTGTAAACTTAAACATACCTTCAGTGCTTGTTCTGTTTTATTAAATATGGTATGGAAGCTGGGTCCATTAACATCAGCCTGAAGGACATAAAAAAAGCCATGCAGATCAGCACAAATTAACCCATTCAGCTAAAACAACTCATTTAAGAGAGTCCTTTATAAAGTGTTTGATAAACAAAATGCTCATGTTTACTTTGTTGTACTCCACTTTCAATAGAACAGATCCATGCTTGTCTGAAGAGGTAATTAGATGAAGTGGCTGATTTTGCTCATCTGAAACACATACACACAAGTATGAGAGCAACGGCATCCCTGAAACAACATGAAGTACTTCAAACACCAAAAGCTTGATCACACTTTGTGTGCGTGCGTGTATCTTTTTCTCTCACAGTAGTCCAGGCTGATCTTGTGCAGGTAAGATGAGACGGTGAGATCAAAGGTCCGTATCTTGCCCTCTGCACCCATTTGAGACGCATTGAAAGCCAATACGACATCCTCCTGAGCGGCCTGCCTCGTAAGCTCCAACAACACCTACACACACACACACACACATATAGACACATATACATCACTTCATACTGAAACACACAATGGTCCACACAAACACGAACAGGAAACATGCACAAAATAATTGCCATCAACTGATGGAATGCTGAATTATTTTGTAATTAAATGTGGGGCTCTTGCGCCCACTGATGACGAATGGTTGGGCATGGTGTGATCAAAGTGATGAAGAACGTACTGCTTTGACTTCAAACTTAAACTGCACTTCAGTCAGCTCCTCTAAGTTTGATCTGAGAGAGTCTTCATCTGCAGGCTTCTCAATGGTGTCTTCTTCAGAGTCTGAACACACATGTACAACATAAACTGTGTGCAAACATACACTGTAAGAAAATGTGTATAATTGAATGAATAGTGTCAATTAAAAACTAAAGACTCATATATGAGACTGTGGTACTCATATAATATTTTTTGTCTGAAATGAAGTGTGAGCATCTAGTTGAATTCTGACCTGACTCTACTGTGTAGGACAGAACGGTGGGGTCTAAAGCCAAAATCTTTGGCCTGGCATCGGACAGTGGCATCCCCAGCACCTTCAGAAGAATATCATCATTATTATACAAACAACAGGAAATTACATGGTGTCATTTTCTCACTCGGTTTACTTCCTATACATTTTCAGCAGCCATTTCTCCAGTCCTCTATCATTCTAATAATTATAATCATGATACTATAATAATCATTCTGATGTAGTGTCAATAAACATTTCTTATTATTATCAATGATCATATTTTTATGGAAGCTGTGATATACACATTTTTTGAGGATTATTTAATGAAGAGAAAGTTCGAAATAACAGCATTTATTTTTAATATATATTTATTCATTATTATTTATTAATGTAATGCAGCCTTGCGGAATAAATGTTTTCAGCAAGTATTCATAAATGTAACTTCTTAAAACAAAATCTTAATAATCACAAATGTTTGAATGGATCTTTATTTATTTAAATGTACTATAATATAATATCTAGAACATCCTAACATTTGCTTCACAGAGTAAAGTAGTACGGGCCTTTTGTTGCTTGTTGAGGCAGTAAGTTGACTAATAAGACACAGCACAGGGCTCATTGAGTAGAGAGACAGTGATGCTGATTGTGGATAATGTCTTTCCTGAGTTGTGTAATCTGCGGAGACTGAAGCTGCACTGTCAAGTCACGCTCACAGAACAACTTCACGAACTAAATATAAAGCAAGCAGCACTTCAGACTTAGCACATGACTATGAGCACAATCAGTACATTGCGATTAGTTTTACGGGCTTGAAATATTCATGGCTTTCAAAAAATAACAAAAAAACAAAAGCAATGACAATAGTATCAAATACCTGTGGCATCCTACCAGGAAACTACTATTCATGAGTCATGACTTATTAAGTGTGAGAGGAAGCAACACACCAGACAATACAGAGACTGTTTCTTTGTGTTTTCTGACCTTTTTTGTGGGGGTACTAGGGGGGCTTGAGGTAGTCTGAGGAAGAGGAATACTGTCCACCAGCTCCAGAACACCCTGGATCTTCTGATCAGAAATCTTCACATGAAGTAACGGCAGCTCCCCTGATACTTTGAACCTGAAATGAACAGATCTTAGTGCATGTACGAGGATTAAGAGAGAGACGCAGCAGAGAGTGAGCGCTAACCTGGGCATACGGGAATCTTTGTCCACCATACATTTAGCAAGTTGAAGTGTGACGTCCATCGGCTGCAAGATGTGCTGATGGGTGAAGCCTTTAATGCGTGCATTTTTCCATTTCTCTCCTTCAAAAAGAACCGCTGTTAAAAACAGTTTTTGCAGCCAGTTTAGTTTCTTCCCTGTGTTGCATTGTGTTTACCTGATTTGCTGTAGAGTATTTGGACACTGCTGAGCTCCAAGGAATATCTTTCATAGGCTCTATCCATGATTTCCTCTAGCGATGAGAAACTGGCAGATACCAGTTGATGGCTGCACTGGCCTCGCTGTTCAACTACACGCACACACATATATTTACAGTCAGACTTTATTGACAGAAACAGTTCTCTCTTAAATATGTTTTTACTTCCCTCCCTCACCTTCAGGTAACCAAAATCAATGATCATGAGGTCTGAGTTGCTATCATAGAAGCCAGACTTGGGCAGCAGCAGGTAGGAGGGTTTTAAATCGATCCTCAAGTCCAACACCTTACGTGTCTCAATAATGTGAGACAAGCCTGGGTTCAGATGAAGACAAAGGGGAAGTGTTAAAGATGACTACACATCCTCTTTCTCAATGTGACAACATCTTTGTGTGGATGATGGGAAATGAGGAGAGGGTTACCAGCGGCTGTCTTCTCTTTGATCTCCTCAAGTTTGCTGAGAGTTGCTGAGGTGATGACCTCCAGATCAATTCCTTTTCCCGTCTTAAAGAATTCTGTGATGCTGATGACAGTCAGCTACAAAACAGACAAACGAACAGTAAATATTTGAGTCTAAGTGTCTAAATATGTATATATTAAATATTTGATAGTAAATTAAATATATATATATATTACTTGTATTATTTTAATGTATTAAATTAAGAACAAACTAAATACATAATTATAAGAATAAATGGATTATAGACATTATCTAAATTACTTCAATAATTTTTCACTGCATAAGTATTATTTTATTATATTATATTAAGTACTATCTATCTATATATGTATATTTCTAAGATATAAATACATATAAGTAGATTGATTATATTATATTTTGTATATAATTATATTATTATATAAATTGTTAGTTTGAAGTTATCTTGATTACACTGACCAATTGCAGACACATGAATGCAATTTCTGTCAAGAATATTATGCAAACAATTCACAACCTACACTAACTGTGCAACTAAATAAAAAAACATATATATAAATAAAATGAAAAATTAAATGAATAAATAAAATGAATGAATGTAAAAAAAAATGCACTTAATCAAAAACTCCAATGGCTCTCTCTGAAATCAAGGCATAACTACAGTGTGTTCGTGTGTCTCTTACAGCGTCATAGATGATCTCTACAGGCTGCGAGTGGACTCTGAGGAGCTGGTCAGCGGTGCTGTCTTCTGGATTGAGCTCAAAGAGCACGCTGAGCAGAGAGGAGTCAGAATCTCCGACTGACGCTATGAGAGACGGCACTTCCCCCTGCTGCTGTAGACCAGTCACGTACCAGTGCTCCAGCTTAGCCTCCACCCTACAAAACACACACATTTCCCACAACTGAAGCCTATACTTTACATACGGCTCTATATATTTATATATTTGTTGGCCAATTCTAAGGGTTTACCTGTATGTAGATATAATACTGTACATACCTGATGGCCTGTGCTCCTGGTCTCTGTGAGATGGACGTTCTGAGGTCAATCATTTGCACTTTGAGGATCTCTGGAACGCCAGGCTCCTCTCTGAATGTTACTGAGGTGCTCAACAGTTTAAAATTGACAATCACAGCTACATACTGCACATAAGAACAAATATACATAACATGTGAGTATATGTCCAGGGTAAGCAGGATATGCAGTAAACATGTTTTGTTAAGGTGTGGTCACATTAGCAAAATTTTGCTAATTAATTTCGGCCATTAATTTAGTAGAACAACAGTAATGTGACCGTGACTTTACAAGGTAGTAGTACAGAGTATTTTCCACTCACGTGTTTTGGTAAGGCAAGGTTCTGAGAGCTCCCGCTGTAGCCAATGGCTGTGTAGAGTTTCGTTTTCTCTTCAGTAGTCATGATGGAATCAATACCTTCACATATATAGTATATGTACATAAACATGGATGTACATTAAATATTTGCATTTATTCATAGCTTAGCAATTATTTTAGAAATTAACACTCACTCTCAGGCTCTTTATCTTCCTCTTCCTCTTTCTTCTTCCCTTCTTTCTTGCCAAAAAAGCTGCTTAAGAAACCTCCACTTTGTTTCTGAGTGGCAGCCTTTTTAGCAACCGGCTTCTCTCCTGAGCGAACCACCTGTCGAGAGACAAAGTCAACTTACTAGTCCGGACGAAAAATATAAAAACAGCAGTACAGTACAGCTTCTGTTTGGATACATGTTGTCATACCTCCATCTGAACCTGCTGTCTGGCCAATACAATGTTCAACACATCCAGAACTTTCTCCAGCTCCTGAAAAAAAAATTTAATAAATGTAAAACAAATAGTAAAACATATTTAAGAATGAGCTAGGAAAAACGAATAATTAATATTTTAAATAGTATATGTAATACATTTAAAAAATAATTATTATTTCAACATAACAATTTAAAGGGATAGTTCACCCAAAAATGAAAATTCTGTCATGAACTTCTCATCCTCATACCCTCACTACCTTTCTGGGCACTGAATGTGTCAGTTGTGCTGCTGTCTATGGAGGGTCAGAAAGCTCTCAGATTTCATCAAAAGATATCTTAATTTGTGTTTCGAAGATAAATTAATGTCTTGAAACGAATGGGTTTGAAACAAGTCATTTATGAGAGGAAATTTCATTTTTAGGTTAACTTTCCCTTCAAGAAGATTTCTTTGTTGAGCAAAGTTGTGCAAACCCTGATAGGCCAATGTATTTAAATGCATTGATGTTATCTGGATGAACTATTCATCTATAGTTCATACCTGGATCTGTTTCTCTGTGTCTTCTCGGACTTTACC
Source organism: Gymnocypris eckloni scoliostomus (assembly GCA_027564155.1). Classification (NCBI taxonomy): domain Eukaryota; kingdom Metazoa; phylum Chordata; class Actinopteri; order Cypriniformes; family Cyprinidae; genus Gymnocypris; species Gymnocypris eckloni. Next base: position 26,373,038 of record CM050413.1, on the reverse strand, counting down.
CTGTGTGAGTTTGATTTTGTAGGCAGCTTTGTAAGCCTTAAGTGTGTGCCTGTGCTTCTTGATGTTGTTCCAGTCCCACATCCGGTTAAAGCGCCTGATATGCACTTCCAGTATACCGCTGATGCTGTATTTCCACCTGACAAATCAAAGGGGCCATGTTAAAAACACCAAGCTCCAATCAATCAGCCATATGAAACATTATCATATGAACATATAATGCACTTACCATTGCCTGGCGTTTCTGTGGACTGGAACATCAGGCCTAAACTTTCTGTAGGGGCCATTCTTCACCATGCAGTCTATAGACTCCAACAGATCCACCATAGACAGATACTAGAAACACCCAAAAATCTTACTAAACCCGAACTTTTGAATGCCTAACTACGCTTAAGACACACAATGGTGGCCGTATTGTTATACCTGTGGCTTGGTCATCTCAATTGCGATGTTCTGAACCTCAAGGTGCAGGTTTGCTTTGGGTGAATTTAGCTCAAGTTCAGCATTAGGGTTGATGCACATCCTTGCAGAAGCAAATATGGGTTTGAAAACTGAATAAAGAAAAAAAATCAGTTCATCATGATGGGTGCTGTGATTTATAAGGCTAACCATAAGTTGGTCATAAATCCTTTAACCATCAAAATAATTTCATTAGATCTCATTGACAAAAGCTCAGAGCATTCATATGCATGTTAAATGTAACTGTATTGGCACTCTTACTGACATTTGTGGTTTACCAAGTACATGTAAATATGAGGCTGTAGTAGAAATAGTACACCGATTACTGGAGTTTGTGTGCTATAAGGAGGCGTGTCATGTGCACCGGTTGAGAACACATAACCTGTTTAAATAGGTAACACACACACACCCAACAAAAGTATGAAACAAAAGGGTGTGCAACAGACAAAGATTATATATTACTTTACTATTTACAATTTAATATTTACTTTTAAGGCTTTCAAAATCAATGTTCTTCTTTTTTGTGGTCACGTCTATTCTTTCTATTCTTATAGAATCTACTCTTCAGTTGAGCACGACAACAAAACATACTAACAAAGAAAGCTATACTAAACAGCTCCAGGTCAGATAATAACAAATATAGCCATGATCTTTCTGTGGATAAGAAAAAACATACTATACTGATAGCCTTGCAGTTCCTCGTGTTTTGTGCTGATTCCCACTTTCAGCTTGTCCTGCAAACACACAAAAAGTGACTCTTCAATGTTTGAAAATGTAAATACACATACAGTGAGGTTGAAAAGTTTGATTTTTCTTTTCTTTTCTATTTCATTTAATTTTATTTTCATTGCAAAAAGTGATGGATTAATGAATAAAACAAAGGTATTTGCTGAATCTATTTCCAGGATCAAATAAAAAGGTCTCAAACCTTTGGACTCCACTACACATACACAACATGGAGATATGCAGGTTGTAGGGGCCAAACAAATCTTATTTTCATGCCACTGAAAAAAACATCTGCACACAATGAGGTGGACAGCTTTCTAATCTTTATGCAGCATAATATTAATTCAGTATGTACTTAGGCCTCTTACAAAAGTGAGTATATCCTCTTGACCAGTAAGAATAAAATCCCACACACAAATTATACGGACCACACTCTCAAACAGACAGGGCTGTGCATCAGAAACCACATTCACAGTGCATTGAAGCCCATTTCAAGCTCATTTTGAGATACACATTGCTCAACCATAAATACAGCTATTTATATATATATTTATCCTCAAAGCAGGCTCGTTTAAGATATAGAAGATGGATCAGATCACAGTTTGGATGTTTATTTAATAAAGAAAGGGTTTTAATAGTGGTTCGGCAGCACATTCAGGCCTGGACAGATACAGTATATAGAGAGCATGTGCAGAACAGAGTTAGTTATGTCTGTTATCTGGTTGAGGCAGTCCGTGTTGAGCTGAGTGCAAAAACCACTGAGAGCGAGTTCTTTTGCTTCTTTGAAAGACTAAGAAACATTAACAGATATACAGAGAGAGATGAAAAATATGAGAGATTAAAAGATTAAAAAAAGTGCTAGGAGCCAAGCAAAGTCAACTATTACTGCTGTACTTGGATACCACAAGCCTTGATGAGAGATAAGTCAAATATTTACACAGACTGACAGATCAACCTTTACAGCTTTCAGCGGCCGAGTTTACATTAACATTTACATTTATGTGGGTTTTTGTTAAATGTGAGCCACAATCATCACAATTAAAAGAACCAAAGACTTAAACTACTTCAGTCTGTGTGCATTTAATTTATTTAATACACAAGTTTCCCAACTTGAGTTGATTTACTGAAATAAATGAACTTTTCCACGACATTCTAATTTATTGAGATGCACCTGTAGAAGCAGGTGGGTTGTTTCCTTGCATCTTTGGGACATAACAGGATAAAAAAAATAATTTATACTTCCTTCTTGTGCTTCTTCTAAATGAAAGGGTGAGTTCATCCAAAAATGATATTTCTATCATCAATTACTCACCCTCATGTTGCTCCATTTCATAAGGTTTTCATTCATATTCAAACACAAATTAAAATATTTTAATGAAAACTGGGATATTTTTGTTTCACATATAAACACTGATCAGCACACATTCATTGAGCACATCAAATATGGTAAATGGAAGCTCAATCATACTTGCCTGACGTGCAAGAAGAAACCTCATTGATTATTGTGCAACAAGCAAGTGTGGGTGAACAGTTTATTATATTAAATTAAATCTTATCAAATCATATAAAGTGATTGTGTCTCTTCAAAAGGCATGGACTAAACCATTTTATTCCTACAGATTACTTTTACAACATCTTTATGAAGCATCATATTTTTGGTGTAATGGACCTCAGAGGCACAGAAATCTATCTATCATTAAAAATCACTTCATTTGTGTCGAAGATGAAAAAGTCTTATTGGTTTGAAACAACATGAGGGTGAGTAAATGATGACAGATCAGTTTTTAAAATGGTGCACCATTTACAATGCCGGAGGACAACATAGTAGTCTTCAAAACTATGAAAATCTCAATCAAACAAGACTTTAGGAGCTCGGCTGTTAGAGAAAAAAAGGCACATTACCACTATTTCCTCCCATGAGCCTCTGTAGAAGATTGGGCCGTTCACGTTCCAATAGGCACAAAAACACTCCAGGACGGCCCAGCTAATGTAGAAGAAACATACAGACACACGTTAGACACACAGCTAAACTATGAGATCTTGTTATTATTAGGGAAAATAAGACATTGTCTGGTGCTTTACCTTGTAGATGATCTTGGCTGCTTCATTCAGAATGCAATGCTTCCAGTTCTCATCTGTTGTCTATAAGAGAGAAAAACTGAGGACATACTGAAAGACCGGAGCATGCAAATAAGAACTGCTCATTTCATATTAATCGTAATTACAAGTGATCTTCATTTTGTGACATTTATATGAATGTGTTTTGAAAGAGCACCTGTAGACTGAGTTCTGAAAGAGTCATGCCCATAGCAAAAGGTCTTTGAGGATCTGACAGCTAAAGCACAGATGGAAAGAAAACATATCATCTAATTACACACATCTTCATTAATATGCAACACATAGGCTCAAAAATACACATAACCCAAGAGCTGAACTGTATGGAGAGTCAACACTTACATCATCCTCATATCTGATGTGAATGCTGGTGATTTTGACCTGGAGGTTTTTGATGACTTGCGTAGCCAGTTTCTCAGTAAACGTGTCCTTCTTTTCTTCCTGGGGCTTCTCTGAAATAAAAAAAATATTTGTAAACACAAAGGGTTTATCATAACTCTATCTGATTTGTCATTTTAATGCCTTATACAATCTAATTCTTATGCAAACATATTTAGGCCAACAAACAGAATAATGCTATTGAAATGATTTGGTCATATTTGCCACGATCAGTCATTCACAGGCACCTGGGCCACCCACCTGCTTTGTGTTCATACTTTTTAGATCTCCTAAAGGGTTTTTTACGCTTTTTAAGCTTATGTCCTTTGTCTTACCAAGCGCAGCATTGGGAGAGAGAGAAAGGTTGGTGAGGTAGAAAAGAACTAGTGCAGCAATAAACACATGCACTTGGATTAAACAAACATAGAACTGCACCAACGCACACCAAGTAGTGGGGAAGAAAAAACTACACATATACACCCTCAAAGCACACTTTCAAAAATAAAAGTCTCTTTGAGATGGGCGTAGGACTAGCCTGCTATAGGAATGGGTTTGTACATACCCAGTGGTGGATTCTTATTCACATAACTCTCCAGATTAAACACAAACTCTCCAGCTTGAGAGCCTGCCATCCATCAGATGCAGCACAAAGCAAACACACACAGCTGTTAGGGATAGAGATCTGAATGGATGGATGGATGTATAGATTGGAAATGGCTGGATGGATGGGTGGGTGGGTCGATACATGACTGAATATAATAATTAATGTAGGGATGCACTAATATTAAACTGATGTTCTGAAATACATTTTATACTGAGGCCATTGACAGATAAATGGGTGATATAATAAATCTATTAAAAATATATATATTTCTATTTTAATATATTTAAAAATGTAATTCATTCCTGATGGCAAAGATGATGGCATTACTCCAGTCTTAAGTGTCACATCATCCTTCAGATATCAAACTTATATTCTGAGTTGGGATTTAAGAAATAAAGATTTATTATGAATTATTCAATGAATTGAAAGTTCAATAGAACAGCATTTATTTCAAAAACAGTTTTTTTTTGTAACATTACAAATGTCCTTACTGTCACTTTAGATCAATTTAATGTATCCTTGCTGAATAAAAATATTAATTTCTTTCAAAAGAAAAAAAAAGACCCCAAACTTAGCACCATAATATTTTGATTTGACCAGCATAACAATATAATGTTAAATATAAATACGGAATATTTATTATGGATTCTGCTATAGAAAATAACACAGTTCAAATTAGGAAGAAGAAGTGCTCCTAATAATAGGGACTTCTAGGATTCTGGATAGAAAGTCCCTGGAAAACTACAAGGGAGTTTACGTGGTCTAAAACAAGGTTTCTTTGTTTTTGTTTTGTTTTTCCACAGAGCTTTAATATCGTTACATGCAAACAGCAACTCACTTCATATGCCCTGTTAAAGAAAGTGCTCTTAAAGGTTTAAATGTTTGCCATGTTATATTGCTATCCTTTTAAGTTAGTACTAGAAGATGATCTAAATCTTAAAACAGGCAAAAACAACATAGGCTGGGGCAATAAACTGATACAATGCAAATGTAATGTGCAAACTCAAATAAATGGAGGAATGAATAATGAATGAAGTTGAAACAGACTGACTATGGTATGATAGGATGGGATTAAATGAAATGATGAACACCTGTTAATAGTTATACTTTCAATAACTGCATATGACTTGTACAGAGAGCATTAAAAAGAGAACTGGCAAATTTATTGCAAAAGTTGGCTATGTACTAGGTCAAGAAAGCATTGCGTCCTTCGCATACAAACAGACAAGAGGTTCCTCACCTCTGCGTGCGACCAGCTGCAGGGTTTCCTCAATGCGCTGAAGCTCCTTCTGTTTGGCCTCCTGCTGGTAATGCTCTTCTTTAACTGGATCATACTTAATTGCTTTAAACACACAATACACACACAGTTAGAGGTAAACAAACATCAAAGATACCATTTATATCATAGTCTTTAATTTATTACTAATCTGTTTTCACTACTGCCACCTAACATAGTGTTTGACATACCTGTAAATGTACAGTGGAAAACCAAACACTGGGAGCTCAGTCAACCATTTAATAACAGAAATTATTTACAACGACCATCTCCCACGGTTTGCACTGTGGCTTATAAGTAGCTACAGTCTAATGCTGCTCATTCAAGCAGACTTAAGATTTTCATTGTGGCTTTGTCCTCTGATTTGGAATCCACTAGTGAAGCTCTATCAGGAAGGACCGGTTCAGACCAGTCCATGTGAGAAACAAAAACCTTAATGCCTGCTATTGTATATGCTGCCACTGTTTATCTCTCTTCACCAGAGTAATAAAAGAGACAGTTATGAAGATCAAACAAACAATGTCATATAAAGAAATTGCCACTTGTTTTTTTTTGGTCTATAGAGACCAAAAGGGTCTTTGGAGTTCCTGAGGCAATTCAATCCATTAGATATACAGTCTATTCATCAGAATCAGAAAGAAAATGACTTTATTGGCAAGTGTGCTAGCACACAGAATGAGTTTTTCTTGGTATTTAAGCGTTCAGTGCATACATATAAATACAACAACAAGGGACATAATAATAATATTAAAGAATAAAAACATGAGAAAGTATGAAGACTCGTGCTACGTGGGAATATAAATATTTCAAGATCATGCACCTATTTATAGTGGTATGGAAAATAATAGTGAATTTACAGGACATTGCACTACACTGGGCATATTAAATGATTCTGAGGAAATCCATCTTTACAGCACATCTTTCAGCAATGATGTCAAAAATGTAATCTCAAAACAGCAACAACGTTTGATTGGCAGGTAGAGGTTGACTGTCTTCATTGCAAGAGACAGAAAGAAAGTAACAGACTTTCATGCTTAAAAAAATGAAAAATCATTTTACTGCATTTTATTTACAGAACATGCATTATACAGAATTGATCGGTCTACAAGATAAAGCATATACCAAAAAGAATAGAAAAAAGTTACCATGATCAATACCAAATTTAAACAAACACTCTCAAAACACTTGATTGATACACTGCCAAAACATGCTTTCAACGGCTCTTCAAATAAACACTTGTATTTGTATGATTAAACATTGTAACCAAAGGTACATATAAAGTTTGCCATAATAATCAAAGATTCAGATACACACAAGAGCAGCTTAACGGTCCGGGTCCCAAGCCACCACCCTGCTACCCACCTTCTACACCTGGCTTACCATTGTAAGGTGAGGAAAATAACTTAGACTCAGCTGCAACATGTAAAAGACATTGTCAGTTGAAGCAGTCCAAGTGACACTGAAAATATATACTGCATCAAAGAAATGTAGTTCTTCAATATATTTATAATTGCTGCTATACTTGGCAAAAAATAGCATCCTCACTTTCAAATGGATTTCAGATAATAATGATGTAAGTGTCATTGACTGCTTTTTATTACAGCAATTAATGAAATAATTATTTATCACAAATTATAAAAATCTTATATTATGTACTATAAGTATACAATATTTTGTGACCGATAATGACATTTTCTTTGTTTAATGACATTTTGTATAATGCAACTACACAACCCTCAGTTCAGAGGCAGGAATCCATCTAGCTGATAAATAAACCATGCAATTAATTTCTAAGAGGAGATATTATAACAATAAATGAAAGCATTTTGCAGACAAATTACAGCAGTAAAGTGCCATGAAATAAATAGCATGGTGCTTCAAGCTAGATATAAAAACAACTTCCACATTAAGAAACATGCTGCATTTAGGCAACATAATAAGTAAAACAAAAAACTATTAGCACTCACTTGCACCTGGAACCACCAGAAGGTATAATCCATCTAACGTAGCCACCACTGCCTCATTGTACAGGTTTTTCCAAGGGATCTTCAGAGTTAGTTTTCCTTAAAAGCAGACATTTTCAAGTCAGTGTGTGACTATATGAAAGATAAAAGCACTTGAATTACACGGATGTAGATCCTCTGAGATCATTAGCATCATGCTATTTCATGTGTCTCAGTTACAAGTAAGACACACATTAGTAAAGAACAATACAAACATGATTCCGAGCCAGACTTGTCAAAAATGTCTTGCTAGACAGTCTTGTTAGAAAAGTTTGGTTGAGGGCAAAACTTGAAAACAGTGGATAAAATGTAAAAAATGGAATTTGTTGCATTACAGATCAAGGTTTGCTGGGTAACTTTTGGCTAAATATATTTTGATCAAGCACATTTAATAAAGCAAAACAAGCAGATCTTATTTAAATGAAGCTTTTGTAAAATGTAGAAAATATGGAAGGAATTTCACAGAGCTACTCAGACTAGCATGTCATCCTTGTTAACCAATTACTCTTTACTGCTTGACATCTTGGCACACTGTTCAGCTGATGATTTAAGTCATCTGACTGGATCATGTGATAGCAGGAACTGATTTCAACAAGCTCCCATTTATTGGCAAATTTCTGAAACAGTACAACTTTTATACAACATTACTGAAATTGATTATTCTTACAAAGTCATTTTAACTAGTCCAGGAGGCCTACATTTCATAACAGTGTCATATTGCTTCCACACCCTACTTAATCTTATGGCAACCTAACCTTCTGCTCTTTTGTGATTATCCACGAATAGAAGTATTTGTTGAAAAACTACTTAAACTCAACCTCAAATCTATTGAGGGAAAAATTGGGAACTGTCCAAATAGACAACAAACTTAATTTGACTGTTTTAAAATGGACATTACAACAAGCTTTACTACTGCCCATCTGTCTTTATTACATTTGGAGTGTGTTCTCTCCAAACAAACATCAGCAGGGAAATAAAAGCACATTTATTTGACTGTTACTGCAAAGTTCAACCAGTCAGCATAATCATACTTCAGTCTCCTTGGTTACAAGTTATCAACACACAAGCCAGAATATTATAAAACAACACATTTCACAGGTTTTCATGACAGTACACATGCAACAGCTCCCTGCAGCATAACTTTCCTGATAAAGTGAAATTTGGATACTCACCAATCTGACCAGCCTTCACTTTGAAAGGAACATCAAACTCGCTCTAAAGAATAAGTGTAAGAATACATTGGTAAAATGGGTTTGAAATGCAGATTTCTAGAATTCCCATGTTGTGCACATATACATAGTAAAACTATATTTATTACAATTTAGTTGTGGTAACATCAGCAAATCTCATTGTTTTAGCACACTCTTGATTCAGCACAGCTTTAGTGTCTACCACTAACCACAGTGTTACATACACAGACACACACTCTCTCCTTTCAAGATAAATATGGTGCTTTTACTGCGAGCGTTTTGTGATGTTTATAAATGTTTTACTATATTCTACATTTTGCGGCATGGCATCATGTTAATAACAATACTAATCTATATTAAAATAATAGATCAAATGTAATTAAGCTTAATATTTTACAAAACATACTTACCAAAGCATTTTCTTTTACTCTAAGATTTTCCAACACCACATTTCCTAAAAACAAAAATAAAAATGACTGTATTGTACATTTTATCTCACCCATGCTACATAATGTATATTGCAGATTGTACATGTATTATGCAGTCTCTCTCTCAAAGCCATCCATATAAACATCTGAAACTTTGAAAGCATCACAGATAAGAAATGCTACTATGAATGAATAAACAATTGCATCCTGATATGACTGGCCAATTTTGAAACTGACGATAGTTGGACTGGCATCACAGAAAATAAATAAAGGTCAACCAGAGCAGCCTATCTGATAATGGGATAAAGATGTCACCATATCAAACCGCATGCTGACAGATTAACAGGGCACCCATGCTGATCTGGCCAGAGACTGTCTAAACCCCTACGAAAGCTGACTGTTCATTATACAAAAACACTTCGCTCCTCTCCTTCTCTCATTTTGAACAACAGATGACCATTTTTGCAATGAAATGAAAGGGTGACAGATCTGTATTATGGCGTAAATCCAAGTGTAACAGATTAACAAAAAAAGAAAATTGAAGGGCAGGGACTTGGTTGGTTCGATGCATCGGCTGTCGGTTGAATTTTGAGATGTGGACTTCTGAGGCAGATGAATGTGCGCTTGCAGAGGTGGGGTTTAAGCAGTCCAGCATACATTACTAGAGAAAAGCCTGCCCTTTTCACCGGAGGATCCACTGACAATGGCATATTCATAAAAAAATACGAGGTGATTTTTTTTATATGAAACATAAACCGATGACTTGTTCACAGTAGGATCTGTGACATACATTTAGAAAACAGATAAGATACATTTTTGTTTTCATGCCATCCAGCCGCGATTTCTTTAAGACTGCAAGAAGCTCAGCTTCCCCTATAACTGTCAAAAATGAATGGTCAAATATATGTACTATTATGTTAACATTTTATTGACTAAAAATCGTTAAACACGTTCATCTCGACGAAAACAATTTCGTTCAGAATCAGCTACTTAGGTCGGCTGACTCGATTTCCTTCTCATTCATTCCCGTGGCATACAGTGCATTACTCTGTTGAAGCCCAGCGTCCATTGACTTCAATGGGGCTGCTTTAAACAGTTTTTCAGTGCTTAAAAACAAGAGGCGGTCATTGGATAATGCTGCGATTATGTCCCGCCCACGGACGCTCAGCGTCTCTGGGATGAATGGAGGTGGGCTGGCCCGGACTCCGGCGTCTGCGTGATGATTGGAGGTCTGTCATCTCTTTTAATCCACTTTTATGTCCTAAAACGCTCGTTTTGGGGTCGACAGCTTATAAAAGCGTATTTATTGTTTTTTAGCTTGTTTGCTATACACATTGTCACATATCAGCTTTTTTTTTTTTTGTTATAAATAAATGACAAGGAGGCGGCAGCTTCTCGCAATGCAAAGGCGGTTGGTGTGGGCGTGGGCGTGGTCTTCAGATTATGACGTGTCACTCTGTGTCTCCATTTCCAACTCAGTCCCATCAGCGGATTTTGCATGTGTAGTCGAAAGACAAACTGCTGCAACCTTCATCGTATATTTCACACAATTTCACACCACATTCATTGTTTCAGTTTAACATAATTCCCACATTTCCTCCCGTTGAGTTAAATATATATATATATATATATATTAGATCGTTTGTTCATTAATTCATATAGTCTGAACTAGCCAGCTAGCAAACTGCACAGCAGGTGTAGAAAGAGCTTCTCCTGTTTAAAGCGGCTCAAGTCCTACACCACGTAACACAATGGGCCAAGGCCGTTTAAGCAGCCTAGCTCTGCTGGCCATTGAGAGGACACTGGTCAAGTCACTGGAAAAGACGCCTGGTTGATGCGACAGGGTTACAGAGCATTTTTCTTGAAAAGGAACGTGGGGCAGAATTTACATATAAATAAATGGAAAAATTTTATGATTTAGGCGAAAATGAGCTTCCCTCTTTAAATGATCAGCAGCCGCCACTGATGCCATCGTATGTTTTTATGATTCTAACGAACGTGGCTTCAAACTATCCTTGGAATTTATCTGAAAGAATCTAGTTGGAGCTGTTCAGGCCTTGCCCTTGACACATCCTGTATAACTATAACGACACAACAGAATGACAGTAATTAGACAAATGATTCCTTTCAAAGCCTTACTTATACTAACATTTACTACATAAACACACATATTTGCATATCAACCTGCAAGCACATACAGTGCTTAATACAGTTAAAATACAGTGACCACAAAGAGAATGAAAGGGTCAAGTTCCCATCAGTGTTTGTGTATGACCAATTATTTTGTAATGTAAAAAGTTTATACAATGTAAATGTAAAAGTTTACATTAACTAACATTATGGAGCCAGTAGTAATGATAGGAGTAATAGGGGGATATGGGTCATAGGGGCAGTCAAGATATATCTGTAGTAATATAGTGCCCCAGGTTTTTCCAATACATTTTGAATGTATGACATAAAAAGTAAGTGCAGTACTTCAGTTGTTTTTAGGAAAATTACTGACATGTTTAAACTTATTATTATCTATGGAGGTGTGGTGCACTTCACCTTGAGCTTTACTTGCATAAATTCAACAAAACAGAATAAACAGCAGTGTTTGCAATACTGACTGTCCATTCATCTGCTCGGCTAATTGTTGAGAACCATTTTCGGTGTCTTATCTATAAGACAACTGTCTCATGTAATATTTATGTAAACGGAAATGTAATGATGATGATTGAAATCCTTTTACACAATAAAGGCGGAAACCCTAAAAATAATGAAAGTAAACAGTATTAATAATGGCTGTTTTCATCGCCTCAGAAAAGCAACTTGACAGACTGCCAGTCTTAAAGAAAGAAACCAATCCAGCACGAGAGACATTAATAGACACTGCAGCAAATTTACATCTAGCTTGTACTGCATATCAATAAAGAACGTTTTGCAACAGGCAACCATCCAGAGCAGAAAACGAGCGTTTCTTTGCACTACTGTAACGTTAGAGGGACAGTTTTTGACGAATAAACGCTTACCTCCCCATATGCCAATCTTGAGCTGCGACTTATCCAGGTTTTCCACATAATCTCCAATGAACCTGTTCAAGAGATCACTGACTAAAGACTCGAACACCATGGTGAGTCGAGAACTACAGCGACCCTGTCGCAGATAACGCGCTAAAATGACACAACACGCATTTGATAAGGTTACTTCCCTCCCTGGATGACAGGCGAATACAGCGAGATCGACTCGCTCGGTGATCCACGCACACTGTCTGGATCTGGGGTCGCTGCTGAGAAACAGGATGGATAGTTAATACAAGAACATGATCGCAAAGTGAAAGCGTACTGAGGTGGCTGATGTTCATTTGTTTACCAAATGAGAAACGCCTTGAGAAGATCCAATTGTTTATTTATGTGCAAGATATAAAATTACTGTTTACTTTCATTTGTAGCTTTAGGATAGCCTACCAAATATGTAAATATACTCTCTGGAAAAGCTAACGTTATGTATTAATCATTAACTATTTTATTTGCTGATACATGTTGAATCAATAGGAAATACGCTGACATTGACACAGTTCATTTGTTAGCTGAAATAAAGTTGAATGGGCCTGACTGTGACTGCAAATGCATGTTCCCACCTCACATGCATCCACCACACTCTCCTTTGTCCCCTGGTTGTGGTTTTCCTTCAGGAACAAGTTCCCAAGCTCTTCAGAAAGATTGGTCCACGTGGTCCCCAGGGAATCTGGTTGCAATTTGTTCTTGTGATGTTTGAACACGTGGCTTTTGTCTTTGTGCTGAATGTTTTAAACCCAAACATGTTCTAGATCCTCAAGCCTGTAATCAGATGCTGAAAAATACAAGCTACTGTTGTCTGTAGACAGACTTCCAGAGTAGGTATAGTATCCATATTGCATGCACTGAGGCCAAATAAAAATTTTTTTTAGCCACAAACTGTTATAATAGAAGTAAATAATGAATCCTCAAATTAATAAACAATTTAATAACTATTGCTATTGTTAGGGAAAAAATGTAATGTGCGGGATGCTGCAAACATTACATCAAATAAATCTATTTGATAATGAAAAACTTTCTCATGCTTATTTGTAATGTTTCTGTGTGTGTTCTGTTCTTCTCCACTGTTTTGCTTGGTTTGTGTTGTTGTTATTTTTAGCCACATGTATATTATAAAGAAAAGAATCTGGGTGGGGCTTTAAATGACAAATAACAAATCCACCCTATTCTCCCCCACTACTAAGTTCATTATTATGGAAATGACAGCTGGAGTTTAATTATTCAAGGGAAAGATAAGAGCAACAGCCCCATCTACGGGTGAATGGCATTAGGAGCTTTTACTGTCAACTTTGAAAAATACTAAACTAAACCAGTTTAGTTTGAACATTTTCATGGAAACTTATTTTAAGTTTTGGTTCTAAAATACAGATTTTAATAAATGGCTATTATTTATTATTCAATAAAATAAATGGCTGACTAGTTTCAACAAGTTTGGACATTCACTAGGGTCAATTTTTGACAGATATTTTAAACAAAGCTAAGTACAGGCAGTCATCTGATGAGCTGATTTCCTACAAAACAGTCCCACAGCTCCATTAGGATGGAATGGAATAGAATAATTGCCCTATATGAGGAAAATTTGTTTTGGTCTGTTCATCATTTCTACTACACCTATTAAGTCAAATCATACTAATGGTGCATAGGGCCATAGACCTGTTCTCTACCTAGTCATAATTTTAGACTTTATACCCGTATAATGGTGTAGAATAACAGCATGAAGGAGCTGCATCTTGAACCCATGGTAAAATCAAAATAATACAACAAACAAAAACCCTGAGCATGCTGTAATATCACGCTTTAATCCATAGAGAGCAGCACTTGCAGAAAAATCTATTGGTCTGAAAATCAAAGTAGGCTACATTTTGTGGCAATGAATATAATCAGAAATGCTTTCAAGGTACAAGGTTCATGGCAATACATTATCAAAATACAATACGAAAGCCATATATTTCATAAGGGTGATAGAGAGGAGTTTTTAGGACAAGAGAGGTGTTCTCAACAGAATTTGTGGAATGCTGTTGTGGACTCACCCCTGTTTGAGCTTTGTTGGGTCAACACATCTATAATACATTCCAGGTGCCTGAACGCACAATCCATGACTTCAGTCAAGCTTGAACCAGATCCCCTAAAACTGGGAAGGTGATTTACAACGGCACATCAAAAACAGAGAACGATAGAGCGAGTGAGAATCTCTCCCTTTCTCGCTCTGTCGTTGTTGTTAAAATTGTATTTGTACTTGTAATTTAACTCAGTATTTATCAAGAAATAAAATGGTGAGCAGAATTGTTTTTATGTTGCCAAGCTAATGTTTATATCTATAAAAATGTGTGGTGTTTGTGGTGCAGGTATTCCTACAAAATTCCTACAAGGTGCCGAATCTGTCACTTTGGAACCCTTTGGAAAATGTTACTGATATCTGTATTCTTTGGGTACTGCATATACCTTTATTACTTGTATGCATCTTTTAGGGGCAAATAAGGTACAAAATTATACTTAAAAAAAAAAAAAAGGTACTGCCCCAGTGACTTTTGTATCTTTTTTTTTTTTGTCTGAGAGTGTACCTTATGGGGACCAAATATCCAGAGAAAGAAAGGTAAAATCTGAAAAAATCCATTGAGGAAAACAGTTTATAAATCATTATTGATTGATTGATTGATTGATTGATTGAAATGTAAAAATACAGAATATGTTATGTAAGTGATAAGTGTTAGGGGACAGAATGTAAAGTTTGTACAGAAATCGCTATGTCAATAGGTCCTCATAAAACAAAGCAATATGTGTGTGTGTGTGTGTGTGTGTGTGTGTGTGTGTGTTTGTGTGTTTGTGTGTGTGCGTGCGTGCGTGTGTGTGTGTGTGATATTCTTATATAATTATTATATCAGTATGGGCTGGTAAATTATGCGAATTAATATTGTATTATATATTCAAACATTTTAATACATTTAAAAAAAACTGACTAATACAGAGCAGATGCCGACTACTCATCAGGACTACATTCCCCTGAATTCCGGTCTGCATGACGCATTTCCTCTAGTCCCACATTTAGTGATCGGCTGGGCTCGGTAAATTCCGTAAGTCGAGAAGGGATTTACTCCAAAGAGGCAGGACAAGACCGTAGTTTTCAGTGCATCAAGCGGCTGCGAGCTTGCAATGAAACTGCGGTAAACAAACTCACCGGTAAGATCCAGTGTGCTCAGATTTCAGTGTTCGGCAAATGATGCGCAGAAATATCCGCGATCGCTGTGTGTTTTAACGTGTTATGTATTAATACGGCAAGATCGATCTCACATGCAGTGTTTGAATGGGATGGGATTTAAAGGGTGCGTGGAAATAAGCAGTGTGCGCTGGACAGAGACGTGCATAGAGTCCTTATATCGCAGCTGACATGATTTGCATGCTTCACCAGTTGCTGACGAGGATAATTAATTCACGCACATTAATCGATGGGAACACTGTGGGTATCTACATTGTAATTGGTAAGTTTTATTACTTAAACGTTTGTCTCTGAAATATTTAGCATTTTTTTGTCTCTGATATTTTGCATTAAGGCAAATGCTCGTGTTTGGGGGTTTGTGTTCGCTCGCGGTTCTATTTTTTCACGAGACATATGGATGAAGTAAAAAATGGTTACGTAAAAAAATATATGTATTTTTTTATATTATTTATTTATTTATCTGAATAAGCGATGCTTAACTTTTGTGGATTTCTGCTGGAAACCACCATATTCAGCGCATTCTGTGTTTGATAAACTTTGACATTAATCAGTTCATTTAATATTGTACAAACATGGTTTTTAGTGTAGAAGTGAGCTTCTTTAGAAGACCCATTCTTGCACAGTCCATACTCCATGACATTGTTTAAACCTTTAAATCACCCTTAAAACAACGTCCCTCGTTCAGCCGCAACAGTTGGATAAAATGCGTTTGTGGTGGTCAGACACATAGCCCATGCTGACGTCACACCCCTCTGTGTCATCACATTTAAACATCCCTTTGGAAATGTATACTTGTAGATTCTTCATTGTCCTTCGGATGTTTTAGTTTGTCTTTGATTACATTAGCTACTCAACTTTTTATTTAATTTACTTGCTATTCATTCGTTTACTAAATTGTATATGTTTCAAGTTTATCAAACATAAGCCTGTGTTTGTTGATTTTGATTTTGAGTCAAGCAGTAGGGGAGTTACCTTAGGTTTGGAGTAAAGGCTTTGATTACACAAATAGGCTATATTCGTTTTGTATGTTGGCTTTATTACATGTTCAATCCAGTAATTTCATACCATGTAGTGACTACAGTTTCTTACTGAACAAAACTTGTATATTTTATAATGACTATAAGGTTTTGTATTACTTATTTCATGGGATGCTTTTTACTTTTTTTTATTTCAATTGTGACAGCTTACCCCATATAATCTTACCACACGTTTCAACATTATTCAATTTGAGATTATTTTTATAGCGCTTTTTACGATACAATCGTTGCAAAGCAGCTTTACATGAAATTAAGTTTCCACCATAGATGTATATATTGTAGAAACGTAATATAGTTAACCTTTGGCAAAATTTGGTTAATTCTGTATATTGTCTGAGGGTTGGCTTCGTCTGAGGTCCTCTGAGGGCTTGGAATCATCTCTTCTCAGGTGTTCGTTCATCTCAGATCATTTAAGGGTTGGATCCAGACTGAAGCTTGTGTAATTCCTAGTGGCAGAAACAGAGAAACAAATAGAGACATAATTAGCGTAGCTGTTGTTCCATCCAAGCAAAAATTATTTGTTCAACCCAAGTTAAAGAAGAAGAATGTGCATTTGATCAGATATAACTGCAGTACAAGATTATGAGATGCATTATATGAATGCTTGGAGTGTGTCTGAACCCTGAACGTTATCAGGAAGGCTATTCCAGAGTTTGGGAGCCAAATATGAAAAAGTTATACCTCCTTTAGTGGATTTTGCTATCCTAGGTACTACCAAGAGACCAGAGTTTTGCGACCTTAGGGAGCGGGTTGGATTGTAGCATGATAAAATAGTTAGCTACGCAGGAGCGAAACCATTAGGGTCTTATAAGCAAGTAATAATATTTTGTATTACGTACAAAGACTGTAAAATTGGAGTAATGTGATTATGCTCCTTTTGTTTTTATGCTTTGTTATTCTTTTGCCAATTTAAAAACTGAAAAATGACCTTATGACAAGGAGCTTTCATTAAGATCCATTAACATGGGATAAAAGTTAATGGAACTTATATGGATAAAAGTGGGCTTTGTATGAGAGCTTCTCTGTGTAGATTAATAATATGATTTGTAACTTTTTCCTGAAAATATGCTACTGTACATTGAAATGCATTGGCATTTTTCTTCATCTTCATCTTGTTTGTCAGTGTCAAGAAACTTGTTTTTTATTGAAATGCTTTTTTATTTTTTGTTTTGGTGAGATTCAGATAAAGAAGGTTTCTCTTACATCATGGTTCGTGTGTGCAGCACATTCTAAAGATTAAGCACTTTTATGAGTCCGTATAACTCATCCTCTTCACTAAGCACTTGTAATCTCTCATTGAGAATGGACTGTGTTTTATTTGTGTACTTTTACCTTTTATTAGCACTGTAGACTTGCTTTGCTTTTAAAGTCTTAAGTTCGTTTCACAGCATTCGGTGACCTGAAGGAGACAGACAGGTCTGCTTACTGTTTATGGGCCGATGGACTGCTGATGCTGATGAATCCAGTAGCTTAGGAAAAGGCATCAAGCAGAGTACTATCTGCTGTCCTTTTGACAAACTGCAGCTGCCTTTTATCACTGTCTTTTTTTATTGGTAGCTTGCCCATGGGTCATACCTTATTGGCAAGGTTCCTGATTCTCAGCATGTTTACACTGTGTAGGGGAACAAGTTCATTGACTTGCTGCTAGAAACTCATCACTTGGTGCTGTCTTCGCTCCAACAATGTCCCACATATTCTTTGTTAAAATACCATTTCATTTTGCAAGGCCAGAACCAGGCGAGTGTAAATGTGAATTCTCTCTCCACCAAATGTGAGTGTAAATAAAGAAATAAGTTCCCTTAATGCTATGGATCAGTTGGTTTCTATAGAGAGAATTAGACATATGTCAAATGAGACCAGTGAGTAAAGCGTACTCTTTTATAATGGAACCTCAAACAGTCTCTTTTCTTTAAATGATGAATGGTCTCTTATCATGAATATTCCTTTTTGTTTTTTTGCCAGGCACTTGGGATTCAGATAAGACTGTTGCTCCTCTGAACAATATCGCATGAGAAATTATGTCTGTCTGCTAATCCTACACTTCATTATACATATAGTGATGTTGACCAAGCTCTATGTCAGTCAACAAAGCTTATGAATGTGCATGCTTGCTTTGATTTCAGAAGAATGTTTTCATGGACTAATTGTCACTAATTGTTAACTTACACTGTTCAAATTTAATATTGTGTAATATTATTACAATTTAAAATAACTGTTTTCTTTTGTAATATATTTTATAATATAGATTTTTTTCCTTGGGCAACAAAGCTGAAATTTGAGCAGCCATTAATCCAGTCTTCAGTGTCGCAATCCTTTAGAAATAATTTACATGGTGCTCAAGAAACATTTCTTATTATTACCAATGTTGAAATCAGTTGTGCTGCTCAATGTTTTTGTGGGAACTTTTTTTAGGATTCTCACTATAATTTGTTTTAGGATTCTTTGGTGAATAGTTCAAAAGAATAGCACTTACTTGAAACAGAAATCTTATTTAACATTATAAATGTCTTTATTGTCACATTTGATAACATAGTAATGCAACTTAGCAGAATATTCACACTAAATTAACGGGCTGTTAGGCTAAAAAAAACACTTTAGTATATTTAATTATTTATTTGTCTATATCGACAAGTCTTCTGAACAGAGTGAAGATTGATATCATAGTAATGCATCCATTTTGAAAAAAGTTATTCTGGCCCCAAACTGTTGTTTTCATCCAAATTTTCATCTACTGAAAATTCAGCTAATTTGAACATTCTGCTAAACTCAGTGTAGCACGGAAGCAATCAAGTCATACAGGTTTGGATCAACATGAGAGTGAGTAAATGACAGAATTTTAATTTTGAGTAAACTATTACTTAATTTAATTTTCTCACAAGGTTGAGGTGGAAGTTTGACTGCAACTCCTCTTCAAATGCGGCGGTTATAATTAGCAGGGGTGTCGTTGGGTATGCGGGTGTCACATCCTTTAGCTCCAGAGAGTTCTGAACACGACTGCCAACAGCAACCGATAAAACACTACAACTGTCATCATTCTCTCCTTTTGAACTCTGCTTTCCTTGTTTTGTCACTCACTCTTATCTGCACCTTCATCTTGAGTGAAAATGACTAATTGTTTAATTTGGCTTCATAAGTTTTAGTAAAGTTTTAGGTTTGGTTGAGCTGTGATTCCACCAAAAGCCTCTACATTTAGAAACTTGGTTACCTCTGTGATAAGAACCAATTATTACAACAGACAATTTTGCCTTTAACCCAAATGTGTGTCTGTATCAGCAAAAGTTCAGAAGTTCACCCAAAAAAGAAAATTCTATCATTTACTCACCCTAATATCATTGTAACTTTGTTTCTTCTGTGGAACTGGAAACAAGATATTGTAAATAACACAACTTTGGAGGCGACTCACTTTAAAAAAAATACTTTTAATAAAAATGAATTTACTGAACTAAAAAATACTGCTCCATTTTTGGGTGGACTATCCCTTTAATCATTGACCGGTTGCTTAACCAATATATCACCCATTTCACATATTTCATCCTGAAATCTATCTTATCATAACCAGCCGACAAACTTGTGGTGGTTTGCAGCTAACTAGTTTATCACTTCCTCATATTAGCGGTCATACATTATTTTAGTTCGGTCACTTTTGACTTTGGTTAAAAAAATACTATCGTTCAGACATTTGGTGTCACTTTTTTATATAAAGGAATGCTTTTAAAAGTACTTTTTATTCAGCGTGTATGTAAATGATTAAACCTGACAGCAAAGACTTTAGAACTGACATTAAAGACTAATACATTTCTCATGTTGCAATATAACAAAAAATCTTTTCAAATAAATGTTGTTTACTTGACCTTTAATCAACAAAAAATCATGAAAAACATATTCCAAAAACATTTCAGCAGCCCAACTGTGTTCAACATAATAAGAAATGCCTCTTGAGTATAAAGACTGGAAGAATGGTTTTAATAAGTTTAATTTTTAAATGTATGAAATACATTTTTTTTATATATCATACGGAATATTACTTCTTTTACTGCATTTTTGATCAAATAAATGCAGCCTTGGTGAGCTGAAGGTTTCTTTGAAAATATTTAAAAAATCTTAATTTTTAAAAATCCAAACTTTTAAACCTTACTGTAGCTGGTAAATCACAGGCATCTTTCAGTTACATCCAAATGTGTTTACTCAACATAATAACACCTCGATACAAAATTGTTAACTGTGAAGTTGTGAAGCAGGGCGTTTGGCTCCATACCGTCTAACACAGAACACCTATTGGAGCCTTAGTTTGAGTTTGACTCTGGAGGCCTGAGGCTATTTCTCCCCCCACATTCTCTGGGCTGAAAAAGGATCCAGGTCAGTCTGTTATATCGGGAGCTTCTGCTATTGCTGCCTCCCCTTCGGCAGAATGGCTATCTGGATCGTTGTGATCTCCTGTGCTCACTGTGAGTTGGCTGCCAGAAAGGGCTGGTAATTCCTATCCAGACTGCTACGAGGCTTCATGCAGGCTTCTTTCACATGAACACATTCCACTGGAGCTGTAGATGAGTGATCAAAGAAAGGTGCTGAAAGAGAAATACAGTGAATTGTTGGACAATGTATTAGGTAGAGGACATGTCTCAGATGCTCATATGAACAAATAGTTCTGAAGATAAAACCTTGTATTTTTTTTCACTTTGAATAGAGTTGTTCCTCTTTTAGGATATTTTTGGGAATACAGAATATGTTTGCCCTCTGACATGAGGCTCAATATGGTTACATGTAATCAGAGAGTGGAGAGGGGCTTTTCTGAGCCTGTCTGCAGCTGGCTGGGTTGAGTATGCTGCATATATCTGACGTTCCCAGATTCCCTGTATTGTAACTGGAACAGACTAGACTGTGGTGCTGCCATTTCTCCACCTTTACGGTGTAAATGGGTGTTAGACTAAATGCTGCTCAAACAGTTGTAGCGTCTGTACATGCAGATAAATGTCAGGTTTCAACTATATTTATTCAAATTTATTTTAAGGGATATATATAAGACCGTAGATTTGAAATTGAGATATTTCAGAATATTTTTTTCCATTTTATGATCGTTTTATCATGCTTTTGTCATAAATACCACAGTGCATAGGAAAAGTTAATTGAAGAAAACTTTACTTTACAACCTGTGACTTTCAAAATATCTTCTTTTGTATTCCACAGACAAAACCGTAATTATTGGCTCATCGTATCAGCCAGAGTTTAAATGTCAATGCATCCCTAGTTATAGGAACTGAACTTTTAAACAGTTGTTAAAAAATCATATGTGAAGGAAGGGCTGCATCCTTATATCTTCTACTGTCTGTGGGACCTAAACATATACTGTATGGACAAAATGTATTGGGGCATCTGACTGTTACACCAGCCAGGACGTTAATTACATTGCATTCAAAATACATTGACTTATGTATTTAGATAGAATTACAAAGGTTGGGGGCAACTAACAGCTTCTACTCTCCTAAGAAGGTTTTTCACAAGTTTTTCCCTCTCATCTTGTAGAGCATTTGTGAGGTCAGGCACTGCTGGACGAGAAGGCCTGGCTCGATCTCTATTCCAGTTCACTCCAAAGGTGTTCGGAGCTGAGGTCAGGGCTCTGTCCAGACCGAACAAGCTCTTCCATACCAAACTCCCTTGCTTTGTGCACTGGGGCACAGTCATGCTGGACATTCCCCAAACTATTCCCAAAGAGTTGAAAGCATTGCATTGTTCAAAGTGTATACTGAAGCATTAAGATTTGCCTTCACTAGAAGTAAGGGGCCTAGCACAACTCCTGAAAATCAGCCCATACCATAAGTCTTCACCACCAAACTTTACAGTTGGCACAATGCAGTCAGGCAGGTAATATTCTCCTGGCATCCACCAAACCCAGACTCACCCATTAGACTGTCAAACAGAGAAGGATGATTCGTAACTTAACCGAACACATTTCCACTTCTCCAGAGTCCAGTGGCTATGTGCTTTGCCTCTTCATATGATGCTTGGCATTGTACTTGGTGATGTGAGGGTTGTATGCAGCTGCTCGGCAATGAAAACCCATGCCATGAAGCTCTAGTCAGACAGTTTTTGTGCTGATATTAATGCCAGTGAAAGTTAGGCATTCTTCAGGTATGGAATCAGCAGTGTTTGCGACTCATGTGCCTCACCACGTTACGTAGTCTTGTGTAGCTAAGTTGCTTCCACCTTCCAATAATGCCACTTACTGTTGACCGTGGATTGGAATATCTAACAAGGATGACACATTTATTTCCACAAATGTTTGTAAATACTGACTTCATGGCTATGTGCTTGATTTTATACACTTGTGTCAATGGGTCTTATTGAAACATGTTTCCCAGTACTTTTGTCCATATTGTGTGCATATAACATGTGCAGACTTTAGAGAATTTGTAAAGAATCATGTGATAGAACTCAGTATATTTAACTAACAGAAATCTCCACACACTCATTCATTTTAGAATTTATCAATTTATAATGATTATTTTGCTACACCAACTCATCTGAAGTATTATAAACATGCAAGTTATGTTACAGTAATATAGCTATATATATATATATATATATATAGAGAGCGAGAGAGAGAGAGCGCTTGGCAACACAGTTCTTTAAATGGACCTCACTAGTCCTTAATGACAGATGGATTTATAGAGTAAACAGCAAGTGCTTCATCTCAAGACCATTTGCTTCACATGTTAGTGTTCATATTTTTTGATAATAGTTTTTTTTATCATGTTTACCGCTTATGTTATTATATCTAAAATGATTATATCCTCAATGTGTTTTTGGGAAAGCATGTCAACATTTTGACACCTATTTGTCCATAAACATTTATCAGGTTTCACCAACATCATTTGCCTTAAAAAGCATTGAAGTTTCAGGCTTTATTACACTTGTAATAAATCTTTGTAAAGTTTTGCTGCATGAAGATGAGTAAGGAGGTGTTTTAGCATGTGTCCAATGTCATCTGTCTTTCTGTTAGTCTCTCACACTGTTTACCCCCCTGTCTTTCTAAAGTTGGAATTTGCCTTGACGTAGAGATGCTAATATTTGTCGACCCATCCGTTTAACTTCGAAAGGGCTCTGTGTTGACAGAACATCTGAGTTATGGAGTCTGTATGTATTATTTAATCAAAGGTCAGGGATGGGTAAATCATAAAAGAAGAGTTATTATTTTAAATATTCTATTTACATTTGTTCTTCATGATAAATGTGTGAATGGTGCTTTAACACACTTGATAAACACACTTGATGATAGATAAACGGTTTGAGTTAATTTAAGGCCAAATGGAATATCATTAATAAAAAGAAGTAATGTGACACTTCTGCTGTCCTTCCCAAACTCGCGATCCTAAAAATACACTTTGTTTACACAATTCCACACTGCCCATTAGGACAAGATCATGTTGAAGACTATGAGGAGTTTGGCAGATTTGACCTCCTACATGTCCTGTAGCTCTATATAAGGTGATTTGTTGTGTGTTTATTGGTGAAGGCACCACCAGTGGGATTCCTGAGATCTAGTGTTGTGTAGCCACACAGAAAAGGAAAAGCAAACCTGGGTGTCCTGCTCCATGAGGGTTACTCCCCCACAAACGTTCTCCCCCTCTCAATGTGGAGCACTTTTATTTTTTATTTTTTCTTGAAAGTGTCTTGTGAGCTCCAGCTGGATCCGATTACATGTGGACATCTCTGCATTAATTAAATGCTCGGAAATAGCATTTTATTTGTGCGGCATGTTCTTGGAGTTCCCTAATGCTGAACTAAATGTATACAATAGACTAAAGCAGATTATCCAGGCATGTAACTTCTGACTGACATGTTTACTGGAAGGCTATGTGGTGTAATCCTCTGAGGTGCATCTCGTAGTATGAGACATAACGTCCATAACCAGATCTGTGTGATCTGTTACAGCTGTGCGCTCTGAGGTCATAGTTGTGGTTCAGGAAATCATATGATCCTTACCTTAGATGTGGGCTGCATTATGACTCTGTTTCTTCCTGGCAGTGCATAAGTCATTTGTAAAAGTATGCAGATGCTGCTCTAGTACTTGTACTCTATTTTAGAATGGAGCATTGCTGGGTACACTAAAATGCATACTTTATTAGTAATAGCCTAATTAGCTGGCAGTGGTTTTAGTGGCTAATCCCCAAAATCTCAGTGACAGTTCTGATTAAGCTGTCTAGTGCCGCTCATTTTTCACAGGAATAGCTGCTTTATAAAAGTGCACAGCATGTTAAGTGTTGCCCCAGTCTTGTTAAACGAGCTGGATTGTCAGTGAAAATACAGTCATTAAACCAGCTAATGACTAGCAGGAGGCTGCTGATTGGCTGATTGGCTGCAGCAGGAGATGCTTTTGCAGATGTTATTGCTGTTGCCTGAAGTCTATTTCCTTTTGAAAACTCTTCTCTGTTTGCAAAATATGTTTGAGGCTTTGTTTTTGTTCCAGATCTGATCTGACTTGCTTTGAAACTATGGAATGGTTTATTAACTAATAACTAATATTGACATGTTTATTATTAGATTTTCATATATACTAGTGTTCAAGGGTCAGTAAAAATGTTTTGATGAATTGATACTTTTATTAAGCAAAAATAAATTAAAGGGGTCATGAACTGAGAAACCATATAAGAGGTCATTGACTAGAAAAACATCCTCTAAGTTTCAGAACTCAAAACTTTGCTGTTAGTCTAACAACGGTTTATATGTGACCTTCTTATATGTGGTCTTAAGTCACGGGTATGTTTGTAGGAATACCCAACAATACATTATATGGGTCAAAATTATCTATTTTTCTTTTATGCCAAAAATCATTAGGATATTAAGCAAGGTCATGTTCCATTTAGATATTTAGTAAATTTACTACCGTAAATTAAAACAATTTTTATTCGTAATATGCATTGCTAAGGACTTCATTTGGATAAATTTAAAGGTGATTTTTCTCAGTATTTAGATTTTTTTTGCACCCTCAGATTCCAGATTTTCTAATAGTTGTCCTATCCTAACAAAACATACACCAATGGAAAGCTTATTTATTCAGCTTTCAGATTATGTATAAATCCAAATTTTGAAAATTGACCCTTATATGACTGGTTTTGTGGTCCAGGGTCACATATTGAAGCCAGTCTGCCAAAACAACAGCTTGTGAAATGTTCTACTCTATGATGCAATAGTGTGGCTAAACACCACCTCCGCAGAAGATCAACGCCTGCTTCTGCAGCACTGTCTGGCTAGCCCCACCCACTGATTTGTGCAGTGTAGTGCAATGTAAATAACAAGAGAGGTGAACACGGGTCTGCATAGAAACCAAATGATAAAAATGGCTCTGAATACAACAAGGAGCTGTGCAGTGCCATGTTGTGGAAAAACAATCTTTGCAGCGCCTTCCTTCAGATCCCAATGTTAGGAAAGAGAGGATGAACTTTATTAATGAAGTTCCCGACTGTGTCAGGAAGAACTTGGTCCTTTTTTCACTTAATTTTACCCCAGATTCGTTTACAAACAAGGCACAGTTCGATGCAGGATTTTCAGAAATAGTGAAACTGTGCTGACTATATTGTGTCCGACAGTAATGTCGCACCACACAAGTGTGAGCAACTGTTTTCATTACGTGGTCTCTATTGCACTGTCTGGTACTACACATAATTTCAAATATACTGAGTGTTTATGCATTTTACTATTGACTATTAGCCAATCATAGCAGTGGGTGTTTACTTCCAAGTCTACAATCCGCCACGTCTATTCAGTCAGAGCGTTCTGATGAGGGGGTTAAAACAAGGACAGAAAATAGCTTATAATTACTTCTAAATAGTCTTTTTATGGGAAAAATTGTTGATAACATTATGAGAGGACCTTTACAGAACAGTACAAAATAATAAAATAAGGCAGTTAACAAAGGATATGTTTCAAATAAATACTTTTGCTTCGAACTTTCTATTCAAAGAATCATTTCACCAAAATATTATGCACAATTGCTTCGAGAATTTTTATAATAATAATAAATAATTATGGAGCACCAAATCAGCAAATAAGTATGAATGATCATGTGACACTGCTGATTCAGCTTTGTCATCACACAAATAAATTAAATTTTAAAATGTATTAATATAGAAAATCTTTCACAATATTACTGTGTTTTTGATCAAATAAATGCAACCTTAGTGAGCATAAGAGACTTAGCAACCTGAAACTTTTGAACTGTAATGTAGGAAGGAAATATTTCAAATATTAATGAGATGTTAGGATTTCCATACTTGGACATTTTACACATTTTGTCATTGTCTGTATAAAAATGTATTTTATGTAGGGTCCTGATCTACTATAGGTCTTCATCATTGTTGTATTTTTGAAAATAACTGTTTCTGCGATGCAAGCAAAGGTAAAGGATTGGGGTGTAATTCAGTGTGTGAATACTGTGCTGGTCTCTTCTCGGGTTTTACATGCGTTGAAATGGCTTTGAACCAAGAACACTAACTCTGCACGAGGATGCGCGTATCATTTTAATGATAAAATACTTTCTCCTGCATCCCATTTTAATGTGGAGCAGACTAAAAATACACTATTTGTAGGTTGATTTCCTCAGTGTGTACATTTTAGTTGCTGTACAGAGTAACAAATGTTGCTCTGTTTGAGCATCCTGTCCAGGCTGAACGATGGAAGACAGGGGAAGTGCTCAGGAAATAAAGTGAGCGTGTGACCGTGCAGGTTTTTTTTTCAATCAAATCAATTTACCCGTGTTAATAGATGTCACATCATGTAGCCGTGTATAGCCATGTCAGTCCCTTCATCCACAATGTGAGCTGGTTCCCTGTAAAATTTAAATTTCTCTGTTTATCTGCCCATTTTGTGGAGGGATTATTATTTTAGAATGATGGTTTAATGTGCCCTCCTCCTTTTGAAACCAGTCATACACCCCTGTGTCTAGACTAGACTCTGTATTCATACTGCGAGTTAATCTAGCATGGAAGCGTATTGAGTTTTGCTGATCCAGCAGGAATGTTGCTTGTCTTTCAAGAGTCAGGCTTGCTAACTGGCTGTGACAAAACAGATTTAACATTTTCTTATATCAGAACCCAAGAATTTATTTCCCAAAAATGTGATGCTTGAAAACATTCATAAAGACACTGTAAATGCAATCCATATCAATCAAGCCGTTTAATCCAAGTCTTCTGAAGAGCCACAGTATGACACACGGAGTACTCTCATACAGCACATTAAAAATGCTAAACAACAGCTCAAAAGAAAACCAATGAGGTTTGTTCTTGCACATATATAAACGTTTGTATTTCTGAAAAGTGTGTTTTGAGTGCATTGAACTCTTATCCCTAAAAATAAGGACAATTAGATTTCTCGTGATCAGCAATTTCTGTATGTGTTGTATTGAACATTATATACTGTATAAATAGGTTGAACATGGACTGAATGTTGCTCTGAGTTAACTTGTCATCCTGCTGGAACATGCTGCATGTACAGGGGGTTGTTCATTCTGTCTTTCAGTGATGATGAGTCATTGGGAAGCCTTCTGATGCACTGATGTGTTGCCAGCACGGTCATGTGAACTTCACTGCCTATACATGCAAGTCAGGCCAGTGGCGGCCATGTCTGCTGTTCATCACACAGGCCTTTACGAGCATCATGCTTTAACAGTCACTCTTTTTTTTCCTCTATCCATCTCCTCCAACTTTTTCATTACTTTTCAGAGTGCTTTTGGCAGAAAAAGGGTGTCTGAATATTTGTAATTGAGATTTAGTTAAACTGGCTGTTCTGTTACTTTTCATTATTTATTATCGTGCTTTGAGTGTGATGGTGATTTGTGATCTTTTGTGATTTAAATGTTTAATTTGAAAACTTTAACATTTCCAGCCTGGCATAGATGATGAAGAGCTAATTTTCTGTATAGATTTAAAGGAATAGTACACAAATCTTTTTTTTAATTGGGGTCACTCACCCTCCTTTTAATGCCCTGCAACTTTCTTCCATGAAACACAAAGGGATAATTTTTTGGCAGGCTTTGCCATATGAAAAACGTATAATTTAACGTTCAATATTCCATTTCAAATGCTGCATCTGAAGTCGCACACTGGCAGAGAAAATGCTACATTTGATGAAGAACTTGCTGTGCGAGAGCTTAAAGGGATAGATCACCCAAAAATAAAAATAAAAATTACTCATTAATTACTCATTAATGAATTACTCACCCTCATGTCGTTCCAAACCTGTAAGACCTTCATTCATCTTTGGAACACAAATTAAGATATTTTTGATTAAATCTGAGAGCTTTCTGACCCTGCATAGACTGCAATGAAACTGACACATTCAAAGCCCAGAAACATAGTAAGGACATTATTAAAATAGTCCATGTGACATCAGTGGTTTAACTTCATAATTTCATGAAGCTACAAGAATACTTTTTGTGTACAAAGAAAACAAAATTAACTTTATTCAAATTTGTTTTCTCTGCCATGTCAGACTTTCATTCTTCTGCTTGTAAATAAGGAGCAGCACATCCGGGTTCTACATCATAATGCCGGCTCCAGCATCAGTGACAGCACACGCATGCGTCGTGGTATTCTTGTGAAAGCCCGGCGGAGACTGACACGGAAGAGAAGACTTGTTGAATAAAGTTGTCATTTTTGTTTTCTTTGCACATAAAAAGTATTCTCATAGCTTCATAAAATTACAGTTGATTGTTTTATATAGCATGTAGAATGAAGGCAATCTTAACTCCATTGTCATGTGACATGACATGATTTGCTTCTCTTCTGTGCCATTCATGACATTACTTTTTTTGTTGCCAACTATATAGTAGGGAAGTAGAGTAGGCATATTTGGACATGATGAAAATGTAATGCTGTTTTTGTTTGCATAACATTTGTGAGTGTGAGGTTGCCGTGATTAATCAGTGTGGAGTAAATGGTCTGTACTGGACTCCTGTTGACCTCTGTGGTGGTTGAATGGCAGCAGCTGCTGCACAGATGTTCCTACCGCTCACTGAGGTCACTTACCACACACAATGCAACTCGATACTGCAGCACCTCTATGATCCCCATCCGCTATCTGGGATAGTCACACCAGTCTCATGGGGAAGTGTATATAGTGGTTGACTAGACCATGTGTAAAAGTCATGACATTCTTTCAAATGCTGTTGTTTTTTAGATTTACTCTATAAGAGCTTGGTTCTTCTCTTCTGATTCTCGATATCTCTTCCCTCAAGCTGCTATTTTTGTAAGTTAAGATGCTGCGTATGTGTTAAAACTCTATCGTAAGCTCTAACTTGATTTACTTTCACCTTTTATTTAATAAGCGCATTTGATAATTTAGGAGTTTAATGTAAGCTCTTGACTTTCAAGAGTGTTTAGAGGCCTCTGGCTTTGAGTCAGCTCTGCAATCATGAGATCATTAGCAGATAGACCTGGGTTAATTACTGCGGCTTTAACTCATTCCTCATGAGGCTCAAACACGCGCACACATACACACATCACTGGTAGTATTTCCATTTTAAATTAGTTGGGTTTCTTTTTTCAATCATGCCCGTCTGTTAAATATTCCATCTAACGTGGTTAATGGGAATAACATTTAAGCTCAATAATCCTTCATTTCTAAATTGATAATGTAGACTTTTCCTTTAGCAGTAGTTATGGAAGAAGAACTTTAAAGCTATTATGTGGACAAACCTTGTCAGGCCCAATTCAATATCCATTACTGTGGTTTCATTTGAATTGTTTTTAGTTTTTGCTCTCTATTTGCTTGTCTGATCATCACTCTTTCTCACTGTCTCCATAGCTGTGAAGATCTGCAGTGTTTCAGAGTTGCATACACCTCATTTACGGTAAGCCAAGCCCTCTGTACCTCTTTCAAATGATTTTTCCCCAGCTACATACAGTTGTGTTGTTCTTAGGTGTATCTGTCATTGCTTTGCCCAAAACAGTCCCATCAGTAGGACTCAAGTGTGGTTTATTTAGGATACACGTTATTAATGTGATTCTATTTACAATTATTTACTTTTTTGTATGATTTTATTACATTTTCACACCAGCAAAATATTAACAAAAAGATAAAATAAAATCAGTAAAGAAAAGAATAATACAAAAATATCACATACATATCTAGAGGTCCTCACAGAGGACCCAGGACCCATATGGGTTCGGGTCTATATTTGAAATGGTCAGCCGGATCGGGTCCTAATCTATTACTTTGGGTCCCGGTCTTTTTAACTTCTGCGCGTCATACCCGAGTCGATCGGAGAACACCGCACCCGCCAGAGATCAGCGTCAGTCAGCATGTGTGTGTGTAACTTTCAGCTTGTAAAATTAGAAGAAAACTGTGAGCGGGAAATAAGGTGGAAGAAAAAAAACACGCGTTATCTCAGCTGCCAGAAGCAAAATGATAATGAAGAGAGTTAATGTAGTACTGCAAGCGGAACGGTGATCATGGATTCGTGAGTGATGTGAAAAAAGAGCTGAAACAAAACTGAAGAGAGGCACCTGTTATTGAACACGCATGCAGTAAAGATCAAACAAACCTCTAATTCTGTGCGTTTTTTGCTAAAAAATATTACAACCAACAAAAAGTATTGTTATTGGAGTTCAAAATGGTAAACGTAACAGTCGAAGTTGACTCGAGATGAAAAAAAAACTGCGAAGTTGCATTAGTCATCCATCTCTGTGACAGCAAGTAGACTTTTAAAGCTGGAATAATGAGTGGACTAACCTGTGTAACCGCTTAGGAGAAAAAGAGGGAGCAAATACTATGCCTTTAGTTCTTACCTAGTAAGCACAGACTAATAGTGCGGTGCAGAATGGGCAGTCAATCAATCAATAGAGGCTACAACATACACAGAGACTTAACATACACCAAAAGGGTAACCAAATTCTTGCAAATTTAACCATGGAACCTCAAAGACTGTGTTTAATTCTTTTAAATTTAACAAAGAAAAGGGCATCTTTTAGCCACTAAGTATGGGAGGAGGGGTGAGGCCTTTTCCAATGCATCAAAATAGAGCGCTTTGCTAGTAGTGAGAGAGGCTACTAACTCATCAAAATAAAATGGTAACTCACAATCAGGAGGAAAAACTTTAACGGAGAAGGATTGATGCTAAAACAATGATTCACATTTAAACTAAAAACAATCAATATTATATGACTTAACATGTAATTGTTTTCTTCTTTTTTTCAAACTGAAGCAGCTTCTGTCATTTTATAATTTAATGCAAGTTTGATTGGCCAAAACATTTCATCCTAAGAAAATAAGAAAGCTTGTATTGTTGCAAAGCAGTGTTTTTATTGCTAACTAAAACTTGAGAAAATATAATTGCTAGTAAATTAAAGCTGAAGTACTGAAATGACCAAAACTAAAACTATATATATATATGACTATTTGAGGAGTTCAGGTTAACATGAAACTTTGTGGAGGGTGGAGTTTAGCGGTGTAATCATATTTCAGTAGCCCACAGTTACTATAGTAACACTGATGACGGGCATGAGTCACGTCTAAATGAGTGTATGACTGAATATAGCTGCTGAGTCTCACTGATATGAGGCAGTGGAAATAAAAGGTTGTGTTAATTGCATTACTGGCACATGTGTGCCTTTCATTACTGTATGAACTTGAGTGAGTAATCAGACTTTAGTCAGACTGCTAACCTGAATGCAGCATGAGATCATGTTGAAGGTCTATAAATGGAAGGACATTCTCTGTAGTGTTATGATTTTTTAGGCTCTCTAGTCTAGAGTCACCGGTGGGCTGGTCGAGTTAGTACTTGTGGACCTATATGCTTGGAAACATTGAATCCAAAAGTCTGCGCTGTGCATATTCAAATGTGTGCTTGCGATAATATACGGGACAAGTTGCAGCTGATCAGACAGGAACTTTGTGTTGTTCCAGTGGCACTCAGCAACCAGGGCTGATATATTTTGGGTGTTACCGATTTGAGGTGTTGTATTTAAAGGTAAAGTGTGTAATTTCTGCAGCACCAGATGGAATTGCGTCAATTAAATTTGTTTCCCAACTTTTCTGAAAACTGCTCCTCCACCTCAACACCCTTTCTTCTGTATTTTGGACAAATAGTCTGGTGGGTAACTCGGCAAATAAATGGGGTTTAGGTATATGTTTTAAGGATCATTTATGAAGTGCATGTCAGTGTTTTCTTCAGTGCTTTTCCCCTGTTGAATCTCCAGCATAATGAAAATAAATATATATTTTACATGAGTTTTGAATATGAGGTGGCAGTCTGAATTGAATGTGGTTAGACCAAAAGGTTGTTTACTGAAAAATTTAATCAAGAAATCACAGTTTTCTATTGTATTGTCTCCTAGGGCTGCACACAAAAATGTAAACCGTGTTACCAAAGTAGTCTGATTCATAAATATAAATAACCCTAGTGAATCTTTCATTTAATTATCTTTGATTCAATGAACTCCAATTTCTTACTTTAGTGACATCTGTCTTATAATTAATATATGCATATCAGTCATTGTGTCACGACTATTGCATTTCCAACAATACATTTCCCGATCTATGTCTGTCTGTCTTTGATGGCTCAGAGCTCTACAGCTTGTCCCTGACATACTGGGTCAGAACACACTGCCAGTTTTCAGTGTGCCAACTGTGCACAAGGGCATCCTCAACCCCCACAGACACACACAGACTAAATATTATCTAGATGCTGAGAGAAACTCTGACTTTATAATTCTGGTTCTTTGTTGATTTTGAAGTTAAACCATGCTATAATTATCTTTCTGTTCCAGCAAGGGCTGTTTGAAACATGATGCGAAACTCTATCTTCTGTCTAGTATTATGTTGTGTCTTTGTTTTTCTATGTGTTTAAACTAGTAAGTGTTTCATTAATGTGCAGTTTGGATGGTGCTGAAAGAGTAAAGACAGCTGACTGGGAGTTCAGGTGTTAACAGCGTGTGAGAGGGAGTGGAAGAGGGAGTGTGAGTGTTAGAGGGCGTGGGAGTGGGAGAGTGAGTGAGTGTGTGTGTGAGAGGAAGTGAGTGTGAGTGTGAGAGGGAGTGTGAGTGTGAGAGGGAGTGAGTGTGGGAGTGAGTGATAGTGGGAGTGGAAGTGAGAGGGAGTGTGAGGGAGTGGAAGTGGGAGTGATAGTGAGTGGGAGTGGGAGTGAGTGATAGTGGGAGTGAGTGATAGTGGGAGTGGGAATGAGAGTGAGTGTGAAGGAGTGAGTGGGAGAGGGAGTGTGAGTGGGAGAGGGCGTGGGAGTGTGAGAGTGAATGTGTGTGTGAGAGGGAGTGAGTGTGTGAGAGAGGGAGTGAGTGAGTGTGTGTGAGAGTGTGAGAGGGAGTGAGTGTGTGAGAGGGAGAGTGACAGAATCCAGATACCTTTACTTATTACACATAATTTGTAAAAGGTATATTATGAATTTGTATATTAGCTAATAAACAGCCAATATGTTAATAATTTGCATCCTAATAAGCAAATAGTAAATAGTGAATGTGTTACTATTTTTTTTTAAAGAAATGTATATTTATTTAGCAAGGATGCATTCAATTCATACATTGTTGCAAATAATTTCTAGTACAAATAATTTCTATTTCAAATAAATGCTGTACTTTTGAACTTTATATTCATAAAAAACGTTTAATAGATTAATTACAAATGTTCCGAGAAATGTTTCTTGAGCACCAATGATTTCTGAAGGATCATGTGATACTGAAGACTGGAGTACAGGCTGCTGATAATTCATCTCATCATCACAGAAATTAATTACATTTTAAAACCATAGTAAAATAGGAAACTGTTATTTGTAAATTGAACTAATATTTCACAATATTATGGTTTATGTAATAAACACAGCCTTGGTGAGCATAAGAGACTTATTTCAAAAACAGTAAAACCTTACTGACACCAAACTTTTGAATGTTAGTGTATATTTATTTTTATATTATTTAGTGAAGGAACACTTTGCTGACAATCAGTATCTGCAGTATTGTAATAAATTGGTAACACTGAAAATGTTTGACAGTATTTGTATTTACATCTGTTATGAGACTGTTGATATATATTTTTTGATTTGCTGTCTTCAGTTCTCCATCTTCCCCCCTCTCCACAGGTGCAGAATCTGTTATACATAAGCTGGCAGGATGGTGGTACTGTCGCTGAAGATCTGTGTGAGACAGTGTAATGTGGTGAAGACGATGCAGTTTGAGCCATCAACAGCTGTGTACGATGCATGTCGGGTCATTAGAGAGAGGGTTCTAGAAGCCCAGACAGGACAAGGTGGGATGCCTTTCTTTCTATGTTCTTTGTAGTATATCTATGGAAGCCCGTTTCCGAGACTGAATTAAAAAAAGGTAATTGTGACTAACTGGCAATTGTGAGAAATTAAGTGAGAATTCGAGATATAACTGGCAATTGCGAGTTAAGTCAGAATTCCCTCAGAAGTTGCAATTTCCTTTTTTAATTTTTTATTCAGTGGCAGAAACGGGCTTCCATATATATCAGTGTTTACAGGGATTGCAAATCTTGTTGCTGAAATTATATCTTCAAGTATAAGTTCTAACACAGTGCCTGTTGTTTCTCAGCTTCAGAATATGGGCTGTTTCTGTCAGATGAAGACCCCAGGAAGGGCATCTGGCTGGAAGGAGGCCGGACACTGGACTATTACATGCTGAGAAATGGAGTAAGGCCTTTGATCTTCTGTCTCTCTATTTTACAAGCTCCTGTCAAATGTTCTGTGACATGTCTTTGCACTCTTGTCTTGTTTTGTGCTGAAAGATGAGAAGTGGTCTTAACTCTGCTCTTGGTTATTTTTATAGTCTCGGAGCATGTGTGAGAGAGGGGAAAGACTCCCCTTAGCGTCTACACTTACTAAGACAAGC
This sequence comes from Gymnocypris eckloni scoliostomus, assembly GCA_027564155.1. Lineage (NCBI taxonomy): Eukaryota > Metazoa > Chordata > Actinopteri > Cypriniformes > Cyprinidae > Gymnocypris > Gymnocypris eckloni. The sequence continues at coordinate 26,337,704 of CM050413.1, read as the reverse complement.
TACATCAACGTGATTAAAGACATTTTTCACTGAAGCATGTGGTTTTTGTTTATATTTGTTTACCCTTGTGAGTCTCTGTGCTTGTGCAAAGGAGTGTTGTATATAAAGACAAAACTTGTTCCCAGGAAGAAATAAAGATGTGTGTACAATGTAAATTGAAATGTGTTAAATGAAGATTTCATCAGTAGTGTTTCATCGTTTGTTGATCAAACTGCTTCACATACAGATTCAATTTGAACCGTTTGTAAATAATTTCAGCCATAGGTTTGTGGTCTATATATTTGTAAGCTTTATAGTTTAAAAACTGATTTGCTATTGGTCTTGTCTCTTAACTCTATTTGCATGCTAGTTTTTATTGTCTTCCTCAACCATTTATAGTCATTTTTGCTTTTGCAGAGATTAGATGTTTTCTGCCAGCTGTAGAAAAAAAACAAGACGTACTGAACAGTAAAATGGCTAAAAAGCAGAATTTCATCCAGAATCAAAGCATAAATCCCAAGCTTTCCTTTTAACACTATTCATTTGCTGTGATCAGGAAATGCAAATCTAATCAAACCCAATTCCTCTCTCTCTCTCTTGATATCTTAGGACATACTGGACTATAAGAGAAAACAGAGACCTCAGAAAATAAAAATGCTGGATGGAGCAGTAAAGACCGTCATGGTGGATGATTCCAAAACTGTGGGAGAGCTGCTGGTCACCATCTGCAGTAGAATAGGTCAGTGATGCTCTTACACCATCGGATAGAACTCCGTCATATACAGTTACTTTCTCAGATTCTTTTGAGAGGCCATCTGTGGCAATCCTGACTCACTTGGTCACCATAGATACAATCATAGGAAAAAAAACAGTAAACTGTTAGTCTTGTGGTATAGTTTTTATTTAAAGTGCAAGGTGACTTGGATTCAAATCCCAATGGTTTGTGTGTACCTGTAGATGCAGTTTCATTGGACTGACCATAGACAATATTTCTGCCATAGCTTTTAACACATATACACTACTGTTCAAATGTTTTAGGACATTTCTTTAAAAGAAAGAAAGAATACTTTGTTTTACTGGAGCAAGGATGAATGAAACTGATCCGTAAAGACATTTATAATGATAAAAATTATTTATTTTTCAAATAAATGCTGCTGTTTTGAATTTTCAATTTATCAAAGTCTCAGAAAAGCAAAAATGTATCAAATTCAAATGCTCTTTTCAGCATTGATAATAATAGTAACTGTATCTTAAGCACAAAATGAGCATATTAAAATGATTTCTGAAGGATCATGTGACACTGAAGCCTGGAGTAATGGCTGATTAAATAGCATGAGAGTTTTCTTTCTAATCTTACGGACCACACAGTCCAAGTCTGTAACTAGGTCTCATTGCTTCTCTTTCCAGGAATCACAAACTATGACGAGTACTCTCTCATTCAGGATGTGGTGGAGGAGAAGAAAGATGAAGGGACGGGCACACTGAAGAAAGACAGAACTCTACTGAGGGAGGAGAGGAAGATGGAGAAGCTCAAAGCTAAACTGCACACAGATGATGACTGTAGGTAACACATCAGTCACCCGATCCAGATAGAAATGCTAAATTATTCTCCGGCTGTAGAACTGCTAATTGGGCCCCAAAAAGTCAGTAAAGTTTAGGTTTAGAATTGTTTCAGGGTTTATCTTTGCTTCATGTCCCTCTTACTGTATTATATTTTATTTTCATGTTATTTTTGTGTCTAAGTAGTTTAATATTTTATTGTTTTGTGTAGGTTTATTTTGTTATATCTTAATGTATAAATGTTTGGTGTCAGCAAAAACAATTTTTTTGTTTAAGAGAAATTAACTTTTATTCAGCAAGGAGTCAGTAAAGACAATGCTGATCTTTTGAACTTTCTATTCTTTAAAATCCTGAAAAAAATATATATCCTGTTTTCAACAAAACATTAATAATAATAATAAATGTTACTTAAGCACTAAATCCGCATTAGAATGATTTCTGAAGTGTTATGTGACACTGATGACGAGTAATGGCTGATGAAATATTCAGCTTTGCCTTAACATGAATAAATCACATTTTAAAATACACATTTACATTTAAACTTCAATTGTTTTACTGTATGTTTGATCAAATAAACGCAGCCTTGGTGAGCATAAGTCTTCTTTCAAAATCACTAACAACATCTAACTGAACCCCAAACATTTCAAGGGTTGTATATCTTCTGTAAAGAAGCTTGTAAACGGTTTTACTATATAAATAGTTTCTGTTTTTCTCACAGTAAATTGGTTGGATCATGGACGTACATTTAGAGAACAGGGAGTCGAGGAGAGCGAAACTCTGCTGTTGAAACGAAAGTTTTTCTACTCCGATCAAAATGTGGACTCGCGAGATCCTGTGCAGCTCAATCTGCTCTATGTACAGGTTCGACTCGCCTCTTGTCACTTATTATACTGTAGTTTACAATAATGTGATGTGAAAGTCATGACGAGCACTCGACAACCCAGTTTGGCTTCACATCCCTCCTGCAGTGATGTTGTCCTAAATAATGTGTTTCAATGTTCTTTACTTGCCGGTTCAATATATAATGTATATAGATTGTAAATCTCTTATTGGCATATGGCCCTAAAAGCCTCTTTGAGTGGAGCGCTGAATGGTGTTTTACACATCGTATTGATCACAAAGTAGTGGAGCCCCTGTTACCGTTTTATAAGCTCTCCTTCTGTCAGGGGCTCGTTTGCTGATCTGGATCATTTCTGCTGTGATTTTCTTTTTACATAATTTTTTAAAGGCTTTAAGAACAATGTGTCTGCCTGCATGTGTTTCTCCAGGCGCGTGACGACATTCTGAATGGGTCTCATCCCGTGTCGTTTGACAAGGCTTGTGAATTTGGTGGAATTCAAGCACAGATCCAGTTTGGGCCTCATATTGAACTTAAACACAAATCTGGATTTCTAGAGTAAGACCATGTACTAATACTTTCTGTTACAGTACACAGTGTTTACAGCCCCTCTGCTTCATATTGATGAGAAATGATGTGAAAAATCTAGATGTTGTAATGACCATATGCTCATTTAGTTAATGAACTTAATATACTCAAATGAAAAGTGCTTAGACACATTTAAATATGTTATATGTATCATATAACTGTAATGCCTGTTTGCATTTCAGTGAATTGCCTCTAATCTGCAGACTTTGTGCATTTCATTTCGTTCAGCTTGAAGGAATTTCTGCCTAAAGAATACATAAAACAGAGAGGTGCAGAGAAGAAGATCTTTCAGGTGAGTCCGTTTATCCTGCACTTTGTTTATAAATGGACATCATTTTATACACGGTTGTCTGTTTCTTAACCTTCACTATTTGTAAGCAAAGGTGTATGAGATAAATGAATTGGGTAGATGAGTAAACGCTTTATGAATTTTACAGGAACATAAGGCGTGTGGTGAAATGACAGAGATTGAAGCCAAAGTGAAGTATGTGAAGCTTGCAAGATCCCTCAGAACATATGGAGTGTCTTTCTTCTTGGCGAAGGTAAAGCGTATGTGTGTGTGTGTGTTGTACTTGCATATATAATAATGTTTTTTACAGTGGAGATTCCAGATCAGTGTTGGGTGGTGACACATTACTTAGTAACCTGTTACTGTAATTTGATTACTTTTTTTAGTAACCGAGTAATTTAACGCATTATAATTTTCAAATAATTAGAGTATAGTTACATGCCGAGGTCTCTATACGTTACAGCAGATAGAATGCAGCGTTTTATCATCTAGAATTGTAATAAGGCTGTAGCACACACTGTCGAGCCCAGTGCCAGTGGATTAGAAACCTGTCCCCTGAGTCCCGAAATAACTGTGCAGCATGGGACAAGATGGATTGAGAGTGTTGATGCGGGAGAATAAAATGATTTGCGGGACTCCGGCAAAATAGAAATATCTAAAACAAATAAATTGTCATTCAACTATTGCAAAAAGCAACAAGAACTAATATAAAATATGAGCGATTAACAGGCGCTCTGATTAGAGTTTTTATTTAGGCTATAACACGTGTTTTCAGCGTTGAGCAATGTTGATTTCTAGAACGCAATGGCTGTCCGGAGTGCAGTGCTCACGAATCCTCTCATTATAACACAAAATTGTAGACATTATGAAAGATTCATTATGCATACAGTCGTTGTTATAACAGAGATTTGTGAGATTGCAATGAACTGAGATGTCTTTTCGAGATTATAAATGCAGCGCTCTTTGCTGGCATTCTGCTACGCCAAACCATGCACGCAGCAGCCGCTTGCTTTAATTAAAAATAACAGTGTTTTGTGAATGTTGATGCTTTAATAACAAATATTTATCGGGAGCGTTTATGCTGGGATTTCATATTTTTATCTACAGAAAAAGTAACTAGTAATGTAACTAATTACTTTCTAAATAAAGTAATCAGCTCTTTCATTTAGAAGGTGGGACTATTCCTTCCATATTGCGTGTTGCAGTTTCTCCCATTCATAAGTATAAGAGTGAACCATCTCTGTATTTCTATAGTCTTTGCTTTATATAAAATACTTATAAAAACATTAACCTGCATGCCATGTGATCATTAATCAACAACATCAAAGAAACCGTGAACATGCAAATGTAATTCTTAATTATTGAAATATTTATTTTTAAATCTCAGAGGTACTTAAAGCAAATATATTTGGTAAATAAAGTTTAGATGACAAAATGTTTGGAATGCCTGCATTACATGTAACTTAGAAATAACGTGAATATGTCCATTTCAATTAGTTAGCCTAAAATGAATAATACATGATAAAACCTACAGAGTAATGATTCAAATAAAAATTGTATCAGTAGTTGATGCAATGTTTAAACACTACTTAAACCTGAAATGATTTTTGTAAATCCAGTGGTCAAATACTGCTGCCACCTGACCAATGACTGATCATTGTGTGAATGTCCACAAAACTGGACTATATATGGTAGATGACAAATAAAAATTGGACTGTGTCCTGACATATTTTTTTTTTTTCAAAAACGTACAAATAACATGAGAAAAATGTATCTTCATTCTTAGTTACAAATAGCATGAGAGAGGTTTATCCTCAATGTTAGAGTAAATGTTTTTTAATTATTTTTTTTGTCACACCATAGGACACATCGATATGTCAACGACCCATATACATATATAATAAGTATATAATTGGTTGGCTATTTTAGAAAGGAAAATTTCTAAAATGACAAGAAATTATGGAAAATCTATTAATTATGAATATTGTATTGCTATTGTGTGAATAATATGCAATCATGTAATCCATAAAAAGTAACTGTTGTCTGAATAAGAGTATTTTAAAATGTAACTTACTCTAATTATAAGTACTTAATTTTTGGAATCTGATTACATGTAACAGTTACTACCCAGCTCTGCCCATATGGACACAGTTTTCTTATGTGTTTGTCTTAAAGTCATATTTCTGATTTAGCTCACGTATTGTAAACGTGTTTTTGAGATCAGCAGTCCCGAGTCACAATGTCACAGACAGTTTTCCTTCATACCCATGAAGGAAATTTAATTCCAGAAGTCCAGAATTTTTCTTCGGTGTACATGTTGCCAATCAATGTTCTCATGAGAGCTTTCATCATCCGAGAAGAATTCCACCTCCAGAATTATTCCATCTATTCAATGCCCCGGTTCCTGGCCGGTGGTGTTCTGCATGACTCATGGACTGATTACAGTTCAGCTCTGCTTGAGTTGTAAAGTTAAGGTGGAGCAGATGTGCTTGTGCTTAAAATAAAGATCACAAGTTTTGAACAATATTTTTTGTTCTAGTTTTTATTTATCGCATATGAACAATATAATTATTCTCTGTTTTCATAAACTCAAACTATTGCCAGGTTGTTGTTTGTTTCTGGGAATTAGTGGTGCAAAAAGCTCAAATGAGAAATATTGGTAAAGATTGACTGTACAACTGTACAACTTCTCCATCTGCTGACAGCTCTGAGAGAAAGTGTGAAAGAAGGATGATGTGCTTTAGAGAATCTGACAGGATACAGGAAGAATATTATGTGGAATAGATGTGAAAAAAAAATTGGTAGACCATTTTATTTTTCTGAAGATAATGAATTGAACTTTTATTTGTATTATTATTTCTTGCTGTGTTTGATTTTGTGGTAACACTACTTAAAGCCTTTATGTATAATACATTATAAAGGTATTCACAATGTATGTTGTAATCCACTATATCTTTTGATAATTTTAAAGTTAAAATGCAACAATGTGTGAATGTTTGTTTTTAATTCATTATACTCTCTAAAACTACAGAATAATACAGTATGCATTATAAGGTGCATTGCAAGTCATAATCAATGCTTTAAAACTACATTTATAACGTGTTATATATAAGGACGTTAAGTAAAGTGTTACTGTTTTGTTTTTCAGGAAAAAATGAAAAGCAAAAATAAGTTGGTTCCAAGACTGCTGGGTATAACCAAAGAATCAGTGATGCGAGTGGATGAGAAAACCAAAGATGTGATTCAGGAGTGGCCACTTACTACAGTGAAAAGATGGGCCGCCTCACCTAAGAGCTTTACACTGGTACTTGCACAACACGCATTCTTTCAGACTTGAATTTGACTTTCAGATGACTCCAATAGCTCCGGTGCACCTCCTGTGTATGTATGTATGTATAACTCTGTGCCCATATACAGGATTTCGGGGAGTATCAGGAGAGCTACTACTCCGTTCAGACCACCGAGGGGGAGCAGATATCTCAGCTTATAGCTGGTTACATCGATATCATTCTCAAGAAGGCCAGTATTAACTCCTTATAATTGTTTTTCCCTCATGAAATATTCAACATTTTATGAAGATCATGTGTTTTCCTGAATGAGATCCTCCTGGATTGCGAATGCTTTTCATATTAAATGTTAACAGTGTTCAGATAACAGTATGCACAGTGTTACCAGATTAAACCTTATGTGGAAGTTTGTATAAAGTGTTTATTCACTTCTGTCTGGCCCTACAGAAACAAAGCAAAGACCGCTTTGGTTTAGAGGGAGATGAGGAGGCCACCATGTTAGAGGAATCCGTTTCTCCGAAAAAGTAAGACATGCAGAAATGTTGAGTCGGCAGAGATAAGAACCGTATTTCCTTTCAAGGGTTTGTCATTTCTTGCCAATTGTCTTTGGAAATACTTCTGTAATCGGAACAGTACAGCATTACAGGTAACTCATGCTGGAAAAGCAACCTTATCTCAGACTCTATTTATCTAGATTGAGCTGAGGTTTCAATACTCAGCCTGTTTTAATGAGTGCAGGCGTCTTCTCTTCTTGAATAACCCCTGAGTGTTGTAGTACAAACACAAAAACCTTTTTACTTGTGCCTTTCTGTGTCATTCCCTCTATCTTTATATGTTGTTTCCTCTCTGTCTTTCACAGATCTACTATATTGCAGCAGCAGTTTAACCATGTCGTACAGGCAGAGCATGGCTCTGTGGCACTGCCTGGGATTTTGAGGTCAGGTTCTGTCGGCCCAGAAACGCTGAACATGGGCACCATGCCCTCTCCACAACAACAGATCACCACTGGACAGATGCATCTTGGACATATGCCACCACTGGTGAGTCTACATGTTCATGGACCAATTAATCAGCAAAGTTCATTATTTGTCCAGTATTTGACCTCATATTGCACCTTGTTGTCTAGCAGCATATCAGAATCAGCCCCTATATAACAAAGTCACAGTTTAGATTTGTTGGTGGGTTAATGTGTAATTTTCCCCTCCTTAATTGGGTGATCAGAGTGCAGCCCAACAGGCTCTTGTGGGAACCATTAACACCAGTATGCAAGCGGTGCAGCAGGCACAGTCAGACCTAGAGGAGATGGAAGAGCTGCCACCACTTGGAGATGATATGGTGAGAAAATGCATACATGTCACTTCGCATTTACTTTCCTGTATCCATTACCGATATTTTATTTTAAAAGTGAAATTTATGAGGATATTGTAAGGAAGTGCACACATCTTGTGCACAATTTTTGTCTCTCATGTACCTATTACCATTTTATTTTATTTTTACCTTTCCATTTTTATTTGTATTACCTTTTATTTGTATTAAATTTGTTTCAGGCTTCTAAAATGTGGATTCAGAACAAGGTGGATGAGTCCAAGCATGATATTCACTCTCAGGTGGATGCTATTACTGCTGGAACTGCCTCTGTGGTTAATCTTACTTCTGGTAAAGCCTTGACTCTATTAAAAATGTATTAAATTAGTAAGATGTAAAATTAAGAGCTTTAAGTTTCATCTGAAATATAGTGATTTGACTGAGTTTTGCTGTTCTATCTCCCAGGGGACCCGACAGACACGGATTATACAGCGGTAGGCTGTGCAATCACCACCATCTCCTCTAATCTGACGGAGATGTCAAAAGGTGTGAAGCTGCTGGCGGCTCTGATGGAGGATGAGGTGGGTAGTGGACCGGACCTCATGAGGGCTGCCAGGACCCTCACCGGAGCTGTATCTGACCTGCTTAACGCTGTGGAGCCTACATCAGGAGAGGTGCGAGCAAAGAATGAGCTGCGATTTAATCATTATCTGTCATTTTGATTGACTGTGTTGAACATTTTCTGTAATTCTTTTCATTTTCTCCAAATTTATATACAAATTTATGCCATTTACTTTTCTGCATCAACTGTATAGTTTCATCTTGAGATACACAAATATGATAAATAATTATTTTCACTTTTTGTATGGTAATATTTCTATTTTCTTTTGTTAAAGGCAAATGCATTTTTTGATTTATTTTTTTTATTTTTTTTTATTTGGTAAATGATTGTAATTTTTTATATTTCATTATTCAATTGTATCATAATTCAACTGACTTACACTACCATCAACTCATCTTTATTTATATAGCACTTTATATATTACAGATTGTTTTAAAGCAGCTTCACAGGAAAATAACAATCAGTGATTGTGCGATTGTGTTTTCTCATGCAGCCACGACAGACGGTTCTGACTGCAGCTGGCAGCATTGGTCAAGCCAGTGGAGATTTGCTTAGACAGATTGGAGAGAATGAAACAGACGAGCGCTTCCAGGTACACGGGTGTCTTTTAAGGAACATGATGTACGTTTGTGTTTTTATTGCCCTGAGTGTATGTGTGCATGTGTTTCAGGATGTCTTAATGAACCTAGCTAAAGCTGTGGCTAATGCAGCAGCCATGATGGTTCTGAAGGCCAAGAACGTGGCACAGGTTTCTGAAGACAACGTCTTGCAGAACAGGGTTATTGCAGCTGCGACCCAGTGCGCCCTCTCCACTTCCCAACTAGTGGCCTGTGCCAAGGTGGAGTTCACATGCACATGTTTCTAATCCAGATTGATTAAAAGAACAAAGAAAAACTGTTGTATAACCCTTATTGTGTTTGTGTGTCAGGTTGTGAGCCCCACTATCAGCTCCCCTGTGTGTCAAGAGCAGCTGATTGAAGCAGGGAAGCTGGTGGATCGTTCAGTGGAAGGTTGTGTGAAGGCCTGTCTGTCAGCTACCAGTGATGGAGAGCTTCTCAAGGCCGTCAGCGCAGCGGCTGGTATCGTCACACAGGCTCTCAGTGACCTACTCACACACGTGAGGAACTACGGCACACGCGGGGAACCCATTAGACGCTACGACCAGGCCACGGACACCATCATGACAGTTACAGAGAGTATTTTCTGCAGCATGGGTGATGCTGGTAAGATGAGTGCATCTTTTACACTACCATTCAAAAGTTTAGAGTGGATATGTTTTTTTAATGATTTGTAAAGTAGTATCCTATGCTCATCAAGACTGCATTTATTTGATTAAAATACAGTAAAAACAAGCTACTAGCAATTCTATTTATTTTTTCTGTTTTAATTTATTTTAACATTTTATTTACTCCTGTAATGGCAAAGCTGAATTTTCAGCAGCCATTACTCCAGTCTTCAGTGTCACATGATCCTTCATAAATTATTCTAATATTCTGATCTGGTGGTGTTCAGGAAACATTTCTTATTGTAAATATTAAACTCAAACTGTGATATTTTGAATATTTATTTGAAATGCATCTTTTGTATCATTATAAATGTCTTTACTTTCACTTTTAAACAATTTAATGCGTCCTTGCAGAATAATTGTAAAAAATAAATACTGACTACAATGACTGGTAGTCTAACTTATTTTATTTACTTAGCTCCTCTATGCTGTGTAACAGTAGAGATGTACTATTCTCCTCTGTAGGTGAGATGGTACGACAGGCACGGGTTCTTGCCCAGGCGACCTCTGACCTGGTGAATGCCATGAGATCAGATGCTGAGGTGGAGGTGGATGTGAACAACTCCAAGAAGCTTCTTGCAGCTGCTAAACTGCTTGCAGATGCCACTGCTCGAATGGTTGAGGCTGCAAAGGTGGGTTAGCAAACCTAAATATCCAGTGTTCTGTACCAGTAGATATAATTTTTTTTTGCTGCAGTTCTGCTGTAATTATGAGAGAACTGCTTGTTTTCTACCATTTTTTTAATTCGCAAAAACTGATAAAGTACTGTTAAGCACTAATAAACTGCCAATATGCTAGTGATATGCATGCTATTAAGCAACTAGTTAATAGTGAATAATATTCCCTAATCTAAAGTAAGAGTAAAAAAAAAATGCTGTTTTTTTTCAACTTTCTTTAAATCAAAGCATTCTTAGGCTTGCTGTTGTTTCAAAACCCCTTGGAAGTTTGGGGAGGCCCCCTAGTGGGCCTGACCCCAGGCCCCGGTTGAGAACCAATGTCCTATACTAGTTAAATGAAATATATTAAACATAGCTCTTACAAATGCTCGGGTATTTTAGAAGATTGAGACATTTTTGCTCTAATGAAGCATTTTCCACAAGTTATTTTGAGCATCTCTCTGTTTAGTAATCTGAGATCTAATAGACAAGTAGTAGACGTGTTACTTGTCTGTGTGTGTGTTTAGGGAGCTGCTGCATACCCTGAAAATGAAGACCAGCAGCAGAAGCTCCGGGAGGCTGCGGAGGGGCTGCGTGTGGCCACAAACGCGGCTGCACAAAACGCCATCAAGAAGAAACTCATAACAAGACTGGAGGTCAGTGAATTACTTGTGATTTTGATTGAGAAAAATAATTTAGACAGGAAAACGCTACACTGAGTGTCTGCTTTGTTTTTCCAGAATGCTGCTAAACAAGCTGCTGCTGCTGCAACTCAATCCATTGCGGCATCCCAGAATGCAGCAGCCTCAAACAAGAACACTGCTGCCCACCAGCAACTTGTTCAAAGCTGCAGGGTTTGTATAAGAATGAATTTCCAAACAAGTGGTAGTAATGATAGTCATCCTGTTGTGTTTATAACTGTTTATATTCTCTGTGTTCATGTGCTTTAGGCTGTAGCTGACCACATTCCTCAGCTGGTGCAGGGAGTGAGGGGCAGTCAGGGTCAGCCAGAGGATGGTAGTGCCCAACTTGCCCTCATCATTGCCAGTCAGAACTTCCTTCAGGTAACCATTAATCCTTTCACTGATAACATCACTCTTCTTTAAAAGTGCTCTTTGATTGCTAGTGTCTAATTCCATGTTTGTTTTCCAGCCTGGAAGTAAGATGGTTTCTTCAGCGAAGTCGTCTGTGCCGACTGTGACGGATCAGGCGGCAGCCATGCAGCTTGGGCAGTGTGCAAAGAACCTGGCCACCTGCCTGGCTGAACTCCGCACAGCTGCACAGACGGTACTGAATCTGTCTTCACACAAGTATTTAATGAGTAGAAGATCCAAAATGGAAGATTGTCATTTACTCACCCTAGTGGCATTCCAAACCATGAAGACTTACTTTTGTGGAACAAAAAGAATGTATTTTAAAGAATGTTGGTAAACAAGCAATTTCAGTTCCTATTGACTTTCACTGTATGGACAAAAATACAATGGAAGTCAATGTGAATCGAAACTTGTTTTTTTACCAACCTTCTTCAAAATATCATCTTTTTTTGTTACGCAGCAGAAAAAAGTAATACAGGATTTGGATTGACATGAGGGTGAGTAAATTATAAAAAATTATCTTTATCAAATTCCGTCATGTGATGTCTAGGCTCATGAGGCGTGCGGCCCCATGGAGATCGACTCTGCACTTATTGCGGTGCAGACGCTTAAGAATGAACTCCACGATGCAAAAATGGCAGCTTCCGAGGGACAGCTGAAACCTTTACCTGGGGAATCAGTGAGTTGAGACCCATTTAATATCAATGATACTATTCTTTTATAATTGAAAATATATATTTTCAACATAGATGTACTGATAGTGTGAATTATAAGCATTCGTTTGATGCCATTTCATTTTTGTGGTTTAGTTGGAAAAATGCACTCAGTATCTGGGTGGCACATCTAAGGCTGTTGGTTCCTCAATGGCCCAACTGCTTACCTGTGCAGCACAGGGAAATGAGCATTACACAGGTAATGCACCCACTCTTAAATGCAACACATTCATTGGCTAAATGGGGGCATATATTGCAGCTCTGTTATTTCATGTAAAGCTAATTATAATTAATAACCAATTTTTTGGAATAAAAATAAACAATATTATTCAATTTATTTATATTTGAGGATGTTTCTAGAGGTTTTGTCAAATTAAGTTAACCTCAGGGACTGTTTGTTCCAATAACAATATAGCTAAACAAACAATTATACATTCTGGTTCACACACACTCCCATGAATTGTATGTGTTTGCAGGTGTAGCTGCCAGTGAAACTGCCCAGGCTCTTAAGACATTAGCACAGGCTGCGAGGGGTGTTGCTGCCACCTCATCAGACCCTGCTGGAGCTGCAGCCATGTTGGATTCTGCTCGCGAGGTTATGGAAGGATCAGCTAAATTAATTTCTGAAGCCAAGGAGGCGCTGGTTGCTCCTGGTAATGCAGAATACAACAAAGGCTAGCGCAGGTGAGGGGGGAAAGAGATGATGTCTTTTTGTTTAAACATTAAATTAAATGTAATCATTTAACAGATGTTATTATTCACAATATTAACTTAGAAATTAGGAAATCCACACACAATTTATCATTGAGAAGCCAGCAATATTAGCAGTACCACAATACCTAATTAAAAAATAAACAACTTTTAAATAATTGCTGAAATGATTATTAATTTCTTTTTTTTAAAACACATAAATATTTCTAAATATATTTGTTATATGTGTGTCTCTGTTTTGTGTGTTAGGTAGCAAAGGCTGTGTCCCACTCACTGAATGCGTGTGTGAACTGTCTACCTGGACAAAAGGATGTTGATATGGCTCTGAAAAGCGTCGGAGAAGCCAGCAAAAAATTGCTTGTAGAGACGGTGAGCTACAAACAAGGACAATTTTTTTTTATTTAGTCATCACCCAATGTGCTTAATGCTAATTAATGAAAACGCTTCACAAATATTGTAACTTGAAAATGTGTTCTATCCCTTGATGTACTCTCACTGTTCTCAGTATAGTGCATGCGATTATTAAATGTCCTAATGTGTGTTTTGTAGCTGAGTGTTTTCGTTACTTTATTTATTTGTTTGTGTGGCAGCTCCCTCCATGCAGTAAGACCTTCCAGGAGGCTCAGAGTGACCTGAACCAGACTGCAGCCGATCTGAATCAGTCTGCAGGTGATGTGGTCCATGCCTCTAGAGGGACCACTATCCAGCTTTCAGATGCTTCTGGAAAGTTCAGTGAGGACTTTGATGAGTTTCTGGATGCTGGCATTGAGATGGCCGGCCACACCCAGGTATGATATGTGAAGCATGAACATGATAATGTGGACACGCCTCCTTTTCCTGAAATAATAAGTCATATTTGGTTGTTTAAGAGTAAGGATGATCAAATGCAAGTGATTGGGAATTTGAAGAACATCTCAATGGCCTCCAGTAAGCTGCTGTTGGCTGCCAAGTCTTTATCTGTGGACCCTGCAGCAGGCAATGCAAAGAACCTGCTCGCTGCTGCTGCCAGGTACTTCACCCATGTTTATTTGTGCATGTTTTATATACTGTTGTTTCTGTCTTTTAACCGTCTCTCTCACTGCATGTTTATTCAGAACAGTGACTGACAGCATCAATCAGCTGATTACGCTGTGTACCCAGAATGCTCCAGGACAGAGGGAATGTGACAATGCTCTAAGAGAGCTTGAGGTATTATACAAACAATGCATACACAGTACACACTAAGTCATTTGTTTTAGTATTTGAAAAAGAAAATGGCATATTGTCTCTTTTTGTGGGTTACAGGCTGTTAGGGGACTGCTAGATAACCAAAATGAGCCAGTCAATGATCTCTCCTACTTTGACTGCATTGAAAGTGTCATGGAGAACTCTAAGGTAACAGAAACATAACTATTATTGGAGGTTTTACTTGGAATACTATCAGGATTTTTATTGCAAATGTTTATTCAGTACTGTTACAAGCAAAGATACATCTTACATGTTATTTGAGCACTAAATCACCATATTAGAATGATTTCTGAAGGATCATGTGACACTGGAGTAATTGATGCTGAAAATTCAGCTTTGCCATCACAGGAATAAATTACCTTTCAAACTATAATAAAATATAAAATACTTGTTTTAAATTGCAAAAAATGGTTCAATATTTCTGTTTTACTCTATTTATGATCAAATAAATGCAGCCTTGGTAAGCGTAATAACCAAAAAAAAAAAAAAAAAACACTTAAAGTCTTACACACACCACACTTTTGAATGGTAGTGTATATTATTACAAAAGTGCATAATGCAGATTTTAGTATAAGCATTTCAAGTATGCATCTCACATACTAAATGGGCAAAAAAGTGTTGATGCAGTTAAATTATGCATATCATTAGATGATAACCGATCTGTTATCCACCTCTTTCTAATATATAGATTCTCGGTGAATCTATGGCTGGGATCTCTCATAACTGCAAGACGGGAGATGTTCCAGCATTTGGAGACTGTGTAGGTGGAGCCTCTAAAGCTCTGTGTGGTCTGACCGAAGCAGCTGGACAGGTAAGATGCTTCCCCGTCTGCCCTTTACTGTCATAATTTGTTCACAACCATTATACATTTTTACCTCTGAACACTTTATCATTATGTATGTATCAATCATACTTGTTTTTTGATGTGTCTCTAGGCTGCTTACCTAGTGGGTGTGTCTGACCCCAACAGCCAAGCTGGACATCCAGGCTTAGTGGATCCTATCCAGTTCGCTCGTGCTAATCAGGCAATCCAGATGGCTTGCCAAAATCTTGTTGACCCAGACAGTAGTCCTTCCCAGGTAACATCAGACATTAGGCATGTAGTGTTTGGACGTAAGCCCAAAATTTGTATTTCTACAACATCTTCATCTACACTTTTAAGGCCAAAATATTAATATATGCATGTTTCAGGTGCTCTCATCTGCCACCATTGTTGCTAAGCACACCTCAGCGCTGTGTAATGCTTGCCGACTGGCCTCTTCTAACACTGCAAACCCTGTGGCTAAAAGACACTTTGTGCAGTCAGCCAAAGAAGTGGCCAACAGCACAGCCAACCTGGTCAAAACAATCAAGGTTAAAGCACTCGTCTTTATACATTAGTTCAACTTTTATCCACTTTTATCCAACATTTACCTCTTCTCTCCCACCATAGGCTTTGGATGGAGATTTCTCTGAGGAAAACCGTGAGAAATGTGGTGTTGCCACAGCGCTCATTGAATCTGTTGACAATCTGACCACGTTTGCTTCCAATCCAGAGTTTGCTAGTGTTCCTGCCCAGATAAGTAGAGAGGTATGCGAGGTTCTTCTTCATTGGATTGGTACTTACGGTTGTGTCCTCTTTGTTATTCATATTTATGTTTTTCTACTCCCAATTTAGGGTTCTGCTGCACAGGAGCCAATCATCCAGTCGGCACGTGCCATGCTTGATAGCTCCTCCTGCCTTTTGAAGACAGCTAGGTCATTGGTTATGAACCCTAAAGATCCACCCACATGGTCATTACTGGCGAGCCATTCACGCACCGTGTCAGACTCCATCAAGAGCCTTATTACTGCTATCAGGTAAGACATACATAGTCACAGTTTTGTAGATTGTAGAGACCTGCAGAATAGAAATGAGCTTCTATTCATTTTTCTTTTTTTTTACAATAACTTATGTTCTTGTGATTGATATTACAGGGATAAAGCCCCTGGCCAGAAGGAATGTGACTCAGCCATTGATAATATCAATAAATTCATTCGAGATATTGAGCAGACCTCTCTTGCAGCTGTCAGCCAAAATCTTCCACGAAGAGATGAAGTTTCATCTGAGGTAAATGTGTGTTTATACTGCAGCTAGTGGGGATTATTTTCCAATCTTTATTTCCTTTTAATGTTTTTTTCTGGAAAATCGACAAAATGTAGAAACAACATAAATATGGTACATTTTAAATTATATTTTATTTTAGTGGCATCTTTTAACTAAGTACTATGAATGAAGGCAAGTATCACTGATGCTGATGCCTCTATTGCATGGACCTTTTCCTATTTCTGATAATAAAATGAGTAACTATCGCCATAACATTACAGTAATATTTAAAGCCATCCTTTTTAACACTTAATTGGCAGAACTTTTAATTTTAAGTGTTCTTAAATTGATCTCTACATATGAGCATTATAATAATGTCACATTTAGCTGTGAATTTAATACCGTGTGTATTT
Source organism: Gymnocypris eckloni scoliostomus (assembly GCA_027564155.1). NCBI lineage: Eukaryota > Metazoa > Chordata > Actinopteri > Cypriniformes > Cyprinidae > Gymnocypris > Gymnocypris eckloni. Next base: position 26,321,072 of record CM050413.1, on the reverse strand, counting down.
TGTAATTATATAGTAGTATAGTGATGTTTCGGTCTCCATCAGTGTCAGCTCTCTCTGTTTGAAAGAACTGTTGGTCTCATGTTTTGTACATTTGTTTTCACAATAAATAAGAAAATGACGTGTTAAATCTTCTGTAACAATACTTTATGTGAGGATCAGGAAATTACAGTGGATAACTACAGGAGTCCTTAACCATTATTGTACATGTCAGGCTTTGCAGGAGCAGTTAACATCATCTGTTCAGGAGGTGGGTCACCTGATTGAGCCGATTTCCACAGCAGCAAAAGGAGAAGCAGCTCAGCTGGGTCATAAGGTGACTAAAATTGCCTTTTCAGTCTATAATTAATTGTCATATAGTTTTCAACCCTAATGCATGCCATATTGTCCCTCAGGTCTCTCAGTTGGTTAGTTACTTCACTCCTCTGGTCTCCACCTCTATGGGCATAGCTTCCAAAATCTTGGATCATCAGCAGCAGATGAACCTGCTGGATCAAACCAAGACTCTCGCTGAGTCTGCTCTACAAATGCTGTACGCTGCCAAAGAAGGTGGTGGAAACCCAAAGGTACTTCTCCTTCATTCATTCAAATTTCAGGTTTTCTTCATAGAAAATGTCAATCTTTTAGCAAATTAATTCCACTCATTTGTCTTCAGGCGGCTCATACCCATGATGCCATAGCAGAAGCTGCACTGCTGATGAGGGAAGCTGTTGATGACCTCTTGCTGACCCTGAATGAAGCTGCTAGTGAGGTTGGCATGGTCAGTGGCATGGTGGATTTGATTGCTGATGCCATGGGCAAGGTAATAACCCACATACTTTTGCATTAAAACTGCCTTAATACACATTGTAATTCCATTCAGTTGAAAATAATTGACATTTTAAGTGTTTTAAATGATTTAAAACAGCCATGTAACACATTTCAGTGGTCTTGTCATTCTGTAGTTAGGTGAAGGTACCCCACCAGAACCAGAAGGTTCATTTGTAGATTATCAGACCACCATGGTGAGACACTCCAAAGCTATTGCTGTGAGTGCACAGGAGATGGTAAGCAATCATAATTTTCTACACTTAATGTTTCATATGTTACGTTATATCATAAATATTTATTTATGGACTTTGGTGTCTAATTTCACACTGTATACCTTCATTCTCTCCCACAGATCACTAAATCAGTGAGTGCTCCTGAGGATCTGGGCAGTTTGGCCTCTCAGGTCACTGCAGACTACAGTCAGCTTGCAGTTCAGGGACGTCTGGCTGCTGCTACTGCTGAACCAGAGGAGGTGACCCACATATAGATGTATGGTCACGCTCTCTCTTTCACAAACACATGCTGACCCTTGTGTTTGTTTGGTGATTTTAGATCGGGTTCCAGATAAAGACACGAGTGCAGGAACTGGGGCACGGCTGTATTATGCTCGTTCAGAAGGGTGGAGCGCTGCAGATCAGTCCCTTTGATTCGTTCACAAAGAGAGAACTTATTGAGTGTGCACGTGCTGTCACAGAAAAGGTGTTAAAATGAAGAACTTACTAAATTAAATGATATGGTTTTCGCACAGCTTGCTGTCAATTAGCTCTTGGTGTTTTCTGTTTAATTGTCAAAATCTATATATAGTAGGTTTTATATTTTTTTTAATGCAAGTTTTTCTGTAGGTGTCTATGGTGCTTTCTGCATTGCAAGCTGGTAATAAGGGCACTCAAGCCTGCATCACTGCTGCCAGTGCTGTATCAGGCATCATCGCTGACCTGGACACCACCATCATGTTTGCATCTGCTGGCACACTCAATGCTGAGAACGATTCAGACTCCTTCGCTGATCACAGGTACAGTGGGGTTACAGTACATATGTAGTGCAATGGGGTTTAAATGGAAAACACATTTATATGAAGTCATTCCAATTTTAAATTAAAAAAAATACTATTGCAAAATTATAGTCACACTTTATTTTAAGATCCAATTCTCTCTATTAACTATCAATTAACTATGACTTTTGACATTATAAACTCCTAATTTGCTGCTTATTAATAGTTAGTATGGTAGTTGTTCTGTTTAGGTTTTGAGTAAGATTAGGGATGTAGAATAAGGTCATGCAGAATATGTGCTTTATAAATACTGATAAACAGCCAATATATTAATAATAGGCATGCTAACTAGTTAATAGTGAGAACTGGTCCCTATATTAAAGTGTTACCAAAATTATGAGTATGCATGGTTATAAAAATAAAACCCTTCACGTGTTCTTGTACTTGAACTGCTTACACTTCATTTAACCAACAATGATACTTTTGTCAAATGGTTCACTGTATATCAATATGCAGTGTAAATATGAGTAAATTAAACACTACTTACAATTAATGAGACTACATCTACTCTAGCAATTTCAGGTTTGTTAAAAAAAACAGACAGTGGCTACGTAGTTTCAACTGATTTATAAATAAAATACCATGAGTGGAAAATACCTTCCCACTTCACACTGTCCAATGAAATTTGAACATGGTTTTGCATACACAGTATTCACCACAATATTATTGTTGATAACTGTTAAGAGAGAGGCAGTTTTGGTTAATTTTGGAAAAAGGGCAGGAGCTTGAGGCCCTAAGCACCCCGCATTGCATGTGCCTGATGTCTAACCTGCTTATTAAATTATTAAATAATTGGATATAAAATATAGTATCCATTTTTATATGGAATTTATCTTCTTTTGTATACCGACTTAATATTGTTTTTGTATTAATATATTGAAATTCTATTTTATTTGCTTAATTTATATATTTAATTTATGTATTTTATTTATTGACTTTCTATTTAATTTGCTTATTTTATATATTGAAATTATTTTATGTATTTTATATATTGCATTTATTTGTATCTTTGATTGGTTTTATCACTTGAGATGAAAGAGACCAGGGAGTGATACTAGAAACATGGAACAGCACAGGAGATAGTTTACCAGAGAAATCTGTCAAATATGCCATTTAACAGTTAAAATAATATGACCCCAGAATGCTACAATTGACTAAGCAGAATCGCATATTGAAAGAGTAATGCTAATAAATGTGCCTAACGAAGAAGGCAGCATATGAAATCGCTTATATGTACATATGCCTTATAATAAAACTTTTATCACTTAAATTCTCTCTCTTTGTTTTTAGGGAGAATATTCTGAAGACCGCCAAAGCACTGGTGGAGGACACTAAGAACCTTGTTTCAGGTGCAGCATCAAGTCAAGAGAAGCTGGCCCAGGCCGCCCAGTCTTCTGCCAAGACCATCACACAGCTCACAGATGTGGTGAAATTGGGAGCAGCCAGCATAGGCCCGGATGACCCAGAAACACAGGTGAGAGCCATGGAGAAAGTGATGAGGACAGATGAGAAGTCAAACACAGGGATTTACCAGCACCCGCTCGTACTTCATCTCTCTGGAATGCACATGTGTTGTTGTCATTCATCTCCTCGTAGGTGGTGCTGATCAACGCAGTGAAGGATGTTGCTAAAGCTTTAGCTGAGCTCATTAGCGCCACCAAGTGTGCGGCAGGAAAAGCAGCAGATGACCCCTCCATGTTCCAGCTCAAGAGTGCGGCCAAGGTACGACGATATAAATATTATTCTCCCTTTTCCACATTCTGTCATGCCTCAAGAGGACAGAACTCGGTAATAAACACTCCATCTAGACAATTAGCTGTTATAAATCTGTCTCTGAAACTGTAATCTCCCAGTTGTCCTTCAGAAATCTGGCTGCACGGATGGAAATGTCTCCTAACTCAGATATGAGTAAAAGTGTTCTGGTGAGAAGCTCATTCCAGTGTGTGCCATTAATCAGATTAATTATTAATGAGAAAAGGAATGTTTTCTTCTCCATCAGCTACTATCATTCCCATTACACACTTAGTCTCAAATATTGTGCGATAAAATGAACTACATGCTCTATTAATAGTATAGTTCTGCATGAGTTTGGATTCATTATTTTTTAGTATTCAAAAAAACAAATTTAGTTTGACCAGTTTGACCTTAGTCGACACATAATCAGTGTTATTTTTAGTATCATGTACTGTTTTAAATATTTATTGATATTTTGGCTTTTACTTTGATGTTTTGCCATTTTAATTTTATTTAATTTTAAGTTAGTCATTTTGTTTATATAAATATCTAGAGAGAGAGGATAACATTTCTTTCAGTTGTAGTTTTAATAATTAAGTTGCCAAGGAAACATTTCTAATGAGATTTTCATTTAATATTGTAATTATTTTATATTATTTTTATTTCAGTCAGTGAAAACAATATATGTCTTTATAAATTGAGAAGATAGGATAAAATAAGTTAATAATTTTCTATAAAAATAATATAGAAAATAATTTTCTATAAATTGCTGGTTTCCAAAGGCAGACTTGTTTGCAATAGTGAACTTTGCCATCAAATGTTCAACTAATGATCGCACTGGGAGTGTTCTCAGAAGTGAAATGTAAATGTATGCCTTACGTCTGTGTGTTCAGGTTATGGTAACTAATGTGACATCCTTACTGAAAACGGTGAAGGCAGTGGAGGATGAGGCTTCAAGAGGAACCAGAGCTCTAGAAGCCACCATCGAGTGCATCAAACAGGAACTCACAGTAAGTTGAACACACAAGAAAACGGTGTAAGTGCATACTTTTTTATTGTTAATCATCGATTTTTTTAAACTGACCTTAATTTTGACCTGTGTACAAATCTTGCTTAAATATAGATGAGTTGTGACAAAGCTGAATGTAAAACATTTAAAAGAACAATTGTGTCATCATCAGGTGTTTCAGTCTAGAGAAGCCCCTGTGAAATCAACCACTCCCGAAGAGTTCATTCGCATGACGAAGGGCATCACCACAGCAACTGCCAAAGCTGTTGCAGCAGGAAATTCTGCCAGACAGGAAGATGTCATCTCCACGGCGAACCTCAGCCGCAAGGTCATAGCCGATATGCTGACCACATGCAAGGTGTGTGCATATACTTGTTTTTCTGCCTGTGTCCCTCTATGCTTCATCATCGGTGGATTATTAATGTTTTTTGTTGCACATAATGGACTCTAATATCTTTCCCTTAGCAAGCGGCGTATCATGAGGAAGTGAGTGACGAGGTCAGGAGCAGAGCTCTATTATACGGCACTGAATGTACCAATGGATATATAGAGCTCCTAGAACATGTCCTACAGGTACAATTTACACATACAATGAATCTGCACGGTGCTTTTGTTCAGGATTGGTCTTAACCAGAACTGTTCATCTGCTTATATTTATTTCAGGGCTTACAAAAGCCAGCAGGTGAGCAGAAACCGAAATTGGCAATGTTCTCTAAAAAGGTTGCTGCAGCTGTCACTGAACTGATTCAAACAGCGGAGGCAATGAAAGGTAAGAGATACTTAATAACACATCATTAAGATACAAACATGTTCACTCTGTGTACTTTGGAGATTTATTGTGCTGAGTAAAGTTTCCTATTTTTCCTGTCTCACTCAAGATGAGGGTGAGTACCGTAAGTACAAAGCCAGTACAAAATAATTCCATCTTCATTTAAAACATTTTCTTATTTAACCACATTTGTGTCTTGTTCATTTGTTTTGTCCTATTTTATTTGTGTTAAGCACTGTGACTAAATGAATTACTCTCTGGCTTTTAAAAAAACACCATACATTTTTTTATTCAACTGACACACATTCAGTTATTGCAGCATGCCGCCCACGTATTGGTTCTAGGCCTTGCCAAACATTAGTTAAGTGTGTTTATTGTGCATTTAGGCACTGAGTGGGTCGACCCTGAGGATCCCACTGTGATCGCTGAAACTGAGTTATTGGGAGCTGCGGCCTCAATCGAAGCAGCAGCCAAGAAACTTGAGCAGCTCAAACCAAGAGCCAAACCAAAGGTAATGTACATGCTTAATACACTCTTTAAAGACTACGCTAAACTAATGGATTGTAAGGGTACCGTGCAGTGCTCTGTAATATTTGCAATTTTGTAGTGTAATATATATACACTAGTGTTCAAAGGTTTAGCATAATTATGATTTTTTAATGTTTTTGAAAAAAGTCTCTTATGCTCACCATAGCTGCATTTTAATATATACAATTCATTCCTGTGATGGAGAAGCTGAATTTTCAATAGCCATTACTTCAGTCCTCAGTGTCACTGCAGAATTCTATTAAATGTAATGGACCTCAATAGAAAACTGTTCACAGTATTACTGTTTTACTGTCTTTTTGATCTTATAAATATAGCCTTAGTAAGCATAAGATACTTTTTTTTCAAAAACATTTAAAAAAAATCGTCATTATTCTAAACATTTGACCACTAGCGTGTAAATATATAGAGTATCTCACAGAAGTGAGTACACCCCTCACATTTTTGTAAATATTTTATTATATCTTTTCGTGTGACAACACTGAATAAATTACACTTTGCTATAATGTAAAGTAGTGAGTGTACAGCTTGTATAACAGTGTAAATTTGCTGTCCCCTCAAAATAACTCACACACAGCCATTAATGTCTAAACCGCTGGCCACAAAAGTGAGTACACCCCTAAGTGAAAAAAGGGTAATTGTCCATGTTTTGCAAAGGTGTCAAATACTTATTTTACTTGTTAAAATAAAAATCAATTTATAACTTTTTTTTTTTTAAACAACTATATACAATGTAACGCAGGGAGCCAATTTCTTATTAACTTATTAAGATGTTACAAGTGCATTTTTCATGATACTTATATTTTGTTTGCAGCAAGCTGATGAGAATTTAAACTTTGAAGAGCAGATACTTGAGGCAGCCAAATCTATCGCTGCAGCCACCAGTGCTCTTGTAAAATCAGCTTCAGCAGCTCAGCGAGAACTCGTAGCCCAGGGCAAGGTAAGAAAACATAGCGTGAGCCGCAAAACATATTTATTAATCAGTCCATAAAATGATTATTAACAGCCACTGTTTCTAGAGTTTTTCCATATACTCAGTTTTTATAGAATAATAACAGCCTTTTTTTCCCCTTCCTGAAGGTGGGAGCCATCCCTGCTAATGCTGTGGATGATGGACAGTGGTCCCAAGGGCTAATATCTGCTGTAAGTCCTTAAAGATTAAAAAGTGCAGATAAAATGTTGTGTTATATTCTTGAATTACTTCCCTGTTTGTTCACTGTTACAGGCACGCTTGGTTGCCGCAGCCACCAGTAACCTCTGTGAGGCAGCGAATGCATCAGTCCAAGGTCATGCCAGTGAAGAAAAGCTCATCTCTTCTGCCAAACAAGTGGCTGCTTCCACTGCACAGCTGCTGGTGGCGTGCAAGGTTAAAGCTGAGCAGGATTCAGAGGCTATGAGGAGGCTACAGGTATGTACGGATACATAAAGAAAAATACTAAATGTAATATGATATTTTAAATGGTAAATGCACTGTACATGTTCACATATAAACCTAGGCTTACATTACTGCCTTCACCGAACATGAATTTTATACGCACATTTCTTGAACTTCTTATGTGTTATCTGCAGGCTGCAGGCAATGCTGTGAAACGGGCCTCTGACAGTCTGGTTCGAGCCGCCCAGAAAGCTGCTTTCAACAAGGCGGATGATAATAATGTGGTGGTTAAGACCAGGTTTGTTGGCGGAATTGCTCAGGTAAGATTACATGCTGAGTTCTATATATGGTTAACTCAATAATAATTAGTTAATAATAATAATTTATTGGTTATTAAAAATAATATTATTTAAATAATTATTTTATTTTGTTGATGTTGTTAATAATAATAAATATATTTATATAGACAATGAACTCTGCGTAAATATGCACTGTATTACAAAAATACTCAGAATAAGTCTAAAATGCATCTTCAGGTCATTTTTATTGATGCTTGTTTGATTTAATAATAATAATAGCAATAATATGTAGTATTGTTTCGTTTTTCTGTTTCTTCTTTTATTATTATTATTATTATTATTATTATTACTATCATCATTATCAACAGATCACTAAATAGACAGATAATTAGTAGAGCATGGCGCTAGCAACGCTAAAGTCATGGGTTCGATTCCCAGGGAAAGCAAGAGCTGATAAAAATGTAGAAACTGTAACTTGAATGCAATGTAAGTCGCTTTGGATAAAAACGTCTGCTAAATGCATAAATATAAATATATGTAGACAACAAAATGTGTGCTATGTAACAAAATGGTTAAAAAAACGCTTTTTCTGATTGCCCATATATTTTAATTAAGTATTGTTTTTATTGGGACTAATAATGTAATAACATTTTGTATTTTAAGATTATACTCTCCCATATTAGCTTTATTCAGTTCATCTTTCATTTGTTCTGTGTTTTGTTTGGCGCAGATTATTGCTGCTCAGGAGGAGATGTTGAGGAAGGAGAGGGAGCTGGAAGAGGCTCGTAAGAAGCTGGCACAGATCAGACAACAGCAATACAAGTTCCTGCCAAGTGAACTCCGAGAGGATGATGACTAAACAGAAATGCTGACTTCCCTTTGATCAAATTCCCCACCGTTTGATTTTTGCCTTCACTGATGAATTTCTCTATAGTTCAGTCCATATGGCACCTACTGAACTGATGAAGGGTTATTGATTCAGTTGGCTGGATTGTGAATTTTTAATATTTAAACTCTTGAACATTTCAAACAACGACCGTCTTGTCTCTTTAACCGTGAATGTGTTCATGCCTCCTCCACACCCTCATGAAGAAGCTTCAAATTCCTGGCATGAATCTGAACTTGAGAATGTGTGCATGAAGATTTGTGGAAGCACATTACTGTGTGCTTGGAACAGGCAGGATTACACTTTTGGGAGTGTTGAGGAAGAAATAAAGGAACTCTGTTCGATCTCAGTCATTAAAATAAAGCATAGGGTTTCAAACAAGGTGCAGACTTTAATGCTTACATCATTTAAAGTCGAGAAGAAAAGAAACCTTATTGTTAGAGACTCCAGTTGAATGTTTAACATGTATAATGGTGAGATATAGTTTCTTTGCTTCACTTTCATTGCTTCGAAGTTCACTAAGTATACAAATAAAAGATATTTATGTAGACAAACAAATGTGCGTAAATGTGCAATGTAAAACAAAACCACTCAGAATAAGAGTCTAAAATGCATCATCTCCAGTGAATTTTTCTTGCTGACCATACACTTTATGATAATGTAATGACCGGAGGTAGTGATTCATGGATTACATCTGGAGAATCAGAAAATCATGCTAACCTCAGAAGATCTGCAGAAATTTCACCTTTTACCCCTTAGAACTGACGTTATACCACAGCAAAATATTTCTTACAGAGATGAAATCCAAATACTGAATATATAGAATCGCTCTTGTTGTTTTGGGCACAAGGATGTACGTTTAAAAGGACATGGACACTAAATGAATGTGTTGCACTTGACTTTATGCAGAGCCAGACATACTTTAAGAGTGACTTTTCTTCTCATACTGGAATTACTGGCCACTGCGGTATTTTACAGTGCTGTTTGGAGCTGCTTTTATTTTCTCTTCATTATATCTCTAAAGCCTCTAAACCATTTGATGCTGGTATGACTTTCTGATTTTTAGCCTTATGCTCTAAAGTGTGTCACTTTTATGCTTGTATTTTGGTCATATGCAACCCTGGAAATCTGTTCTCAGTGCTTTATTGCTTTGCCACAGCAACTCTTCTGTCTCTGGCTTTATGTACATTTAGTTTCAGTGCCTTAGTTTATCACTGTCAAATGACCGTATCAGTTCTCTAACTGTAGGGAGACAAGATAAGGTGTTTATTTTCTGGCTTGCATTCACCATAGTGTGTGTGTCGAAGCGGAGTTGCTGCTAATCTGTTACTACTTTTGTGCTCTAAGATGCTAGAGTTGGAATGGTACGAGTTGGTAATTACTACAGCAAGTCATTGTCATAAAGTGACCTGTGAAACTCACTTTAAGCAGTCCCCCCTTTAGATCTGCCTGGAAAGTGTCTGTCTACTTCATGTTGCTGTAAATGTATATGGCTTATGTAAAAATGTACGACTGTGTTAAGACAGCACACTTTTGTACTGCATTTCTTGTGCATGCTACATGACATTTAATGGCAGAGTTGGAGAACGATCAATGTTGCCAGCTCATGCATTGTGTAGACAACCATAGAAGTCTAACATTTTGAGAAAGTCCTGATAGTGACTCCAAATTTTGAGAAAACCAATTGACTTTGTTTATTTGTGGGTGTCTTTGACCGATTGCCTGTAAGAACATTGCAGTTAATCAAATTATACGTGTAAAGCTTCTGGCTATATGGAAGAACATTTTAACTTAAAATAAAGGATTTCAAAGTAAAGTTCTCTTCGCAAATGGAATATTTTTCTTGTACCTTTGACCTGAAAGTGAATTGCCAATGAAACTGTGCGGTATAATGGTTGAGCACTGAACCATGTTAGAGAGTTAATTATCACCAATTTTTTGTTAATGTTTCCTCATACGTGGTATATTAGAGAATTAACTCACAAAACAAAAATGTTATCCTCCTTTGATTAAAGTTGTATATTAGAAAAACAATTGGGCCTCAGGTGCCTGTCACTATCTTTATCCTCTTTAATCATTTTGAGTATGTTTAATGTGTACAATAATAGTGTATTAATACTTTTTGTTAATAGCATTAATATTATTATTATTTGTGTTGATGTTTTTAATTCATAGTTTACATTTTTAAAAACACTCCAACATGTAAATAGATATAAGGAAATATACTGGAAAGTGTAGTATAATAAACATGTGTAGTGACATGACAAAAGTGGTATAATAAAATAGTTGGTTACTAAAAATAATTTAAAATATGTTAGAAAATAAGTTAACTTAAAGGAAAATAAATCAGTATTCGTTCTGAGGAAAGAAGTAATAAGTTTGCAAGCATGAGTTTGGATTAATGTTCTACGCCATCTGTAAGTTTATGCAGTCTCGATTTAGAAGGTTATAATCTCTAAGATGCCCAATAGAATCAACTTAGCCTTGTATGTACCCTCTCCCCTTCTTCCACATATACATTGTGATATTTACATACATCTAAATGAGGTACATCTCAGTGATTTGTTAAAGTGACTGACAAACATTGTCTCGCTCTTTAGAGCATGTACTCCGTGTTCTGTTTCTGTCTGCAGTTTTGCTGTTATTCTGAGCCATTCTTTACGATTGTGAACTGAGAGGAGTAATCTGCCACTATAGATCAACTCAATATGACAGTACTGCATTAAGTTCGGGCTGACTGCTCCTTTAAGACACTGGCATGGGGGTAGGGGAGAGGTGGTATGTCTTAGTCAGCATGAGGGTATGGGGCTATATTGGGTGGGATCACATACTTGAGGAGGTGCTAATTTTAGTCCCCTGTGGGGAGATGGTCATAGCAGACCTGCATGTTTAAAGATTTACAGTTGGTACAATTAGAGTTGCACTTGGTTTGGCAAATAGAACTGTCAAATTTCCTCAAACGGTAGATGTTTTCAAACAGAAGTTTCAAGCTCTAGACAGCCTGTATAACTTCCATGGGAGAGGAGAAAATGGTGAGAAGTACACACGTTGTGTATGGTTATGTTATATGTGTAACACTTACTCTGCCAACATAATGGAGTTTATGGCTGTTTAATTCCATTACACCGTAACAGCAGCTATGCTCTCTCCACCACACATACTTTTATGTCTTGGATCTCAGTAAACAGAATATAACCAGCATATCAATTATACCAGTTTCCATTAGTAGGCCACTACATTTTAATTTAGCATCTTTCAGTAATTAGTTTATTGCTCCAAATTGCTCTATTCAAACGATACACAATATTCCTATCAAAGCTATAGCCCTGGTTTCCTCAAATCTTTCCCTGGAGGTCCAATCTGCTGCAGAGTTTCGCTCCAACCCTGATCAAACTCACCTACCTGTGATTTTCTAATGATCTTGAAGACTCGGATTAGCATGCTCATGTGTATTTGATTAGGGTTAGAGCTAAACTCTTCAGGAATGGTCCAGATGTGAGGATGCCTGCTATAGCCTATTCAGCAGCATTCAGAAAATCTTGAAGTTGAATCAGAGGCATTTAACAGGTTGAGGTGCCAGGCGTAAGTGCGTTGTTGAAAGGTTTTCCCCAAGAGTAAGCTTTGCATGTCTGCTTGAATGTCTCTGGATATAACATGTTAGTCTGATCATTCTGAAAGGCTAACTGCAGAAAGCAGTGATGAAAAGAATAAAACTAAAATACACTTTTAGAAATCAAGGTTTTCTAGTGCATGGGAAACATTTATTGAGATTAATAGAATGTTCTACTCAATAAGAACTGTTCACAGAAAAATGGTTCAATAACATTGCTGCAAAAACAAAACCCCTTTGGAATCTTTATTAAAAGAGTGTAGGTGATTATAATCTATCTCAAGGCAGTAGGTATATTTAGTCAGAGAGGACCATTCAAAGTGCATGTTTTTTCTAAAACTTAATGTTAGACCATGAATGCAGAGAAAAGTGACCATGTTACATATGCATTTAGCAGACGCTTTTATCTAAAGCGACTTACAGTGCATTCAGGCTATACATTCATTGTCAGTTCCCTGGGAATTGAACCCACAATCTTTTGCGCTGTTAATGCAATGCTCTACCACTGAGCCACAGGAACACTATATTCCAGGTACTTATATTCCATGTACACTATAATGAATTACTATAGTAAAAATGCACCTACAATTGTTCATTACATCTGTAATAGACAATGATAAAAACACTGTTGTGTGATCCAAGATTAAGGTTAGTTGTGTGTGTAGAAAAGCTTGTCTTACAACAGCTATAAGAAGAGACTGTGGCAGGTGCTTCCTTCAAGAGGGGAAGGGTAAAAATAACCTCCTGGAAGAAAGTTCATAGAGTGGGAATGTGAGAGTATAAGAAATTAATATTACGAGCAAACACCTCAGCTTTGTAGAAAGACTGTATCTTATGATCTTATCCAAAGACCCCTGTTATAAACTGTAGAACAGATATAAGGCAAACCATTATCTGTTCTAACTTGCAAGTACGCGAAATCTGAACCCAAGTAACATCACCCCTAAGTGAAAATGTATTAAATGATGTAGCAAAGCTCGCGGCATGGCTGACAGCTGTAGCTGTACCACGCGACACGTCGTTGTGATTCCAAGAGATTTGGGGGGGTTACCGCGGCCGATTAAAGCCAGCACGGTGCTTGGCAATGAATGCAAGCGTGCTGAGAGATTGCTGTTCAACAGTCATCGTATCTAAAGCTCTTCAGATTATGAACAATGCCTGAGGGACTCGTTGACATGCCTCTCTGTTACGAGACTGACCCAGAGATATAACGCCTTCCCTTAAGACAATCACTTTCATGAGCCCCTCGTGTGCTATATAAAATCAATCGATTTTTCTCTCTCTCTCTCTCTCTCTCTGTAAAGACTAATGCTTTTCTTTGTAAAGATTTTATGAACGAAAACATCAACAACAATATTTTAATTTGGCCATTCAAACATTATATGTTGGGGTTCGCATATTCAGCGTTTTGCATCAATTGGACAACGTGCAGATTACTTTCCGGACAGTTTTGCTCCTCTTCCCTCATTTTCTCTCCAGGTTCAGGGTGTTAGAAATAGGAACACGGCCCCCTTGTAAGACGTCTTGGCCCTCAGATCCCATATATAGGCATTTTAATGGTCAAATGTCTGAGGGCAGCGAATCGCCGTCCAGAACCTTAAAAAAAGACGCGACGCAGGAGGAACCGCACAGGGCCGTTCCCAAAAAAAGTATTGGGTGTCTTGCGGAACTTCTCAGGCTCCTGTGAAGGCACATATTTGACAGGCTACAGCGATACCAGCTCGCACTCCAGCTCAGCCTTCTGTTCAGCACAGACGCTCGTCGCCTCTCTCAGTCTTTCAGTGTTTGGTGCGACCACTCATACACAAACGCAGACATGGATGCCATTAAGAAGAAGATGCAGATGCTCAAGCTCGACAAGGAGAATGCCTTGGACAGAGCAGAGCAGGCTGAGGGCGATAAGAAGGGAGCAGAGGACAAAAGCAAGCAGGTTGGACATGAATCGGGCGCTCGTTAATCTGGGTGGCTCTTTTGCACCTTTATGAATGAGACTTTACTTCGTTTGCTTTTGTTTTTACAGCTAATTATGCTGTTATGCTGTCTATGGCATAATTCTATTTTAATTAGCTTTTCTATTTCTATTCTTATTTTTATTCTACTTTAACTTTTTTCATATCAGATATCTCACTGCTACAGTACTGAGTAAAATCAGTTTTATAGGCTTGCATGGTTAACTTATGTTAATTGCACAAATAATGCATAGCCTAAACGCAGCTGGTAGCTGTTCTTGTCTCTCTCCATGTGTATTGACACACTGTTCCTCCTGTAGCTCGACGATGACCTGGTCGCCCTGCATAAGAAACTGAAGGGAACAGAGGATGAGTTGGACAAATACTCTGAAGCCCTGAAGGATGCTCAGGAGAAACTGGAGCTGGCTGAGAAGAAAGCTGCCGATGTAAGCATTCATGGAAACTTAGGGTCTCCTATCTGGTTTCACGCAACCTGTGCCCATCCCTGGTAGACAAGTCTGTTCAACCTACTATATACACCTGATTTCATTTTTACCATCACTTAGGCTTGTAGGCCTACTTCGGTCATTGTTTTTACAGACTAAACTTTATCGGTAACTGCGAAGCATAGTCTTTTTAAAACGACACTGGTCATTTTTAAATGTATTGCCTGATAGCACACGCACATCCCCAGATAGCACATGTACGTCTGCAAGATGTCTGTTAAAGATCTCTTGATCTGGAAAGCATCTGCTGTCTACAAACGTCTGACAGATGTCTTTCAGGTGACAGTTTTACATACATTCTAAATCATAAACATCTTAAAGACATCTAATAGATGGCTATTTGACAACTAAAAGGAAACGTCCTATAGACGTATTGCAAATGAGCAAACACTCTAAAAAATACATCTTCCAGATGTAAATGCAGACGTCAAATAGACATCTCCGAGATGTACGTGTGCTATTAGGGTTTGCACAACCTGGTAAACAATTCCCAAGACAGATGGGAAAACAGTCTGCCAAAGTTGCAGGAGAGTGTATGCAAATGGTGGGTTAAATTTAGCAGTGCGCTTTATAAGGAAAGCATCTGGGTGTTCATTTGCCCACCTACAGGCGTCTTAATAGGGGTCCGTGTAGAATTTCACCTCACCCTTGCTGCATACCTAGACCAGCGATCACCCATCAAGCTAGTTTGATAAAAAATACAAATATATATGTGTGCGTGTGTGTGTGAGAGAGAGAGAGTGTGTTTGAATAGCTAAATAACAACCACCTAGGCTATTTGTTATACAACGTGATAAAATATTAATAGCCAATGTGTGTATTTTTTTTACACGTTTTTATTTTAATAAGTATAGACTGGGAATTATAGTGTTTTCAGAATTATATTTTGTGTGTTAGAATTATAGAGGCAACTTCTGAAAGAATTACTGTCAATTTCCCACAGTTCCAATAAGAATCGCCTTGGCACCCTATAGCTTTTGGTGCCCCTAGCGAAGTTAGCTAACCTTCAATTATCAAAGACTTCTAAACAAATCACTAAAGAATTTACTTTTATTTAGCGCACCTTTATGACCAACTTTCTAATATTTCAAAACGCATTTGAAGCTTTAAGATTTTAGCTATTTGTAGGACCCCTCTTTTTGCAGTTTCTGGGGAAGCTTATTCTGAGAGAGGGTGTCATTCGAAATGAAGCCCAAAATACCCAGTTCACTCTTAAACAACTCAATGGATTTCCAGTGGATTGTGCGCGACCTGTATTGCAGCAACATTTCACAAGATGGCGCTGTACACCTAGACAATGGCACAGTTAACAGGTTGAACGGAATTCATTGCCCAAATGAGTGCAAAATCTGTAAAAATAATAAAGTAAAACGAATAGGCGGAGAGATGAAAATGCATTTAACAGCAATGCAGTTTTGATAATATAATTCATTAAAAAATGTTTTAAATACTGTTCAATATTTATTGCAGTATTCAGCCTTGTGATAACTCACGGACATTTCTCATTATAATTTAGGGGTTTTAAAAACTATAATACAGCTTAGATCCGTTGACTTTTGGTGTTTGGTGAAGCGTTACAGTCACTGTCTGGGAATCAGGGTGGGCTGTTTGCTTTACTTGAGTGCCGTTATTACACCCCGTGATACCCCATCAAAACAAACCGCTGAGTTCGTGATGGCTGCTGGTACGGCGTATCTCGACGCTGTGAAAAAGAAAATCAGGTCACTGCAACGACTACAGGAGGAGCTCGAGTCCGAGCGCGCAGCCAGGCAATCTGTGAGCGTATGATAATGATTTAAGTGCATTTAGCAGGCCAACTGCTGCGCATTTTCACCTCAGATCAAACCAAAAGGCGGGCAATGACAAGAATATCATTCTAAAATCATGTTTAAACAACGTTTTCGTCGTTAGAAAGTTTGCAATAATTGATTGTGTAGGCTACTGGCGGCGCTTAATGAATGGAGAGGGCGGTGACGCCTTTTGACAGGTGGCGTCCTCCCATCTTTAAACAACGCGTTACTTTAATGATTCAGTGTTTCCCAGGAAATTAGCAGTTGACTGTTGTGAAGTACTAGTCAAGATATCTTATATCACGTTTAAAACCATAGTATGTAAAAGGACAGTGTTACAAGTTGTAGACTTTTTCTCGCGAAAGCGCTGTTTAAATCTGTTGTTAATGTAGACTAGATGTAGTAGTGCGCGGTAAGCTCATTACTCGTTGTCTGTGCGCAGGCTGAGAGCGACGTCGCTTCCCTGAACAGACGCATCCAGCTGGTTGAGGAGGAGTTGGATCGCGCTCAGGAGCGTCTGGCCACTGCTCTGCAGAAGCTGGAGGAGGCTGAGAAGGCTGCTGATGAGAGTGAGAGGTGTGTAGGAAAAATCCCAGGCCAAATACGACTAGGGCACAAAACAAGCCCTGAGACTCTTAAAAATAACTTTCTTATTTAGCAAAAAATGGCAAGAGGTCGTCAAATGTGACCCTTGACCACAAAACCAGCCATAACGGTCACATTTTTTAAATTGAGATTTCAAAATAAATAAGCTTTACTATGATGTATGGATGGTTAGGATAGGACAATATTTGGCTGAAATATACAACTATTTGAAAATCTGGAATCTGAGGGTGCAAAAAGTCTAAATATTGAGAAAATCGCCTTTGAAGTTGTCCATACGAAGTCCTAAGCAATGCATATTACTTATCAAAAACTAAGTTTTGATATATTTACAGTAGGAAATTTACTAAATATCTTTATGGAACATGATCTTTACTTAATATCATAATGATTTTTGGCATAAAAGAAAAATAAACCATTTTGACCACTGTCAAATGTATTGAATGACAATGTATTGTTGGCTATTGCTACAAATATACCTGTGCTACTTATGACTGGTTTTGTAGTCCAGGGTCCCAAATATGTTTTTATTTTCCCAATTTTATTTTCCATTTTTAATTTAGACATTTTTAAATAAAATGTAAAACCATGGTATGTAATTTCTAGGATTATATAAACATACAAATTAAATAAGTTTCATTTTTGTGGTTACAAAAATGTATAAAATATTACTGTTTTTATTGCAGTGAATTGAATATCATTTTGTCAAATCATTCAAGTAGCAATGTATGATTTGAATTAGATGTAGGCAAAAACCTACGACTTAGGGTAAAACAAAAATAGCATTTTAAATGGAGGATATAGACACCACTTTGCTTAATCTAATTCAAGTTGATAGTTTATTAAACATATGCAATAGGTCTCATGATTTGTACAGAGTTATAATAACACCCAAACTCTCTCTCTCTCTCTCTCTGTCAGAGGAATGAAGGTCATTGAGAACAGGGCCCTGAAGGATGAGGAGAAGATGGAGCTGCAGGAGATCCAGTTGAAGGAGGCCAAGCACATTGCTGAGGAGGCCGACCGCAAGTATGAGGAGGTCAGTTTCTCTCTCTTTCTTACTCTTATCATTTATTATAAATACATACATTACAATTATGAATAGATAATTTCCCATAAATAATGTCTTCATCTTGGACAACATAACACGTGCACTTCTTTGTGATGGTACACAGGTGGCCCGTAAGCTGGTGATTGTTGAAGCTGAGCTGGAGCGTACTGAGGAGCGTGCTGAGCTCAATGAGAGGTAAAAACAAACAAATGTAACTCTTTTTAAAAACATATTTGCATATCTTAGTCTCGGTGTGTCATTTTTTGTCTCAACTTTTCTGTAACTCCCACCTATAGCAAGTGCGCTGAGCTGGAGGAGGAGTTGAAAACTGTGACCAACACCATGAAGTCTCTGGAAGCCCAGGCTGAGAAGGTAAGCGTGTAAATGTTTGTAGACACATTTATGTGTAAGTGTGACTTAGTGAATGATCATCTGTGTATATTTGGTTTGCACGTTAATCCTCTCATCTCTCTTTCCCGTCTACAGTACTCCGCTAAAGAGGACAAATATGAGGAGGAGATCAAGGTCTTGACTGACAAGCTGAAGGAGGTGAGTTCATTCAGCGACCATATTGTGTGTGTGTGTGTGCTTACATATAAGAGGGCCTGACGTCTCTCTGTGTTCCAGGCTGAGACTCGTGCTGAGTTTGCTGAGAGATCAGTCGCCAAGCTTGAGAAGACCATTGATGATCTGGAGGGTATGTCAACTTGTACCTCTCTGTTGCTATTAGACACGGGTTAAATCCTTAGTTACATAGTTACATCCTCGGAATATCAGGTTTAGGTTTGTTTTGCGTTTATCTGTTACAATTAACATTTTACATAGTGATTTAAAGGATATGCCTTTAAAGTAGCAGAGGTTCATATCGCCCCTGCTAGAATGTAGAATGTTCATTTTGGTTGAATTATTGTTTTCCTAGTCTTTTCTTTTATCTGTCTCTCTCTGGTTTGTTGTGCCTTTGCACTGCTTCTTTTCCCTTATTTTCTTGTTTCTCCATTCTTTCCCATTCCTCCCCACTCAACACTCCTCTACCATTCTGGCCTTTAATTGGCTACTTTAGATGAATTGTATGCTCAGAAACTCAAGTTCAAAGCCATCAGCGAGGAGCTGGACCACGCTCTCAACGACATGACCTCCATGTAACTATCACCACTTGTTACTCGTGTTCGTGTATAAGAGTGTGCACACGTGTCTGCTAGTATAATCTAATTTTCAGGTTTGTTGACGGATTTTAGACTGAACCCAGTATTAAGTTTAAAGCCTGCTTGACATCAACCTTTCTATTGATTTACTTGAAGTATGAAGTTGTGTTTAAAAAAATAGATTACACACAAATAACACACATTGTCTTTCATCTGGAATGCATGATGACTCTATTTTTAATCTCTGGCATGCCCTTTGTTGTTTGATATCACCATCTCTCATTTTGTTTCTACTAATTTTTTAATGTAAACATTGTTTACATTTTTTTGCAAGTTGCTAAATGATTTATATGTATTATAAAAAACAAATGAATCTCAGAATGCCTGATGTAATCATTATCTCACATGCATGAACATACTTGTTGGGTGATTGACCAAATATATGTATATTTATGTGACACTAACAGTCTTTTTATATCTTTCGCATGTCCTTTTATTGTTTAATATCACCATCTCTCATTTGTTTCAACACATTTTTTTCTCTCCCCTTGAACAGTTAATTTATTTACATCTCATCTCTGGCTCCGGGCACCATCTGGGCGGCAACTCCTTCATTTCCTCTGTGTTTCTCTGTTTTTCCTCTGTGGCCGCTTTTCTCCATCGCACTATTCTCAGTGGGGATGGAGCTCTCAGTTCTACAGTCCCATCACTTGTACAGAAATGTTTAGCTTTCTGTGAAATAAAACTTCCTCCCATCTCTGTAAGCTCCCCACTCCTTTCTCTCTTTAGTATGTCTTAACTCTTTTGATTTCATATGTCCTTAATTTATTGTCGAGAAGCTTGAATAAAGTAAAAAAAAAAGCTCATTCTCATCACGTTATGTTGCTTCTCTCTTTGGCAGCTCATGTACAGCTCTTCTCTTCTCTTCTCTTCTCTTCTCTTCTCTTCTCTTCTCTTCTCTTCTCTTGAAAAATCATGTCAACCTGTTTACTTGACAGTTTTTATCGATGGCTAACACACAATTAATGAAACAATTCACTATTTTCTCACAACTATAAACACAATCTCAAAATAACAGACCAACTTGCAAACTTCAAACTTCCAGGTCAAAGTAAATTTTTAGTCAAAAACACTTTCTGACACTCTTTTGTCAGAATCTAGTCTTTGGCCTCAGATGACACACAAACCTGTCAACTACACAGACTACTCTCCTGTCTAGAGGACACTAGTGAGATCAATTCAAAACACTGACACAACCTGCTTTTGAGAAACAGGAGACATCTTGCTAGTCAATGACTCTTACAGTCTGCAGCATAAATATAGTTGTGCATATACAGTAAAAATAAAATTAAAAGTAATTAAATATAACAAGTTTACTTTCATTACACTACTGTAAAGTTGTCTTACAGTAGATGAATAGTGCTAGAAGAAAAGTACAAAGACCAAACAACAGAATATACAGTAAACACACATTGGAATATTCTGTCAGTTACTGTACAGCAATAAATAAATAATTTCGGCATCTTCTGCCAAGTTGCATTACAGTGTTTGTAATATCCTTATTTGTTATACTATAGCAGTTTCTTAGTCTTCTGATGAAAGATGTTTCACCCCTATACAGTCGACTCTCAGTTCTACACAAATACATGTAAGAAGTACATGGCTACAAATCAATTCAACAGTTATGAGTTTGAGGGTGTGTGGTACAGTATTTACAGTACAAAGAACAGTGAAAGTCCTCTCATTTGAAATACTGCTACTTTGTACTGCAAGTGTAATGTGTATAGAGTAAAACCCTGTAGATGAGCCTGCAGGCCATCTTCTTTCATGGTCAGTCCATGCACAAGAACATGCTCAACTATAATGCTTTATATTTCATCAGCAACAGATGACCTTTGACCTCATCCTCTTCATTTTTTTTCTCCTCCTATTCCTCTTTGTATCCCACTATCAGGATTCATTTTCCAAAACACACAATCACTTGTGCTCCTGTTCATATCATCCTGAGATTCTGACCTGTGTGTCATCAGTTTTACTACTGAATGTTCACACATGGATGACTGTGTGCTCTTTGTGTTCATTTTGTGATTCTTTAGGTAGTTATATTGTGTGTTTGTATGAGAACATGGTTAAACCTGTGCAAAATGTTGCCATTTTTGTGTAGAGTTTTGCAGAAAACACTGAGCAAATTGGAACGTGTGTGAAAACAGGTGAAATGTGTTAAAAGTTTTAAGAAGTGTGTCTTTGTTTCGAGAACTATATGAATGGTTTGGAAAATTGTCATATGAATCAGTTATAGTGTGTTAGCAATCGAGAAAAACTGTAAATGGAGAACAGCCTCAACCCTTTCAATGTATTTTACGTAAAGGGAAAAGTTTACATAGAAAGAAGAAAATGCATTCTGCATTACATATGCGTTATATATCTGCACCTTGGATCATTATCAAATGTGAGTTGTGTTGTAGGAGTAGACTGTATTCACTTATGTTAGTAGTCCTTCTAAAATCAGAAAAATTATTAGACAATTATAAAACTATCGGTCCATGTTCATTTAAAAATGTGCCATTTCTAATATAAATTCAATGTGCAACCCTCAGGTACACAAATATATATGTTTACTTCTTTGCACCTTGCTAAATTATTAATATATCTGAGAAAAAAAAAAAAAAATAAATGTCAAAATGCCAAATGTTATGTTTTTTCTCACGTGCATGAACATACTTGTTGCGTATTTATTTATTTCACACTGACAGATACATTTTTTTAGTTCAAAATACAATTACAGTAAACATGTTGTAGTCAGGGTTCTTTACCAGTTTTTTTACAGTTCGGTCTGTACCAGTTTGTACTTTTTTTCTACAGTCTATGGTCTGTACCAGTGAGACTTTTATACAACTTCCGGTTCCGCCTCCGTGTGGAGGGTCATGAGAAGAGAGTCCGTCCGTGTGAAAATGGAAGCGGATGCAGCTGCTCCAAACATCTTGGGGGAAAGTAAAGCTGGATATATCCTGAGTAATGTAGCCGAGGTCGTGGAGAGGATTTTGACATTTGTGCCGACTAAAAATCTCCTCCGGATAGCAAGGTAATGATTCTAGCTGAATGTGGATGTTTTAGCCTGTTAGCTTTGAGCTAATCAGAAGTCCCCCATTCAGTCCATCACAGCTTAAGCGGTATTATATAAACTCATTTTATGAAGGAACAGTATTCACATGTAAGTTACACGTTTATGTTGTTGTGTGATTAGGCTTGTACGATCTTCCTGGTTTCGCTTTTTCTTTCTCAAGACTAACGTTAGATCAACTAGAATACACCAGTTAGTGCAGCAAGACATAACGTTAACGTTACTTTAAATATGTTCCGTTACTTTCAAAGTTTCGCACCTTTTTAAAGTGTGGTGATGTATTAATTAACGATAGTTGAGGATATTCATCTGGATGTCAGTTGTCACTCATCAGATTCGTAAACCGAAAGCAAATAAATGAGTCTGGATGGTTGAACTTTTAGGTGATGATTTATTTCTCTTAACAGCTGATCTGTTTAAGTTGATCTTAATAGTGTAAAATGCAAACACCAGGGGCTCCCGAGCAAAACTACAGTTGAAAAACATTGGTTTCTACAAAAACGTAAATTATATTCTTTCTTGTTACATTTTAGAATCGATCGGCGCTTCGTTTCATTGATTGCGTATTAATGTACCTTTTAATAATAATTACTGTCATTATGAAGCTATCCTTTATATACAGAGACTAATACGATTGACGTTATACAAACTACAGTGTGTCTTCGAATTTCTATTTAGTATTTCTTTTGTAACAAAAGTTAACTAGTAGTTGACAGATTATTTTGAACAATAGCCGTAAACATACATGGATGATAACAATGGAGAATGAATCAAAAGCAAGTAGTAATATGTTTTTATTAAACAATGCCGTTAAAATACATAGGCCTGGTTTCACAGACAGGGTTTAGACTAAGCCAGGATTAGGCCATAGTTCAATTAGGACATTTTAGTAATTTTATTAACATGCTTTAGATAAAACATTACTGGTGTGCATCTTGAGACAAAACTAAGGCACTGATGTGTTTAAGCTCAGTCAGTGCAAGTTTCTTTCAGTTGAAACCGCTCAGAGTTTTAGTCTGGGACTAGGCTCAAGCCTTGTCTGTGAAACCGGGAGATAGTGTAATAGTGTATGTGGATATACATTTCAGCATGCCATCCAAAACTCTCTTACTTATTTTAGCAAACTATTTAAATATATTTTTAGACAAAAAAATAATTGATTTATTGCAACAAAACATTATGAATATCTTTATTTCAAATTTTCCTATGAACAACCAGTTGCAGACAAAAATAATGGTATATCAACATCTGTTTATATCTTGATGTTAGTGTTTCTTTTTCTGTAGTGTGTGTAGGCTATGGAGGAATTGTGCACGCAGGGTCCTGAGGACACAGCAGAGACTGACCTGGCTCTCTGCATCTGGCTCATCCATATACGAGGAGCATGTTTTGCTTAGAGCTATGGCAGAAGACTTGGAGGTCTGATGGTCTTTGCTGATTTTTTTGTAACAAAGTTAAAGTTATTGTAAACTCTAGAAATGACAAGCATAATTTGTAAAGATTTTTTTCTTTATTCTGACTCCCTGCAGAAGGTCTATCTGCTGCCCCAGACAGCTCTCCTGATGGTGGATGGAGAGAACTTCAGTTGGCCTTTTAGTTGCAGACAGAAAAAGGGTAAGTTATGTGATTATTTGTATTAAAAAACCTGTAAGTCATGATGAGGAGATTCCCCGTTCACCTCCATCATCCCGTGTTACAGCCAGAAAGTGTGAGAATGAAGTGGCGTCTGATCCTGTTGAGAAGCTGAGACGCTTACTGCCTAGCACTTGTGATGTATTAGGCGTTGTTGCATCAGGAATTGTGGGTAAGCCTAACTGTCCCTCTTTCCCTGTGTTCTGCCATTACTGTGTTTGATGGCAAGGTCAGCAACTGTAATTTCTTATGCTGTGTGCTATAGTGACCCCCAGTGGTTCACCCAGCAGCCCCCCAGAAGAGCACGAAGAGGGTGAAGCTGGCTTCAGTCTGCTTTTCCCTGTCATGGATGGGGTCACCATCCGGCATTTTCACTTCTGCAAAAAGAGCCTCAGTGAATCGGCAATGGAGGAAGCAGGTGAGTTGTTTAGATTGTAGCAACAGGTTTTTTTTTTTAAGTAGGACAATCTTTTCACTAATACAGTGAAACATTGAAGTCTCTATGCTCACCGAGGCTGTGTTTATATGATCAAAAATACAGTACAAATTATATTGTTAAATATTATCGCAATTTAAAATAACTGTTTTCTAAATGAACATATTTTAAAATGTGGTTTAATCCTGTGATGGCAAAGCTGAATTTTTAGCAGCTTTTTCTATTCCTGATCCTTCAGAAATATGATTTTGTCTTCATTAAACGCATTTATGCTGATTCATATTTTTGTGAAAACTGTGATACTTCCGTTTAAGGATTCTTAAAATAGAAAGTTCAAAAGCACATTTTGAATTTGAAATAGAATCTTTTGTAATTTTAACATGTCTTTTTGATCAATTTAAAGATACAGTTCACCCAAAAATGAAAATTGTAATTTACTCAACCTCATGCCATTCCATCTTACTAACCCCAAACTTTGAATGGTAGTGTATATAGACATTGGTTTGGTTGGATGGCAGGTCATTTCAGAATACTCTGTATTTGATTTTCAGGGTTGATTAATAACCCTGATCTAAAGGTGGTGCTGATGTTTGACTATGAGACCTGGAAAGCTGGAGGGGGGCGCTTTCGTAACAAGCTGCTGGAACCTCTTTCTCAAAATAATGTACTTATTGTTGGAGGACAAGTTGAGAGGGCCTTTTCCAATAACACAACCTGGTAAGTAAAGAAAGTGTTTGATTTTTAGATGTCAAGTTAGTACCTTTTTTTTTAGCTTGCTTTTTGTTCTTTTTTTTTTCATGTTACATGTGGAGATTTTATGGTCAAGACTTTATACTTCCTCTTCTCTCTATTTTTATCCAGTTTTCCCCCTCATCTGCCCACTGTGTGAACAAGAATGTTCTCATAATCGGCATGTTTTTCACACTGTGCCCTAATTTGTAATGTAAGATTTTCTCAGTGTCACATACAGGAAGCAAATGTTCTCACCTCGTCTCCTCTACGGTTTCAGACATTATTACAAATCTAATCTTCATTGGTGCGGTTCGTATGTATTCTGTCTGTTTGCAGCTGTTCTCCAGGCTCTTTTGGTGCAGTAGGACTGACCTTCAGTGGTTCCAAGATCCAGGGTGCCTCAGTGTTGGTGGACCAAGACATAAGCAGCCCGAAAGCAGCAGAGGCCACTATCCAGCGGCTGAAGGCTGCCAATATCCCAGAGAGAAACACCATGGGCTTCATGTTTTCCTGTGTGGGCCGCGGCCACAACAGCTACAATAATCAGCGCAACGTGGAGGCAAACGCTTTCCGGAAGATCTTCTCCAACATTCCGCTCTTGGGATTCTTTGGCAATGGTGAGATCGGCTGTGACCGTATTGTCAAAGAGAACTACACATTGAGCGAGACAGATGCTGATGGACTACAACACTCTTTTACTACAGTCATGAGTCTGGTGCATTTTGGCTAACACGACCTAAAAACTGAGACTGCAAATGTCTAGGAATCCTTTATTAACTTGATCTTTAAAGAGAGACTACATATGCTTGTTTAAGTTAACAGAGCAGGTCTGATGGTGATCAGGTATAATTCTCCAAGGTTCTTTCCTTTTGACATTTTTCCATAAATCAGAAAGGACATTTGACAACAAAAAACATTTAGGGACTTGAAATCTATCCGCAGGTACAACTTTGAGAGCAAGCTAATTCTGATGTCGTAAAACACTTGAAGTGTCCTCCTACAACTTGTTTGGAAAGGTCATTATTATAGAACGGTTCTGAAGAACAAATAGGATTTAGTTTGAATGGCATGGTGCTCAACCTTGACCTTTGACTTCAGTTTTAAATGTAAAACTTGTGTGTAGAGCAGAACTGATATTCAAATTAAAAATTCAGGCACTTTTTTGCTAATTGTGACGGAATAGCTAATGTTGTAGCCGTTCATCAACCTTGGTACGGCTTATAGGCCTTTGGAGGGAATTCCACTATCTTCACTTCTGCTTTTACACACAAATATGTGCTCCAAATTGCCATGTCCAGTAGCAAGTGCTACAAAACTGCAGGAAGAGTATTCGCAATGGAAGAAAGAAAAGCTGACCCTCATCAGCACATAGCTATATATATCGCAACAATTGACTTACTAGCAGTTCATAGTGTCTGTATTGGAATAATAAAGGACAGAAGTGGAAAAGTGGAAGTTCTGTAATATTTCAGTGTATTTACGCTGCCTGTCCCCATCAAAATCCTGTAAAAATCCAGTTTTATTCCAACAGGGTAATCCTCCATTTCTGTATTCATCAGTTCAGTTGAGTTCTTAAAGGTTAATAATTGATTCTGTGTTCTAGATCAATAACACATTGTGTTGATCACAGATAAGTGAAGTCTCAATAGTGGAGATGTATATTTGCTGCAGTATTTAGAAGATTGATTTAAACTGTTGTTGCTAAATCTTTTTTTCCCAACTTTCTTAAGATTATATAGATCATACTTAGCTTTGCAGTAAGGAAAGTAAGTTTTACTACTGTCATGTTTTTTTTATGACGGTGTATTGTTTTTTCTTCATCTGCACCTGCTGCGTCATACAGTTATTGGCCCATTATGTCTGCATGTATATAATAAAATCAACCATGTCACTAACTGTTGGTTAGTGTGGTTCAGTCCATGCTTAGTTTTACATTTCCAGTTGTACATGCGCGGAAGTAAACTGTATGACATGGGAAATATAACTTTTGTGTTACTATTTATTCCAACAGCAAAAATGAAATGAAAACTTTCTAAAGGAGGAAACAAATACAGAGAAATTAATTACGGCAGATGAGAGTCATCCCATCTCTATGGTGTTTACAACATTTTGTAATTTAATGCCAGGAGAATATAACTCACAGTATAGTGTTACAGATTGACGGTATTATTTATTGCAGTATGTGAAAAGAGTGCAAGAATTCATAGATGCGTTCATCTTATTTCTCCAGGAGATGGCGCTCTCGTGTAATAGCAGTGTTTCTTTAAAGCGAGAAGTTATTTGGCAATTCCAGTCAAAATGATCCATAAATAATATATTCATACTAATTTAATAATTTACTTAAATCTTAAAATTCTAAAGCCCAAATAAATCCATAGTTTGCTGAGTAATTAGTGATGAACATGATATTGGATATTAATCACAGGGTGATGAGATCCAGTTTTCTTTGTTGTGTGTGAATTCGATGTCAATGCCGAACGCATCACAACAGACAGGCTGTTTCCTGTTCCTGCGGTTGGGTAGCCTGGTAGCCCGGAGCAGCTCTCAATCGGGGCAGTGGTCAGATAGCAAACTGCCTCAGGACTAATGCAAACTGAAGCCATTTAGGGTTGCAGTACAATTCCCTCAGTCCCACATTAATCCCCATGGCCACGCTGGCACAGCAGGTGAAGAGTGGGTTATTTTAAAGTCCCTTCACCACAAAAAGAGTGAAAACATCTGTTTATTTCCTAACAATCTCTTTTGTCGCATCCCATACACACTGCCACTCAAAAAGGCCCCGGTGGAATTGTGGTAAATCTGGCTTTCAGGAACAAACACAACGTTTTGGAGGAACATGGCATCACGACGTGCACTAAAAGTGTTGGGGTGCACCTGTACATTGTCGCCTCAGGGCTGTTGGAGTAAAGACATTCGGCTTCACTTTAAGACTCTTTCCCTGTTGAGAGCAGACTCTGAAACAAGACAGACAGACCTGAGCTTTGGGACATTGGCATAAAGAGCAATGTTTTGTAGGTCACACACAGGGGGAGGGCCACTTTACTACACTCAGAGTTAGACATCCCCAGTGTGCAAAATTTAGCCAGGCATTTACAGAGGGAAAATTTTTAATTTGGGGTAGAATGTCACAGACTATAGAATGAGACTATAGACGTACAATATAATATGAATCTAATATCTGCTCTGAAAAAAAAAGAAACAAATTTACTAGTATTTTACAAACACAAAGAAACAAAGTACCGCATTGAATTGGAGTGATATTTTAGAGTCAAAACTGAAATTGTATTTTCTTGTAAAATGTACTCCAATGATCATTATGTACAACTTAAAAAAAAAATTTTACTGTGAGAATCTCATGTTATCAGTATGAATGTTAGTATAAAGTAGTTTGGTTATTTTGTGGTGAGACTGATAAAACTGTATTAATGTAATAAAGTGGGGAAACAGTGTTTATGTTAGAAGGTACATATTCACAGAGATTTGAAATGATAAAAGTGCACATATTTATAACTGTCACATGCTGATGTTGCTGGTGTTTGTCACACACCAGCCAATGCATAAAAAATGAAAGAAAGATATGTAAATAATAAAACCTTTACAGTGTATAGTGTAATAACTAAATTCTTAGTATTTCTAAACAAAATCATAATGTTAAGGATGTATTCGTTCTGTAGTAACACATCCACCTCACTGATCTGAAAGAGCTCAGTTCCATTATCATTCAAGGAACGGTCACAACATAAGCATGACACCCTAATTAGTCTGGATATTCTTTAATGAGCATCACACTAATTAGCTATTATTAATTCAACACAATTTTGTTGTGAATTAAATATACTCAAATATTTACATACGGTAGTTAATTTAATGCAAGTCAGACATACAACGACAAGCTAAAAGCATGACATGCTAATGTGACAGACTTTGCTAATTGTGCAAAGAGCCGGCAAATGAGAACTGATACTGTTTTGTTCCCTAGCCAAACCATATATTTACAACTGAAAAGTCAGTCATACATATTCATTATTACATATTATCTACATAATAAAAAAAATCAATAAACTGTTACTTTGTTCTCATTAAAACAAAGAAAGAAACAACAAAGACACTTGGTATTTATAATAATACATTTTAAATAATTTAAATAATATTTACATATACCATACTATATATATATATATATATATATATATATATATAAACATTATTCAGTGAAGCAATTTTAAGCGCAATGTCTGGTGGTCAGGTCTCTTAAATTTCAAAAGAGTTAAGAGTTTAAAGAGTCATTAAACCCATAGACACACGCTTACACCCTGACTTCAGCTCTCAAATGAATGCAAAGCCTCAATTATTCAGCAGGGCTACATTACCATTGGGTGGAATAATGGACAGTTGAGAATTCACAGGAGAGACAATCTACATGTTTCGTCTGACTACCTCTGTCTCTGGGTCATTCAAGTGTTTGTGGTTTCTGACCAAACTTTTCTTAGCTGGCCCCAACAAAGTGTAAAACCACTTCTGCCTAAAACCACATCAGTATTCATACTGCAAAAATCACTTTAATATAACCACAGGTAGTTATTGTCACAACTCTCTGTGAAGACTTATTTTTCATGTTTTTCTAATAAATGGTAGACAAGACGCCGCTGTCTGCAACTATAAACACAATTTTCAACTGTCCTTACAAATGCCATTTAAATGTAGCACAGGAAACGTGTAGTACTTAGTAGGTAGGCTTTTATAAATCCTCATATCAGATCAGCGCTCATTTGTGTTTGATGGATGATGTTAAGTGAAGAAAACTGGACCTGAAACTACCTCTGAGATACTTTTGACACTGATGGAGGGAGACAGTAAGTTGGGGTAACAATGAAAAGGTTGAGTGCAGATATGTGACAAGCAGTTCCTGCTCTGACCATTAGACAGAACTCAATTATTAAGATCTTTCATAAGCTATGCACTTGAACTGTGACTAATCCCATTAGAACTGCACAGTCAAAAAATATTTTTTATTTCTAGTAAATATCAATTATTTCACGTTGTTTAACTTATTTTGCTTAGATATACCTAACAATTTATATATATATATATATATATATATATATATAGAGAGAGAGAGAGAGAGAGAGAGAGAGAGAGAGAGGATTAGGCATCATTCATTTGAAATATAATTCCCTTAAACGGAAGTTGTTATAGTTCAATGCTCCAAAAATCATTATTTACTCACTCTCATGTTGTTCCACACCTGTAAGATCTTACAGAAGTTTATCTTCGGAACTCAAATTAAGATATTTTGATGAAATCCGAGAGATTTCTGACCCTGCATAGACTGCAACACAACTGGCCCAGAAAGATAGTAAGGACATAAAATAGTCCATGTGACATCAGAGGTGGGTGACAAGAAGTGTTGAATAAAGTTATTTTAATTTTCTTTGCTCAAAAATGATTCTCATATCTTTATACACTCAAAGTTGAACCACTGATGTCACATGCACTATTTTAACAATGTCTTTACTTCCTTTCTGTGCATTGAATGTGGTAGGCTAAGAAAATCACTCTGGATCTTTATTATTTGCCATTATCTACAGAAATGTTGTATGTTTTCAGATAATAACTAAAGATTAGCAGAAAAACAACAGTTCATATATAATAAAGCCAGTCATGATCTAATAATTTGATGTGTTCCTTTAGATTTTCATATCTCTAGAAACAGTTTGGCTTTAAATCAGTGCCAAAAGGAGATTTTTTGGCATCTGAATAGCATGTTTGCAGAAAACAAAAAAATGTAAATGCTGACAACATTCGTTCCTTTGCAGTCAATGAATTTCTGGATTCTCTATAGTATTGAACGTCTGATTCATAGCAAAATCAATACACAAGTAACGCAAACAAAAGATGTTGTAGCATTGCACACAGTAGTCAAATGGCCACCACATCCACTCCTAAACCATCTTTCAAAGAGATATGAGCCAGGAGAAAAAATGCAAATGAATTATACATCATATTTTAAAAAGCTTCTCAGGTTTCTTTTTGAAAACATTCTTCTTAAGTGCATGGCACCCCAGCGAAGTGAAATTGCTCAGCTGAAGACATCTACTCCAGAGACTGTTACCATGGCTACAGAGGAGTTTTCTACACTTCACATTTACATAAAAGTTTTCCGCTGGATGGATTTTGGGTCAGACACAGAGCAAAGCTGGGAGAATAGGAAATCTGGATTTAGTCAGAGAGACAGGAGAAGTCTGAGACTGTTGGAGAAATTGTTGATTAAAGTTATTATTCTTTTCTTTGCTCACAAAAAATATTCTCGTAGCATCATACAATTAAGGTTGAACCCTAACCTGTTGTATTCCTAAAAGTGAACTTTTTGCACATTTATTTTTCTCAGAGTGTATGATTAATATGCAATTTAAAAACACTGGACTATGAAACTGAATGAATCATTGGGACAGACAAGAATTATTTACAAAAATGACAAAATGACAGTTACAAAAAGACTGATATTTAGAAAATTGTATATACAAATATTTTTGTATACCATTATTTGCCATTGTTTAAATCATGAATCTATTCAATTTAACAAATGTAATACCCATGATCTAAAAATTACATGAAATGTATATTTTATTCTATAATTGTATATTTTATTTATATTTATCATTGATAAGGGAGATAGAGACAGAAAGACTGACAGATAGATGGATTATATCATATATATTATGAAATAAATCAAACAAATAAATGTATAAAATACATTTATTTTGGGTTTTCAAAACCACATTTTACAAATGAGCCTGCAGACAAAGTATGTAAGAAATTAGAAAACAAATATAAATCTCTCTACTAAACTTCTTTAATAACCTGTTGTTTCCAATAATATTTTTTTATGCAGCTAAATGTTATCAATTAAGATATTTTTTGTTATATTAACCCTGTGATCATTGTGAGACCCCTCAATAAACCTTCGGGAATGCATGCAAACAAAATGTCTCATAACTGGACACACTTTAAAAGAGTTGAACTTCACTGATCATGCTAGATGCTTTCTTAGAGAGCTCTGACAGAACCAGCTCTAGATACTCCCCTCACCCATACACAGGGCATGGGGGTCTACGGGTGGGTGGGGGTAACGGATCAGAGCCCAGCAGCACTTCCCTGTGGCCCCTCCTGGGAGCCACCCATCAGCTGCACTCAGCTAAATGCACTCACATATGAATATTTCAGTGCCATTTAATGCTCCTGCTGCAGCCCCCGAGGAGTCCAGCATCAATTTGTGAACATGCCGTTAAAAGCCAGGACGTATAATCCAGAGTGAGAGCTGCTCTCCTCCTCACCAGGCCTCAAGTCCCCAGCTACAGCTTTGGCAACTTTCTCCTGCCAAACTCTGCTGACTTCCCCGTCCCGGTTTAAAAATATATATATATCTGAGTGAAGCAGCAGACAGATGGCCTGGTCGTTTGCCCCCGGTTGGTCAGTGTTCCCAGAGCGCTTGTTGCCGTGCAGTCTGCTGGCTGTTAGGCAGTGGAGAGGGCAGTGATAGTCTGTTCATCTTCTGGCCCCGTGGATGCTGCTAAAACGCTTACATGGAGCAGGACAGCGAGGATAAAATAGCCCCACTCACACCGCCTGCCTGCCCACCAGTCCCATGGGTACATGAAGCAGAAATTGTTATATTTAGATATATACATGCCATTGTTGGCTCATCAGGTGTGACAACATGAAATATATACTACCAGTATATACTGTATATACTATACTACCATAATATAATATAATATATACACTACCAGTCAAAAGTTTTTGAACAGTAAGGTTTTTAATGTTTTTTAAAGAATTCTCTTCTGCACCAAGCCTGCATTTATTTGATCAAAAATACAGCAAAATCAGTGTCAAATATAGTGAAATATTTTACAATTGAAAATAACTGATTTCTATTTGAATATATATTAAAAAAATATTCCTGTGATCAAGACTAAAAACTCTTCAGTGTCACATGATCCTTCAAAAATCATTCTAATTTGCTGATTTGCTGTTCAAGAAAAATGTATTATTGTAATTATTATTATTATCACAAAAGTGATGATAAAGATATAATGTTACAACAGACTTCTATTTCAGATCAATACTGTTCTTCTGAACTATCTATTCATCAAATAAACCTGAAAAGATTCTACTAAGATTCTACAGACGAGTGTAAAGACAGACAACATTTTCCTGCTGACTTTACCCGAGCAACACACTTAAGTATCATTTCTATCTTCCCTCACACACTCTCCTTTGCTATCCTCTATCCTTCCACCTCTATCATGTGTTTCAAAACCATTCCGGTTGTCTCTCCACCATGCTCTAACATCACAGGCAGACAGCTAAGTAAACATGCTAACCTATGCCCCATCTCTATATCTTCTACTACACCTCTTTTTCTCCATGGCTCTCTGGAATTGTCAGTCAGCTGTCAACAAAGCAGATTTCATTCCTGCTTTTTTCACAATCCACACTCAGCATCTTGGGTTTGACTGAGACCTGGATTCGTCCAGAAGACTCAGCAACACCAGCTGCCCGCTCTAACAATTTCTCTTTCTCTCACACCCCACATCAAGTTGGCCAGGGTGGGGGCACTGGTCTCCTCATTTCAAATAATTGGAAATACTCAACCCACTCTCCCCTATGCAATTACAACTCATTTTAATCTCATGCGATTACTGTAATGGCTCCTATAAAACTCCAGATTGTGGTAATTTACCATCCCCCTGGCCAAATTCTAGCCCCCTTCCTAGAGGAGCTGGACGGGTTGCTGTCCTCTTTCATGGAGGATGGCACTCCACTCTTAGTTTTTGGCAAATTTTAACATTCAACTAGAAAAGCCTTATGCTATAGACTTCCATTCACTCCTAGCTTAATTTGATCTCAAACACCTTACCACTACTAGCACTCACAATTCAGGCAACCAACTTGATTTAATTTACACACGCAATTGTACTGCAGATATAATTCTGATACAAGCACTATATATCTCTGACCATTTCTTCATTAAATTTACATTACACTTTGGTACCCGGGTGCCACCAACCCCCTTACTGGTTACTTTTAGACGAAACCTACGCTCTCTTTCTCCCTTCCATCTTTCCTCTGTAGTACCCTCCTCTCTTCCCTCACCTACCCATTTCTCATCTCTGGATGTGAATCTGGATGTGAATGCAGCTACTGACACTTTATGCTCTACCTTAACCTCTTGTCTAGACGACATTTGTCCTCTCTCCTCCAGGCCAGCACGGACTGCCCCTTCTAACCCCTGGTTATCTGATGTTCTTCGTGAACATCGGACCGGACTTTGAGCGGCAGAGAGAAAATGGCGAAAATCAAACGATCCGTCAGACCTGAGTATGTATCAATCGTTGCTTTCATCTTTCTCCGTTGAAGTCCACACTGCCAAATCGTCACATTTCCATAACAAGATCAACAGCGCTCCAGATATGCGTAATCTCTTCAGAACATTTAATTATCTCCTCTGTCCCCCTTCACCACCTCCCACCACTTCTATAACAGCTGATGACTTTGCAACTTTTTTACAGACAAAACTAAAACTATCAGTAGTCAGTTTTCACCTCCACTCACACAGGACCTCCAACCAACTAGATCCACTGCTCAAACTCCCATGTTCTCCTTCTGTTCCCTCACTGAGGCGGAAGTATCCAAACTTCTCCTCTCCAGCCATCCTACAACATGTCCTCTAGACCCAATCCCCTCACACCTTCTCCAAGCAATCTCTCCCACACCCTTACCAGCACTCACACACATTATCAACACATCTCTCCTCACAGGCATCTTCCCCACTGCATTCAAGCAGGCTCGGGTAACCCCACTGCTCAAAAACCTACATTAAACACTTCTCTTATAGAAAACTACAGACCTATCTCTCTCCTTCCATTCATAGCCAAAACACTCGAAACGAGTTGTCTTCAAACAGGTCTCATTGTTTCTTTCACAGAACAACAAACTGGACGCTAAACAGTCAGGTTTCAGGAGTGGCATTCAACTGAGACTGCGCTACTCTCAGTCACTGAAGTCCTGCAAATTGCAAAGCCGATTCCAAATCATCAGTCCTCATTCTGCTGGATCTGTCTGCCGCTTTTGACACTGTCAATCATCAGATCCTCCTGTCCACCCTTTCATCACTGGACATCACTGGGATTCCACTTCGCTGGTTTGAATCCTATCTCACTGGTCGGTCTTTCAGGGTGGCCTGGGGAGGGGAGGTATCCAAAGCACATCAATTGGTCACTGGGGTTCCCCAGGGATCGGTTCTTGGACCCCTCCTCTTCTCCACATACCCCAAATCAATGGGTCCCATCACTCAGGCACATGGCTTCTCCATTTCTACGCTTATGACACACAGCTCTATCTCTCATTTCGACCAGATGATCCAACAGTAGCTGCACGGATCTCAGGCTGCCTGGCAGACATCTTGGCATGGATGAAAGAACATCATCTACAGCTCAACCTGGCAAAGACTGAGCTTCTTGTCTTCCCTGCCACTCCAACTCTACAGCATGACTTCACAATTCAGTTAGGTTCATCAACAATTACCCCATCTGCTTCGGTCAGAAATATTGGTGTAATCTTTGATGACCAGCTGACATTCAAAGACCACATTGCAAAGACTGCTCGATCTTGCAGGTTTGCACTACACAACATCAGAAATTCCAGGCCCTTTCTGACAGAGCATGCTGCACAACTTCTTGTCCAGGCCCTTGTCATTTCTAGGCTGGACTATTGCAATGCTCTTCTGGCTGGACTTCCATCAAACACAATCAAACCTCTACAAATGATTCAGAATGCAGCGGCACGACTGATCTTCAATGAGCCCAAAAGAGCCCATGTTACACCTCTCTTTGTCTTCATGCACTGGCTACCAGTTGCAGCTCGCATCCAGTTCAAGACACTGATGCTTGCATATAGAATAAACCACAGGCTCAGCACCCTACTTCCTCTCAATATTATGAATCTGCATCCCCTCCAGAAGTCTGAGATCTACTAGTGAGCGACGCCTTGTGGTACCATCACGGAGAAGCTCAAAATCACTCTCCAGAACACTCTAAAAAAAAAAAACTTTTTTTTTTTAAATCTTCATCTTTCTCTCCTTCCCTTGCTAGCATGTACTTATTTGAACAATGCCTGAGACGGCGTTACTAGCACTTCCTCTGTCTGTTTATCTCTTCAAGATTAATCGCTTTATGTATTCCCCAATTGCAAGTCACTTTGGATAAAAGCGTCTGCAAAATGACTAAATGTACTCAGCTGTTCTCTTACATAGGTAACTCAACGCTGCATAGCTTTCCACAGTAAAAACACCACCAGGTGTGACAATTGTCTGAAGCCCATACAGAATCACGCCAATTCATTGCAAGTACTGTGAGAATTTTACGAATAAAACCCTGCACGTTAGACTCGTGGTTTTTGACCGAGAATCTGCCGTTCTTCCCCGCCTCGCTGCTCCGGAGGCCTCCTTCCTCCGTGAAGCCGCGGCCTGGAGTTCGGAGGCGGAGCTCGAGGCCATGGAGAGTGAGCAGTTTTCACTTTCTCTCCCTCCATCGCCTGGGCGTCACCGCGCAAATTCTCCAGTCATTCTCTCGCGGTTGCCTTGCACCAAGCCCGGAGGCTCGGGACGCTGTTTCCTTCGGGTTGGAAGATATTTTATACACCGTGGCCTCTGACTCTGAGGACTTCGGGGCTGCGTCACTCGACGTTCTCCAGCCTAGCAGACAGGAGGCACGGTCTACACGCTAGCTGCGCACCTCTCGCCGAATTCCGCCCCCTCGTGGAAGTCCCGCCCTGTCCTTCCATCCAAGCCGTGTAGGACCACCTCGGCTTTGATCGGTAAGTCCTACATGGCGGCGGGACAGGCAGGTGCGGCTCTCCACACTATGGCCATCCTTCAGGCCTACCAAGTGGAGGTACTGAAGGAGATGGATGAGGGGGACGGTGTGACCCCCGAGGCTGTTAAGGAGCTTCGCAGGGCCACCGACTTGGCTCTTTGTGCTACGAAGCATACAGCGCGGGCGTTCCGCTTCTCGTCAATGGTGGATTTAAAACGTGCTGAACAAGCCCCCCGCGACGGCTTCTTCAGGTCGCTCCTTATACGCGTATCAGGAAAAGGAGAGCTTCCCCCGCCTCGTTGGATCGTGACGGACTGCTAAATCGTATCTGTCCATCTCTGAGATGCTCTCCTCCGCCAACTGCGCCATCCTCGCCGCTGGGAACGTCTTGAGGAGCGCAGGCCACTTCCCCTCTTCAGCGGCTGTTGAAGGTAAGAGTTGCTGCAGGCTTTGTACATGCGAGAAGGGACGCCCAGCGCTTTCCCCCCGCATCAATATTCCCTGCTCTCGCCTTTACGGCCTCATTAGGTCACGCCTCCACGCACGAGGATGGTGTGAGTTCTCCTCTGCTTCGGCCGAGTTCATGTCCCTCCCTTCAGGAGGACGTTCAGAGCGGGGACCCCATATTGGTATCCCCCTTGATACATTTCACTGGATCGTACACTCTTTGTACGATCCAGTTCGGTTACACACTCCAATTTGCTTGCAATTAAGTCTATGGTTTTACATACTTTCCCTGTCCTGCATTGTGAATGTTCACATTGTGTTCCATAGAATTGTTTGTGTTTGTCTACTACAGAGAGATAAGAACATGACCAAAATCATGACCACTTTATGCAGTAATGCAGACAAATCCAAATGGTTCAGAAATATATTCCTGCAACTGTATCTAAAAGGAGTTTGAATAATAATCATTGGGAAATAAAGTACTTGAAAACAATAAAGAATTGACAACTAATAAAGAATGACCTCTGCAGGAGTGAATGTGCTGTTTCTCATGCACAGAGGAGCTGACACATATAGTGACACATATTGGTAACGGCTCTTAATGAATGTGCAAGAGCTGTTCTGTGTTGGCAGGGACAGAGATACAAGCTCAGCATTTGTAAAATAAAAAGGCCAGACTGACAGGAACACTGTTATGATAGTAATGGGACAGCTTCCTCTGCCAACAATGCAGAAATGCCCTAAGGCAGCAATCAAAAATTAATACTAATTATTATGTGAATGCTGCATTAAATCAGACATATGTTAAATTATATATAAGCAACATGATTCTACTTTCAGAGGTGCATGCATGAGGACTTTATTTTTTTTTCACCACTGTTATTCTGAGCTGGTGCTAAATCAGCTATAAGCATTTATATGAGTCTTATCGTATCAAAAAGAAAACCAGGAAAAACTTTATGCGCATTAAAAACAAAAATGAACAGGAATGACCTTTAATAATAATCACTGCTATTCATGGTTATGGCGTGATTTATTAATTTAATTTGGAAATTGTGTGCATTGAATTCTGACTGTGGTTTTGGCACATGTAGCTGTTCGGGGGCTGGTTGGACACACAGCACTTTAAGTCTCATTTCTGATGAGAGCAGTAAATAATTTAGGGCTTAAAGCTGCCATTAGCAACACTTAAACTCTGCTAATGCAGACCCCTGACAGCTGGCCTATCCCCATTGAATGAGACCATGGATCAAACAGTTCTGAACAAAATAATGGGCCACGCTGAAGTACAAAAATCTGTCAATATGCATGTGTTGTTTTTGCTTCTGCATGTTTGTTGGTTATAGGCTGTGGTATTCCCATTACACAAGGTTACATGGCTTATTACTTTGAATCCATTTAATGTTTACATGCATGTTCGCTGCACATTAAGAATTTAGTAGAGAGGTACAGGATATTACAATTAAAAACAGTGACCCTGTGGCGGCCTTATAGATAATATTACATTATTTCTGGACCATAGCGTTTCAATTCTAAGTGATAAATCGAATAATTCTGGATGTTTATTTTCAGTCATGCTTTATGAATACTGTGACAATTAGGACCCAAAATAAATAAACTGAGCAGTGTTTGTCCAGGTGAACAAGGACATTTCACTTGCTATAAACAATATACAGCAGTGCTGTAAAAACGGTCCGTCTCTGGCTCAGCGCCAGCTAGGGAACGCAGATTTGAATTTAGCAGCTGATGATAGACCCGCTGAACCATTTAATCAAGCTGCTGTGATTGTATCAAATATAGAAAATATTTTTCGGCTATTTTTTGTCTTTTGGAAGCTGCAATCAAAATCCACTTGGCTCAAAAATCTGACAAGTGTTGCCCCACCTTAATGTGTCGCTCCGTCCCTTCGTCCAGGGTGCACTCTGAAGCTACTCGACAATGGCGCCAGTGTGCTCACCACACACCAGCTACAGGTGGAGAGGAGATATACAAAATATACATCATCAATAAGGTGTCCACTGAATCTCGCCTTTTAATATCTAAATATAGTTTTACTAGATTATTACTTGATGCAATCAGCATAACATTAGAGCACACAAGATAAATATGCAAATGTATGTATTTATTCACTCCTGTGAGGAATTTCGGCACTAATTATATTGTATTATTAAAATGTATATATATATTAACAGTAGTTATTAACTGTAGTTGCCACTAACCCGTGATATAAGATTTTGGCCATATTGCCCTTCTAAGTCATTCATCACACACTATCAACAGGCATGTCATGTGAGCTACACTTCTTGTATTTCATTTGGGCACCACAAGGTGTCACTGTGGCCTCAAAGCTTACCCCTCGCCTACTCTTGCTCGATTGCTTTTCCTGAGGTAAAACTCCTCATTACCCTACGGACAAAGAAATGTATAAATAAATACGTAAATAAAAAGTGGAAATAAATACGTAAAAAAAAAAATAAAAATACAAATCTAAGGAAATATAATTATAAATAATTATTTATTTTGTGTTTTTACTTTTCTTTGTACATTTCTTTATTTATTTCTAATTATGGCAGGATTGGCACTCCATAGAAAATAATAGGGGTTTGCTGCAGTTTTAAGTGATTGGGACATTGAAAATTAGTCCTATTAATAGTTTTCACGTGACGTCACATCCTTATATGAACGCTCACCTGGCGGGCAAAACGAAGCTTTGCTCCACTGTTATACTGTAGCCTCAAAGCTTACCCCTCGCCTACTCTGGCTCGATTGCTATTCCTGAGGTTAAACACGCCCTTCTTACCCTACGGACAAAGAAATGTAGAAATAAATAAATGTGGAAATAAATACGTAAATGAATACATAACTTTGAAAATAAATAAAAGTGGAAATAAATAAATGTGAAAATAATACATAAATAAGGAAATACAATTATAATATTTTTTTTTTATTTTCTTTGTACATTTATTTATAAATGTATTTATATTTGCTTTTACATTTATTTGTACATTTATTTATTTATTTCTAATTATGGCAGGATTGGCATTCCATAATTTTCAACCGTGCTTTAATATGCTTAATAATAATAACAATGTCACATAGCAAACGACAGTGTTTTACTGGTCGTTTTAAAAGGACAGAACTCGCGTGCTTGGTCTCCGGGGCTCCCCAGGTCACCTTCACGCCTGTTTCACACATAGGCCTACTCCGTTTGCACTGCGTTTGCGTTGCGTATTTTTTTCCGCACCCATGTAGACGATCGAGCGCTGGGTGTCAGTATATGCTACACTGCGGCTATTCCCTTGGGTTTTAGAGATTGAAGAAGTTGTAAGAATGGAGGAGGATGGCATGAAAGTTCGTCTTGATGAGCCAAGGCATGTGCAGTATAGACGGTTTTCATGCAGGGCAGAAATAGCCCTTGTTCTCCCTTATATTTTTCATCAGAATGCAAAGCACATTCGACTATTAAATTTCATGCAGTTTCATACAGTCATATCTGGAAGCACAGCAGTGACAGATGGGATCCAGGGTTCATTATTAAGCAGAGATGTTAAAGTATATTACAATTTTAAATTCTTATAACAAAACAATTATGTAGTTCATCTCTTATCTGACAGAACTCAATTATCACAAGTTGCAATAGCTACTTTATGTCCTGTTTTCGTGTTCTCCTTTTGAAGTCTGAAAAACTGAAATAATTTCGAATGACACAGTTTGAAATGTCAACACTGCTTCAAACATAAAGATTACAATAATA
Organism: Gymnocypris eckloni scoliostomus; assembly: GCA_027564155.1. Taxonomy (NCBI): domain Eukaryota; kingdom Metazoa; phylum Chordata; class Actinopteri; order Cypriniformes; family Cyprinidae; genus Gymnocypris; species Gymnocypris eckloni. Next base: position 26,279,947 of record CM050413.1, on the reverse strand, counting down.
ATATTCAAATATAAAATTGTTCTAAAAGGTTTTGTTTCTTCCTGCAGTTAGCTCTATTTTTAGGCTGTTGTAGCAGTCAAATACAATTGATCATAATATGAACTCTTTCATCACTGTGCTGGTGACTGCACTCAATGTCTAATCAAAGTATGGACGAGATATTCGTTTTCTCATATTTAAGCATATAATTCTTCCTTAAATTGTACGATTTTATTTACTGTGGCAATCAAACGAGCAATAAGCTATGTTCATCTTATTTTAAGAATTTATCCTAAATTAGAAATGGTTAAATATAGGAAACATTTTAATTCAAAACAGCAAACAAAATGAAATACCTATGGCCTCTAAAGGTGTGGATCCATGAACCCATAAAATACCTCCCACTGAAACACCCTGAATAATTAAAAACAAGTTTTCTCCACGTCTAATAGGCTAATCTCCCGCAGCAAATTGAGATGTTTTTATATTTTTTTCTGAAACAACAAGCACAGTTATCTGATCATGTTTAGGGAGTGAAACGAATCAATGTTGGGTGCACTGTGACTTGTTGCCCCCTACTGACGCGTCTTAGTTCGGGTGTGCGCCTGACGTCACGTCTCGAGCGGCAGACAGCTCTCTCTCTCTCTCTCACTCTCAGCCCCTGTTCCTGCGTTTACCCCCCTCTCCATCTCTCCTCACCCTGGACTCAAGTTGCGGGGCAGCCGGGAGCGGACACCACCTTTTCTCTTTTTCTGTTTCTACAAGCAATCTTCTCTTCAGGCAACCTGTATGGTGGATATAATATTCAGCTCTTCTTTTTTGGATGATATGGGGGATCATTCCAAAAGTATGTAGCCTATTGCTGTGAATAAAAGTAACAAAAAGTAACTTTAGGTTTAAAATTAAGCGTTTAAATTTGATTCAGTGTTGTTGTATTTGAAAATGGATTGTTAATGTTTAGGACTACTGTTTTGTTTTGAGGACTGCTTCTGCGGTCTCTGTCATCTGACAAATAGCCTACAGTCTTTATATTTTCTCTATATCCCAATATTAGTTACAAACCGACTTGATTTCGATTTGTACTTATAAATTCTCGACTCCCAACTCTACAAGAGCTTAAAACAATGTTCTTTTTCATGCTCAGAGAAGTCCGGACTAGCGATGTGTGTAGGCTGCGGCAGTCAGATCCATGACCAGTATATTCTGCGGGTCTCCCCTGACCTGGAGTGGCACGCAGCCTGTTTAAAATGCGTGGAGTGCAACCAGTACCTGGACGAGACGTGCACTTGCTTCGTACGGGACGGGAAAACGTACTGCAAGAGAGATTATGTAAGGTAGGGTTTTTTTTGTTTCGGGAAAGTGTGAATTATATTCAGTCGCATGGCTATGTGGGCTATTTCATATTTTTAATGATCAAAACATCTGGCAACAGACTGTAAAATTTAATTAAAGTGGAATTAAAAAGCATGCTTGGACTTGATTGTTTTGTCACTCCACAAATTAAATTATTTTTTCTACTCTACATCCAACAGATTGTTCGGTATAAAATGCGCAAAATGCACTTTAGGCTTCAGCAGCAGTGATTTGGTCATGAGAGCTCGGGGCAGTGTGTATCACATCGAGTGTTTCCGCTGCTCGGTGTGTAGCCGGCAGCTTTTGCCCGGGGACGAGTTCTCCGTCCGGGACGTGGAACTGTTCTGTCGAGCAGATCATGGTTTGGCCCTGGAGCGCGGATCAGGCAGCAGCCCTCTCAGTCCGGGACACATCCACAGCAGAGGACTGCATAAGGCAGGTCAGTATAGCACATAACATCCAACTGACTGCGTCTATATGACCCTGGACCACGAAGTCAGTGAGTAGCACGGGTATATTTGTAGCAATAGCCAACAAAATGGGGCAAAGTTACCGATTTTTCTTTTATGCCAAAGCTCATAGGATATTAATCATGTTCCGTGAAGATATTTAGTAAATTTCCTACCATAAATATATCAAAACTTAATTTAGAAAGTTTCTCAATATTTTAATTTTGTTGCACCCTCAGATTCCAGATTTTCAAATAGTTATATCTCCAAATATTGTACTATCCTAACAAACCACATATCAACGCAAAGCTTATTTATTCAGCTGTCAGATGATGTATACATTTTGTAATAAAATAATGTATAAAAATATGTTTTTGTTAAATTGACCCTTATGACTTTGTCGTTCAGGGTCACATATTATTAGAGTCGTATTGGACACGGACTTGTATAAATTATAAGAGTATAAAACAAAACAAAATTAAATGATTTGGAACGGTTAGTTAGCGCTATTTCTTCGGAACGACTAGGGCTTATTTAGACTACGGTCAGTTTTGGAACGGAGCACGTAGGCTAAACTGAATGGAAGGTATAATTATAAAGGCTACTGTGGGAGGAATCGTGTAATGTTGTTACATAATAGCTAATTACAGGCTGATCCGCGTGATAACTTTGTTTAGTCAACCACTGATAAGCCTGAGCGGCAGGGCCTTGAACACCGAGAGCTATAAGACTCAACATGCTCTTTGATTTCATCATTTACAAATGCATAAAATAAATTAGCTGTAATGCAATATATTATTGGTTGAATTAAACGTAGCCCAATATTGATTTTAACATTAATTATATATGCCATAGTATATCATAAGACCAGATTAATTCTTTTGAGGATTTCAAGTTTTAGTGAAAAATGTTTGTCCACTGAATATTTAAAATCTATCTATCTATCTATCTATCTATCTATCTATCTATCTATCAACATTCCAATTTTATTTTAAGTGTTTGTATTCTTGCCTATAGGCTAATATTCAAAATTCATTTTTTCAAGGGCATTATTATTCTTGACATTTATATTGTCTAGTAGCATATTTGATGTTCTTTTCAAACGTTTTATTTGAAATATTATTATTTGGAATCATTTATTCGTTTTTAAATTTTTGTTCAGCTGATCCTGTGTCGGTCCGGCAAACTCATCGGAACCACGTGCACAAGCAATCGGAGAAGACCACTCGGGTGAGGACGGTGTTGAACGAAAAGCAGCTACACACTTTACGGACGTGCTACAACGCAAACCCGAGACCAGATGCGCTCATGAAGGAGCAGCTGGTGGAGATGACAGGCCTGAGCCCGCGGGTCATTCGAGTCTGGTTCCAAAACAAGCGCTGCAAGGACAAGAAGAGATCTATCTTCATGAAACAGTTACAACAGCAACATGGCGATAAGACGGTGAGTGTCTTGCTAATGCACTTTCAGTGTGAGAAATTTAGCCTACAATGGGCGGAAAAATACAGATTTTAACCAGTACGGCTCTGAGTGACGCCTGACACTTGATATGAGCCGAGATTGTGTTAATTGGGTCTGTAATTCGACTGCAGTGTTGGCTTCAAGCAAATGCTTTGGGGAATGTTTTAAACTCTATTTCATCTGGAACTGTCCTTAGAGGCTATATTATAGTTTTCTTTTATTTATCAAAAATAAGAATACAATGATTTAACTGTTTTATGACGCATTGTCCCTAATTAAAATGCCGATATGAAATGTTCTGGGATTTTTGGTCCAGAATCTGCAGTGCATGACGGGCACGGCGCTGGTCGCAGGCAGCCCAGTTCGACACAACCCCTCCATGCCAGGACACCCGGTGGACGTGCAGACTTACCAAGCACCCTGGAAAGCTCTCAGCGAGTTTGCACTTCAGAGTGACTTAGATCAACCTGCTTTTCAACAGCTGGTGAGTGGGGATTTATTTTATTTTGTACTTTTTTGTATGGTTTTTATAGGCTACTTACTGTAGGCTTACTGTTGTCAAACTATGATTAGCCTATTATTATTATTATTTCGATTAGCCTATTATAATTATTATAGCTTGTTAATTTTGCGTGTCACTTTCAGGTCTCTTACTCGGAATCCGGTTCTTTAGGAAACTCATCTTGCAGCGACGCGACCTCTCTTTCTTCACTGTTACCGGACACACCGAACAGCATGGTACCGAGCCCGGTGGAGACGTGAGAGCGACTGCTCGTCTGCTCCCCGAGAAATCACGAGAACAGCTCACATCACGGACGCGGGGAATTAACTCCATTACCATCACCAGCGCTCCGCACTGGGAACAGAGGAACCGTTTTTCCTAAAAATCCGTCCAAAAACTGGCGGTGACACTAAGTGAAATCATGGAAGTGAAACTCTGCATAATAGACCTACACTAAATGAGGTTCACTCGAAATGGATATTCGTTGTTCATTATGATGACTGTTGTCTGTGGTTTTGGACATCTTTTGAGAAAGAAATATTTCAAAAGACTCGATTTCAGAAGATGAGATTTTTTTCGTTGGAAAATGATTGGAGGACCATTTGTGTCTCTGAACAAAATTAAGTTATTGTTATTTATTGTCACATCAATTCGCAAAAAATAAATCAGCACAGAAAATGTTTATTTATATTTGTGAATGTAAAATGCTTGAATGGGCTCTAATGAATTTTTTTTTATTTGTTCAGAAAAGCGGAGAGGAGTTTAATTAGCTAAATATTATTATTAGGCCTATTAGTAGGCCATTCATTAAAATATTATATTATAGTAGGCCTATTTATCGCAAAAAAATATTCGGAGAAAACAGTAGGCTACATTTCCTATAAAAATAGCCTATAAATGGCTATTTTAAGGCAAAATCAAGTATGCCTTAATAAAGATACTCTATATTTTAAATTAATTAAATTAGTTAATTTACCGAATATAAACCATTTTGCAGATGCCAAACTATTTCAATGTAAATCGTGATAAATGAATAGACTAAAGGAGGTCGTTTTTTCGTTGTCAGATTAGATCATTAAAATGACTAGTCCCCTTTTCCTTGGCAAATGTTTCAGGATCGCTTGAGCTTTTATTTACTTGTGCCATTACACCAACAAACAATACATTCAACAGAACCGGAGCGTGACTTGAAAATACTGCAGATTCACCAACGCACATAGAAAACGCTTGAGCACAAATATGCACAGGACATTGAGCTGAATTATACTGCTTATTAAATTGCTATTAAAATATTATTATTCATTAACAAGTCGATATTTACACAACACATTAACGAGTTAAATTTAGGTGAATTTTAAGATTTTTTTTGTCATTTCGTGGGCCTAATTGTGAGCGCTTACCGTTTTCTAAATAGCCTGCTGCAAATTTCAAGGTCAGCGAGACTTATTCCTAAATCATGTTTCCTAAGAAGACGGGCTCGAACAGTTACTTAACCTTGATAGGCCTACCTGACACAGATTTGTTTTTGTTTTTATCTACTTCTGTGCAGTCCTCATTAAATTAAGAAAATGTGTGCACACGCAACCCAAAAGAAGGTAAATACGCTGCTAAAGAACATAAGTTTTTATATTGTAAGCTTTAGGTGCTACTGATACATATCCAAAGAGACAAGATAGAGAAGATAACACTTTTTTGTTTGATCCAGTAAGCTAATTAATCAGCCAGAGACAGAGAGGAAGTAAGGCAATGATAGGAAGGCATTCAAGGATGAACCTGTGTAGGATTTTAAGATAACCTGAATGTGGTTCTTAGCTCTCAGAATGTTTTGCAATACATATCCAGCTACATTTAGCTCCGACCACTTGTCATCAGATCATCCGAACCAGAAATAAGCAGTTGTAAATGGGGTTTAATTGTATTGCCAATTTCAAAAAAAAAAAAATCTTCAATAAGCATGTGTGTTAATGTTCACACAGACCTTACAGCAAAAATTGTTTAACCTATTTCTTGCAATAGAACGATAAATCAAGCAACCCCACCCATCTGAAGACATACTAAAAATCATGAATTCCCATTAGGAGAATAAACACACACAAGGGCACTCCTAGCAGAGCAATATGGACTTGCATTCGCACACAGACACAGACACAGACATGTACAGTTTACTTCTAAATGGGGACATTCCATAGGCGTAATGTTTTTATACTGTACAAACTGTATGTGCTATTGCCCTACACCTACCCTACACCTAAACAGGAAACTTGTGCATTTTTACAATAGAAAAAAACTGTTTAGTTTATTTTTAAACATGTTTTAGAAATTAGGACATCCCCAAAATGGAGGTTTTGGAGATTTTGTCAGGTTTACCTCACTTTTGGGTACAAATTTGTCCCCTAAATATGATTAGGCACACGCACACACGCACATGCACACACACACACACCCCATTAAAGGCATTGAGGGAGGTCAAAGCCACCCACTCTACAATAACAGACTATAAAACGGTTCACTATGCAGCCACTCTACAAGAAAACTCTGTCACTCAGACTTAAGGAAATACAAGCATCTGGCATTTGAGGGAAACGGACGTCCAGAATTCTACAAAGTTGCTTTGCAGAAACGCCTCTGCAAAATCCAAGATACAGAAATAGCTGCACAGTCACCAAAATTTGGAAGCTTCCTTCATATGTGGGCCGGATCAGATCAGACAGTGCAGGGATTTTGGTCACACAGGTACGAGTGCAAAGCTCAGGCTAAATTAAAGTAGATGGTGTGGGGGTGAAGCGCTGTGACCACGGCTCCATAAATAACCAGGATTTATTAGATCTTAAAAACACTTTTAACAATACCGACCCTAATGCATTCTATGTTTGATAATGCACTCAGGGCTTTAAGAGCGGGATAAACAGACCTATAACTCTTGTTTTTATCATTCCAGTATGGGGAGAACACAGAATGTGTTCTACAGCAGCGTTCAAAGGGTCACCATAATATTGCTTTCAAATGAATGGCTACCGTCACAGCAAACAAACTATCTTCAAACTGGAGCCACCTCTCCAATTTTGCCAATTGTTCAACATTTTATTTAAATGTTTGTGATAGATATTCACTTTGCGGAGTCATCTGACATGATAATAGTCTGTGGAAATGATATGTAGGATATAGTGAAATCTTCTGCCAAAGGTTTTACCTGACATACAAAATCTAAACTTGAAAGGAAATTAAATATGTCATTTCAATTTAGATGAACAATATTCCCTTGACTAATCACTACTTTAGAGGTGTAGTTTATCAAACACAACATGCGTTTTTTAAACAGCGTAATAATGAACAGCAATATATAATACTACAGTTGTCAGTTTGGGGGGGGGGGGGGGGGAATCAAGGGTTCTGTTCTGTGCCAAAGTGCTCTCAAAGGATAGTGTGAGGTGGAATAAATCATAAATGCGGCATGAACATCAGGAAATTAATGTATTTTCATAATATTAAACACTTACATTGATGATGTACAAGGTAATGATTCTCCTTGGGGTATTTTGAGGACTTTATAATTATAGGGATAGAATATGTTAGATTAATGGTATACATCAAAGAAGGGCTAGAATTTCTTCTGTTAAACAAAAGAAGACATACTGAAGAACGTTTCAAATGCTTGTAGATAGAAGGAAAATCAGTGGGATAGAATACAACATTGAACCTTGTTGACTTCCATTTGTATGGATATTTAATCTTTTTGTGTTCAAAAGAAGAAAACAAGTCAGTTTTGGACCAACATGAGGTTGAGCAAATGATTATCAGGGTACAAGATGTCCCTTGCTACAGATCACATGGTCCATCATCTTTGTGCAATAGTCCTAACATTATGACACACACACACACACACACACACACACACACACACACACACACACACACACACACACACACACACACACACACACACACACATACACACACACACACACACACGTTGGTTTTATGGTTTACGGGACTTTCCATAGGCATAATGGTTTTATACTGTACAAGCTGTATGTGCTATTGCCTACACCTACCTACCCTACTAAACTTAGCCCTCACAGGAGACGGTGCATTTCTATTTTCCTCCAAAAACTCACTCTGTATGATATATAAGCGCATTTTAAATTATGGGGACACTGAAAATGTCCTCATAAATCACCTTCTGTAATACCCATGTCATTATACAAATTTGTGTCCTCATAAACCACATAAACATGCCCACACACACAGACACACACACACACACACAGAGAGGTAGGCAGTGAATGAATGGGTTGTGTCAGAGGCTGGCCTTGGGGTCACCGTTGCTGTCTTGTGCCAAAACTGTTTATGTTATCCTGGGGGAGAAGAAAGAGGCCGAACATGTTCCCTGCCAAACATTTATCCTGACTCAAGCCTGCACCCAACACATGCCAGGAGCCTACACTGACCGAAGCTGCCCTTAACATCAAACACCAGAGATGGGCACTCGTAAATACCTCTGTGCTGAACTTCACCCAAATGAAAGAAAACAGAATACTAGCAGCGAGTCAATGCTCTGAAATGAAAATGGCACATTAAATAAGAGATTCCGCATGCTTGTTCAACTGTCTTCTACAGTTGCTGACAGGTAAGATTTCAATGTGGCTAACATGATGACAGGAACGTGTTTTAGGTGCTCAGATTAATTAGGAAATTCTTAATGAACTGAAGCATTTTAAAGTTAAAAAAATATAAATAATCTTTTTATTGTTAAAATCTTCTAAAGTTTTGAATGCTTCAGGTTGTGTTTTGTTTATAATAATACAATTTGAACAGAATCTTTCAGCTCTTTTAATTCAGCTTTTCAGGGTAATAAATAAACTAAAGATTATCGGAATATGTTTTAAAAGAACATAATATTTCAGTCTTTCTACTTGCAAAAATGTACACTGTTTTTTTTCAGGGTATGTTGAAAAAACTTGGTGTAGAATTTTCACTCAGAAATTACTAGTAAATTTCACAATTACAAACAAACATATTATCACAATTACAAGGAATATTTTCTTGTAAAACATACTGCAATAATCTTTATTTACAACTTCAAATTTTTTTACAGTGTACAATTAATTGAATTTCCCTATTTGTATTTAATATGAAAATCAGCCTGAATCACTAATATTATATGTAAGATTAAATTTTTAAATCAGTAAGAAAAAAGAAAGGAAAGAGCTTGCATGCCATAAAACATTATGTGAAGATTGGCTCTTAATTAGGACCTAAACCAGACAGCCACGGAGGGTTTTTAACAGACCGTCTCTTTGCTGCAGACTGTGGAAGTCTATTAGATAAGGGACCTTCTTGTTCCCAGATGAAAGCTAAACTCACTTCCCAGAGCACAGAAAATTTGCTCTAATAAACTCATTAAGTAATTAGTCTCCACCATTAAAACCTTAAACCCGCCAATGGAGTTCGAGTCAGACACTCAGCATACATAAACACAGATGTGTTTATTCAATGTTTAGAGGAGCCAGTCAAGATCATGGCCAATATGCATGGCTTTAATACAAGCCTTTGATTTCAGTTGAGCAAGCTTCCACCGCTAATACCCACTTCCTCTTCTAAATGCCATAGGTATGTGTTACCTAGCCGAGTGCAGTGCCCTGAGGAAAGGCCCTTAGTGTTGATACTGTGAGCGAACGGGATGCTGGGAGAGCTTGCTGGTCACACTTCACGCTTTGCTAGACTCACTGAGACTGGTATTAGATAACGTGTCACTGCCAAGTACCTGTCGGTACTGCATGGCTAGCGGAGGACAGAGTGCTCTTTATGTAAAGATTAAGAACGTCGGGCTTTGCCTCCTGCAACAGAAATATAAAGATTTGACTTTTAGCAAGAACCTCAGCCTTATAAAATTAATCAGTACACTTGTTCAAATGTTTAGGATCAGTGAGAGTTTTTGAAATAAATTGATACTTTTATTCTCCAAGGGTGCATTCAAATATTCATAAACGACAATAAAGACATTTATGATACAAAAGATTTATATTTAAAATAAAGGCCTTTCTTTTTAACTTTCTATTTATTAAAGACGTTATCATGGTTTTACATTAACATTATTCAACGTTATTCTGAAGTATGGTAAGTAAGTATTCATAATAGTTTTAAATTGTAACAATAATTGACAATATTACTGTTTTAATGTATTTCGATCAATTTAATACAGTATTGGTGAGCAAAAGAGACTTCTTTGTTTTGAACAGTAGTGTATGTGGAGCATATTTTAAAGAAAATGTAAGATAAGTAAAGACTGTATTTCAAAATGTTTTATAAAGCATCTTAATACTGGAGTTGAAAGACTGAGACTTTTACTAACATCAAAACAAACCATATGTATACAAATAATATAAAAGTTATTAGTAGGGTGAAATCATGTTGCTTTTATCAGGGCAGTTGAAAAGATTTGAAAAGAGATTAAGCAAATAAAAGTGTCAACAACAAGTTCAGTTTACTTCTCACTGATGGAGGACAGGCAGCCAATGAGATGCAGCTGTGCTACATGACATCACCACTACAACATAACAGCAGCTGTAGTCAATACACTCAGAAAGCACTCAGCACACTTGTACAGCACATCACAAACTTGGATGGGGGAAATCATTTACATAAAAGCAGCATTTGAAGTGTTCACACACTTTTCATCACAGAGAAGGCAACTTGTGTACAATGAGACTTTCTAGATTCCTTCTGATCATTGTCACTCGATAAATTTACACTACATTTGAAAGTTTAGATTCTCAGGGCAAGAGGCGACCTCCGAAACCTTTACAGAGGAATCCATGGGAAATGTCGCCACAATAGAGGAGTCGACATTTGATAGCTTCCTTTTCAGCATAAGCCAACTGCACTAGTGCATCATGGGAGCAACGGTTAATTTGTCTTTGAATGACAGGTCAAGAGAGCTCATTCTCTCTCCACCCACGTCGTAACAAATCACAGCTAATTGGGTTATTAGTAAGTCTTGGACTCTCCCAGGGTCCTACAAAAACTGAATGGAAGTGCTGCATTTACATATCAGAACGTTCTTTCACTCCAACTGAAAAAAGACAGAATACAAGAGAAAATATAAAGAGAAAACATAAGAGGCTAAACTTAAACTTCAATATCAAGCCATAGCTAATTCACATGAATGTTTTGCTATACTATTCACTTTCACTATTCACGAGAGTAAGCACAGACATTTTAATTTGCTTTTGGTTTGAGCCACTTTCAGTTATTTTACACTCTTAAAAATAAAGGTTCTTTATTGGCACCAATAATTCCACAAAGAACCTTTACCATCCATGGAACATTTTCATTCCACAAAACATTATTTACAATGTTCTTCACACTAAAAAAATAAAGTTATTTTAAGAACTGTTCACTGAAAAGTTCTTTGGGCAACCAAAGAAAAAAGTTATTCTATGACATCGCTGTGAATACCCCCCTTTGGAACCTTTCACTCTAAAAAATGCTGGGTTAAATGCAACCCAGCACTGGGTAAAATATGGACAAACCCAGCGATTGGATTTATTTTTGACCCAGCAGTTGCGTTACTGCCCAGAAAGTTGGGTTAAACATTTAACGCAACTGTTGGTTGAAAACAACCCAATCGTTGGGTTTGTCCAAATTGAACCCAGCATTTTTAGAGCGTGATTTTTAAGAGTGTAGCTGTACAAAATAGTCTGTAATGTTGCTTGACATTGCAGACTGGTATTTGTAATCATATTTTAATTACTATACAACAGAGATTGTTTCAAAGCAGCTTCACGGTATTAATCAGGAAAGTAACACAATCAATGATGCAAACTTTAAAAATAAGGCAAATCCAAATTCTGCTATAAAGCAGCTGTAGAAAGACAATAGTGTCATTATTCAGCTCCAGTCAGTTCAGTGTTTGTTCACTTCAGTTTAATATCTATGTAATGTTAATTCATCATGAAACAAGTTCAATTCAAGATATAAGCAGCTCTACTCAAAACAGTAATGTTATTCAGCTCACATCAGTTCAATCTTGATTCAATTCAGTTCAATAGTGTTGAGCTTTTGATGTTGTAAAATTCATCAGTTATAAACAATTTTGATTCAGCTATAAAGACAAGAGTATCATCCTTCAGCTCAATTTTCAAATGATCTTCAAATTTCAAAGCATGTGTTAGTGTAAGTGCATTCAAATTGATGATTTTGCAAAAGACGACACTGAAAATCACTGGTTTGTAGTGCAAAATGTTTTACAGAGTTGACTGCACTTATTCACCTACAGTGGCTAATACCATAGACAACAATATAACAAGCATATTTTGAAACAAGATTCAAACATTTACATCCCCTAAACAGACAGATTTATTTGGTATCTGTTAAGCTGATTCAGAGGTTTTAATTATGTGGTTTCGATTATCTTTTAAATCCAGATTTTTTTCCACCATTAACAACAAAGCTCTAGCTACATGTTGGCACAAAACAGCTTTAAAAAGTACATTTTGGCACTCCCTTACGATCTGAGGGTATGGATTCTGACAACATGACTATAGAGTAGACAGCTCTGAGCGGCAGAATGGCAACACAGCCTGATGATTGTAATTGTGGCCAAACCCATCAAACCACAGCCTGTACCTCAACACTGTTTCTGACCTGACATGTCTGAGCTTTTGAGTAGCAATCTGGGAAAGTGACAGGCTTCTGCTTCTCCTATTACAGGTCAACTATGTGCAGTTGACTTGGTGCAGCTCCAAGACACATGTGTACACACACACACACACACACACACACACGCACAAAAACACACATACGCTGACACACTGCTGCATTCCTTCAGGCTTGCTGTCAGAGTTCACATCCGATAGTGTTAGGCTCACTCAAGCGGACTCTACCTTGGACTCTCTCTGCAGTGGGTGTAGTTCTGATGGCTGGCAGCCATTTAACAACGGCCATATTGTTCATCTTCCAGTAATTCTGCCTTATCTTGTAGTGGCGGGATTCAGTTTCACAGTGGCTTCTCACTGAGAGGCTGTGTGTCTAAAAAAGAGAGGTAGAGAGATAGAGAGGAAGCAGTGTACATTTGTACGTGTTAATGAATGAGCCTATTAAGTGTGAAAAGTGGAGTGCTGATTGGAAGCCATCAGCAAAACAAGGTGCAACAGCAGCCAATGAGGAAATAAAGCCTCTTTACTCATGCACACGTACAAAGAAGCTTTGCATTTCACAGCAAATTAAGAAATTAAGCCTTACTGAATAAATACCAGCCATCTAAATAAATACACAATGATCACAAGAAATCTTATACAAATAAAAAAAGCTTTTGTATTTAAATTGGTTTTATATGAAAAATATTTGTACCATTTGCAGTTAAAATTTAATTAAAAATGTAATTAAAAAACATAATTGATTACACATATAAATTTAATTAAATTGTAATATTTTTTTTATTTAATGACTAAAATATCATGTTGCATAACCATTAAGTAAAAAGTAGCATTCATGAACAGCTTAAAATCGACATAAAAATGAAAATTATCTGATAAATTCATCTGATTTTTGAATGCAATTTACTTCTGTATATGTTTCAATTAAAACTTTTGACCTTGTCATGTTAAATCAAAATGTCATAACAGGATCTTCCCGAGAAAATGACAGACTTCTCTTGGGTAACTTCTCTAATCGTTTAGTCTGTTTAACCACATTCATCTGCCTCAGTTTTTGAGTGAAGTGCCCACATTTCAATATCCAATCAATTTATTTTCTATAATAAGTTACTTAAGGGATCATCAACAGCTGGCTGCGTATTAAAGGATTTTAAAGATCATTAATTACTCACCCTCATGTTGTTCCAAACTCCTAAGACATCGGTTCATCTTTGTGAACACACATTAAGATATTTTTGATGGAATCTGAGAGCTCTCGGACCCTCCATATAATTTTGATTTTTTTGACGTGACATACAGGAATTTGTGCTCTGCAATTAACCCATCCAAAGTGCACACACACAGGAGTAAACATTTATGCTGTGGCGCCCGGGGAGCAGTTGGGGGTTCGGTGCCTTGCTCAAGGGCACCTCAGTCGTGGTATTGAGGGTCGAGAGAGTGCTGGACATTCACTCCCCCCACCTATGGGTTACGAGTCTGACTCTCTAACCATTAGGTCATGATTTCCCCTAAAATGTTATACTTTTTTTTAGACAACAGGGTCTTTACAAGATCAAGGTCCAGAAACGTAGCAAGGAGATCCGTCAAATAATTCATGTGACATCAGGGGTTCAACCTAATTGTATGAAGCTACGAGAATACTTTTCTGTGCAAAAGAAAAAAAATGACTTTATTCAAATTTGTTTCCTCCGTGTCACCCTAGCGCCATTCTGGAGAAATCCACTGAACGCTAACAGCGTGTGGTCTTCTGTGTCAGCGGCGCCACACGGATACGCTGTTTTCACTCAAGTCAAAACCTGCGTCCCAATGTGCATACTATCCATCTGAAATTCTGTGATATTAGTAATTTTCAATACTATTTAGGGCAGATAGGGTGGATGTATGCACATTGGGACGCAGTGAAAGTGTGCGTACAACGTAGAAAATGTATCCATGTGGCGCAGCTGACACAGAAGACCATACACTGTTTACATTCAGTGGATATGCTCCAAAATGGCGCTAGGGTGATGCGGAGGAGACGAATTCGGAAGGCTCATCCCTATGCCCTAATCCTTTCAAAGGGTTTACCCTCCGGAGTGAGATGGTGTGTTCCAAACGGGATATATCCCCCTCTGAAGGGCACTTGAGGGGTCGTTCCAAACCGAAGTGCCTAAAACTAGCCACTTTAAAGGGCCCTTCGGAATGAAGGATTTCGAAGGGTACAACTGATGGGCACTTCGGGCTCCCATGATCCTTTGCGCAGAATCTTTGCATGATGACGGCGCCTTCGTGTGAGCACGGGATGATGACGCAGAAGGGCAGTTCCAGAATCATAAGGATAGGGCATAGGGATGAACCCTTCCTAATGGAACGCAGGGAGAGCTTCGAAGGTTTGAAGGGTGTAGAGGATTCTTTTTAATAGTAAAAAAATAAACTTTGTCATTGACCCAAAGAACAAATAGGCCCAAATTCAAACAAAGTTATTAGAATCCAGATGTGTATCAACACCCTTAAGGGCTTTTTAAGTAAACCACTAGCTGCTGTACTAGACTCTACAATATGTTGTTTTCAAATTCATCAGGCAACTTATGTATATTATGTTTGCATCTCTTTGTGAGTTTATGTGTGATTTCTGTATAATGTGCACTGAGAAGGCTCTCAGCATGAATGTCAGAGACTATCTGTGCCTGTCACTTCAGAAAAGTGTATTTGTGTTTGTTTAATAGGTTTTGAGTAAACACTCTGCTTCCTGTCTGCAGGTCTTTCTAGCTCAGTGCTGCTTCCCGCTGGTGCGCACACACACACACACACACACACACAACAGTTGGATAAAAATGTCTTTCTTCTAATGTATCTAAAAATGATTTGGTGATGTCAAATGATTACAATCATTTTGAAAGTGTGTCTCTTTACATATATTTTAAAGTATGTATTTTATGCGAAGATGAGCAAAGTGACTCTGTATTCATTAAACTGTCTAAGTCTAAGGTAGAATTTATTGGCACCAAACCTCAGCAGTGTGTGTGTGTGTGTGTGTGTGTGTGTGTGTGTGTGTGTGTGTGTGTGTGTGTGTGTGTGTGTGTGTATAAGGGGCTACCTGTAGACGGTGTGCCCCCCTCGACTGAAAGTTAAGCTGACCAGCATTGTTCTGGGAGGGAAGAACAGGAGTCCCAGTCAAAAGCAGCCAAGCGGAGAAGGGGATCACATTGCCTCAACAGAGAGAAGAGATTTACTCCTGGCATCTCTCTTTCACGCCATCACTGGCTTTCTCTGTCTCCCTCTTACCATCTCTCCTCTCATTTCTTCTTTTCCAAGTTTTTGCTATTTCCAATTTTCAAAAAAAAAAATTAAACAGTGTCAGTAAATACACGAGAGTAGTCCATGCATTGAGTATTAAACTAAAAAAGAACTGAACTGAAAGAATCAAAATTTCAGTGAATAATACACTCTGAAATATACATTAAAATGACAGCAATGCAACATTCGTCATAAAAGGTTAAACCGATCATTACAAGGAAGTGTCAGTGTTATTTTAAAGATACTATCAAAATAGAGATACTATCATAGTTTTTGAATTATTATTTTGCATCAGTTTTTATATTATTTACATTTAAATTTTAGTCAAAGTTTTAGTAATTTTTATGATTGTTCTAAGTAAAAAGAAAGAAAGAAAGAAAGAAAGAAAGAAAGAAAGAAAGAAAAAGAAAGAAAGGAAAGAAAGAAAGGTTTGTTGACAGGCAGACTGATGGAGGTTTTATCACACTCCAGTCATGGGCCAGTTAAACAAAATATTTTTTCCCTGATGCCTGATGGTCCAACTACGAAGCACAAAAGAAGCATGTAGCAGCACTGACACACAAGAAGATGAATGGTGGTGCCGAAATATTAGAAGCGATTGAGTCAATAGGGAGATGCTCATATCTTATATATTCCTTTTGTTTGGTGAAGGACTCCTTGTCTCTGTCTCTGTCTCTCTGTGTGTGTGTGTGTGTGTGTGTGTGTGTGTGTGCATCTGCCAAGATGTCTTAGAGGTGTAATATATTGTTTTAGTCTGAGACCACAGAGTCATAGCTGTATGAATGAATTGTGATGTGTGTGTGTGTGTGTGTGTGTGTGCACCTATCTCTCTTTCTCTTAATGTAATCTGACACAAAGTAGAAAGGAAAAAGGGACATCATATTGCAGACAACTAATCAATAACATACCACAGTATACTACAATAAAAATCAAATGACTTTTGGTTAACGGAAGTAAGAGAGCTAATTGTTACAATCGCAAGGAACTTACGGACATAAAGTGAGTAGTGTTGGACTGTTCGTGTGCTTTCAACATGCTTAATGCCAAATAAAACGACTCTTATTAGGCTACTGATATGTCTGCACTCTTCATCTCATGTGACTGAACATGATTTTAAACATTTTCAAAAGCACTATTCATTTCTTTATGTATGAAACATTTTGATGAGGAAAAATTACTGAGTGAACCTTTACGATGATTGGCTGTAAATATTGACTTGAATTTCTAAACATAATTTTCTCCAAGTTGTTCTGGCAGCTTACCTTCTTGCAATGTTGATTCCGTGAAAGCAAATTCCTGTAACAAACACTACAAAACACTCTCTGAACTTGTGAAACAGTGTCTTCAGCCACTCGAGAGAATAAACACAAGACTCACAGAGCCGCTGCCACCTAGTGGATTCCAGCATTACGTCACTTCTTGGCCAGCTCTCTTTGACTCAGTTCCTGTAACAGCACAGAAGTTACTCAACTAACAACAAGATACTGTTACACATGTGGGCAAGATTTTAACTTGAGTGCGTGTGGGATGAATAAACAATAGTTTAAACAAATTCCTAAAATGGATAAAGAATGGTGTGGTTTTTAAATTGTGAGGCAAAGTTTGTGATTGTGCATGATTATATTTAGACAGATCTGTAACGATTAACTGAGTTTTTAAGAGAAACAAGAATTTTGTAAAATAATAAAATAGAATGAAATCATTTGTGTATGTAAATAAACAGTCCAAGTGTTTGGGGTCATGAAGATTTTATTATTTTATTTAAAAGAAAGTAATAATTTTATTCAGCAAGGATGCAATAAAATGAATAAAAGAGACAGTAAAGTCATAATGTTACAAAACTTAGTCTTAGTTTCTTTATTTATATAGCACCATATAATTACAATGTTCATTGTCCAAGGTGCTTTACAATTCAAAGATAAAACCAAATACAAAACTGCTTGATTTCAAATAAATGGTGTTCTTTTCAGATTTTTATTCATCAAATAATCATGAAAAACCTATATAGAATGTTTCCACAAAAATATTAAACGGCTGTTTTCAACATTTATAATTTTTCTTGTGCACAAATCAGCATGTTAGAATGATTTCTGAAGGATCATATGACTAAATATTCAGCTTTGCCATCACACAAATAAATTCGATTTTAAAATATATTAAAATAGAAAACAATTATTTTAAATTGTAGTGTATTTGTATTTTGATAAAAAACTTCAGGCTTCATGAACATAAAAGCATAGAACATTATAATAATTTTTTTTTACTGATCGGTAGTGTATGTGTGTATGCATGTGTCCTATATGATACTCTTCACCTTTGACCCTCTCCAACTGGATGACAGCTTGCGGTGCCTCAATATCCCCATTTATCTTCTCCTATTACATACATGTCCTTCTGCTCGCATTCTCTCCTACTCCCCCTTTTTATTTCATTCCCGTGTTCCTAAATCACTTTTGTTATCTTCACTCATTCTTACCCCTTACGCTCTGGCCTTTATCCCTTCTTCTCTTTCCTCCATCCTTCATTTTTCCAGACTCTCTCATCTTCCAGTTTTTTTTCTAAATCTATCAACAAATTACAAATGTTAACGACATTAACAAACGATAATTGATATCATGATTGCTGTCTGTTTATCACATCTGATCTGATCCATAGGCAGTTTCTGCTCTTTTTACCTCTTATTACTGGATGCTAACATGCTTCTTGCTGTCTGATAGCGAGGCTCCAGCCTTCTCACTGACTGCATCAGCCAGAGCCAGAGCAGTGATTGATCTGTGTCTGCCTGTGTGTGTGAGAAAGAAGGACAGAGAGAAAAGAAAGGAGATAGATGACTTGTCTTCCACCCTCAGTGTCAGAATAAGGAGGGAGATAAGAGATAAGAGAGGAGGAAGGGTCAGGAGAGGTCAGGTGGGTTATAGGAAAGGTCAAGCTGTGTTGGTCTGTTTATTTTACCCTGTCTCTGATTTCCTGCCTGCTCAGGATTCAGCCCATTCACATCTGTCCTCTTAACAACCTGGAAACGGCCTTTGATGTATCTGCCAAAAACACCACAGACACATCTCCTAAAGACGGATCTATCTGAATTTAGCACAATGGAGATCATAATAACAGAGAAGCTATTTGTTTAAATCAGCTTTCCTCCTCACCTACACAGACCACATACTTACTACAACTTACTAAAAAAAGAAAAGGTGATCCGGTTTTGCTGCTTGCTATATGCTGTTTTATTTGTTTTATATTTGGATGCTATCTATCTATCTATCTATCTATCTATCTATCTATCTATCTATCTATCTATCTATCTATCTATCTATCTATCTATCTATCTATCTATCTATCTATCTATCTATCTATCTATCTATCTATATTGCCAAAGCTTCACATTATACAAGTAATGGCAAAAAATAAACTGAAATATAAAATATAACCATAACAAATAACAATACACATTCTTTTATAATATGGTACAAAACACTGAACACAAACAATATATCCATCCATCTGCCTGTCCGTCTGTCACAAATCTCTGGGAGCGAGGAGTCGAGGAGCACCGATTAATATGTCTTTTAATGAAGAATCAACACAGGGAAACATGGAGCATGGGGTAAAAGACAAACATACTGGACATCAGACACAGAGAAAACCAAGGCTTAAAGCGATACTCCACCCCAAAAGGAACATTTTGTCATTAATCACTCACCCCCATGTCGTTCCAAACCCGTAAAAGCTTCGTTAGTCTTCAGAACACAATTTAAGATATTTTAGATGAAAACTGGGAGACTTGTGACTGTCCCATTGACCGCCAAGTAAATTACACTGTCAAGGTCCAGAAAAGTATGAAAAGAATCGCCAGAATACTCCATCTGCCATTAGTGGTTAAATCGGACTGTTATGAAGCGACGAATACTTTTTGTATGGAAATAAAACAAAAATAATTACTTTATTCAACTATTCTGTAAACTAGACCGTAACGTCTCCTCTGTGTCAGCGTAGCGCCATTTTGGAGATTATCCCCTGGATGTTAAATGCGTACACTTTTCTGTGCAATCTACTTGGCAAAATTTGCATTTTAGAGTGGAGTATCCCTTTTAAAGATTGTGGTTCATGAAGGAGGAAAGGAAAGGAAAGCCAAAGAAAGTGAGACAGGAAGAGAATAGTTATAATCCAAACAGAGGCACAGATCCAGAGGAACCAAACAAAAACATATACATCAGAGAAAACACACCATGATACTCCCAACCAGTTCAACCACACACACACACACACACACACAGAGAAACATATACACAGCCGTGCTCACAGTGCCAAACAGCTGGGCTTCCTCTAGTCTCACTCACATATCAGCATTTCTCACACTGTCACAGTGATGTGGAAGCAGATAGCATCTGTGTGTGTATATGTGCACGTGTTGAGTGTTTATAGAGCTTTGGCGCCAACACGGTGAACTACTGCCCACGTATAATAGGTTGGACTCTCTCAATCACCCAAGCTGACAACTGTGGGCTAATTAGAATTATAACACTGCAAAACACTCTTTAAATCACAATTTCAAGAGCTACACACAGGAAAATCCTTTCACGGAGAAGGGAAAAATATGTGCAGCTCTTGAGGAAACCCACTACACTGTATTCACAGGTTCAGTGCAATTAGTTCAGTCACACAGCCCCGTGTGCCCTGTGGAAGAGCATTCATCTCCCTCACTGTCAGCTCAGGTATGGAGCTGCTGACACTGATGAATTGCTCTCCGCTAACATGAGGCAGACAGACGCCAGGCGACACTACTGACCTGAGATCAGTCATTCAGCATCCTCAACCGATGAACACAGCTTAACCTGCATCACTGAAACATGACCTTACAGTTAGAAAATTAACAACCTATTAGGCATCTCATGCAGTAATTCTCATCTATATGCGCTCTCCTTTCAAACACAAAGTACCTAGAAACTATCTAGGCATACCTAAAGTGAAGAGGTCATGATCATAGAAATGATCCAATTTTTTCTTTCCAAGCATGGTGATCTAAGCTATTCTGGACTTTTTGAGCCATGATAGAAAGAAAAAAAAACCTGAAGATTAAATGTTAATATTGATTTAAAAATCAATATTTCCATGATAAACTTCACAAACACCCCTTGTGTGTCATCATATGCTTATTAACGCCATAGTTTTGGTAGGATGTTGTAGTCAATTAGCAGAAAAGCTTTTAAAAGGTGTGAGACAAATGGATCGAATGCAAGCTTTCTGCTTCAATCACACAGAGTGGCTATGAATCTCACGCACACACATGAACACACACACACACACACACACACACACACACACACACACACACACACACACACACACAAGGGTATTCAACATAAGACAGCCTTTCACTCACATTCTGACACTAATGACACAATCCAATCCATCAGTGTTATTTTTTTTCTAATTATCTTTTGCATCTAATTGCAAAATTAGAATTGTTATGATGAAATAATCTTGAATAAAAATAATTCATAAAGACAACAGCTCCAAATGAAGACTATTATACAATGACTTTTTACATGAGAAAATGAAGTAGAAATTTAAAAAGTAGATTTCTTTAAGTGCACAGCCTATTGTGTAAGAATATAGGCAGGAGAAGCAGAACCATCTTCAAAGCCACAAATCATTGACTTCATCTGTTGCTTGGTATACACACTAATGGTTTTCCTCTTGTTTGACCACAAGATATGTTAATGTATTCTAAACATGCAAAATCCTATTGGAATATGCAGAATGGGCAAAATGAGGACTTCACATGTAGCACATCTTTCTTATTGTCCACATTCAGTCCTGTTTTGCGGATTCATTTATGAGACTACTAAGTCTGTGACTATATGCTTGTTTAAGTGGTGACGTAAGAAGCGCTGTTTCTGGGTGCAAGCCTCAACTCGCTTCACTTGAGAATAGTACCTCAGCAACCATTAATGAGCACTGTTTATTCATATTAAACATTTTAGCTAAACGTTTTTAAATGTTAGGTTGTACACTACAGCCTCCACTCAAAGCATCCCAAACATAAATCATTTTTATATTTATTTATTTATATTTATATTTTCATTGTCTGGCTATCTGGGATTTCGGTATGGATTTAAAGGTTAGTATTATAATTTTTTTGGTAGTATTATATCACATTGTGAGTGCATATTAGCACGTTTTGTTGTTTTCTCATGGTCTCTTACAGAGCGTTTGGATCTGGAAGCGGTGACGCATGACGTTAGACTTAACAAGCGGATTGCTCTCCAGACTGGCTTTTTTTGTATTAGAGTGCATTTAAGGTCTATGCTGGTTATGAATTCAGGCCAGTGACTTGATCAGAGACATCTAGGGTGGGGGTGAGACTTTAACTGACTCTTGACCCCACGGCCTCTTGGGTATTCCCTCTGTAAGTTCAGAGCATAGCCATTTAACAAAAATGAACCTGCCCTAATGCTTCTAGGCCACCTTGCATTCAATTTTTACACACACACACACACACACACACACACAATATTTTGGTTTCATTTGCACATATAATGTCCATATAACACTTTCCAATACAAGTGTTATATTAGTGGTGTCATCTTCTAATGATCTTTTGCATCAAATTGCAAAATTGGATTATTATGATGAAATAATCTTGAATAAAAAAAAAATAATTCACTCTAAAGACAACAGCTCACTTTGACAAATCAACCACACTCAGATTATACAATGTACACTTGTTTGAGCCATGAGGAAACAAGTAGAAATTTAAAAGTATATTTCTTGAAGTGCACAGCCTATTGTAGGGAACACAAGAATATCGAGCAGGAGAAACCCAGAACCATCTTCAAGCCACAAATCATTGACGTATCATCTTGTTGCTTGGTATACACATCTAATCGGTTTTCTCTTGTTTGACCATGAATCAAGATATGTTAATCTTTTCTAAAGTTACTCAAATTCTTGACAGATTGGAATATGCAGAATGGGCAAATGAGGACTTTCAGCATGTAGCACATCTTTCTTATTGTGCACATTCAGTCCTGTTTATGGATTCGCATTCCGAAGGGAAGTGAACTAACTAAGTCTGTGACTATATGCTTGTTTAACTGGTGATTTAAGAAGCTGTTTCTGGAGTTGCAAGCCTCAGCACTCTTTGCTTCACTTGAGAATGTAAAAAACCTCAGCAACATTCAACAAAATGAGCACTGTTTATTCATATTAAACATCTTGCCAAACGCTAAAGATA
This sequence comes from Gymnocypris eckloni scoliostomus, assembly GCA_027564155.1. Taxonomy (NCBI): domain Eukaryota; kingdom Metazoa; phylum Chordata; class Actinopteri; order Cypriniformes; family Cyprinidae; genus Gymnocypris; species Gymnocypris eckloni. The sequence continues at coordinate 26,257,033 of CM050413.1, read as the reverse complement.
TTAAATGATAGGTTGTACAAAAAATACAGCCTCCACTGGGAAGCATCCCAAACATAAATCATTGGTATTATATTTACATTTAATTTATATTTTCATTGTCTGGCTACTGGGGATTTAATATTAAAATTAAAGGTTAGTATTATAATTTTTTGGTAGTGCCTTATATCATGTTGGTAGAGGTATTAGCACGTTTTTGTTGTTTTCATGGTCTCTTATAGAGCGTTGATCTGGAAGCCGTGTTAATCTAGACGTTCAACGGCTTAACAAGCGGATTGCTCTGGCAGACCTATCTCAAAAAGTTTTGTCATTCATACCAGCCGTTGCATTTGAGTCTATGCTACCCGGTTATGAATTCAAGGCCAGATGGAAGGCCTTCAGATCAGACGCATCTAGGGTGGGGTGAGACTCCTTAACTCGCAACTCTCCTGACCTCACAGCTCTTGGGTAGGGCTGTGGCCCTCTGTAAGTTCAAGAGTATAGCTATTTAACAAAACGGAAGTGAACCTGTCTATCTAATGCTTCATCAGAGCCACCTTGTCATCTGAAAGATGTTTACACACACACACACACACACACACACACACACACACACACACACACACACACACACACTTTTGCACACACACACATGCTGCACAGAGAAATGCGCTAATAGCGTTTTGGAAGGTTTCATTTGGCAGACATATAATGTCCATATAACACTTTCCTATCAACAATAACATTTATATCAGTAAGGTGTTCATCTGATTTCAAAACACCCTTCCTGCTCTGATTCTGATCATATGGAAAAACAGTAAAAACCGATGACTAGATCTCAGACTAAACACAGATGCCCCACTTGGATGTGTCCTCAACCACACAATCAGATTCATGCTGTGTACACCACAGGAACAAGAGCAAGCATCAACGGAGTAGCTATATTTATGCCTAACGTTATTGCCCTGTAGGAGGGCAAACAGAAAAGACATCAGAGCCAGACCTGGATCAAATATAAAGGCTAAAGGTTCACGTCTCATTATCTGCAACAATCTTCAGTAACTTGTCTGCTTCAGTCCACTTCTCAGAACCATGTGAATCATCATTGCATCTTCAAAGCTACTTATGTGAATCAGATACTTTAGCAGGTAAATACATGTTCATCTTTATTGAAGGCACATGGATGTTTATTCACAAGAAACAGGGTCACTGTGTCCGCCTTTATCTGGAAGGGAAGTGAATAGTGTGTACAGATTTGAAACTCAGATTATCAACTTCCAACGTAAAAAGGAGTTCATTTGCGAGTAGAGATTCTTATTCCAATGTCTTCCCACGGAGTGTTCGCAAATTAAATAATTGTCAACTTTAATTCAGATTAAAAATATTATTCAGGGACATGCAAAATTATACTAGCTGAAATGCACATTAAAAATACTAAACATAAAAGTATTATTATATTAAAATATATACATTACAATATACACTACCATTAAAAAATTAAAGAAGTCTCTTCTGCTCACCAAGGCTTCATTTATTTGATAAAAAAAAAATGTATATGGTGAATATTATTACAATCTAAAATAGTTGTCTTCTATTTTAATATATGTAAAAATGTAATTTACTTTTGTGATTACAAAGCTAAAGTTTCATCAGTCATTACTCCAGTCTTCAGTGTCACATGATCCTTCAGATATCCTTCTAATATGTTAATTTGGTGCTCAAGGAACATTTCTTATTATTATCATGTTGAAAATGATTTTGTAAAATGTTATGCATCACCGCTTAATAACAGTATTGTTTTCTTTCTCATTGTACACCACTCAGGAACCAAATAAAGACAATGTAATAAATACCAGAATCACATTAGAGAGGTTTGTTCATCAAGTAATTTCCACTTTGACCATATCTAATCTGAATATTCCTATAAACGACACCGCTACCTCACCACAGTAGTAAAATAGATAGATTTACAAAAACAGTAGTATTAGATAGATGCAATAGATCCCGACTTTGGAAAACCCAAACCTAAAGTGTGGCATGAGTCATAGTCGTTATTGCGATAGTCCTCTAAATCTCAAACATTAATAGAGCTTTATTCAGCAGTCACCCTGTCATGTATGCCTACAGTGCCAGACAGGGGTCAGACTTCGTGCCTGAATCAAACTGACAGGAGTCGGATATACAGTGACTTACTTACATTCATAAACTGACTGTTGTTCATCAAACGGTACATTTGTTATTGTAACAGGAGGTGACTAGGAGCCAGCTGACCCCTGAATGCGTCATAACAACCGAGACAGACCACAAGCATGACATGACTCACGTGTAACTATGCTTAAAATGAAAGCATGTGAGGTCTGGACAGCAGGACAGCACTCTATAGAAGAAAAACTCTGATACACAATTTCAAAGAGATCAATCATCAGGAAATTACAGTTTTTATCGATTGTTAAAACACTACAACCAGGCTTTTGAACAAAAATTTCTAAATCATAATGCCATTAAAAAAAAGTACACCCATTTCCCTAAACTATAAACACTATTCCCCTGCTTTGACACATTAATCAGATTAGGTGAACTGTTACTGCAAAACTCTACACACAAATCCCTACATTTCTCAGTGCTTACATCATGTGGTCATTTAAAGCACTAGCATTAAATATTGTTAACAATTATTAATTGTTAAACAATATTAAACAATTAGCGTAGCAGTTGTTCCATCCAGGAACAACCCTGGATGAGGTCAGTATCAGTATAACCCAAGCTAAGCACAATGCATGCATTTGATCAGACAGACTGGCAGTACAAGATTGTGAGGATGCACTTATATGTGAATGCTTTAAAGAGATGTGGCGAATCTAGATTGGGGCAGAGAGAGTGTCTCTGAATGTTATCAGGAAGGCTATTCCAGAGTTTGGGAGCCAGATACAGGTGTGAAGCTCACTTCTTTAGTGGACTTTGCTATCCCAGGTGCCTTAGATTTAAACAAGAGACCAGAGTTTGCTTACCAACAAGAGAGACCAGTTAGATTGTGGTACGACAAAAGACGTTAGCTAATGCAGGAGCTAAGGAGCGGTTGATCAGGGCACTTATAGGCAACGTGCCACGTGAGCTAACTCTCCATTTAGGGCCTGAGGTGGCAGCAATATTTTGTAAATCAGGTAGCTAAACTTAATAGTGCAGCAGATCGATCAAAATTGGAGTAATATGATCATATTTTCTTGACTCTACGGTAAGGACTCTAGTCAGCCGCATACTGTTGTACCATTCTGTAGCTTGTTTATTGAAGATGCAGGACAACCACCTAGCAGTGCATTACAATAGTCCAGTCTAGAGGTTGCGTGAATGAATGTGATGAAATAACTTTTCAGCCATCAGAAACACTTAACATGTTCCATCAGTAGTTTGGAAATGTTTCTAAGATAAAGCCTTTATGCTGAATGATGGAACAGTTAAGATGGGCCCATATAGTCTCATATCTTAGTGTGATGCAGGTTGCCCAGGGTTGGATGCAGGCAGAGGTTTTTACCCCCGGCCATTTACCTCTGGGCTAGCCAATATAGCCTGTGATGTTGAAGAGGTTCTTTGGCCTGTCCCAGACCAAAAATGGGATGCTGGGGCAGAATAATAATTTTGTTGTTCTTTGCTGTTTTGTACTGTACTGTACAGTACATTAAATGAAGGAATAAAACACTTGCAAATGCATATTTGTTGTGTTTATCATGTGAAACATTTTTTTTGTACAAGCAACACTTATAACCAGTTTTTGCAGTATTGTTTTGAATTTACCTCGTCAGTGTGTAAAACTGTGTTGTAGTGTGTGTGGTTTTGAGGGTTTGTGTGTCATGTCTGGGAGCAAAGTTTGTTTCAGCAAGATTGAGTTGTTTTGAGTGGAGAGCCTTATTTTGACCTGAATATAGGAAGTTTGGGGAATTGAGTTAGAAGGTATGGATTTGTGTTTAGAGTTTTAAAAAAGAGGCATAATTTCAAGAAATATGTTTAAGCAATTGAGAAAAACTAAAATGGCATAAACCTTTTTAAACTTTTGCACTATTTTTCAAATAATATAATGTCATGTCATTTGGCCATCCTCCCAACTACCCCAAAAATGTCTGTTTCTGTTGACAGCCCCGTTCCCCCCCCATAAGATAACAGTCAGAACTGGTCAAAATTACATGATGACCAAGATTGCATTTATTGGATAAAAATGACAGCAAAACAGTAATATTGTAAAATGTTATTATTAAAATAACTCTTTTAATTTTAAAATGCAATTTATTCCTGTGATAGCAAAGCTGAATCTTCAGTCTCACACGATCCTTCAGAAACCATTCTTATATGCAGATTTGGCGCTCAAGAAACATTTCTTATTATTACAAATGTTGATCAATTGATTGCATCCTTGTTAATTACAGGAACAACAGGTATTAATAATTATTTTAGAAAACTAGTAGAAAAAATCACTAGAACTACTAACTACTTTTATTTAAAAGTCTGCCTCTCTAAAACATCTGCTTCTCTTTCTCAAATGTTGATGTCATGTAAAATTAAATATTGCCCAACACATAAAAACAGTTCTATAGCATGTAAATTGTTAAAAGGCTACAGACTTGTGAAACCGAAAATGGAAAGAGAAAGCGAGTGGGAAGCAGAGCAAAAGAGGAAAAAGGAGTAAGAGAACTGTGTCTCTTTGAGAGACGCCAGATTATCTGCTTCACTGCTTGAGTGAAACACATTAGCAAGCTGGATTATTCAGCCCAGTGCTTCAGAGAACAAGTGCTGAAGTGAAAGCAAGTGTGTGTATGTGTGTGTGTGTTGGGGTGGGGGTCAGTCCTGTCCTGTCTCCCAGACATACCTCATCATCAGCTGTTTGAAAGGCACCAGAGGTATCTCTAAAACTTCAAATTAAATTGTAAAACACTCACTATTTAACCCTCTGGATTTCCCTTCCCATCACCAGAATCAGCTGGACATCAACAATCTCATTTGATTATCTCAGTGAGGAGTAAATGATGACAAGGTGGTTTAGAAGGTGAAATCTGAATACCTGTGGCAGGGAGGGGGAGAGAGACACTGTAGACCACAGGCTGACATATCATTAAGTGCCCCAGTCAACAGCATATTACCGTCTCTGAAGAATCATTGAGTCTGCCAGGGTTATGTGACTTGTCACACAGACTTACATCATGAACAGGAACATGTTACAAAACTCTACACAAAGACAGAGAGATGAGAGAGGAGAAAACGGGCATCATTGGGATGCAGTGGTTGATTTTCAAAGAAACTTCATGCAGTGAAGCATTCTAAACAATGGCTGTGATCTGTGGCACAGTGTGTAGCACTGCTCATCACATTAAAAGCTTAGTGCACTTCCAGAATAAAACAATCCTGATAATTTACTCACCCCAGTCATCCAAGATGTTCATATCTGTCTTTCTTTTGTTGAAAAAATTGAAGGTTTTTAAGGGAAAACGTTTCCGGATTTTTCTCCATATAGTGGACTTTAATGGCGGCCAATGAGTTGAATGTCCAAATTGAAGTTTCAATGCAACTTCAAAGGGCTCCACACGATCTGAGGAATAAGGGTCTTATGTAGTGAAATGATTAGTCATAAAAAACAACGCCTAAATATATATACTTTTAACCACAAGTGCTCGTCTTGCACTAGCTCGACCTCAAGCATTACGTAATAACATTGTGTACCAACCCAGTGTTTACAAAACAAACGTGTGAAGAAAGTCAAATGGCCTTTACAAAACAATGATTTCAGATGATTTTGAAGTTGGAGGAGTAAATGATATATAGTTTTTTGCTCTACCCTACCTTTTTGAACCGAAACACAGACGTAGAACAAACCACATGTGACTTTTCTCTTTTCTAACGAGCAAGTGGTTCACCAATACAAACATTTTTCAAGTCTGCACTTACTTTAAGAGCAACTGTGCTCACAAAGACAGCTTGGTGCCTATAAAGTTTAAAATCCATTCTCCCTATCAATTACTGTATCCTCCCTGCTTTCCTATAACTGATAAAACATGCAATGAAAATTAACTTGGCAATGACTGGCCAAAAAAAATATAAAAAATGAGAAAAAAAAAAAATGGTGGGAAAGGACCACGGAGCTCAGGTAGGCAGCATCCCCAAAGGAGTCATTGATCCAGAGAGCCTTACATCACATGATGGGAGACTCGAGCCAGAGAGGAACCCTTGTCTTGACAACAGCCTGCTCTTCTAAATGAACACAGATAAGATTTACTCATCTGAGACACAGAAACATCCACATATTCATGGCATGGTGTATAGGGGTATATGCCCAAATGCAAATGATAAAGAGCTGCCAGTGTTTTTTAAGCAAAGACAGGCCTCATTAATGGCCTAAATGTGCAAGAAAGAATGTGCAGAAGAGTTATTTGCTTACAAACAATTAAAAAGAGAGTCAAAGACAAGCAGATAAACACAAAGGCAAATACACACACTTGTTGAGAAGTGAGGTAATCTTATGCCTTCTAACAGAGCGATCAATGATCACAGCCCTCAGGATATCACTCAAACTGATCCATCTATCATCAACTGAATTATTCATGCACGACCGACAGTGAGTGTGTATTTGTGAGAGTATATCCCTAATAGGGCAGTTTTGGAGGATTTGCAGTTTATTCTATTTGTTTGTCTTTGGCACAAATAACCAATCAATCAAACTGTTATTTTTCGGTTGTATCACAGCTAGACAACTGTTCGCTTACTAATGTATCACAGGAACAATTCTGAAAGTGATCCTTATAAATAAAACACATGCTAACCACACATATTCAGTAAATACACAAATCAAAACAGTTCACACAGAGATCCCAGCTGGCAATCGTGGTGCAATCGAGTACAAGGATAATCCTGATCGATATCTATACTTCCTGAGAGATCAGTTTTCATAAGGATATCAATATAGAACATGAATTTCAGCACTAAGGGTTTATACAATTAAACATGTGCCTTTGACTGTAAAATAATACAAATGTATTCATGTTTACAGAGGGTTCTTCACAATAATCCTGCCTGAACATAAATTAAAATATATGCTATTTTACACAAAAACAAACAAACAAATACAAAACTAGGACAGTGAAGTCCAAATCTCTAGGGCCACAAAATGTTTCTGTTTTGCACTTTTATAATTCAATAGAATATTTTTAATCAAGAAATGGTGAAGAATCTTTACTTTATTATTAATCTTTATCAAATTAGTTCTTTGTTTAATTTATTGTCTGATTTAATTTAGAATTTGAATCCAATATTTTTTATGTGGTCTGACTTGGTCGGACACACACACACACACACACACACACATACATTACTGACAGTCCGGAACACACTCATCAGTCTCATTCACACATTGAGAGCTATTCTGGTCCACTTCCTGGTGTGATTGAGGCATAAGATATCTCAAGCCCCTTGTCTGCAGTAGGGCACAAGCACACTGGCAGCAAAGGTCAAAGCATGCCACTGCTTATCTCCATCACTTAGTGACACACGTCAATTCTTGTGAACAGTTCTCACCACATCCAGGACTTATGTACATGAAAGTAGCATGAATATGTATGCAGTTTATGTTCAGAACTTTATCAAAATTAGTGGAAAGTCCCACATTCCTTTTTCCATATTTAGAAGAAACAGCAAGTACCAAACTTATTAGTTACCACTCTGTCTTTCAAGAAAACATTGCTTCCTCATTGGTGGAGCCAGAAAAGGCACAACATTGATACTAATGAGAGCTGATACACTGTCAAAAACAACAACACATTTGTTTTTTACTTAACTTTTTAAAATTAATTTTAAGTTTAGTCAATTTGAAGTCTTCACTGATAACTTTAAGTTTTGAATGTGATAGCTAACTGCAAACATTTTTTAATTGTTAGTTGTTAGTTCAACTGTACAAACTAGAAAATGCGCTAGTAATCTCTAGTTACTGTAATGACTCTAATAAACCACAGTATGCCAAATGCATCTAAAGGATCACAAGCAGTAAATGCAATACAAGCATGGAAGGTATTAAAAACAAATCAAGGTGCTTATCATGTTTCACTAATGGGGATATAAAAATAAACTCTTTTTAAAAGACTTTATACAGAAATGCAAATTCTGTCATCATATCAAACCTGTGACTTTTCTGTTTTGCAGAACTCAAAATAAGATTTCTGAAGAAGGCTTAAACTGTTCATTTAATGATGGACAAAAAAACACTGGAACATTTTCTAAATATCTTCTTTTGTGTTCTACAGGACAAAGAAAGTAATACAGGTTTGGAATGACAATAGAGTAAATGATGACTAAACAGTCCCTTAAAAAAAATCTATAACATGGTTTATAATCTTTGAAATACAACCAATGATTATTTCCAAAATGTCACAGGAACAGAGCTAGCTAAATTTTAGTTTAGGAGGATTCTGTATCCACTGAATCACCTGTTCGACTTCTACAAAGACTACTACACTTGTGTGTGTGTGTGTGTGTGTGTGTGTGTGTGTGTGTGTGTGTGTTAGCCCCTCACAAGCTCCCACTGAGGTGGTCTCTACAGCTTGTGTAACATGACCCTTTCAACAGAAAATGCACAAGAGGAGAGGGGGAGAGAGAGACAAAAGCCCCTAACAGCAGTGCTGTCCAGTAGGTAAAAGTGGAGTTATCCCGAATGGCTGTGTTCGATTGGTGTGTAATGCATTCTGGGGGCTGGTGGTGGGAGCAGGATGGATGGCGCCATGCTGCTGGCCCAGTGATACACTACACCAGCAAACACAGCCCAAGGGAAGCATGCACGTCAATACACACACACACACACACACACACACACACACACACACACACACACACACACACACACACACACACACACACACACACACACACACACACACAGAGCACCTGCAGGCCAGCTGGAAACCCAAAAGCATCTGCAAAGGTGTTGATGTTAATCATTGCAAGAGAATGTGTATGATTGTGACAGGATAAGGAATAAGAAGGGTGTGTGTATGCTGCTATTTGTGTGTGCACTTGAGTTTTGGGGGTAACGGGTAACAGTTCATTCACCTCAGCGCTGGCACCAAACCTGTATGTATTTGTGAACTCCTCCTAATCTGAAGGTCATCCCTGATGTCTTGAGAGGGAGGAAAGCCAGATCGATATGATAAAAATACACCTGCGAAGGACATAGACACACACAGATATACAGTAGATACTACTATCTCACTGTAACACTTTATCATCTGTAAGGATGCTACTATCTAGGATTAAAGCATCATCTAACATATTATGTAAATGGTGGCAAAGTAGACTAGCAGTGGTTAAGATTATGAATATTTTTTTGGAAATGTCAATATCAAGTCCATGTTAAAGTATAGAAGGTGGACTCAGTATATCTTTACAAAGATCAAAACTGAAAAAAAATAATTACTACATCTAGAAAGCCAATTGTAACTAGAAGAGTTAATAGTGCTCCAAAATATATTTTCAATATTAACAAAATTTTATAATATTTGTGTATTTTTTAGATAGTTTTGTAAAGTATTTAACATTTTTGATTTTATATCATTTTAGTTGTGATTTGTATCATGTGACTTTTACTTTGTAAAATATACATTTAAGTCTGTAAAATAATTTATGACAGGTATGTTTAATATTCGAATATTACCAAAATGTTGTGTATTTTTATAATATTTCTGTGTAATATTTCACATACATTTCGGATTTAATATCATTTTATTAGTTTTATATTGTAGAAAAAAAAACTTAGTCTGCACAATTAATTAAGGAAGGTTTAACATTTTATAATATTGTGTATTGGTATATTTGTGTAATATTTACTGATTTTTAAACTAACATTTCTGATTATTATATTTGCTATTTGTGTGCATATTACTATTACTCTATAAAAGGTCTGTAAAAGCTACATAAAAGTGCAGAGAGGTTTTGATCAAAACACTGCAGTTTATCACATTTTTTCCCTGAGTGTGCCTTTATATTAATCAGAATGCATGAAACAGCTGCAAAACCACAACATTTTAATCAAACAAATGTTGATGTAAACTAGATTGTATAATTTTAAAGCAAAACAGAATGGTCTGATTCTGACCTTAGCTTTCCTATTATTATGCCACATAAAACATATCTGCATGAAGTAAAAGCAGCAGACAGGCTGCATGATAACACAACACAAATTCGCTGTCTGACAGCAGGTGGTAGTTATGGAACAGCAGCCCTGAACTGCTAAATACTACATTAATAAGCATCTATATGGAGGTAAGATAACAAGAAAATACCATCTAAACTTTTCTGAAGATAGTCAGTTCCCCTCAGAGATACATTCATCCAAAAACCCATCCCCAATTTAGTAGCCCTATTTAGGATTCCCCCCTGCCTTTTGCATATCGTGAAGAGTGATCTTGCTGCTACAGTTTTCTCCTCACTGCATCTCTGGCTTAATGGCCGTTTACAGTTGGTTTATTTGTGCGGTTAAATTAGTTGTGTTATTAATACTTCAAAAATGTATGACACTGTCTCCCATGCTTAGCCACTTGCCGGTTTTTATTAGGTTACACCAACATAAAAGGATAAAAAAGTTTCACAGACAGACATGTACCCCCGGTTCAACAGACAAGGCTTAAGCCTAGTCCTAGACTAAAATGTAAGTCTTACCTGTTTCAACTGAAATAAACTTGCACTGACTGATCTTAAAATATATCAGTTCCTTTGTTTTGTCTTAAGATGCACACCAGTAATATTTTTTTCTAAGCACGTTTATAAAAAATGCTTAAATGTCTTAATTGAAATATATTCTAATCCTGGCTTAGTCTAAGCCCCGTCTGTGAAACCGAGCCATAGTGTAACAACTGCATTTTCACATCATGCTTACATGCACATTTAGTTTTTACATAATTTACCATTTTTATTATCACATTGTTGTCTTTTCAACATAACTGCATGCATGTGAAACTAGACCCAATCCATGGTAACATTTACTTTTAAACACACCTCATCCAACACACACACACACACACTACACATGTACACACACACACACACACACACACACACAACACACACACACACACACACACACACACACACACACACACACACAGAGTACATCAGTCTGTCTGCAGCCTAACCACAATCCTCTTGCTTGCTGTGGTGACCGCAAGCAGTCAACAATGCCACACTCAGCATCATACTGCATAACAGAACAATCAATACATGCACACACGCAAACCACCACCACACTGTTCATCACATCAATCGATAATTATGTACACCACCACATAGCTCAACAGCAGTTATATATACTTACTTATACATACTTCTTAAATGTCTATAAATACATAAATACATATCTATATAAATATTCACAAGTGCATACTGCCTGCACACACAATCTCTTCGACACACAAGGACAAACACAAAGGATATTGCCAAGCGCATGCCCATAACAAGCTACCAATAAGCTGGCTGAGAGACTAACATGTCCATTTGAAAAACTGTAAAAAATATTTATCTGATCTAACCCTTAAAAATATTTGTAGAAAGTATTTTGTTTTTACATTATTCATTCATTTATTCATTCATTTTTGCATAAAAAATAAAATGGACAAAAATTGTATTAAATGTGTCATAGGTTTTATTTTATCCCGTCTTTGTAATTAAGTCCACCCTCCTCCATCCATCCCAAAATCCAAAATCATCCAGCTGGTGTAACTCATTAGAAGTGCAGCAGAGAAAAAAACTATAAATCTGTCAGCCAGTGAACAGGTTACATTAATGAATCTACCCAAAACTGGTCCACACTCCAACCAAGCTTTTTGTATTTATTTTATGGTGGGGACTTTCCATGGACTTCTAATTTTTTATTATATTTGGTATTTCTTAATTTCCCATCACATCAACATTTCAGCACTTTACAATTTTCTTTAAGACACTATTTAGTATAGCCAGTAGCCTAAGTCAGTTGCTTACTATATTATTGCATCTCTATTATAGATTTGTTCATTTATTCAGATTCACAATGCTAAGGTAATTATATTTTTCATCCCCTAAACCTGACAACCACATGTTTAAAACAAATCTCTGTTATTCGATTTGTTGATTTATTCACAGAATATATTAAACCTGTAAGCGTAACCTGCATTTGTATCATCATTGCACAGATCTTGTTGCACGTGCACGTGCACATGCTTTTAGGACCTCCTCTTTGCAAAGAGGCTGTTTAGCTTTTCACACGATATATTGATCCCAAAGTGAGACACTTGCTCAAGCTGACACTTGATCGGTTTCTCTTTGTTGAGCCAGGTCAAGTGTGATAAACCCTCTCTATCTGAGGCAGCGAAACCTGAAATAAATACTCCACACTAAAACACTCTTTTAGATTAAGAGGGTTATGTCTCCCTCTTTTGGCTGACGTGTGTTAAAGCAATCATTAGCCGAAAGAAGGACAGTGATAACGGGAAATAGAGTTTTGTTTACATTGGCACGTACAGCAGCGAATCGTTTAATATTAAGGTGACGCTTCACACTTCACACACAACATTGAGCCAATTGTTTATATTTTGCTCCATATCGCCCTAAAATATAGGTTAAGTGAAATATCCACTGATATCTATTTTCCATAATGGCGCAGTGTAAAATTTAAATTTAAACATCTATCGTTTGGCCTACCTTAATCTCATTAGTTTGTTTGTCGCTTGTCTGTCAAATGTCCTCGTCATCTCTGTAGAAATTGCTTTGTGACATCAACATTATTCTTCCTCTATCAAAGAGCAAATGAAGACGTCAGGAGATCAAAGTTGACCAACACGCAGTTTCTTCCTTATTTCAAACTCTTCGTTTGACTGTTGCCTCTCCTTGTAGCTTTCTTTAACCGTGACAGCAACTTTAATGTAGTCTGTCTCAGCGGTGGTTGTGGGTATTAAAGATACACTTCTGAGTAATAACGTAGTAAAGAAGATGGCTTTACTGTTCTGCGATTCCTTTTGGGTAAGTTCTTGTTTGTAAGGCTCTCTTAAGTAAATTTCTTACGACATTGGCTACGGGATATGCAATTTCCTTTACTTCTATTTTTAGAATGATTGTTGTATTTTGTGTTTTCTTAAGTGAATTGGCTAAACTTAAGTCTCTGCTCTATAATAAAACTTGATGTCATGTCACTTTATTTTGATGGTCGCCCAATACACATTATACTGACTAACTTTGCCGGCCAGTAACATAACTACTAGTAACGTTAGTCTAATGAAGAGACGGGTATGTGCAAAGTTGCATATAGTTAGCAGAATGTCTAAAATGGACGATCGAAATAAAGTGTAGCTTGTTTTTAAAGATGGATTTCCTTTTAATAATATTACATTTCAGTTAAATTTAAAACTACAATCGTAAAAATCTTTAATTTAATTAGGCTACTCATTTTGAATGGTTCCTCAAGTGTCCTTAGTGCTCATAAAATATACAAAACGGGATGACTATCATGTGTATCTCATGTATGTCATGTGTGTTGCGTGCTTGTTATCTTTGCAGGGTACTGACTTTACTGACCAATCGGGTTATGAAGCGATACTGCAGAGGTTAAATGATGGCAGACACATGTGCAAAGATGTAGAAGAGCTGTTGAAAATGAGGTATGGAGTAGTTATTTATAGCGGTGTGTTTCTGTGAATGTCAGTGTGTGACTTCTGCTCTCCTTCTTAGAGCACTAGCGGAGGAGAAGTATGGCCGAGATCTGGTGGCAATTGCTCGGAAGGCAGAAGGTCAAACAGAGATTGGGTAAGTTACAAACAAATTCCATTTGAAACACTTTTGCCACTTCTGAATATCTCAAATCACACAGAAAAGTAACTGCTTCATATTTATGTAATACTTTCTTAGCTACAATGTACAGTAAATGCATCCAAAATTGTGTAAAATAAGTGTTTTGTATTCATTACATGATTTGTTTTCCATACTCAGAACATTAAAGGCCTCGTTTGACAAATTAAAAGCAGGTATGTGAGGTGATGCAGTTCCCTTTTGCCTCTTTCCTAGAAAAATGCTTTGAATGCTATGTTCTTAATTAACCTGATTTGCATTGTTTTCTAGAAATTGAGAAGACAGGAAACCTGCACATCCAGCTATCTGAAAGGATAAAGGAGGAAGTTCAGAAAATAGAGGCATTTCGAGAGCACCACAGGGAACAGAGAAAAAAGGTTGAAAATAAATCGAATGATCCAGGGCATTATGCACTTTGGTAATGTTTCCATGGTCACAGTTGTGGTAATTCATATGGTCAGTGTGCAAGAGGAAGATAACACTTCCACTTCTACCGGCAGTTTGGTTTGCAAAAACACAAGCATTAATACAGACACGTGTTGTATTTTGTAAAGACTGTGTGCCAGTGAATAATCATTAACTAATTGAATAATGCAAGTGTTAAAAGGTGGAAGCTAATGTATATTTTCTTAATTAGCTTGAAGAGATTATTGAAAAACTTCAGAAGCCTAAAATCCTGTTGCACAAGAAGACCATGGAGGTAAGTAGAGTAAATCTGGTTAAAACATGTATCTATTTACCCGGGCTGAGTTCTCATGTTTCCCCTTTCTTTAGCTGTTCATGACGAAAATCACACATCATTCTCAGGGTCCACCCAAATTTGGTATCAGCCAAATGAGGAAGAGAGAAGTAGAAACTGAAAGAAGACACAGAAGCCTCTGGGCTTGTAGTGATTGTATTTGTAGAATGAATTAGGGCATGTTTAGACAGCACACATAAGATAAATGCTGACTTTTGTTCATTGGCTTTAGGTTTTAAGACTCAGACATTTATTTTTACCACCAAGAAACGTTTAGAGAGATAGGAAGTTAAAAAGGAATAGAAACAGAAGGTGACAGTGAATGAGAGAAAATAAGAATAGGCTGATTGGTTTGTAGGTATGCATGCTGACTCTGGATATAATAAGACATGAACTTCCTGTGTTGTACAACCACACAAACACCACAGATCGTGCGATACGTTTTTAGACACATTTGTATAACAAGCTCTGTACCCATGCACCTCCCTGTTCATTTTTATCTTTCACTTTTACTCACTATTTTCTTTACTGTATGTCCAACAGTCAAAACGGTTATATGAGCAGAGGTGTAAGGAGGCAGAAGAGGCTGAGCAAGCAGTGGGGAAGAAGACAAATGTGACCACCTCCACCCACCGGCAATCAGAAAAGGTGAGGGCCTGAACTGAAAAAAATATTTAACATGTAGGCTACTATAACTTTCTACACTAAATACCTTAGTAAGTTAAATGTTTATATATTTTCTTAAAGAGAAGTGTTCATATTAATTCTAATTATAGAGTTTTAGTCAGTTGTGGAAATTACCTATGGCAGGTTTCTGGTCACAGTAAGGCCAAAATGAGGATTAAAGCAATGCAAACTTGTTTCAGTCTGAATGGCCATCATTCCACCCCAGTGTTATAAGAAACTGTATTACTATCAGTGTAACTTTCATTTCTTTAGAATAGAGACTTTGTGACAATTTTGTCATTTGTATGTTACATTCAAGATTATTTGTACACTATATGTTACACTGCTCCTCAAAGAAGTCAGGTTCAAACACTGAGTAAGCTATTTATCAGTCTATGTTGTATTGTGTTGTAGGTGATGAACAGGGCGCGGTTATGCAGGCAGGCAGCCGACCTGGCAGGTTTGTGATATCAGACTTACCTGTTGTTATGATCCTGGTTGGCAGTAAGAGGATAGATGCAATGGAATATCTCTTGAATGAAGTCAAAATAATCAATTATTCAATCAAGCATATTGTGTGTGTGTGTGTGTGTGTGTGTGTGTGTGTGTGTGTGTGTGTGTGTGTGTTTTTATGCTCAACAAGGCTGCATTTATTTAATCAAAAAGTAAAAAATCTACTGTGAATAACTAAAACCTTGTGAAATATTATTACAATATTAAAATATTTCAAAATGTAATTGATTTTTGTGATTACGAAACTGAAGTTTCAGCAGCTATTTTATTCTCCAGTGTCACATGATCCTTCAGAAATCATTTTAATATGCTGATTTGCTGCTCAAGAAACATTTCTTATTATTATCGGTGAAAACCATTGGGCTGATTAATATGTTTGTGGAAAAAATTATAAATGTTTCAGATTTATTTGATAAACATAAAGCTTAAAAACAGGATATATTAAATTTGAATGTATCATTGTATTAATCTTACTAATACCAAACATTTGAATGGTGGTGTAGATATGAGAGCTTGAAATATGTCTAAAACATTTCCAAGTGTTTTTTTTTTTTTTTTTACCAAGCTATTTTCTTACATGTTAACATTGAGAGTTGACTTTCTGTTTTATTTTCTTTCTGGTTCAGAAAAGCAATACAAATGGAATGTTGATCAACTAACAAAAATGTGCCAGGACTGGGAAAGCACATACAGGAGTGCATGTGAGGTAAACATGTACAAAAACATGCATAGACCACTAAAAAGTAATGTTAACAGAGGAAGGAGTGTCTACAGAAATAAGCAGAGCTTCATGTTTTCTTTTGGGTAATGATGACTAAATGAGAGTAGACAATCTCACAGGCATGTGACGAATAGTCATACAGCATTCTGTCATAGAGCTGGGGAATATTTATTAATGTGGTATAAAAATATAGACGAGTCGAGAAAATGCCATTACCAAAAATAGTGAAAAAGTAAAATAGTTCTTAATTTACTGGCAACATTTTAAAAGGAAGTGACGTATTTGTGTGTTGCCTTGTAGGTGTTCCAGCAGCAGGAGTCTGAGCGCATTAATATCTTGCGCTGTGTGTTATGGGATCATTGCAATCTGCTGTCCATGCAGTGTGTCCAAGAGGATGACGTAAATGTCCACATTTCTCAATCTTTATATACCAAAGCCAAATGCTGTTTCTGATTTACAGTTATTTTAACAACTGTTTTCCTTTGTTTTGCAGTGCTATGAGGAAGTAAGAAAGATTTTAGAACAGTGTGACACCATCACTGACAACAACTGCTTCATTACAATGAAAAAGACAGCCTGTCATCCTCCAGGTATATGCACCATCATCATGATTTACTTGTTCAATCTGACAGTTCAAGAGCTGACATGAGATGATGTGACGCTGTTAAGAAATTCTACATAAACTGACAGTCACTCCTCCATGTCTCCTCAGCTCCCATTGAGTTTGAGGGTTACTCTGATACGGACGCTAATGGAGGAGTCAGGAGGGTTGAAACGAGGTGAATGTCTGAACCACATAAACTTAATTAAGAATGACTGTTATTTTATGGTTTTGTAACTTGATGGTGAAACTCTACCTTTTGTATATGCAGATTATCTGTCATGCTTCCAGGGATGTCTTTCAGTGGTCAGTATTACTTCTGTGAAGTCTTAAAGGGATAGTTCACCCGAAATTTAAATTCTGTCATTAATTACTCACCCTCATGTCGTTCCAAACCCATAATACCTCCTTTCGTCTTAGAAACACAAATGAAGATATTTTTGGTGAAATTCAAGAGCTTTCTGACCCTGCATAGATAACTGACACAGTCAAGGCCCAGAAAGGTAGTAAGGACAGGAGCAAATTGCAAGACATCCTCTATGAAATCTTTAGTCATGTTTATGAAGACATGGATGTTTTATATACAGTGTGCATCGTCTTCTGCTTGTAAACAAGGCACAGCACATCCGGATCTATGTCTGAACGCCGGCTCCTGCGTCCGCAGCACGCATACATTGTGGTACTCTGACACAGACTGACACGGAAGAGAAGAAATTGTTGAATAAAGTTATTTTTGTTTTCTTCACACACAGAAAGTAGCTTCATAAAATTACGGTTGAACCACTGGTGTCACATGGACTATTTTAATGATGCCCTTACTACCTTTCTGGGCCTTGAACGTCTCAGTTGTGTTGCTGTCTATGAAGGTTCAGAAAGCTCTTGGATTTCATCAAAAATAGGTTAATTTGTGTTCCGAAGATGACCAGGGGTCTTACGGGTTTGAAACAACATGAAGGTGAGTAATTAATGACAGAATTGTATCCCTTTAAACGTATATTCAGTATTCAAAGAGCATTAAACTAATATACTCATAATACATTCCAGTGAAATCTAGCACTTAATAAGCAGTATTAGGAATGATCTACACTGAACATTGCTGCCCTTACTGTACATCACAGTGTATCCTGAAGCAGCCAGTAATTCAGCTGGAACATGCACATCTGCTCAAAAAACAGGAGGAGGACCTGAGAAGTACATGGTGTCATATGATTTTAAAGCTCAGGTAAATAAATACAGTAACTTTTATACTTCGTTTTTATCCCAGGGGTTAGTAGACTCTGTGGTTGAGCACAATTCAGAATTGAATTTAGCTTGCTTTTTAAAGCTTCTGTTTAGTTTCAGAAATTGAATTGAGGTAGCAATCGAGAACTAGATTTGGAAGTAGAAATAAAATGAATTGTAATTCAAAGAAATTCATATAAACCTCATAAGTGTATTTTTTATCAAAAAAATGTTTGCCTGACACCCTTGTTAAAAAGTGTAAAATGTCTATATATGCTTATAAAAAAAACGTATAGTCTTTACTGACTGGTTGTAAGAGTTGTGCACTCAACTCCCTGTCTCGCACATTCCTAGGAAGATGATGAGCTGTCTATCAGTAAAGGACAAGTTGTCACAATCACCGAGAAAGGCGAGGATGGGTGGTGGAGAGCGTGGACGGATGGAATATCTGGGCTAGTCCCTGGAACGTACTTGACCAAAATCTCACCACAGAGTCACAGTACACGTCTTGCTGCACCTCATCCTGATCATAATCCCATCGAGTAGAGTTTAGTAGTCATCACACTAAGTCTGTGGATTAGTTCAGCATGCAGATTGATGTAGTACGGTTACGTCAGTGTAGCAATCTAGCAGTACATCATACTATGAAGACATTAGCTTTCTTGACAGGAATCTTTTGGATTTTTTTAATGATCATTAAGTGAATAAATTATTCTAAAGTTGTTCGGATAATGGTACTGATCTCCATACAGTTTAATCCTGTTTTTTCCATGGTGCGTAATTATTCAACAAAAAGTTATATGACTTGTATTAGAATTGTGAATTCTAAAGTAAAAATGTATTTTACATCCAGTTTTAATTTCTGTACTGTAATATATGTATATATATAACACTGTAATGTATACATTTATTATTACCAATTTTGTAATATATTGCTATAACTTATTTGTCTGCTAAATGTTGTAATTTACAACATTTGTTGTAATGTTCACTCAAAAAAGGTACAAAAGCTAAAAGGCATCCACCCATCTAGCCTAACATAAATGTATATAATAAATGTAAATCATAATATTTCTGTATATATAAACACAAGTTGATTTAATTAACACAAAAATAAAACAAATAAATTAGTTAAATAAAAAATGCCCTATAGTGAACTGGATATCCAAAGTGACGCTCTACCTGCAGGCTCTTTTACACACACCAAAAAAAGCAAAGAGATATGCAAACTTCTGTTCTCTCTCAGACAAGGAGCGGTGCCTAGAGGTCGAAAAGCTAAAAGGCACACCTTTGTACCTTATTTACCTATAAATTGTACATATTAGTACCTTATAAAAGGTTACCAAAGCAGTGACAGTTTGGCCTTTTTCTGAGAGTGTTAAGTCAATTTGTTGGTAGTTTTTGTTACCTAACTGCTGGGGAACATTCTGACATGGTAAGGAAGGGGAGATTAAAACAGAAGAATTAGTTTAAACAAACAAAAGATGCTAATGCAAACTGGAGCAACCGCTGAAGAAAACATAACAGCTTTGAATACAAAGACAACATAGAACAAGGAAAGAAAACGGAGGACTTAAACACAGAGCTAATAAAGGAAACTAGATGGGACACAGGTGAAAGGAATCCATAACAAGGGAAACCAAATCAGTAACTATGACAAATGATGAGTGGCAACATAAAACACTAAGAGGAGAGCACAGGAAAACAATGTGATACAAACTAAAAGTCCATAAAACTTTCATTCTTTCTTTCTTCTCACCGACATCTCATTCAACTATTAATACAAAGATATAAAGCTTAAATATAATGTTAGGTCTTTATTTTATTTTATAAATTCAAGGGATTAAAATGTATAATGATATCTGCAAGTCTTATCAGGTCATTTTCCTAATTTTGTATTGGAATATGAAAGTCTTGACCCATTATCACATAAATAAATAAATTAATAAATAATGACTTTTTTAGGGAGTAACGCAATATTGTAATGCATTACTTTTAAAAGTAACTTTCCCCAACACTGTAAATGAATGTAATGTAGACTCCATAATTCTATAAATGAATACAAAAATAAACAAGTAAATTAATAATAATAATAAAAAAACTGTGGTGAATTTGGGCATCCATGATTCTGTGTGGCCGATGACTCTGGGATAGAAAATATCCCCGTGATCCTAGAATAAGTGGTTTGGGGAATGGTGGATGGATGAATGGAATTTGATGTTTTGACCCAATTCAATTTAATGATGCATTGTGTATTTTTTGTGTGTGTGTGCAAGTTTGGTGCTCCATACTGAGTAGACATATTTATGAATAAATTGTACAGGAAAAACAAGAGTGCATTACACATGCAAACATGGATATTTAACAGTAAAATGTCTGACATGTCATTATCCCAAATGTTCAACCTTCAAATTCAATGCTTTCCATATTATTTAAGCTATGGATGTGGCATTGTCTTAATACTGAGTGCTATAACACAAAACACGTTGACTTCTTTGTATACTTTGTTACTTAAACGTTGCATATATATATAAAAAACCAGGGCATGCAAATAATTTTTGTTTCTTTGCAGATTGTCTTTCACTTTCTGTTCTTCATGTATTCATTATGCTATGAATGTAATTGTGAGCCCTGCCTTTTTATAGTTTTACTAGTTTATTATAATTGTTTTAATTCGTTTATATTCTAGTTGTCTATAAAAATCTTCATTCAGTTTTAGGACAAGATTTGTTTTCCATCAAGATACCCAACTTCATACCCAAAAAGTTTTATACCACATTATCTGTTCATTTTCTCTTTTTATATATAATTTTTAAATAGTGAGCTTGTAAAATAAAAATTAAATTTTCAGTACTTGAGTTTGCTATATTGTTGCACGTTTAATAATACATTAAAAAACTTGATTCTCCAAAAATGTTACTATATTAACTGTAATAATGAAAAAAGTATCTATGAATAATATATTAATAATGTCTTATAGTCAAATAGGGGTTTTCTGCAGGAAAAGAGTGAGAAATTGAGGTCAGGCATTTTTCATTTGTCTCTGTACTTTTCCATGCGTTTTGCATAAGGTTTGTTTTTGGGGTAATAGTTTTTTATTGTATTAAGATAATCTTTGTATGGGACCTATAAACCTAAGCATCATATCAAAGTTGCTAAATGTCAATTTAAATTTAACCCCAAGCTAGTAAAATAGTAAATTATTAATAAATAAATAAATGTATTTATTTTACATGATTATAACGGTTGCATGGCATTATGCGCATGTGCATTTCCCGTTTTTTAAATATAGATTCCTATTATTGCCATAATTGCTGTTAGTGCTGTCAAACGTTTAATCACGATGAATCGCATCCAAAATAAACGTTTTTGTTTACATAACATATGTGTGTGTGTGTATTGGGTATATTTATTATGTATATATAAATACACACACATACGGCATATATTTAGAAAATATTTACATGTATATATTTATATACTTTATTTCATATATAAATGTATTTAATATATAAACATAACATATTTTCTTAAATGTATACAAGCATGTGTGTGTATATTTATATATACATAATAAATATACACAGTATACAACTATATATTATGAAAACAAAGACCTTTATTTTGGATGCAAGTAATCGCGATTAATCATTTGACAGCACTAGTTTAAATCATACTAAACTTCAGTTTCTGTCATTCCTAATACTTATTTTCTCTGTTTGTTTTATGTGATATTTTGGGCACAGTGAATTCTGGGAAAAGGAGGAAAAAACCTTCAGTCTAATTGGAAAATGTTTGCAGTGTAATCCATTAAGAGTCTTTGTTTCTTTCTTTCTTCCTTTTTTACATTTCTGTGAGACATGATAAAGATCTCCGCGAGAGTCATTACAGTCTGTGTTCTGCGTTAGTGACAACTGACCTCAAATGAATATTTGCATACAATGCCGACTAACAAATTGCAAATTTGCATGTATATATATATATGGACTCTGCCTTACGACTGTATTTACTGCCTTGCTTCCCACAGAAGAGATGAAGATTGCCTGGGTTGCTCTTTTCCTGTCAGCTCATTGTGAACTGACTTTAACTTTGATCAGGAAACACATTTTTATCAATAACGCTAAGACTTGGAGCGATGCTCGAAAGTTTTGCAGAGAGAATTATGCCGACCTGTCCACCATAGACAGCCATGAGGAACTTACAAGGTTCAAAAGCGATTCAAATGATCCGATCGCTGATAGCACCCAGAGCTGGGTTGGACTGAGCAAACTCTCTGCTCAAGACCCATGGGTGTGGAGTGATGGAAGCAAAGACATTTTGATGCCATGGAAGACTGATCAACCAAACAGATCCAAATACTGACTTTTGCTGTAAGAGTTCAGGTGGTGAATTGTATGACTACGCTTGTAATACGAAGCTCCCTTTTTTCTGCTATAAGTGGGTGCCTGAACTGATCCTGGTAACGGAGAAGAAGAGCTGGGAGGAGGCGTTAGAACACTGCAAGTCTCAACACTCTGGCTTGGCCTGTCTGCCAACCAGTTTACATCTCTTCCAAGCCGATAACAAGACTGAAGACATGCAAACCGACGGCATGTGGACAGGTCTGCGCTTCCTGGCAGGCTCCTGGTTCTGGGTCAATGGAGAGTCTCTGGGAAATTTGGTCCAGCTGCCGGCATGCCCTGCCAGTCCCCTTTACTGTGGATCTCGAAACCTGGCAGCTAAACGTTGGGAGAGCAGAGATTGTGCAGAGAAACTAAACTTTGTTTGTTATTAAAGAACAGGGTAAGAATCATATATATTTCAGCTGCGTCTGTTAAACACAATTAAAATGTGTGTGTGTGGATGTGTGTGTATATATATATATATATATATAATCCAGTAGAATACTGAAGCTGTCATAATAATACAGTATTTTGTGTTTTGTTTCCCCAGAGGAGTTGAGAAGTGCCAGATATAAAAGAATGAAGAAATTCTAAAATGTCAAAGTAGACCTTTATTTCACTTAAAAACTGTGGATTTGCATAATGTCTATAGTCTATGTAAAAGTAATGCTGTAGTGCTTGGGTTCCCGTTTATGCATTGTACTTCTGCTATGTTTATAAGCTATTTAAATTATGAAAAAGGGTCGTATATGTGAACATGCTGCTTAAAAAAACGCCTGATGATGCTTTGTACTTTGAAACACAAACTATACTTTTAGTAAGAGTGTATTGATTTAATAGATTTACATTTCTTTTAGAAGCTATATTAATATGCTTTTCTACATTTTCAGCATTTGAAAGCAATGTTTTTCATGTTGTCTGTGAGTTCAACATTTGAAACAAAGATCATTTGATGATCATTACACTGTTTTGGAAAATATGCTCAACCATAAATGGAAACGTGAAAAATAAATGGTTACAATAAAATAGTTCTTGTTTTCCTCTTTAACACCTTGCATACACCTTATGCACAAGAAACTAAAGTTAATTTATTGACAGACAAACACCATGGCATTTTGATCACTGCTTTTAGTATCCTTCTTCAGAGTTTATATAAATACACTGATCAAAGTCATTTTAATGAAATGTTTAAAAACTGTTTCCTTATGTAAGACTGATTCAGACAGCTTGTGTTTGTTTTGTCAATTGGTTTTAGAGGAATTACAGTATGTGTAATAAGTGAAAATAAAGTGTATAATATATAAATACAATTATTTATATTTAGTTGTTTTTAGAATTTTTGAGTAAAAATGTTTAAATGGACAGAGCTTGAATAAATAATACACAGTCTTAATGTGCAATATAATATATAAAACAGCAATCACTTAATGGATAATGTTCATTTCAGTGCTTTATTGAACTGACCGAGATCAACATACTTTACAGTAGGTTCTTTGCATTAGTCATTGTTATACTTCTGCTGGGAGAAATGAAAAGCATGAATTTATCAAATAACGTAATAACATGAGTGTTTTCATGCTACAGTGAATATTGTATTCTATGAGCATTCGTGTCTGTGACCTTTTAAGAGTAACACTTCCGTTAGAGTCTCATGGAACGATGAGTGAGACATTTTTTTTTTTTCCTGGTGCGAGGCATTGCACAACCATTCTTAAGAAATACAATTTCCAGGAACAAAACAAAAAAAGCCTTTTTATTACAAACTGTTTTTAGAGAATTTTCAAATACTGAGTTCTATTTTTGAAATAAACTAAATGATTTTATTAGACTTTTTGCACTGTTGATTGTTTTACTGCCAAATACTCGACTGATAGTGTAATTCATGCTTTATGTAATGTAATCTTGTTAATTGCAAGTTTAATGCTGCTGCAAGAGTTAAAAGTAATGATTTAGTTTAAACCCTTTGTATCAATAGTTATTTAAAGATAAGCTCAAATGAAAAGCAAGGAAAGTTGTCAGAAAATAATTCGAATTTAAAACAATCTTTCTTCGTCATTATAACTCAGAAAGATTACTTCTACAACACATACTGTAAATAAGGGAAAATATCTGAACTATGTCAACCAGTGACTTCAGTCTTTGGCCTAACAACCACTTATGTAATAACACATAATATCAAATTACCATGACACATCAATTAGTGTAAAATATTTACACTATAATAAACAACTGAATGATCATTTTCTGCTCATCAGACTCTAACAAATATCAGTAGTGCTATAAATAAAGAAACAATTAAATACTTCCTCTAGGAACATTTTTAGGAACATTTTCTTCACAACTAAAGCAGTGTGTGGCTATTTAAGCTGTCAAAGCTTTAATTTTATGTCAAACAAAGGTATTGAAACTGGTTTTAATATTAGTGTAAAAAAGTGGTAGCCTGATTCAGTTTAAATATGTACAGTACACTGGTTGGGAGGACCAGCCGTTCCCATGATGCCATGCGGTACCACTCAGGCATCTATACCTGTGCTCACAAGCAGTTCATAGGCAGGGTCATGACCTCTGCGGCAAAGGACCACACACGCACACAGCAGCCCAAGCATCTGTGCAGAGAACAGGAAACAATGGTCAAAACATACAGTTACACTGAGGGTGATGACAGGAAAGATTATGAGAACATATTTCAAAAATTCAGCATTATCTGTTAACATCAGGAAGGTTATGTATAGTTCATATCATTTATCGACAACAGCAGGATCACAGTTTTTAATGTTGTTTAAAGTGCATTATTATACCTCCTCCTTGAAAATAATGACTGGATTGGTGAGAAGGGTCAAGTCATTTCCAATATGCTAATGAGCACAGCGCTGATTGCAGTTTTTAAAATATACACATCTGGTATCAAGAAATCACAAGGAGAGACATGTAAAAGGAAGTGGTCAAAGAAATTTAAGCAATTTCTGAGAAGACAATAATACGTATCTAAAATACATTATTTATTTTAATTTTACATTCTATATGTATCTTTATTACACTGTATCTTTATAGTAGGCTTATGGCCTAAGAGCAGGAGAAAGAACTAGTGTCAAAGACTGTTGCAATTGTTAATATTCTTGGGATGAATGTATCCTCGAAAGAATATTTAAAAACTAATTTGTTGTATTTCCCCTAACCATATTCACATTATTAAAAAATGAAATTATGTAGACCCTATAATTAGTTATCTTCCGATTCTTACTGTTGGTGATCTTTACATCAGGGATGAATAATAATAATAACAACTTTTATATTATAAATATTATGTAATCATGATAATCCTTCTCTTTTTCCAGACACTTTGATCGGATTTAAATACATATGTAATTCTAATTAATTGTAAGTGCAACTTGCTTTAAAATAATAAATAATTCTGATCCATGTAATGACTTTTGTAGAAAGGTTACAGAAGTGTTTTGTTGTAAAGAGGAGTCAGAAACAAGCTTGCATTTATTTTTTCAGTTGTACTAATGCACAAATATTTTATACCCACATTTCATTGTTTATTTTTATGATATGTTTTACACGTTTGTTTCAATAACTCCAAAGATCTTGTTTATGGAATGTGATACTGGTTTATTGAAGATGCACAGTATAATCAAAATTCTTAACTAACCATATACACAAAGCAAAATACATGTTGTCTGTACCAAATGGTAGACAATTTTCTACTGATTTAATTGTCTTTTATGATTCTTTAATCTCTAAACAGAACAACCATTAAGCTATTTCTGCTGTTGAAAAGGGCAATTGATGTATTAGATGTATTAGCTATTAGATATATATATATATATATATATATATATATATATATATATATATATATATGTAAGATTTATAGATTTATATGTTTTTATGACTCTACAATATATTTCCGTATTGTCAAGGAAATCATAATTAAGATACACTGAGTAATAGCGCCATCTTGTGTTGCATATCTGTGAACGAACTACCATTAGACAAGTGGTGCTCAATACAGGTCCAAATGGGTGGACTTCTGCAGACCTATGTGTGGAGCTTGACCTAGTTCTGTTTAGAAACAGGGTTCTGGTAAGGGCTGGATCTTCAAGCTCCACCAATAACATCCAGAGAGGGGGAGCTGGATGTTAAGCTCCATTCATTGGCTCTGCAGCGAGCACTTTTTCTAGTGTAATAAACAATGTTCGGAAGTGGGAAATTCAAATCGAGTATTCACACCTACTTTGTTTGGAATGCAACATGATATTTCCTAACATTCACTGTTGTCTGAGCATAGGCTCCGCTGTATATCAGACTGCTCTTCTGGTTCCGACATTTCAGTTCTCTGTTATAATGTTTTCTACTTTCATGTCTCGCAAATCCCCTCGGGTCTCATACAAAACCACAAGTGGCAGCATCTAGCGTCTCTGTTGCTGTTAATGGACTAGTTATACCTTAGCATAAACTTTAATTTAAAATCAAGGTAATATTAGACAATAATTTAAATTAAAATCAATCTTTCATGACCACGTATTTCTTTATTGCTTGAGTAGCCAAGTAATTAGTAAGATTAGGCTATTTCGAAGTAAAACGTGCTGTTTATGTGCTGTTACCATTATTTTACACTTCCCGTGTTTACTGTTAAAATCATATAGACCACTGCTTAAGTGACAAATGACCACTTCATCTGAGTGTATGACTGTGGTTGACCCCCACTGCTAATGACTTTTTACCTGTATGGCAGCGAACGTTAATGCTGCCAGTATGACGTACAGCATAATGTCCTTGAGTTTCTTTACTACAAGAACTTCACAGCCCTGTAACAAGAAGTTCAGTTAGACTATCATGTAATAGTTTTAGACTGCAGGTCTAAAGAATGTGTGTGAGGCTGTTACCTCCGGGTAGAGGTCTCCAGGTCGCATTAACGTCCCAGTGCAATTACTGATGGTGGACTTGCAGCAGCTCACTGGAACGCTGTTATTTTTGGACTCAATAAACCAGTGAGTGTTCATCCAATCAGAGTAGTTATGAATACCACAACAGAGAAGCTAAAAGGGAAAGATTGCAAGAAGAGAAGTTAAGAGAAATGGAAAAATGGTGGAGAAAGAGACAAAGGAACTGATGGTCTTACCTGTCTCTGGACATAGTCGATGGCCCTGCTAGGAGCGTCTGTGTTGGTGCCTTTATATTCATTATATACTTTTTGAATAGAGTGATTCACCACAGCCTCGACCTTTTAGAGAAAAAGAAAATACTTTTCAGTGTTTTATCAATGACACTTTCAAACTACTTACATGCACATGTACATGTTATTTAATTATTTCCAACCTTGGCTCTGTAAATGTAGCCTAGCACCACTACAACCACCTCTGTGGCAAACACCAGTAGCAGCACTGCTGAGAACTGCAGAAAAATCAGGAAAGATTCTGAATGAAAAATCATCAAAGCTATGTACACTGAACAAAATTATAAACGCAACACTTTTGTTTTTGCCCCCATTTTTCATGAGCTGAACACAAAGATCTAAGACTTTTTTTTCTATGTGCACAAAAGGCCAATTTCTCTCAAATATTGTTCACAAATCTGTCTAAATCTGTGTTAGTGAGCACTTCTCCTTTGCCGAGATAATCCATCCACCTCACAGGTGTGGCATATCAAGATGCTGATTAGATCTACCACAAACGCTGCAAATGCAGAGCTGCAAAAATCCTCAAAGACTCAAATCACCCCGGTAACTGTCTTTTCTGTTTACTGCCATCTGGCAAGCGCTTCAGGAGCATGATGGCAAAAACTGAGAGACTGAGGAGGAGCTTCTTCCCTCAGGCCATCAGGCTCCTTAACACAAACTCAGTTTCATAAACATTTACAAAACTCAAGTTATTAACTGCAAAATATTCATATTCTCATCATCCGTATTGCTGTTATGTGTACATACCCGGTACAACCCGTTTGCACATCCCTCTTGCACATCCCTGTTCATATTACTATTTATTAAGTCCCAGTATACTGTTTTGCACATCTTATTTGTTTTGCACTTTTTATTCTATTGCACATTCTACTCTTTATTTATCTTCTCTTTTTTCCCCCTATATTTATATATATGCTCTTGTGTTGTGTTACTTTTTTTTTGCACTGTCCATTGAGCGGATCTGACTTGATTTACATTTCACTTCTGATTATACCCTGTATAATTTAGTATGTGACGAATAAACAAACCTTGAGACTACATGATTATTGCACAGGTGGATATTGGCAGGAACTGGAACACGCTGTCGTATACGCCGATCCAGAGCATCCCAAAAATGCTCAATGGGATGACATGTCCGATGAATATGCTGGCCATACAAGAACTGGGATGTTTTCAGCTTCCAGCAATTGTGTACAGATCCTTGCAACATGAGGCGATGGCCTTGGATGAATGGCACAAAAATGGGCCTCAGGATCTCATCACGGTATTTCTGTGCATTCAAAATGCCATCAATAAAATGCACCTGTGTTCATTGTCCATAACATACGCATGCCCATACATTATCCCACCGCCACCATGGGCCACTCACCAACAAACCGCTCGCCCACCTGACGCCACACACGCTGTCTGCCATCTGCCCTGTACAGTGAAACCCGGGATTCATCTGTGAAGAGAACACCTTTCCAAAGTGCCAGATGCCATCGAATGTGAGCATTTGCCCACTCAAGTCAGTTACGATGACGAACTGCAGTCAGGTCGAGACCCTGATGAGGACGACGAGCATGCAGATCCTTGAGACAGTTTCTGACAGTTTGTGCAGAAATTCTTTGGTTATGCAAACCGATTGTTGCAGCAGCTGTCCGGGTGGCTGGTCTCAGACGATCTTGGAGGTGAAGATGCTGGATGTGGAGGTCCAGGGCTGGTGTGGTTACATGTGGTCTGCGTTTGTGAGGCCGGTTGGATGTACTGCCAAATTCTCTGAAAAGCCTTTGGAGATGGCTTATGGTACAGAAATGGACATTCAATTCACGGGCAACAGCTCTGGTGTATATTCCTGCAGTCAGCATGCCAATTGCACGATCCCTCAAAACTTGCGACATCTGTGGCATTGTGCTGTGTGATAAAACTGCCCATTTTAGAGTGACCTTTTATTGTGGCCAGCCTAAGGCACACCTGTGCAATAATCATCTTGTCTAATCAGCATCTTTATATACCACACCTGTGAGGTGGATGGATTATCTCGGCAAAGGAGAAGTGCTCACTAAACAGATTTAGACAGATTTGTGAACAATATTTGAGAGAAATAGACCTTTTGTGCACATAGAAAAAGTCTTAGATCTTTGAGTTCAGCTCATGAAAAATGGGGACAAAAACAAAAGTGTTGCGTTTATAATTTTGTTCATTATATGTGAAAATTGGGAGTACTAGACTCTAGTTTACCGTGACCAGGCCACAGCTGCTTTCTCGAATGGTGGCACAGCATCCAATGAATCCAATGACAAAAAGAAGCGTGCCCACTGCAATTATCACCATGGCTGGGATGAAAGTGTAGATATCTTCAAAAAAATGATCATAATCATCATACGTTATGAAAACGTAGGCCCCAATGTAGCACAGGATACCTGCAGCAGCCTGGGAAGGGTGCAACCGAAATATTGTTAGTTGTTGTGGAATAGTAAAATCTCCCATTTTTTGTATAACATATTTATTAATATCTATCAAAATGGAATCTTTTATTAACACCTGTTATGAGTGTTAAAACGCTCATAAGTCGCCTAATGGTTAGAGAGTCGGACTTGTAATCCAGAGGTTGCAAGATCGAGTCTCAGGCCGGGAGGAATTGTAGGTGGGGGGAGTGAATGTACAGCGCTCTCTCCACCCTCAATACCACGACTGAGGTGCCCTTGAGCAAGGCACCGAACCCCCAACTGCTCCCCGGGCGCCGCAGCATAAATGACTGCCCACTGCTCCGGGTGTGTGTTCACAGTGTGTGTGTGTGTGTTCACTGCTGTGAGTGTACACTTTGTATGGGTTAAAAGCAGAGCACGAAATCTGAGTATGGGTCATCATACTTGGTCGTATGTCACGTCACTTTCACTTTAAGAGTAAAACATCTCCATTTTTCTTTTCTTGATTGTTATGTTATTTAATATATCAAATCAGACATCAATTTTAAGCAGTTTTATTTCTCACAATATTAAAATGTGGAATAAGTTTGAATTTAAAATGTATTATTTGCATTTTCCCAAGTGCATCTTAAGAGTTTTATTAAAATTTTCTAAATTAAAAGCTGTGTATTATGATATAAACATAGTGTTTTATGCCGTGTTTTGACAAACATTAACATTTTACTATTCATCACAAGCCACATTACATTTATTTAGGTATTATGGCTGTAACAATCATTATAGATATAAATGTAATTAACATGTTTGATGACTGCCAATATATTAATGTTATTGGAGGCAATAGCTTTACAGTTTTCAGAATAAATGAAACAAAACTCAGAATAAAATTTCAGAAAAATTTCAAAAGTGTTAGGATCCCTAAATCCTGTAGCCACAACGATATTTAGAAGTGTCTTGATTTTCTTTCTTTCTATTGTAATTCTTATTTTATTGATAGATTTGATTATATGTAACCTTTATTTAACCAGGTAAGTCAGTTGAGAACCAGTTCTCATTTACAATGACGACCTGGCCAAGAGGCAGCATAAAAAGCAGGTACAGTACACTAAAAACACAATAGTTACAAATGACACAATTATAAACAGTGACATAAAAACAAACAAATAACTAAAAACAGGTACACTGATCTTGTACTATTGACTGAATTGAATTTTTAAAGGAAAAAGCGAAAATACATGAGCTAAGCTTTAAAGTCTACTGCAGATTATTCCAATCATATGCAGCAGAAAATTGAAAAGAACAACGACCAAAGGAGGTACGGACTTTAGGTGTGCAAAAATGTATGCGCAGATTACGAATTGTGTTATGAATATTAAGAAGTGACTGTAAATATGATGGCGTTTTCCCAATAAGAGTTTTATAAATGAACTGAAACCAATGAATTTATCTACAAGAATGAAGAGAAAGCCAGTTCAATAAAGAATACAAGTGACAATGATGAGAATGAAATGAAGCTCCAGTCACAAAGCAGACTGCAGCATGGTAAATAACATCCAATTTATGAAGGAGAGTTTTTGAAGCAGACCTATAAACTACATCACCATAATCCAAAATCAGAAGCACTGTCATTTTATCCAAAAGCTGTTTTGAAGAGTGTGTGAAAGAAGATTTATTACAATAAAAAAAACAATACGAGATTTAACCTTTCTAAGCAATATGAGTTTCAAATGACAATTTGCTATCAAGCCAGATACCAAGATATTTGTAGCATTCAACATAATCAATCTCAAAGCCATCCGATTAAATAATTTTAGGCAGGTTTTCAACATATAATAGATTTCTGTTGAAAACCATGCATTTAGTTTTATTTGTATTTAAAACTAATTGAAGGCTAGAGAAAGCATGCTGGATGCCAGTAAAACTGGCCTGCAATGAAGATAATGCAGATATATATGGATCTTATATTAGCCTACATGCAGGCTAAGTCTATGCGAAGCTAAAAACAGCGTTTTCATAAGGCCTATATAATTTGTGTATTAGCCTATGTTATTTGACATTCGCTACTTTAACCAAATAGGCTATATATTAGCTATGCTCGGGCGTGACACATGGGGACAAAACAGACAGAACCAATGTGCAATGCTGCGCTTGTATTCATTAAGTGATGCATTCAGTCAAAATCATATTAGATTTCTGTCTATTAAAATCTTATCGATTATAACGTTACGTGTAAATAACTGTTCATTCGCTATAGCTCGGACATTCCTGCAGAGCTAACGTTATGCCATAATGCCGCTAACCGCTGCATCCATCCCAGCTATTATACTGTAGGCAACTTACCCAAAAAATCAAATTTAGGAAGACTAAGACCGTCTTCGAAGAAATAACACCACACTGTCCCATGATCACGCCGAGGCAAGGTTGTTATATTTGAATCCAAGGAAAGCAATTCACGTTAATAGCAGATGCATATCGTGCGATTGTCAGGCTCCGCAAGTCAACAGAGCACCCAACTGGACAGCGCCAGTCACGTGTCCCACTGACCTCAATATGATTGTTTTCTGAACGACAGACAGCCCAGTGAGTATTTTAGACATCATCGTCTACTGGTCTTAAGAAACTGCACCAGTCCGTATTCTATAGTGAATCTAAAGACCCAGGAAAATATAGATGCAGGCTTTGCAAATCCATTTTAACATTTGCTCACCTCTTATGGAAAAATAAATAGTCATAAATAAAAGTCTGGTTTAAGTGGTAAAAACGTTGTCACTATTAGGTGAAAGCAGAAGACAAAACTTATTATGAATAAAATGAATAAATAAATAATCCAGGCTTCTTGCACATCATTTACAAACATAATCTCTTCAATTCAAATGTCAAAGAGAACTAGTTTAAAATAAATTGTTGTTATTTATATAGGTTATATAAATTTAAAGATAATAATGTAGTGTTGTGTTGACTAAATCAACACAAATACAGTTGTTTTCGCTTGTATTGCTTAAGCTAATGAAATTCATTAATAGAGTACCAGTATTTGGTATTTCATATTTAGGTAATCTTTGCACAACATGTTTGAACAAGAATTATATTAATTTCTTAGGGCAAGACAAAAATATGCTAACAAACAATGCATCATTTTTACCTTGAGTATCCAAAGTCTGTGTCATTCATTTTAGTTCTTAGAAATTTGGTTTGTCATTGTAACTTTTGAAAAAGGTTGAGATTTGATTGAAATGAATGCTAAATGATCTTCCAGATGAATGTACTGGTGAGGGCTGTCTTGCATTTGTTTGTGTTGTTTGTAAAAATTACAATTTGCTCAAAACAGCATTTTTTCCACAGCTGTGCTTTGGTTCACTTTTAAGCTTATGTTGGTTTGTTTTTCCCACCTGTGTCTTGAATAACCTTCTTGTGTTTTCTTATACATATAATATATTATAGTGTGTAAAGTTTCCAGATTTCATAAAACACGTATGGTTACATCTGAAAGCTAATTCTATGAAATCCCATCAATCACTAACTTGAAAGCACTAAGACGAGTAACCATTCACTACATTTCTAAACCCTAAACACTCACTCACCTGCTGTTGAGTACGTCCACTGAGTGTAGACATTTAGAGTAAAAACACCTATGAAACGTTTAACATTGTAGATGCATACAAGACCAACTGACTTCACAAATTTGCTCTTTATTTAATACAAATTATTGAAAATAAAAATAACACAATCCTGGACATCTTCTAAAAATAAATATACAAGTATAACTTGTTGCATTTCTTGTGACATTGAGGTGGTTAATAGGTTCAGTTAAGAAACAAATTACAGCTGATGAAAAAGCAATTACAAATTCCATGTGAATTCAACATTTCGAAGATCTCAGCCGATGGCAGGCATCATTTTTTATTGTCTTGGATGTAGCTGCCTAATATCTTCATTAATATTGCAGTCTCCTAAAACGAACCAAAAACAGTTTTCACAAATCAATTGTAAATTATATTCAATCACTGATTATGTTATATTGATTACGTATGTTAGATTATATAGCCTATGGTTGATAAAATGCAGAATTGCGCTAATTACATTTTAAGCCAAGCAAACAAATGCATTCAAATCACAGTTTTATGAAAAGTAATTATAACAGAAGAATATGCTCTCTCATTAATTTCAGACCAGAATAGAAACTGCCTCAAAAAGAACAGAAAAAGCAGACTCGGTTCTTACCGGTACTTCAGCGCGGATCTGCTGTGTTTGAAGCGCGATCCTCAGCATCTCCCGGTAGAGGTCCGCGGGCTCGACCTGCTGAAAGTAGAGCTGTGTTTGAAGCGCGGTCCTCAGCATCTCCCGGTAGGGGTCCGCGGGCTCGACCTGCTGGGGATTCAGTGCAGCTTCGATGGCTTTCATCGTGGAGTCATCCTCGGTCGGCAACTGTTCGCTGTCCACAACACTTTTCTTCCCCATAAAATGACCTTAAGTGCCAAATCACATTTCTGTTCTAGGAACAAGTCACGTTATATAGCACAATAATAAGTCGTGTATGCATCTCACCTGTTGCCCATAAATTTCCTCTCGGGTTAACTTTGATCTTTGCCACTTTGTTTCTTAGTTCAGTCAAGTCAAGGCTCACTGAGGACGCTATTGAAATGTAAAAAGAGAACAGCATAAGGTATGTGAGGAATCCACAGTGACAAAAACTGGCTACATTTAAACTGGACATTTCTAAGCGCTGTTGGTGGCTCTCTCTCTCAACGCGAGTACATCTATTACGACTGGAGGCGTCAGATGTTGGTTTTATATGGCGCGGATGGGGGGGCTGGACGGGTGTCGTGTAGTAATGACTTCCAGCGAGCAGTAACAGTCATGTGTGACGTTGTCGATCAAAGCAAATGAGACGCGTGATGGGAATACGAGGGAACCTATGGAAAAGTAAGTATCACTTGCCAACACGTGCCAACATTTTGCAGAGTCAAATGTCCCTGAACTGCAGCACTAAGTTCAGCACCATGGACAACACTCTCATCACACGCTGCTATAGAGCAGGAAATGCGGGGATATTGGGCTTCCTGAAGGCTTTCACATGCGTTAACAATGTCATACTGAGTAAAACATTTATCCAGCCTTGTAGGTTTTTATTATTTTTGTTATAATTTCCTTACTCCTCATTCTCAGTGTGCTTAGCTTCAAAAACTATGCCACAGATAAATCATATTTTAATACAAGAATAAGTAGCTAATTTATTAAGTGGTCATTTTATGTTAATTTTAGTTGCGTTCATGTGATACTTCCAATACAAATTCAACAAATTGCTTTTTGTAATCAATACAGTTGATCTGTTCTTTATATTGTGATATAAAATAAAATGTGTAAACAATCTTTCTTCCAATTTTTCAAGAAACAGCAATCATTTAACAGGAAATTTAGAAAGTGCCCTGTTATATGTACTTAAGCAGTAGTAAGAACAGTAAATTATATTTTGCTGGGTTACACTTTATGTTAGGATGTCCTTGTTACAGTGCAATTATACATATATGTACTAAGTAATGTTAATTAACTATGTGTACTTTACTAGGGTTAACATTAGGATTAGGCTTACTTGCATGTAATCATGCATAATTTATTGTTATTATAATAGTAAGTACATGCAACAGGCGTAACAAGGACACCTTAAAATAAAGTGTTACCACCAAACCCTGGTCTCATTAAGTGCATATTGTTAATTAATGTTAGTCATGTTATTAATTAATGTTAGTCACCTTAAAATAAAATAGTCAAAGACTGAAATAGTATTTTCTTGTAGAACATTCACTAATGATTTTATTTTTATTTAGAACTTAAAAAATATAATTGGTTGCAGTGCATTGATATGTTTGGTAAATCCAAAAACGTCAGGTTCAAAGGTCATGTTTATGAGTCATATCACACAATATGGTAAACTGCCAGCACTTGCCAAATATGACATTATGAAATTAACTGTAATTCCTTCTAAACACCCTAATTCTTTTAATCATATTAT
Source organism: Gymnocypris eckloni scoliostomus (assembly GCA_027564155.1). Taxonomy (NCBI): domain Eukaryota; kingdom Metazoa; phylum Chordata; class Actinopteri; order Cypriniformes; family Cyprinidae; genus Gymnocypris; species Gymnocypris eckloni. Next base: position 26,220,778 of record CM050413.1, on the reverse strand, counting down.
GCTTTGCATTCTTTATTTTTATGTTTTGCATTAATTTTAGAGTCATGTTCATTTAGAATCAATGGCATGCCTTACTCTCAGAATTTTTCTTGCTTAAACATTATACAAGGAAACCAACTTTGAGAACAGAAAGATTTGTGTCAGCTTGACCTCATCTTGTTCCTCTCCTCTCTGGAAATCAATGGGTTTCCCTTTGGGGGGTGTTTCCTCCACAGTTTCCTGGTGGGGCAGGAGGGGGTGAGGATGTGGAGTGAGCTTACGAAGAGCTGAAGGTGAAAATGCAATCCATTACCACTAGTGACACCTCTTTTCCCTGTGGCCCAACATCCTGAGGACCTAATGGTGTGACTGCAGTGAACAAGCATTCGACTCGGCTCTGCAGTCTGAAACAAATGGGCCAGTGACTCACAAGGGACACGGCATGACATAAAACTCAGATGTGTGGAAACAGATGATGGCTGATTAATGCTGAGAATTTAAAGGTGCTAGCCTTCCCCTGCTTCACAACTTACTTTATAATAATCCATATAAGAACTAAGCTGTAGTAAGTAAAGTGCAGAGAGAGTGTAAACCTCGACCTGTCCTGACTCTCACCTCTGTCATTTACACACCTTTTAAAGTGTGGAAACAGAATTCAGAATGATTCATAGTTTATGACGCTGAATGTGATAAACACAATCTAATTATCACTTTGCATTAGTGTTTGAACTTTTTTTAATAAGATGCCAAAGACAGAATATGTATCTTGTGTTATGACAGGATATATTGAAGCAACAGAGGCAGACCAAATCATTTTCAGAGAAATGCTTTTAGACAGCTAAATGGTGAAATAAAAATTATTGAGAAAAATGTGAGATTATTAACATGAAAGGTTCTGATCTACAAAGTAGAAAGATGTCACACAATACACTTGTCACTTCAGAAAGCTGCATCAATTAAATGTAATTGATAACTCAACCTTTTAAGAGCGAAGCTACTTTTATCACATCATTCATCTTGTATTAGTTCAGTACACTGGAATAATAGCCATTAATGTGTGGCATGGTGGCTCAGTGGGTAGCACTGTCACCTCACAGCAAGAAGGTCCACTAGTTGGTGATCCAGGAGGTCTTTCTGTGTAACCTGCATGTTATTTTCCATCACAGTGTACATATTTTATACATTTAAAATAAATGAATAATGACGTTGAATTAAACAATGGGCTATGCATTTGACAGTATTATACTTACCAGCATGATAAATTGATGTTTCTACTGGCATGTCATTTTTCTTATGCGGTCACATTTAGAAACTTCTCTTGTGCTATCATTGACTTTAAAAGGTGTGTCTTCTGCTTTATGATTTAATTGTCACTAGGTGGGCCTTTCAACCCATTCAGCCATATAGATAACATGATATATAAACAAAACAGCATCTACACTTGATTGCCCTTTATGATCTATATAGATATTGACATTCCCCAGTGAACCAGGATGCAGTGGCGTGCACAGGTCTCCGGAGGGGCAGGGGCGAAATGGCGTTACGAGGGCACAATCGCAGACTGGGGGTGTTGTTCCCCTCAGCTAGGGGTATCACGATTCACGAATTTATCATGATTCTTTGTAATGTAGTTTTTTATATTTTGCAAGTTGTTTGAGCATCACAGCCAAACTAATTTCCCTATTATAAAGACAATGTTTTTTTTAAACAAAATGTTTAAAAAGTATGGCAGATATTTAGGCCAAAGTAGGTGAAGATACAAATCTTTGTCATTATTTTATCTTTTGTTATAAAAAAATGAGAACAAATATACACATTACAAATACGCATAATATACAAATAACATAAACAGTGTTTTATTTTCAGGTAGGCTACAATAAGTGTATTTAGCAGGAGCATTCAATAAACTGAATGAACAAATATAAAAATAAAACACTAGGCAAGGCAAGTTTATTTATATAGCACATTTCATACACAGTGGTAATTCAAAGTGCTTTGCATAAAAGGAAGTGAAATAGATATTAAAAAATAATAATAAAAACCAGGAATAAAAAAAGAATATATATATATATAGATTGATTCCTATTAAAGAAACTGTATTAATGTTTTTCAGTCAAGAGTAGTGAGTGATTTTTCTCTGTATTTAGTGTTTTATTAACATTGAAAGGAATAATTCACCCAAGAATTAAAATAGGCTTGTGTTTTATTTTTATACCTTCATTTACTCACTCAAAATTTGTTTTAAACCTGAGTTTCCGTCTTATGCTAAACATAAATGTTATTTTGAAGAAGGTGGAAAACCAAACATTTGCTGGTCCACAGTGTTCCCTTTACTGTCAAAGTCAATGTGGACCAGCAACTGTCTGGTTTTCCACCTTCTTCAAAATATCTTCTTACTGATGTGAATGTGTAACGCTGTACAGTATATTGATACAGAGGTGCCAGAACTGCAGCTGATAGAATGTGTGCTGTAGCAAGAAACAACGATATTTCTTCAAAAGCAGATCGTGGAGACATCTTTATCAGGGCCACTGCTGGCCAAATGTGCCCTAAGCAGGGTTTTATTGTTGTGCCCCCTCCCTCAAATATTATGGAAGTAAAAAAAAAAACACCTACCATAGGGGTCAAAATAAAATATAAAAGTAAATAAATTGTAATTAAATTTGTTTATCTCTAGACAGTTACCTGTTGCAGTAACACAGCTGTCTGATGTATTTTATCGTCTCAAGCATTCAGAAATCACACAAAAGAAAATTAAGCAGTTTTACTACGAAAAGCATGGTTAAGTTTTGTAAGGGTTGTGATGTCCACATGTTTTTTTGTTGAATAAATTATAGAGGCTGTGTCATCTATAGCAAAAAGGTTGACAAAAAATAAAGATTATGTGGATATTTGAGTTAAATGTTTGGTCAACAGCATATTAAACAAGGATACAATCATCCTGTAAGTGTAACAGCAGCAATGACCAGGCCTTTGGCTCCCTTTACAGGCATTTATAACATGTGATGTTGAAAAAAAACAATAGACACCATCACAAAATTTGAAATGGTTTTACTGGTTATAATGGGACTTGTATTGGTTTTACTGGAAACTGTAATGGACCCTGTGGGTTTCTACTGGTTTCTACTGGTAATTGGTCACCTTCTATTGGTGGCTTGTTAAAACCAATAAATAATGTAAAACACACTACAGAAAAACATATTTTTATGGTTTTAATAGTTAAAAGTTGATGGCTTGTAATGGCATTTGTAATTTATGTGTGATTAATTTGTGATGTGTTGGACATTTTTTGTGATGTTCTATTGTGTTTTTTCAGCAGAGTTGCCTTTTTGTTTTTATATAATGCATTTTAAGTCATTTTAAAGGCTGTTGTTGGCTTAGGTCTGTTTTTATAACCACTAAAAATATGTATAATACAATCTTAATACTTCTTTGATTATAAATGTAGCCAACTTGAAAGTGACGTGCGAGCTTCATTTAATTAAAAAAAATTATAATTCTCGGCACCAGATTTCTGATGTCTTTTCACAGGCATAGTTGTCCATCTGTTATGATCATCTTGCGTTCAGTCAGCGCTGGTCGCGGGCGGGGACAGGGACAAAAATACAAATTAATTGAATGATTTTGTATGATGCAAAAATGTATTGCTGTGATTTCAGAAGTAATCAGTGTTGATTTATATTTCTTAATTTATTGTTCTCTGTGTGTGTGCGTGCGTGCGTGCGTGCGTGCGTGCCGTGTGTGTGTGCGTGTGTGTGTGTGTGTGTGTGTGATAAATCCTGTTACTGCTCATCATGGTTGCATAAATGCTGACCCTGTTTTTTAGTGTTTCACACATTACATTCTTCCCAGGTTGTCCATGAAATTACCCAAATGTGAGGGTAAGTAATTGATGTCACTTTAAATTAGAATCTGCTTATACCATGTAAATCATAAACCGCCTGTGAAAACATAACATACCTCTTCCATTTAAAATGTGATGCAATGTTTTAAGCCTCATCTCAAAAGCAAATGTTTTTAACAGTGCCCAAAAATGGAGACACACAACCATTTCTCTTTTTTATTCAGAAAAAGTCCCATTTTTAAACATTAAGATGCGTACATAGTGTACTTTCACTCAATGCAGCAAGAAAACTGATGTAAAGGGCTTTTTATGTTATAATAAAGACAACAGCCTTCATGATTGTTTGACGTTTCAAATGTGGAAAATTAAAACAGTAATGTATCAAAGTATTTCCATCTTTATCAGTCTGTGCTCAGCCTGACAATGCTGAGTAAATATTGCCATACTCACAATATTTCTCTTTATTATCATGAAATTCTGTTCTAATTTCCTGTAGGGATGTTATACTATGGAGGAAATGATTATGATTGTCAAGCACAAACAATTAGGTGAGAGTGACTCAGTAAATTATGAGTAGGTAATTAATCTTAGTGAGTAGGGTGAGTAAAGTCTGGAACAACAGGTCCTGGCCAACTTTTTAAACATCTGTCATTGTTTACTGGTGATTGAAAGTTATTGGTTGCTTTATTGTCTTTATAAAGATACTGTCATCAGTTTCAGTTTCACAACAACATCAACTGATCTAATAAGAACACTACATAGTGTAGGTTTGCTCTTTAGAAACACCTTGTTTGACAAATATTAATCACTTTAATTGCTTGGCTGGTTCCCATGACAATATGGGTACATCTTAGAGGCCCGCTAATCTTGTCAAAATAATATTTGACACTCCATATGTTACGCTAATAGATAACAGCCAAGTAGGAACATGAGGGTTCACACAATAGTCAGTGTGTATTGGTTAACTAGCAGTCATTGTTAGTCCCAAAGGAGGATCAACTTTGTAGAAAAACAAGAAAAAGAACACAGTTTGCTTCAGTTCTGACATCACAAAACAGTTTTTTACACCCCTTCAGCCAGACTTCAAAGAAATATGACGGCATGCTGCCTGCTCCTGAGGACTGAGTCATGACAGAGGTTGGCCTCATGCAAGCAGAATTTTATATTTCTTTTTTCTAATATGAAGACTTGGTGAAGTATATCAGTCTTTGTATTGTTTATGTACACCTGACTGCAAAAAATGCAGCTAGATCTATTACTCACACCCAGATGAGTCTTAGTAGGAGTTTCCACCTCACACCACGGAGCATGCACACCTCTATTGCACTGTTTGCATCTTTTGCACATCATTAAACCCTTTGACAACACACACCTGCTCTGGGGCATTGTGACTCATATTCAGGACAACTTTGTCTGAGTCATTCGCTGAATGTGTCATTCTCTGAATGTCAGTTGATGGGATGTTGCTGGTCAGTTATTGATGGCAAGGAAGCACATTATGGCTCAACCACCATGTTTTGATGTTCTGTCTAATAAACGAATACAGTGACTACATTTATTTACAACCACTGTTAAGAAGTCACACAATGCTGCTCAAATCACAAATTATATATATATATATATATATATATATATTTTATATATTCTTTTTTTAACAGAATCAAATGTGATAATCCTCATTTTGTTTCTTTACATTTTAAATTACCCCCTCACACAAATGAACATTTGGCATGTTAAATTCATGAGATCAAATATTCATTTCACTCTCAGGAAAAATGAGTTTCCTCTGTGTGGATGTAACCTGCGAATGTTAAATGTATTGACAGCAGATGGTAGAAATACAACAACAGAGGTGGATTTGAGAAGTGCGTGTTGGTTGTATTGATTGTGTATTGATTGTGTAAGTGATAATGTACAACCAGTAGGGCTTTATCGCAAAATAAACATTGAATGATCTCCCTGAGTGATGTTTTTACAATAATGACCTCATTACTGTACATTATCCTGCTTATTACATGGCTACATGAAATATTGAAATTATTGCTATCATAAGTTGAATTATAATTTTCCTGTAGGCTACATTATGTAAGAAAGGTCCATACAAACAAGACGCTCAAGCAACTAGACGAACACTGCAGCAATATTACAGTATAGCCTAATAATAAGGCTTTCTGAACTGCTCTGATGTCCTTTTCTCTATAACTGAGATATAAGATGGCGCCGGTTGCGTTTGTATGCAAAATGAAAGTAGGCCCTATAGTGCCGGATATAACGCTTGTATTGATGTATTGCTGATGTTGCTATTTGTATTTTGCATCGCTAATTGAGAATATACAGTAGGCTACAATTAATTACCTCAGTCCTGCATAATGTTCTAAATGATTAAACAAAGCACCTTTGATCAAACCTGTAATCTTTCAAAAAGTATTATCATATAATTAGTCAGTCGTGAAATCATTCAAGAATATTTAGCCCTTTCTCTTGTTGAGATGCACAGCGCGAAGGCTGTGAGATTGCTATCTGAATGTCAGAGCAACACAGTTCACACACGGTCTGCAGTGCCAGATTATAGCCTAGCAGTGACAGTTACCACAGTGACGGCATAGACACACTGGCTGCCTCCAACTTTTAGAGGAAAAGAGATAAAAGTTGTTAAAATGCCAGCGCTATTGTGACATTTCAGAAGCTTCGGGTGTTTCTAATACAATTCCCTATTTAGTGCAAAAATGACATCCCACGAGTCATCATGATTATCACCATGAAAACGATGACAGTATAATAGACTAGCATATGGGTTTTCCTCGAATATTTCAACCTGACATTTTAATAATATTATATGGTTGAAGGTGTACTTTTCTCAGATGTTTCAAAAGCACATTGTTTACATATACAAACAGAACCACAAAACACATGCATTTCTCACTCTGCGTTTGAATTTTAATTAATGAGTTTGCCCATTTATTATCAAGTCTGGATCCATCCTGAACTAACCCTCCACTTTGTAACTTATCCCATTAATGTCCTTCATCATGACGTGAGCTGGCAATTATGTATAAGTACATGCTAGGGTGCTATAATTAGGCTCCCTCACAGGCATTTGCAGAACCCAGGCTAGAATATATAATCATTCATTCGACTAATCTATCACAATCAAAGGATATAGCAATGTCTTATCACCAATATGTGAGACTATGTTAATGCATTCATTGCTCTACGCACTTTTCAGATCCTGTCTAGGTTTTGGAATGTTTCATTTTGTATTCATAATGTTTTCTTCATATGGGTCAGTGTTAGTCCACACAGACTAAGAGACATTTAAAAGATAGATTGATAATATTTCTCTCTGTCTCATATATGTATAGGTATTTTGAGGGGATTTTTACTTACTAAATAGCATCAAACTTATTTGTTCTTATTTTTCAATTAATGAAGCAAAAGTACTTAAAATCCATTTAATGTCAACTGGTGGGAATTTTTTATAATTTATATAATATATATAATTTATAAAATACAGGTGCATCTCAATAAATTAGAATGTCGTGGAAAAGTTAATTTATTTCAGTAATTCAACTCAAATTGTGAAACTCATGTATTAAATAAATTAAATGCACACAGACTGAAGTAGTTTAAGTCTTTGGTTCTTTTAATTGTGATGATTTTGGCTCACATTTAACAAAAACCCACCAATTCACTATCTCAACTAATTAGAATATGATGACATCCTAATCAGCTATTCAACTCAAAACACCTGCAAAAGATTCCTGAGCCTTCAAAATGGTCTCTCAGTTTGGTTCACTAGGCTACACAATCATGGGGAAGACTGTTGATCTGACAGTTGTCCAGAAAACAATCTTTGAAACCCTTCACAAGGAGGGCAAGCCACAAACATTCATTGCCAAAGAAGCTGGCTGTTCACAGAGTGCTTTATCCAAGCATGTTAACAGAAATTTGAGTGGAAGGAAAAAGATCCACAACCAACCGAGAGAACCGCGGCCTTATGAGGATTGTCAAGCAAAATCGATTCAAGAATTTGGGTGAACTTCACAAGGAATGGACTGAGGGTGGGGTCAAGGCATCAAGAGCCACCACACACAGACGTGTCAAGGAATTTGGCTACAGTTGTTGTCAGAGGCGTCTTACCTGGGCTAAGGAGAAGAAGAACTGGACTGTTGTGCAGTGGTCCAAAGTCCTCTTTTCAGATGAGAGTAAGTTTTGTATTTAATTTGAAAACCAAGGTCCTAGAGTCTGGAGGATGGGTGGAGAAGCTCATAGGCCAAGTCCAGTGTTAAGTTTCCACAGTCTGTGATGATTTGGGGTGCAATGTCATCTGCTGGTGTTAGTCCATTGTGTTTTTTGAAAACCAACATCACTGCACCCGTTTACCAAGACATTTTGGAGCACTTCATGCTTCCTTCTGCTGACCAGCTTTTTAAAGATGCTGATTTCATTTTTTCTGCAGGATTTGGCTCCTGCCCACACTGCCAAAAGCACCAAAACTTGGTTAAATGACCATGGTGTTGGTGTGCTTGACTGGCCAGCAAACTCACCAGACCTGAACCCCATTGAGAATCTATGGTGTATTGTCAAGAGGAAAATGAGAAACAAGAGACCAAAAAATGCAGGTGAGCTGAAGGCCACTGTCAAAGAAATCTGGGCTTCCACACCACCTCAACAGTGCCACAAACTGATCACCTCCATGCCACGCCGAATTGAGTCAGTAATTAAAGCAAAAGGAGCCCCTACCAACTATTGAGTACATAAACAGTAAATTAAAATACTTTCCAGAAGGCCAACAATTCACTAAAAAAAAAATGTATTGGTCTTCTGAAGTATTCTAATTTGTTGAGATGAATTGGTGGGTTTTTGTTAAATCTGAGCCAATTTAATTCTAATTTAGAATTAGATCTGATCTAATTAATTGAGATGCACCTGTATATACTGTATTGTGTATCATATACTGTATACGTTTTGCATCATTCTGGTTAAGCAAAAAAAAAAAAAAATTCAAACACATCTTCTCTGTCTAAAATGACTGAACAACACACAGAGGGTTAAGATCATTAAAGTCAGTTCTGGAGCCCATTGTCATGGTGAGCTAAAATAATAATGTGGTATAATAATAATAATAAAAGCTTTACTATAGCTGTAAACAAGCTTGACTCATAAACAAGGTGAAATAGAGCAGATTAATTCAATTAATCCGGCGTGATTATTTAAATGTCTTAATTACATTCTGTGACCTAAAGTCAAAATGCACTAGTGGTCATTCAAGAGACATTACATATGACATTAAATTAGCACATTTTCTCGTGGCTTCCTTTTTCTTTTCATCTAAACCAAAGGTAAATTCATAGACTGATCATCTGCTTGTTAGTTCATCCAGTAAAGCAATGTGAGATATCTGAGATAAGATTGGATGACACAACAGATGTGATTCAAATTTCAAATGTCAACTCAACATTTAAGTAATGTCATTATTTAAATACTGTTATCATCAGTTTCTGTGTTTCCATTATGCCTCTCATATCAAGCTCAGCCATGAATAGTCTCTAATTTTTCTCCCTCTCTTGTTGAGCAAAACCCATATAAATGTCTTCTGAGGAACAAACAATTTGAGAATATGTAACATTTTAATGAACAGTGTTCAATAGCTTGCAGTGTTTCTAAAAAATTGTGTATTATTATTTAAATAAAATTTTCCAGTTCTGCATTGTGCATGTTAATCCACAACTAAATGGAAATAATATGCTCTCACACAATAAAACTCGTTTATAATGAACTAAATTCTTATTTGTAATTACTGTTTACAGTTAATCATCCAACAGCCCCGTACTTCCTTCAGAAATAAACAAAGAGGTAACATAAAGTTTGTTTGCTACAGCTCCACTTGACATTATCACACACATTTTTACAATGCCCTTTCAAAACCTCTAAGGATTACAGAACAAATTCTGTAAAGAGCACTGCAACAGGAGATTAGGTAATGATTCTGGATTTACATATTTCATTTAAAATGTTGCATTCATCAAAAGAATGTTGTTCTTACTTACATTCAGGTAGTAAGTGCAGCTGCATCTGAACTGCAGATCGGTGATCAGCGTTCTGATTCAATAACAGACAGACCTCTCTTTTTCCTGTAATTTTCCCTACATATGTATGGCCTACTTTATTTTGAGTTAGGTGGACGCCTGTGGGTTAAGCTTGCGGGGTACTTTGGGGCTCTTTGTGGCCTTGCGTTGGGTCTGGGGACTGGAGGAGCTGGGTGCTGCTTTTCGTTGTAGTAGCGGGCTGCTTGAGCCCTTGGATCTGGTTGAAGTCTGAAGTGTTTCTGGGGCTTTGAGAGCTTTGAGGTTTAATAGACCACAGAAGTAATTACACTGATGCTGAATCTGAAACTGCTCAAAAACCTCCAGATTAGCCTCACAAGGAAACCCCTGATACCTGCATCAGAAAAAAACCATCATGAATGCATTATGAATTTACAGCAAAATATTGCATCACTTTAAATAATTTAAATGTTTAAACCTATTAATTAACACACAATACAAGTCAGTTTGGGTTTGGCCTCTTATGGAAAGACTCTTCTTATGGAAAGACTGCTCACTAAGGCAAGATCATGAAATAATATTAACATTTTAACTTTTTTAACATTTTAACCTTTTCAATATATTTTAAAATGTAATTTATTCATGTAATGGCAAAGCAGAATTGTCACTAGCCTTCAGTGTTATGTGATCCTTCAGAAATCATTATAATGAGCTGGCTAAGTGTTTATGAAACATTTCATATTATTATTACAGTTGACAACTGTTTTGTTGCTTAATATATTTATGGCAACCGTGATTCATACATTTTAATTTAAAAAAATCTCACTGAGCCCAATCTTTTGAAGCCTAGTTTAGGCCTAATTCCCATGTGTAAGTAATAGATGCAGTAGAATGAATATCACCAGCAAAAAGCCTGAAATCATTTTTTAAAAGTACTAACAAGTACCCACCCCTTTGACCTGACTGCGATTCCGATATTTGTCAGTATTGTGTCAACTCCTGCAACATGAAAGAAGACCAATAGAATCAGAGTCATCATTTTAACTAAAAGTAGTGCAAAAAATAAATGCAGAATAATTTGATTTGGATATATTTCCTTTTAATTTACCCTCAAGTCTGGAGAACAGCACATTTCCATTGGTCCACTGGTGGATCCAGTGCTGGAGACAAGAACACTTCTGTGCCACTTCTAACTTCTCATTCAATACCAGTGACCCGGTGCGATCCAGTCCACAATACCTTAAATAGACCCCCTTAAGCTCTGCCTCCACTGTTGCATGAGGAATACTGCTCGCTGGCAAGTACATGAAGTACAGCGGATTTACCCTGAAAATATACACAGTCACAGTGACAACACATGTGGGATCAGCTAGGATTCTCATATGCTCTTTGACCTTGATCTAAGTAGGAGAAGAAATCCCACTTACTCCAGTGCTGCACCAAAGCTCTCTATCACTCGTGTCTCTGTAGCAAAGATCTTGAAGTACTCTCTAGCCATGTTCTGAATTCTGCAGTCCTATCAAATTGTGAGGGATAAATTATAAAACTTATTCTTTAAGATGTTTTTCATATTTATCCGGACATTTAAAGAACTTGAAACACCTGTTTTGTGATTTGAAGATTCCTTTCAGCCAAGACAGTCTCCTCTCTGCTCTCATATGCAATAGGGCTTCGCACTTTCATAAAAAATGAGCTGCCTGACTCAAACACAGGGTCTAATCCATAGATCACTTTCAGCCGTCTGGTTTTGTGCTCACATCCCAATCCGACCTGAGCTTCTTCTGTTGTGACACGGCCGTAGAACTTTGAGCCCCAGCAGCCTGCATCAGCAAGACCTTTACTGAAGATCAGAGGAGTCATCTCAATCTCCTCCCCAACTATATAATATAAGAGAGAGAGGGAAATTGTAAAAGGCACAGAGGTTACATGTAGGCACTGAGGGGTAAACAAAAGGCTAAGAGCACTATACACCTGCTATTTTTTTACCTTCCTGGAGGACCTCACGCAGGAACATATTGGACAGAACTGTCAACAGATGTAAGAGACAGCACAAAACTCTTTCACAACAGATTCTCTAGAACAAATTGTTTGAGAATTATAACATATGGCCAATTCACACAAAGGAACATATTAGAAAGATAATATGTGGGGGGGGGGGGGGGATTTACACTCTGTGCTAAGAAGATACTCTGTGGAATCTTTGCCATATTCATTGGTAATGGTGCATCTGTAAACACCACAGTCTCTTTTGGACATCCGTATAATAGCCAAGCACACTTGAGTCTCATTTCCAGCACTAGAATAGACAACAAAACAAAATACCATCAGCAGGTACGCTCAGCTCATAATAATACACATAATAGGCCTAATATTGCATGATTGTCAGATGAATAACCAGTCGTGATACTTTAAAGTTTCACAAATCTTAAAAAGAAAAAATATTACTTCTTTTCGAGATTGCATGTAATAATGAATGCAATGATATGATGCAGTTTATATGCAGATATGATACAAAAAAAACGTTGTTCTCTTTCCTTAACTTTGCTCTTTCCCTTAACCTCTCCCTGTCTCGCTAGCATTTGCTTTGAACAATGCCTAGAACTTTGTATTACAAGCACTTCCTTGTTTCCGTTTGCCTCTTTATATTGCTTATTGTATTCCTTAATTGTAAGTCGCTTTGTATAAAAGCCTCTGCTAAATGAATAAAGCTAAACATGTAATGTAAAATGTTTAGTGTGTGAGTCATATTGATTTAACTGAAGGATTTAGTGATTTATTTAGTGAGGGATTGGTCAGATCCAAACTGGTTACATTATACTATGGGTGCCTCGTTTTCTTTTCTTATTGCATCTTAATGAAGAGCAGCTGAGACGCGAGGATGCACAAATACAAATTCATGCTTTTCCCTTCTGAACAATTAATTTAAAGAGTCGAGTCTTAAGGCCATATGTTTGTGAACTGGACTGAGAATGTTGTGCTGTATGTGTTTGATTTTATACAAAGAGCAAAGCTCGTATACAAAGCTCGTAATAGTCATTAGTTGGTGTAAATCAGACTATCGCTGTGTTTTTGATTCACAGAGTCGTGTTTGTGAATCACAACACACACGCTGTTGTTGTCTTCCAAGATGTGTTTTTGTATTATTTCAGGGTATAACATATATTTGGCACTGAATATCACTTAGAGGTCAGTAAAACTATAAGGAGTGTGTACCTTCTCTTTATCTCAGCAATTTCCACTTCATCCTTGTACCATTTTATTGTCGAGTCACTTACTACGTTGAAAAACTGACACCAGAGTTTCAGATGTCCAGAGGCATCAAACACCTCTGGTCGGATTTTACGTATAACCTGTGGGACTGCAGAGAGTTGAAAGGGAGGGAGAGAGAAAATAAGATCAAGGGGGAAACAAAGAGTCATAATGGTGTGATACACAGTAGGAACAGAGGGTATTAGCAACACCAAAGGCCATGTATGTGATTCATAGAGAATGCATAAAATGCAATAGCTTTGCAGGAAAAGCATCTTTTCTGTCAATTGTGAACCACTTGTCTATACACAATTAATTTAAAATACTTTTGCTGGAATTGTGTGTTCAGTGTCCTTTCCTTGCCATCTTTACCTTTAAATTGTTTTTCTTTGTCTTTCTCTGTTGATTTAGGCTGAACATTCTCATTTCCTGCAGGTTTGGGGAGGTCAGCCTGGACAGTCCTCCGGGTGAGACGAGGGGAGTGTGTTTCAGATGATGACTTCGATGGTGAGTTACTGACTGATTGTAATGGAGATGCAGGTTGTGTCTTCAAAGATAATTTGTCCTTCTGACATGAATCTCTGTTTGCTTCTTCAAGACATACGGTCATTACTGTTTCACTCTTCTCTGTTTTAGTCCTGGGTAATGTAGTCTTTTGATCGGTCTTGGTGGCAAGCTCACTGTGGGCAGCAGTAGAGTTGAAGACCTGGAGTGTAGTCTTCGGTGGAATTGTTACCTTACAGGCAATGAGCTCTGTCACTGCAGAATTTACTTCCTGACCACATTTAACATTGTCTTTCACATTTATATGTGGTGCAGCATTCATCTTGGCTGTAGTACTTAGATTTGAACTCTCAAGGTCTAATGCAGCCCACTTCAATTGTTTTATGAAGAAGTCCAAATCAGTTTTCGGATTAAGATCTGTTTCTGTAAGATGACTAATTTCAGCTAAGTCAGCTTTATTGGTCTTTATGCTTTTGTCAGCAGAGTGACGTTGCATAGTGATATCTTTTGATCTAATTAAGTCTGATGCAACAAAGTCGGTGACACAATGACTTGATTTAGGTCCTTGAATCAGTTGTTCTTGAGTTTGTGGCTGTTGATCAGGCTTGTTGACTTCAGAGGGTTGTGAATACAGGGAAAGATCAAGCTTTTCATCTCGCAGACCTTCAGATTCCAAAACAGCTGTGGTTTTGTTCATGTTGTCCGCGCATTCAGATTTATTACTTACTTGCATTTTTATGTTGCTATTTGTCACGTTAGAGGTTACTGTATTCATCTCAGTTCTGATTTCAACAGCATCTACAGTGTGTTCTGTTTCTGTACTATTTTGAGATGTGCTGTCCACACCAGTTATATATATTGTAGGAATGGTAAATTCTGTGGGTAAAAGCTTTGAATGTTGAGAGAGGAATGCAGAGGGACCAGAATGATCAATGACTTGTTTTGCAGTGTAACTCTGCATCTCGTGAGGAGTTGATTTGGTTAGTTCAGATGTGGTTACATTAGAATGTGCCTGTACGTCCATTTTAGCAACATAGTCTGTAGCGTCAAGAGAAGTGCTCTGACACTCTTGGGTCTTATTATCTTTCATTTGAAAATTAGAGATTGATGAGTCATTCATGGTCTGTGGTTGCACCACATCTAATTTTGTCGTGTGAAATTGTACACATTCTGTGACAATATCTTGATTTGTGGAATGGTTTGATGGGTTTTCCGTTGACTTTTCTTTAGAAACGGATGCAAGTTTTGTTTCACCTTTTAGTTCAACAGACTCTTTGATGAGCTGGCTTTCAGCTTTGCTATCCTTCTCACACATGTTAGTTAATGTGTCATCTCCTAATGAGGAACTCGTAGCTGTAGTGACTTGGCCGTCTTGAAGCATGTGTGAAATATGACCTGAGGAGATTTTCTCACTCGGTTGGGTATTTTGAGGCTCAGTGACAAGTGTACTGCTCTTTGTTGATGCGACAGACTGATCACCTGTTTTCAGCTTCTTTCCCTGTGATGCAACGTGGCAGGAACTGAGTGTTTCCGTAACACTCACAGTGACCTCATGCATCAATGAGAGTTGCTGCTTTAAATCCATGGGCGCTTCCTTCTGAAAAGGAGGAACGTCTCCACAAATTGGTGGCTCTGTGTGTTGAGTGTGAGTTTCACCTGCAGACTGAAATCATAGAATTTTCAGAAGCTTTATAGGGATAGTTCAACCAAATTTGTTCCAAACTCAGAACACAAAAGAAGATATTTTGAAGAATGTTTATATTTTTCATGTAATGAAAGTCATTGGATCCAAAACAACATTGGACCCCACTGACTTTCATTGTACAGTCAGTGTTCAAAATACAGTATAAACAGTAATATTGTGAAATATTTTTTACAGTTTAAAACTTGCATGAATCATTTGCATGAATTATCTCTTTAATATATATCACTCATTGACCTCTTAATATATACTATATACACATATATATATATTACAAGCGATCCAGACATTTCCTTTATGGAAAGATAATTATTTAAAGATAAGTACTTATTCACACATTTAAAACAGATATAATGGTTGAGCTCAGCTGCACTGTACTAATGCCAGATCCCTAACCACTGTAAATCTGCAGGGAGATTCTGCCAATTAGCACTTCAGTCATTAATCTAAAATCAACAGGTTTAATGTAGTGTAATATTATCACTTGATTATCTCTCATTTAGCTAAGATAAAAGAGAACATAAGTGGATTCAACATTACTTTATTTGACAGACCCCACATTAGATAATGTGAATTCCCTAATTACATGATTATAAGTTAGAATGAGAAACCACCTGTTTCCAGTTGACTAGGTCTATCTTTGTTTCTTATTTAGCATCTAGTGCCTTGGAAAAGCTGTTGCACTGCCCATATTTAGAGAGTATTTTAAGGCTTTATGAGATCAGAGGGGAATGTGAGATATTAAAAGGAGAACAGCTGGTCTGTCCACAGCACTTACGGCTTGCATAGTAAAGTTACATTTTTGTATCTACTTTTGAACGTCATGTAGCAACAGGTGATTAGGGACAACAAACATATTTGATGGATCTCAGGATCTCAATACTTCAATGAGCCATGGAGCCACAACGTGCGTAATGGAATATTATTATTGTCGGTTTCCCTACTTGTGTGTCATATAAGATGGGTCTTGTCACATCATCAAAGTCATGCTTGCGGCTTTATTTATAGTTTATGATTGTGACTTAGGGGGGGTTACTGGTCTCACTAACACTGGGAACATTACACTCGCATGAGGTCACGGCCAGAGCATGAGGAAACACTCACCAAGCTCCTAAGAGAGCATGCAGACACATTCCTGTTCCCTGTGTCCACATTGACGTCATTCCCACCACAGGAATGAGGAACGATCCTCACACATGTACCTACTGGAGTTTTATTCCTGTGGTCATCAAAATCCATGAGATTGTTGTCTATAACTTTTGGATTACAGTTCTGGATAGTATCTAGAGTTTGAGGTTGGAGGTTTGATGTCTCTTTGTCAGATGATTTAGTTAACTTTGTGTTCTCAACCACCTTGTTCATCTGGCTTGTCATGGAAAACTTTAGTGGCAGTTGTTTCTGGGTTGTAATGGGCTTTTGAAATCTCTTTAATTCTGAGGAACTCTCCTTTGCTTTCTCTGACTGTTTATCATTCTTTTTTGTGTCTGTTATGTCCACTTTGATTCTTGACTCAGTCACTAAAGTGATCTGAGCACCTTGAGCTCTCGTTGATTCCTCTGAGATACTTTTGTGCACTTTCTCTGGCTGTTTTTCACTTGTTTTTGTGTCTGTTATGTCCACTTTTGCTGCGCAGTTCGTGGTCACTGGGTTTCTATCTGTTCTCTTTGAGCTCTCTTTGATTTTTCCAAGACACTTTTATTGACTTTCTCTAACTGATTTTCATTCATTTTTGTGTCTCTTATGTCCATTTTATTACTTGATTCATTCACTGAGGCAACCTGAGCACACCGAGCACTCTTTGGTTCTTCTGAGACACAATTGTTAAGTTTCTCTGACTGTTTTTCAATCGTTTTTGTGACTGTTATGTCCATTTTGTTTCTAGATTCAGTCGCTAAGGCATGGTGAGCTCTCTTCGATTCTTCAGAGGTACTTTTGTTTACTTTTACTGGCAGTTTTTGATTAGTTTTTGTGACTGTTATGCCTATTTTGTTTCTTGATTCAGTTGCTGGGGCAGTATGAGCACCCTGGACTCTCTTTGATTCTTCTGAAGGACTTTTGTTTGCTTTGACTGACAATTTTTGATTCTTATTTGGGGTTATGTCCATTTTAATTCTTGATTCACCTACTGAGGTGATCTGAACACCATGAGCTCCCTTTGGTTTTTCTGAGACCATTTTGTTCACTCTCTCTGACTGCTTTTCAGTTGCTTTTGTGTTTGTTATGTCCATTTTGTTTTTAGATTCTGTTGCTGATGTGATCTGAGCACCCTGAACTCTTTTTGATTCTTCTGAGACACTTTTGTTCCTATGAGCTGCAGTTTTTTCACTTTTCCTTGTGTCTGTTATGTCCATTTTGTTTCTAGATTCAGACACTGAGGCAATCAGAGCACCCTGAGCTCTCTTTAATTCTTTTGAGGCACTTTTATTCACTTTCACTGATTGTTTTTCACCTATTTGTCTGTCTGTTGTGTCCATTTTGTTTTCATATTCAGTCACGGAGGTGATCTGATCGACAGTGTTCTCTACCTCCATCTTCTCATTGGAAGCCCCACTCTCATGCATTATCTCTTCCCTTCTTCCATTCTGTCTGTTTTCCTTAATTCCCTCTGTTGCTTCTGTTGAGATCTTGATCTTCTTCTTGACGTAATGCTCATTATTCTGTTTGCTGGAGGCATTATTCACGGTATCATGGATATACGTTAGCCCCTGGCTGTCTTTGTCTCTGTTTGTGATCATTTCACAGTTTGAGATCTCATGAACAGATGCTGCTGCTGACTCTTGAACTGGAGGTGTTGGACTGAGAGCATCCACCTCCATGTATTTCTCCTCTGAAGGGCTCCCAGCCGCTCTCGTCTCCATGTGGGACCTACGTTTCCTTTGGGCTCTTTCAGGACTGCTCACCCTGACATTCTCTTTGCCTGCATTGCGGAGCTCCTCCTGCTCACGATGTCGGTTCTCGTTTCGCAGTTTTAGCTTTGTAAAGTAATTTTGATGAATCTTGTACTCACTCATAGTTCCCACCTCCAACACCCCTGAACATGACACGATGCCTCGACTGTTCTGTGCTGATGCTTGGTAAATTGCAGCATCCTCCAGAGTACAGCTAAGTTAGAAGAACACACAGTTAAATGTTCAAAACAATATTCAAAACAAGAAAATGTTTCTCAGAAAACAGCATACTTGTATATTTGGAGTGTGTGTGTTTTGTCATCACGTGAAATTTCATATTTAGGAAGACCGCAGTATCTGTCCAGCTGTACATCATCTTTGTACCACGTCACCTCAGGGACTGGGTTGCCTGCAAATGTGACAGTTAAAATTAAAGACTGAGGAACAGGAAGTTTGCACAACTTGTTCCACGATGGATTCACTTGCTTTAATGGGATACCTGAGACCACACAGCTGAACTTGACGTTAGCATCTTCAGACACAGCTTTGGATTTTAATGTGGTCTCAAATGTCGGCTGTATCTCCTCAGTTAATTGGGCCATGACACTGCAGAGAGTGCTCCTAAAAATGGAGGTAAATATTGTAATCGATCTGAGGTAAAATTTATATCAAGCACTGACATCACTGTCATAATTATTGTCAGCATTCATGCAAAGTAATATTTAAAATGTTTATATTGGCTAGGTCAGACACAATATTAAAAATAAACAGAAAATTCTAAAGATTAAATGTGTATAGTAAACACTTTGTTAGATTATGAATTAGGAGTAGGTGGTGTGTGACTTTGTATAATTGTAGGTGATTCAGATGTTACTGCATCATTAACATCCTTAAGCATTTTCTTTCCCAATAACCATACAGTATGTTTACAAATTAGGTGTTTCTTCAACTTCTATGTCCCCTATGTCCCTTTCGTTGCCATTTCTATGTCCTCTATGTATGTTCCTTTCTTTTTTGTTATATAAAGCCACACATTTCATATTTTCATTAGTTGTTCATTTTGAAATACCTTTATTGTAAATATATTTTTATAGGTTTTATAGATTTTATTCTAGACATACATGTATGTAATATGTAATCAAATTGAAATGAAACATGATATGTGAATAAAACAAATTATATAACTTGTGAGTATAATATTTGTATTGTACTGCAATTTTAGATTGTATGCATTAACACAAATTTTACAATAATCAAAACAAAATTCTCCTCTGTATGTATGTATTTGTTTGAGAACTTTGTTTAAAGTTTACAGAGAAAACAGGGCCTTAAATTGATGAAACAATCAACATTATGTTGACATTACAAACACTATCAGGTCCAAAATAATTTAAAAATCATCTAGCGTTTTAGGATTTGAAGTACACATCTGTTTTCGCTTCTGTATAACTTTATTACAAGGCTGTAAGTATGTCAACCTGTTAAGTTAGTTAGTCCTGGTTAACAGTTGTCTTTTTACCTGGATGGCTTGAATCTATGATCAGCATAGCTAAGCAGAGATGAAGCAAGCACAAGAATCCATCAGCCATGCACACAAGTTTCCTTTATGATGCCCAAAATCACACATAAACTACAAGACTTAGGTACATTTGTATTTAAGTACATTAAGTTATTTATATTTAGGAATGATTTAATAAAAAAATGTAACAAAGATGTAAACAAGTGAAATATCCATAGTAAATTATATAATGTACTTTATATAATGCAAACCTCTGCTGCTGTGGTAAGTTGCGCATTGGTAAACACTAAAAGTCATTTATTGAGGCTGGCACTACAGACTACTTATTTATAACATTATGACCTTCACACAAGCCCTTCAAGAGTTCAACTGACCATTGGCAGTTAAGAAAATGACTTCTCTCAGCGAGGAAACAGAATCCATGAATCACAATTATTTGTTTGCTCAGAATTAAATGTCATGTAAGGTTGAATTCATTCATAGTCTGATCAAGCTTTTAGTATGCATTATTTATGTACCGTTTTGTAGGCCTGTTCATTTAGATTGTTGTTTAATCACCATTGCATTATTTATAACACTCTATAAACATGTATATCTAGAAAGTAGTCATTTATCAAATGCTTTTATCCACATATTATAGTGACAGCCCAGGATTAGGGTTAAGTGCTTTATACAAAGGCACAATAGTGAGGGCCCATAACTCACTCACAGGGATCAAACAAGCAACCCTCTAGTTACTAGCCCTTAACTTTAATATGCATCTGTAAGGATAGACGTCATAATGTTTAAGCATTTAATGATACTTTCAGTTATGCATTTAATGTATTTTGCTCTACCTGCTTTCAGATCGAACACTGCTCAGGTAGCTCCTACAGCCGGCCCTTCTATTCTGAGAGCTGATATCACTGCCACCGTAGTAAGACCTTCCATCACTCGAGAGAGAACGGTTCATCAGCCTTCTGGAACTCATCTTCTTAAGTATATAAGTGTCCACTCAAAGTCAGCTGCCTATATCCAGCATACAGTATATTCTTAAAGCCTATCCGCAATAAACTGTAAAAGAAAGATAAGGAGACCAGTAAGACTCTTCTGTCATCACAGCCAGCATCCCAGCAGTAGATTCCCATATGTTTTTGTCTTTACTTGGACACTCAGGGGTGTGCTCTAAGCTCAGTGTTTTCTTTCTGTGCTCTTGGACTCCTGGGGTGGTGCACCGGGGCATAAGACTCTACTGTTTCCAATCAGTCTGCAGCTTGTGTGGCCATGAAGGCTAATTATAGCAAGGCCACAAATAGGCACACAAGCACATTGCAATTTCCAAAACTGACTCACTAGGTATTTATTTTATTTTTTTGCTGTCAACATCCCCCTCTTACTGAAATCCATGATGGAATTCCTTAAAAAAAAAGTCTTTCAAGTTCAGTACAGGGCCAGTACCACCAACATAAGTCCTGTAGAAGTCCAGCATAACCCTTAAATGGACTGCCTATTCAAATAAACCTGCATGTCTGCCTGATGGCATTTCTCTGAGCTCCATTAATGCAGACTATAACGTGAGGCATCTGAGGACATGGGGTTCCTTTCCAAGCACCATGAAGCTGTAGTTACATGGACATGGCGTGATGGGGTTCTGCTAGTTTTCATCTAGTGTGCATTAGTAGAAGTATGAAAAGCATGTGAAGGATTTGGACCTGTGGTGCCACATACAGGTGAACATCACGTCAAACCAGGATCCACTGAATCCTTTTTATGACACAGGCTCAGTCTGTATATAGACACCACCATTCACAAGTTTGGGGTCAGTAAGATTTATAATAGTTTTGAAAGAAGTCTCTTATTCTCACCGAAGCTGCATTTATTTGATTACAGTACACTAATATTATGAAACATTATTACAGTTTAAATAGAACAGTTGTCTAGTTTAATTGATTTTGAAAAGTAATGTATTCCTGTGATGGCAAAGCTGAATTTTCAGCAGCCATTACTCCAGTCTTCAGTGTTTGATGATCGTTCAGAAATCAGCAATTCAGTTTTTCAGCATTCTTTGATAAATATAAAGTTTAAAAATATATATTTATTTGAAATAATCATTATAATCTATTTGTAAAGATAGGTCGATTCCGTCATCATTATCAAATTGTGAATAAAATACCTGGTGTGTTTTTGTAGCTATGCACTCTACAATGAAAGAAAATGTCAGCTTAAACCCAAAGCCTAAATAAAATAAGCATGTATATTTTTCCATTATTAAAGTATAATAACAAGTAGTATATAAATCAGTTGTTTTGCAGCACTGACAGTACTTTGCTCTGAGCTGTGAACAAAGGGAGTTATTGGAATTCTGTCACCAAAACACACAAACATTCAAGATGGCACTGTGACATTCCAAAATATGTTTGAAACAAGGTTGGATCATTTTGGGTTGATAGTGTTGTGTTCAGTCTACTCCTTTCTTACTTTTCCGCTCACATCTACTTTTTTACTTTTATTTAATTTATTGTCTTTTTGATGTCTAATCTCTTCTCTGAAAAAAAGTTTCCTATTCGGATTTGCATAGATAATATGGCATCATTGAAATATTTTGTAACATATGTTGACATATTTTTTTTTATATGAGCTCACATTGCTCATGAGCAATGTGTTAAAATCTTTTGGGAGATTTCTGATTAAAGGGGTGTTTCTGCCGACTAGTGGCAATGGCTTAACACTGCAACGATTTCTACAGCGATCACTCCTGTCTGTTTGATTGTTCTAATTCAATAAGATATTAGTTAAGGTCATTTAACATGCACTTTCACATCAGTAGTAGGTTACACTTATTTATAGAAAATAAGACCATTTGGAGTAGTTTCTGGTCCTACGATGTCTCAAAGGATCTCAGCAAGGTTAATGAAAATTCATTTTGGATTTGATTATTCCAAAATAGTTCAATAACAATGTTGAGAAAGGACATTTACAAACGGTCTCACGGCAGTAGAACAAAGATCACCTACTACAGACCTTAGCATTTTTTAATAAGCTTGTTAGTAAAACTACAGAAAAGTCATATATATTTGGTTTGGAGAAGGTTTATTATTTTTAGAAAAACATAAAAATAAAATGCTTTAATGTATTCTTGGTACAACAAAGGGTAAACCATTTATGGTATGAAACAATAAAAATGAAACTGATGTAATTTACAGAAAATAATAGTATGATGCTTTACAGTGAGCAGGAAGATCTCTGGGCTCAGGCACTGCCGAGTCATTGTATAACAGTGTGATTCATTATCCATTCAGATTGTCTTCTGAGCTACAGCATTTATATATTTCAGTCTGCTATTGCTTTGAATGAAACTTACAATCTGAAATGGCTGAGGCAGCATCCGTCACCATCAGTAACAAATCTGAATTAGTCAGTCACAGTAAATGGGAGCTGATTTATAGTACGACCTGCAGCTTGCATCCGGCACAGCGCCAGCCAAGCAATCAGCTAATTCTGAGGTTACTGAATTTGTAATGCAGTTTTGAACCATCACATTGCTCTAGGTAAAACAACAACAACACTTTTCTGCTGGCTTATCAGTGTCATATGTATTGCTTCATTTTATTCACGTGATAATTACCACCACAGAGACACACATATCAGGACCTTGCTGTAAGGGTTTTCATCTGTACCATCGTTGCATAATTTTTCTAGTTGTACTAGTCTACTCTGAGTATACACACAAGTGACACACACAGTAGATACAATTCACACAACACTCTTTTCCTTTCTAGGCTTTTTAACCTCCAAATATGATTCAAAGGATATTTGTATTTGCTGCAGGCCTTACATTTCGAGAGTACCAATAAGTTCCAGTTACGTTTTCTTTGATTTATTATTTATTTATTTTACCAAAGATATTTAGATGTGCATAGCTGTGATTATGTCCACAGACCTTTGTGTCTTATACTTACCATCAGTTTGTCATTGAAATTAAATTACTCTGCCACTAGTCTTACAGCCTTAGCAATACAAATCTTCACTGTTGAACGAATCTCATGAAGGCAACAGAAAAGTAATAGAAATGTAACATGTTTTGGTTTAAGCTGAAAATGCATTTTCCATTTTAATTCAACCACTATGTGTCCATGCCTTTAGATAAGATCATTTCATAATCACACAACTGGTTAACCAACAAATTCATCATCACCTACAGTAGATATTTGTCACATTTTTGATCATTAAGGTTGTGCAAGTGGATGAATGAGGTCTCTAAAATGATGCATGATTTATGCATAATATTGCATGGAAAACATTTTGAACACATTATAGATTATTCCTTTCAGAAATAGTTTTAACTTTCAAACATTTCACATTACTTTGTCTTTCTGGAGCACTTTCTTTTCCCTCCTCAGAACATTTGAATCTCAAGGCCACCATCTACCACTAAATATCAGTGTTCATTTGAATAGGAAAGCAATAGGAAGTATAGTTATTTTTTTCACTCTGGGTTA
This sequence comes from Gymnocypris eckloni scoliostomus, assembly GCA_027564155.1. Lineage (NCBI taxonomy): Eukaryota > Metazoa > Chordata > Actinopteri > Cypriniformes > Cyprinidae > Gymnocypris > Gymnocypris eckloni. Next base: position 26,196,568 of record CM050413.1, on the reverse strand, counting down.
ATAGTTAACGGTTATGTGGGACATTTTGTGATGGCCCATACCTTAGTGTTATCATTTATACAAATGTATCCTCTGTAATATTTGACTTTTAGGTTGAACTCATTAATCCATAAATCCATAAAAATCCATAAAAGCAACGATTTCCACTGCATTTACTAATGTAAGTTAATTCATGTATTATCTATTATTCATTGTTAATTTATGTTTGTTCATTAATCTTAATTCACCCATACTGTATATTCCTTGAAATGTTAGAGATGTTAAATTAACATTAGCCAAGATTAATTAATGATTATTCATTGTTACTTTATCATACCTAATGTTAACCAATTAAACCTTATTATAAAGTGTTAATAAATGATCACCAAAACATTACTGAAGCTCATAAAAAGAGAGAACCCTGTTAGTGGCTTTGATCCATACAATCGACAAACAGTCCAGTATGGTATGGATCAAATATACATCCTATACCAACATTTTACACTTACAAAATACCATCCAAAAAAACTCATGCTCAAGCTTACATCTGACATTAGAGGGATAGTTCACCCAAAAGTTCAAGGTCATTTAAGACAATTCTGAGGAAAATTCTGTCATTTACTCAACCTCATATTGTTTCAAATCTATAAGACTTTGGTTACTCTTTAAAACACAAATTAAGGTATGTTTAAGACCTTTAAAACCTTTTTGAATCTTCTAAGTTTTGGTTACCTGAACACACAGTGGAGGGACAGAAACCTCTCAGGTTTTATTTAAATATGTGTTTTGTAGATTAACTAAAGTATTATGGGGGAGTGTAAAAGAAGATAGAATTGTCATTGTTGGGTGAATTATCCCTTTATTGGCTGTCCCAGCCCCTGTCTATTTTCTGACCAAAAAAGGCATCTTTGTCTTTGATTGCAGTATGAGGTCTTGCTCGTCACACTCTGGGTGAACATTCTTTGAGTGTAGATGTTATATTTAAATGGTAGATAAATTACAATTGGGTGACGGCAGCATTTGAAGAGCTATACATAGCTTTTTCTACCCGACTATAAAGTAGTGCTGCAGAGAACAATTTCACAATAACTAGAGCTGAAACATACACAGTTTTCTCGTCTTGGCATGGTATTAGGAAGTCCAAGGCTTTGGCTATGTAGATAATAGTCATTTCATTTTGATTTCATGGTACCATGATATTAATGCTCAGAATGTCCCACTCTTAGACTACAGACTACTTACTCTCTGAGGAGACAGAGAGGGTAATTAGACACTCATTTATTAATGAGATGCCCACCCATCCAGCGCAACTTGCAGGCCAGCCAGCGCCTAAGGGGGCAAAAGTATTCAAAGTGGAACTGCTGGAATTCAGGTGTCCTCCGGATGTCCCTAAGAAAGGCCAAGTCCAGCTCAGACTCTGTTAGCACAATAAGAAGTAGAAGGAGGGCAAAGAGCAGAGCCAGGGTCACTAAGAAAAGACGTGCCAAACTACAGATGAACTGATTCACCCCTTCCTCTGGGCCATGTTGGGTTGGCCTAGTCTTCTCCAGTTGAGAATGTTTCCCTTTGGGGTTAAAGCCCTGTGGCCTTGCCTGGTTTTGAGTATACAGTTCTGTTCCTCCTTCCTCTTGATTGCTGCGGGGGCCGTTGGTGTGGCGAACCTGAGCCGGGTCTGAGGGGTCATTGGACACCGGTGTGGGAAGCACGCTGTCAGAGGGACTGTAAGAGTCCTCGGAAAACTCAGCTGTTCCGTGTCCTCCCTCGGCTCCATTTCCATGGGAGCGGAGGAATGAGTTCCTATTGGAGACGGATCGGACTGGCGTGGAATGGCCACTGTCACGCAAGGACTCCAGACCTGAAATACAATGAGGATGTTCAGTGATTGTGTTTCATGTTGATGTGCTTTCAGGTTTCTGTGCCATTCATAATTTGAATTGAAGAAGCAAACAGGATGCAGAATTGCAATTGATGTAAGAAACTGCAATAATTGTCATTTTTAGATAGACAAGGGATTTGACAAAATTAAGTCTTGACAAAGTGTTGCCTAAAAGTTTCAAGAGTTGACACTAAAACAGTGTCATGACACTAAAACAGATATTTTGAATAATAATATTTTTTCAGAATATTACTGGATTTTTGATCAAGTTGCTTGGTTAGCAATACTGACCAGGAAGGAGGAACACTTAATTTCCCTGAATGCTATAACCAGTTAAATTTCTCTGAACTGTAATTCAGAATACTACACTTCCTTTAAATACCAATTTAACCTCCTATGTGGTGTGTCCAGTTCTTTTCAAATTCCAACTGATGAATTAAAAGGGAGCCAGAATGTTGCCCAACTCTAATGTATTATACTGATTTCATAAACGTACTGCAATACTGGATAAAATAGATCATTAACCATTGGTATGGCAAGATAAATGTGTGGCAAATCTACTACTTCAGCACATTAGTATCCAAGCTCATGCTAGACGCAAGAAAAGTACTTCATATTATGTCCCAGCCAAATATAGCTGAAAAATAATCCAATAACAGCTTGCAAATTCTAACAAATTGGTTAAACACTGCAGCAACAAGTTCTCATGTGTTTAATCACAGCAAACCTTGTGACATCTCTGATACACTGCGTATTAATATTTATTCACAACACAAGTAATAAAGCAAGAAAATGTTATTGGGAAAGGAGAAATAAATGTTTTGATTTATACTGATAAATTACATATGAAAATATAGCTCCACCCACAATCCATAAAAGTTACAAACAATCCATGCTAACAATGGTCCCACTCTAATCCGCTATATATGTGTACATTCAAATGCAGTCACACTCAAATAGGTTAAACGTCCAGCTGTTCCAAACGACCTGGAACATTACCTCCAGTGCTGGTGAGTTGACCACCAAGTCTAGATGAAGCTCCAGAGGAAGTGGATGAGCTGGGCAGGGACGGGAACAGAGGCAAAGCACCTAGAGCTTTCCCTAATAGCCTAGGTCCCATCGTCAACACCCGTACCTTCACATCCCGGTAACAGTGGTTGATCATCCGCAGTTGAACGTTCACCTTTGTCTTAATCCGTATGAGACACTTCACCATGGTTTCAGAATGTAGCCGCTAACGTGTATGATATTCTCAGCCCTGAGTAAATGTATCACCACTAGACCCCTTGCCTCTCTCTATCCTCCTGAACAAAAATACATAACACAATGTTGTGTGTGTGTGTTTGTAAAAGTGAGTGTAAGAAAGCGAGAACACCCTAGAGCCCTAAAGCTCCATAAGTCCCATTATGCCCAAAAAGCCCAGCTGCTCTGCATGCTCCAACCACCCTCAAACCCATTATGGCTGTAACAAAGGAGCACATACACCACACACACTCATTCTGACACAAACCACATGACATACATGGACAGGCTCTCTATTTATAGACTTGTAATAATAGCATGGTTGATTCTTATAGTTGGACAAGTTTGTCAGTCCTCATTGTCTCTGTATTTTCTTGTGTATGACACAAACTGTCAGCCCACGTGTAAGGCATGTTAATCCTTGTATTTTCTGTCAGCATTTACTTTGTACTTTAATATAGTAAATTATTTTAAATATACAGGCACAAGTTTGGCATATACTGGCAAGCACATTGTGTCTGTTGTACTTTAGATCTAGACTTTCTGTGCAGAGCATGTACAAGAATAAAAACTAACCTCAAACTCAAATTACAATACACATTTATACAGTACCCTCACACACAAACATAACAATGATGGCAGTTGCAGTGTCAGTAAAGTGATTGGAACAGGTGAACGTCTGGCCACATTGTGCACAATGAGAGCAGCTCTCGTGTTACACAGAGCAATAGAGAGAGCTGGAGTGTAATGTATTCCTATCCCTGTCAAGAGCACTCTTTTGTAAAGTGTAATCTTTGGGGTCAGTAAGATTTTTTTTAAAGAAATGTATTTTTTTATTGTACTTAAATATTAATCAGCACTTTTTTTGTTATTTATAATAATAAGAAAACTTATTGAGCCACAAATCAGCATATTATTATTATTTCTAAACGATCATGTGACACTAAAATACTGGAGAAATTAGTGCTGAAAATTCAGCTTTGTTATCACAGGAATAAATTGCATTTCAATAATATTTCACAATATTACATTTTTTGATCAAATAAATAAGAGCATAATATATTTATTTCAAGAATATGAAGAAATCTAACCAACCCCAAACTTTTAAACTTTAAAAGTCTACTTTTTACCAAATTATTTGTGATGAATGATATACAAAAAAACTGCATTGTGAATTGTAATTTAAAAAAAATCTATTATTAAAATATTGGCAACAAGGGTCAGGGATTAAAAACCTACTGCACGTTATATTCCAGTAAGGACACAATAAAGATTCCAAGTGGAAAGATAAAACAAACCAAAAATCTCTGGTGTGTTTTTATTATAGTCACCCCATGAGAGGAAAAACAAATCGTTATACCACAAGATGGCAGCATTTCAGTGCCTAGGGACTAACATCTTTTGCCTTGAGTTGTATTGAATTCCAAAGACACAGAATGCACTAACATTGTTTTTCTAATCACAAATCTGCTTGCTACCTCCATTCGAATTCAATTCAGTTTGTGTTCTTAGAAAGGAGTTGTATGTGCTAAAGTTGGTGTGTTTGTGTGTGCACAGGTTTGACTATACTTATGTGAGGTCCAACAGTCCTCACTATTCAAAAATGTCCTCACTAATATAGTGAAACCAGTTGAACACTGACTATTGAGCCAGAACTTAATAGATAAAATGGTGCAAAAATCAGCCAAATCAAGTTTATACTTAAAACTATTGATTAGAGCACGTTTCTGAGAGGGATATGTTTATGGTTACTGGTCGAGTTAGATAATAGAAAATATCATTGTCTAATGTAAAAACATAGGCACATAGGCTTACCCTCCATGATGGAAATATGAACTGCTCTTCTTCGTGTTCGGGGAACGCTACTCTGTCGTGGGCCATGAGTGATGGAAGGACAACTCCTACTGGGGACCATCCCAGCCCTGAACACACAAAAAGATGTGATATATCAATAGACATACTGTCAGGTATATGAAACCTTTCAATGAAACATTGGGGGGACTCACCTGTGGATCTCTGGAGGTTCTCGTCTGATTTTGGCACTCTGTTCCATCACTTCCTTGGCCACTTTACCACTTTAAGATAAATTATGTAACCAAAATATGTGCGACGCTTACAGCTAATCCATTAATTTGCATATATTCAAAACACAGGCCTAATTAAGCAGAGTTGACGAACCCATGGGGTTCGCTTAATAACCACCATAGCAGATAATACTCACCTATATCTAAAGCGGCTCCCTTTGAAGAAAAGATTACCACTAGATACAGTGCGAACTTGACTTGATTTTTCAAACCTGTAAGAAATAAAGAAAACAGGAGAGACAGATTTAAATAAATAAATCAGTTTAAATTATTATTTAAATTATTATTATGTGATTCTTCAAGATTCACAATATGATTTCAGTTTACATCTTGATTTGTGTGTGTGTGTGTTGATAATTTGAATTAATTTAAATGTTTTTATAATATACCGAACTTTATGTAATACCATATACCCTTCGAAGTTTGCTGAGGACAGTTACAAAAGTCAGTTACACATACATATGCACACATAAAGTGAATTGGTCAAATTTGAAAAAGTAAGACTGATTACCACTTGGTTATTTGATAGATGGCCAATGCGTTGCCAAGTATCCATCTGGCAAATCTCCGCTCTTTACCCAACAAAACGGATGAACTTCTTCTACTCTCCTGGACAAATAAGGATTTTTCAAACTCTGCTGCTCTGTGTTTCATGGAAACCTTGCTGAATAATGCCATACCAGACAGCGCATTACATCTGCTGGGCTTTCAGTTGATCAGAGCAGATCACGACGCGGAATCAACGGGGAAATCGTGCGGCGGCGGGACATGCTTCTACATCAATGAGAGGTGGTGTACAGATGTAACAGTGTTAAAGAAGATGTGCTGTTCTGATCTAGAAGCTCTCTTTATTTACTGTAAACCTTTCTACTAGCCGCCGGAGTTTTGCTTGTTCATTCTCGTGAGTGTCTACATTAACACCTCCTCTAGCAACCCCCTCTCCCCCACAACTGCACTGAAATTAAGTGAAGATGACGTGTGCCAGGTCTTCAGAAAGAACGAGAGAAGGAAGGCACCAGGCCCAGGTGGTGTGTCAACAGTCTGTCTGAAATCCTGGGCTGACCAGCTGGACCCCATATTCACACAGATCTTCAACAGATCACTGGAGCTGTGCAAAGTCCCCTCATGCCTCAAACGCTCCACCATCATCCCCGTCCCAAAGAAACCCAAAATTAGTGGACTTAATGACTACAGACCTGTGGCTGTAATGTCTGTGGCCATGAAGTCATTTGAAAGACTGGTTTTGGCTTATCTGAAGGACACCTTTAGACCCTTAATGATCTCCCTGCAGTTTGCCTACAGAGCAAACAGGTCTGTGAACAATGCAGTCAACATGGGACTGCACTTCATCCTGCAGTATCTGGACAGACCAGGGACTTATGTGAGGATTCTGTTTGTAGACTTCAGCTCCGCTTTTAACTCCATCATCCCGGACACCCTTCAGAATAAACTGACACAGCTCTCCGTCCCCACCTCCGTCTGTCAGTGGATCACCAGCTTCCCGACAGGCGGGCAGCAGGTAGTGAGGCTGGGAAAATTCTCATCCAGCATCCGTACGATCAGCACTGGAACTCCTCTGGGCTGTGTTCTCCCCCCACTACTCTTCTCCCTGTACACGAATGACTGCACAACTAAAGAGCCCTCTGTCAAGCTCCTGAAGTTTGCAGATGACACCACACTGATCAGCATCATTCAGGACAGTGACGAGTCTGCTTACAGACAGGAGGTTAAGGAGCTGGCTGTCTGGTGTAGTCTAAACAACCTGGAGCTTAAAATGCTCAAAACTGTGGAGATGATCGTGGACTTCAGGAGAAACCCCCCTGCTCTCCCCCCACTCACCATCATGAACAGCACTGTGACTGCAGTGGAGTCATTCAGATTCCTGGGCACCACATTTTCTCAGGACCTGAAGTGGGACTTTCACATAGACTCTATGGTGAAAAGGGCCCAGCAGAGGCTGTACTTCCTTCGCCAGCTGAGGAAGTTCAACATGTCACAGGAGCTGCTGATACAGTTCTACTCTGCCATCATTGAATCCGTCCTCTGCATGTTAATAATTGTCTGGTTCAGCTCAGCTACCAAATCTGACCTCAGAAGAATATTGAGGGTAGTCCGGTCTGCTGAGCGAATCATTGGTACAACCCCCCCACACTAGTAAGTAAGTAAGTAAGTAAATTGTATTTATATAGCACATTTAAACATAGCAAAGCTATCCAAAGTGCTTAACAATGTAACCTAAATTTGAATGCAAAAATAAAAACAGAGAAGAAGCAAACAAGACATCCAATAAAACATCAATAAAATTGAAATTAAAATTCTAAGGAAAAAATATATGTTTAAATCTTGATATTAAACTGGTAATGGAAGGTGCAAGGCGGCAGTCTAGAGGCAATTGTTTCCACAGACGAGGGGCATTGACTGAAAAGGCTCTGTCACCCTTGGTTTTCAAACGGGAACGAGGGACAGATAGAAGAGCCCTGTCATTGGATCTTAAATGTCTGGTAGTTGACAAAGGGATAAGAAGAACTTTAAGATAAGACGGAGCTCGAGTGTTAAGAGCTTTAAAGACAAACAGCAGAATCTTAAACTGAATTTTTAAATGGACCGGAAGCCAGTGTAGTGAGGTTAAAATTGGCGTGACGTGGTCATATTTCTTTTTCCTATTTCTCACACTCTCTAAGATCTGTACTTATCCAGAGTGAGCAAAAGTACTGGCAAAATCACTCTGGACCCATCACATCCAGCACACTCCCTCTTTGAACTATTATCGTCTGGTCGACGTTACAGAGCTCTGAGCACCAGAACGACCAGGCACAGAAACAGTTTCTTTCCCCAAGCAATCCATCCCATCAACACTTGACATTAAACGTGGAACACACAACACTATTATACAATTATTTATTCACACATGCTTCACACATTTTATAGCTTCACCTCTAGAATACTCTGCCAAGTGTCTTCTTTAAAAAGAGACCAACCTTTTTTGTAGACCAAACGTTTTTGCTCCAAAGCATTCAAAATGTATAACAAGTTAAGTTGGAAATGTCATTTTCAGCCCTGTACTCAAATAGTGGAACTGACAGTTAACAAATAAGCACAGGTAAGAAGTTGATGTCAATGTTTGAGTGTAATTTTAATCCGATATGTCAAATCATGTGAACATACTGGTAGAAAGCTTGGTTTTCCACCCCACACTTCCATAGATGCTTGCAGGCCTCGGGTGTTGGAGCAAAGTAAGTCAAGATGATCTTCTGATCCTTAGTAAAGGTCACAGGAGGTCAGAAAGTGTTATTATTTACTTTTGACTCTTTGTTCTTCTGCATTATCTTGGGCTGCGTTGATTTCACTCACCTCTTGATGAGTTGCATATATATGAAATGTCTTTGCTTCAAACTTAAGTTTGGTGACTTCATTCCTGTACAATAAGACAAAACACTGTCATAGTTATTCATAAACACACAGTCATTTGATCTTGACTGCTAAGCAAATTAAAATGATATGAGAGATTAATTTCCCCTCTCTCACCATTTGAGGAATTGAATCCTCCTGTTTCCCTGTAGTACCACAAAGCCAAATGGGGTAAATGCGAGGAATGTAGTATTACCAGACACATCCTGTGATCAAAAAATAAATAAATAAATAAATAAATACCTTTCTTTATGAATGTAAAATTTAACAGACTATTATTTTACTATTTATAAAATTTTACAGACTATACTTCTGTTGTACTTTGAAACGATTTCCTGGATATGGGCTGCTGATAAGTTTTGCTCCTGACCTTGCAAGGGTGTGGATCTACTCCATATGTTTCAAGACTCTGAGCTTTCTTTAAGAAGTTCAGCTCAGCTGTCTCAGGACTCTGGCCTCTGTAGGAAATGAACAGACTAGTTAATTGGCTGCATTTGTTCTAGGAGATACATTTCATAAATTACATTTCATATCTTCATTACAACCCTAATGTCCCTTTAAAAAGAGTGACATATTGCATGTGACAGGCTAATTGGATGTATGCTTACGTCAGCTCAGATTTGTGGATCTCAGCAATGCGGCGCTCCAGCCGCTCTGAATGCTTGGGAAAAAACTGAAACTTAGAGCTGTAACCTTCCGGGTGCTTCCCTGGGTCATAATCTCCAATCTCAGCTAAAAAATATGAGAGAGAATGAAACTAAACCAGTGTCATCTTGAGAGTCTTGTCTTATAGTAACGTCAATCATATATAACAAAGCAATTGAGATGCCATCATTCAACAAATACTGAAAAAATGGTGGCTGTGACTGTGATTTGCTGTTACCCTGCAGAATAAATGCAGCCAACGTAGCAGCATCTGAACTTTTGCACAGGAGTCGGCCATGATACAAATCTCTTTTAATCTGTAGGAAGACCAGGTATCTGAAAACAATGCAGAGGACATATTAAACTGTCACTGCGTTCATCATAAATACTTCAGAGAATTGTATAAGTTTCTGTAACTTGTACAGTACAATATTCCATATTCCATTTCCATATAGTTCTTTCTGATTATGTATTGCTAAATATATACAAACTAAACTAAATACATACATTTTGAACAAAAATAGACTACATATTAATGAGCTGTACCTAGTGATCTCTTCTTTAAGAGCAGCAGGGTCCGGAGGATAGAATTTAACACGCAAACACATAGTGTAGGGTGGCTGGGCTAGGACATAAAACATTCACGTAGATATGAATAAGCAGTCAGTATAATCTTTTGGCATTTACGAGGGATATGAATGGAATGATTGTTCTTTTCACAACATGTATAAAAAGAATATAACTGGAATTTTCCACATACAATATGACTTACATCTCATTTGTTTGGTAATTGCCTTGCTTAACTCCAGCCAATGCTGAAACAACAAAATCAAAATAAATTATGTCTATAATGAAGATAGAGATTCCAGTTTAACACATTGTCATGACCAGTATTGTCAACTGATGACTGTCCTCCACTTTACATATCTATTGCATCACACCTTGCAGCTCTTCATCTGAATAAGCATTTGATCATTGGGCGTCCTGCTTCACGCTCATGCACAAACATTAATATTGGTACATTCATCAGGCATGGTTAATTACAGCTCAGAGCCATATTTATTAGCATTAACCTTTAAATTGATGTGATAGAGAGCAGGCTGTGATGAGTTTGATTGTATTTTCTAAAAATCTACTTACTTCAAACTCATAGTTTTGTTAATATTTTAAATGCCACATTGGCGGAATAATCCACAAGTGTCGTAGACTACTAACAATTCACATTTATACTATAGGAACTCACCCGTTGCTTGTCTGTGTCCACAAATCTGATGGCAAAGTAGTCTTTCTCAAGCAGGCTTAGATGCTGGCAGACCTGCTCAAACAGCCATTGCCCTTTTGCATCCCTCTGGAACAGAGAGACACAGAAGTCAATGTAACAATGCTGGGACACAGTCCTTGGGATCATATTGGATCATTTCTTTTCACAATTGCTCATCACTCTACTTTCTTTGCTGACATCCCATGTAGTGCAAATTTAGCTCTACATTGTACTATTTTTAAACTGTCTAATGTTTGGAGGAATTATAGCTCTTGAACAAAAATCCATTACTCCCCTGTCAGGGTTCTGCCACTTCAGTCTGGTGTCATTCATGGGTTTTGTGACAGAGCCCTGACACTCTCATCATGTCCTGTTTTTATGTGAGTGCACGGCTTCGAGTGTGCTCGAGCCGTGCGCTCTCTCATCTGCGTGCCTTGTTTCGTGTTGGAGCATGGTGTTCAGATCCCGGCACTCATGTCTTGAGTTTTGGTTCGTGTCGGGGTTTGGACACTCGCGCTCTATGTTCTGTCTTGTTGTGTGAGCGTGCGGTCTCGAGTTCGCTCGGCCGTGCGCTCTCCTGTCCACGTGTCTTGTGGTGTGCACGCAGTTCGTGTTTTTATCAGCTGCGTGCATTCATGTCAGAAGCTTGTGTATTTATTTCATTGGCTGCGTGCTTTCATGTTGTCATGTCTTGTGTGAACACGTGGCTTATGCGTATCTCATTAGCTGATTTTTGTTTTGTATGAGCACACGGCTTTTGTCTTAGTTTTCTGTGTGCTGTGTGCTCTCATATCAATTGTCTTGACCCCACCCGTCTTGTTACCTGATTATTGGTTAATTTACCCCACCTGTCTTTCCTCATTACCCTCCTTATTTGCTCCCTTTATAGTCTCCCTTTGTTTGTAGTCCTGTGCCAGTTCGCTATCGCATGTATTCTGTTGTGTCCTGTCCTGCCCTGTCCTGTCCTGTCCTGTCCTGTCCTGTCCTGTCCTGTCCTGTCCTGTCCTGTCCTGTCCTGTCCGCCTTGTCCTGCCATGCCAAGCCTGCCAGCTGTCTTGTTTTTCCCCTACGGGGTAGTTTTAGTTTGTTGCTGTTTTTTATTAAATAAAAGCCCATCACTCTGCACCATTGAGTCCTCGCCTCATCCCTTCATCCCTAACCCTGACATCCCCTTTCTTTTACATAGGATGGCTTTAATGTTAACCAAATTCATTCTGTTGATGTCTAATCTTTTATATTTTAGGCATAAAGCAGGGAAAACAGCAGATATACAGCACTGAATCTGACAACATAACATAAAAACGCGTTACCGAAATCATATTCTCCCCCATTTCACACACAATGGCTTTAATGTTACCCAGATTCACTCTGCTGATGTTCAACCTACTGTATATTGTATCCTAGAAAGCATTTTTGCTGAATGTGAACAGCTTCAGATGTACAGCAGTGTTAGAGGTTACCCCTCTCCATTTCACACATAATGGCTTTAATGTTACAAAAATTATTTCTGGTAATGTCTAACTTCCTGTGTTTTATATCCTAGAAAGAATTGTTTTCTGATGTAAATATTTTCCATATACAGCAGGGTCACCAATGCTGCGTGGGGGAGGGGGTTGGAGACAGCATTAGAGGTTCCCAAAATCTGTTGCCGCTCTCTATTTTACAAACATTCTCATTAATATCACCCAGATTAACTCTAGTGATGTTTAACCTCTTGTATTGTATATTTTAGAAAGCATTTTTGCCTGATGTGAACAGCTCCAGATATAAAGCAGGGTCACTGAATCCAATAACACAGCAAATGTTATCAAAACATTTTAATCCCCTCTATTTCATACATAATTTATTTAATGTTACCCAAATACTTTCTGTGATGTTTAACCTCGTGTATTTCATAGAAAGCATTTTTGGCTGATGTGAACAGCTTCAGATATACAGCAGAGTCACCAAATCTGACAACACTGTATTAGTGTCAGCAGATAGACATAGGACACAGAGGTAAGTGCAATACAAACAACAGATTTATTGAGTAGCAGCAGAGGGGAATGAGATGAGCAGAATGTCCAGGTAAGCAGGCGGGGAATGGGAAAGTCTCTAGGGGCTTGTCTGAGTGATAATGTCCTTTTTCTTTTACAGGGGATCCAAAGGGAACAGCGGAGCATGGAGCATGGTGGAGCACAGGAGCGGTGGAGAATGGGGATAGAAACACTGGAGCAACTGGTATGTAGACAAAAGGTGAGTGAGTCAGATAAGTCAACATGGAATGTTTGAGACCAGACAGTGAGTTGACGGGAGGAATGCGGGGATATAGTGCTGTTGATGAGTGCTGACAGGTGGCAGTGATTAGAAATCAGGGCATTGGGATCTGGGGAGTGTCGTTAGTGGAGACTGCGGTGACTATCTTACAGTACCCCCTCCTCCCGGAGCGGCTCTTGACACCCTATTACGGCGACGGGGCCAGCCACGGCCTCTGGGTGCTGGACAATCAGGTTGGTTCAAGTGAAACTCGGCCAGGAGAGAGGTATCCAGCACATCATCCCGGTCCACCCAAGATCTATCCTTCAGGCCGTATCCATCCCAGTCAATCAGATATTCCAGGTGACCACCCCGTCGATGAGAGTCCAAGATATCCTGCACCCTGTAGACTAGGGGCTCCTCGATGATTTCGGGAGGAGGAGGTACTGCGGGCTCGTCGGGTTCTGTGACAGAGGGAGAGACAGGCTTAAGGAGTGAGACATGGAATGATGGATGGACACGATACCGTGCATGTGTTGGAGATGGAAGGTGACCTCATTTATCTGCCTCTCGATGGTAAAGGGACCGATATAGCGGGGACTCAGCTTCCGGCAGGGCAGGTGGAGTCGCAGATCCCGGGTGGAGAGTCAGAGCGTATCTCCAGGACGATAGACAGGGGTGGAAGGCCGGCGGGCATCTGCATATGTCTTGTGTCTTCACACTGCCTGCTGGAGTTGGACATATGCTGATTCCCAAACTCTTTCGCTCACTCGGAACCAGTGGTCAACAGCTGTAACGTCAGAGGGCTCTTCTGTCCAGGGAAACAGAGGGGGTTGGTAGCCGAGTATGCACTGGAAAGGGTGCATACAAAAAGGAGGAGAGGCTGACATCGAGGAGCCTGAAGAAAGCCTTCCAGACACGGGAGACAAACTGTGACCCATGGTCAGAGATGACATATTCTGGGATGCCGAAGGTGCAGAAGATGTTATAGAAGAGGGCCTCTGCAGTTTCGGGGGCTGTGGGTAAACCCCGGAGGGGAATTAACTTGCAGGCTTTGGAGAATCTGTCCACTGCAACGAGTATGCAGGTATAACCTTCTGACTTGGGGAGATCTGTGACGAAGTTGACTCCGACTTGGGACCAGGGGCGACGTGGAATGGGTAATGGGACTAATTTCCTTTTGGGTAAGTGATGTGGAGTTTTGGAGATGGCGCAGACTGAGCATCCACAAACCTACTGGGAGACATCCCGGGCCATACTGGGCCACCAGTACCGAGCTTGGAGGAGCGAGAGAGTACGCTGCCTGCCTGGGTATCCAGAGCCCGGGAAGCATGTAGGGAGCCCAGAAGGGTAGTCCTTAAGGAGGTGGGCGATGCTGATCTTTTCATCCAGGCCCCACAGGATGGGGCTCACAAGGACGGCTGGAGGTTCTTTATTATTCGTCACATACACAATCATACAGGGTATAATCAGTAGTGAAATGTAAGTAGACAGGGGAAGAAAAAATACAGCATAACATGAGGAAGGTGAGGAGAAAATAAATAACCCCAGACTATGCTCCGTGGGGAGTACAGTGTGAGAACAGGAAAAACACCTCAGCACAAAAGCACATACACCATAAACACACGACTATGCCACAGGGGAAGTAATCCAGCTCCAGCAAGCAGCCATCCGGTCCTGCAGCCACTATTCCGGCGCTGGTCACAGACCCGCTTGTCAGGCTGGCGGTTCAAAGCGACGGAGGCGAGGGATCGGGGGTGGGGGGGTGAATGCATATCTTTATGTGTGTGTGTGTGTGTGTGTGTAATAGTTTGTAATCAGTGTCTGTACAAAGGGGGAGGAACGCAAGAGCGTCTCACTGCAGTGCTCTTCCCAGGGGAAATTTTCCATCAGCGACCTTGGCCGAGGCTGCTGCTCAGGGGAGCCAAAAAAGATAAGATTGCGATTGTTTAGTCTTGGGGCGAGTAACCGCATTCCAATTCCACGGCTACTCTTTCTGTCCATTCTGGTCTCCACCATCAATTTTCCTCTGCAAAGCCGTGAGCTTCTCCATGATAGAAACTATATTGCGGTTAATAGTCTCAGTTTCAATGCTGACCGCTCTTCCCACTGCTTCAATGCTGGAGGGAGCATAGGTTCAGATGAGGAGGGTTCGTCGGGTGCATGAATACGTGAGCAGCTTCTGATTTTCAATATCGTAGTTCTGCTCGGCTGGGGAAAGCTTCCTGGAGAAGTAAGCACAAGGGTGGAGTCGGGGAGGCTCTCCATGGCATTCATGGAGACAGCACTGCTGGAAGTGGAGGCATCCACTTCCACTATGAATGGGAGTTGGGGTTCTGGATGTGAGAGAATGGGAGCAATGCAGAAGGCCTCCCGGAGCTTCTTGTAGGCGGCTCGAGCTTCAGAGTTTCTAGGACAGAGACTTGGGTTTCTGACGGAGCATGGAAGTGAGGGGGGCTGAAGTTCTGAATAAACCTCCAGTCGAAATTTGCGAAGCCGAGGAATCGTTGAAGTTCCTTTACTGACTGAGGCTAGGGCTTGTTCTGGATGGCTTGGACCTTCCCCTGGTCCATCCGGATCCCATCCACACTGAAGATGTTGCCGAGGAACTGGGCCGTGGGGCGGTTGAACTCAGGAAGAGGTGGTGTTTCCTGAGTTGGCGTAGGACCTGTATCACGTGATGACGATGTTCGACCAGGTTCTGGGAGTAGATCAGGATATTGCCTATGTACACGATGACAAACCGGTGGAGGAACTCCCGGAACACCTCGTTCATAAACCCCTGGAAGACGGGGAGTTGGAAAGGACATACGGCATGACCAGATATTCACAGTGGCCTTAGGGGGTAATGAACACCGTCTTCCACTCGTCGCCTTCCCGGATTCGAATGAGGTTATAGGTGTTCCACAGGTCCAGCCTCGAGAAGATATAGGCCCCACGGAGTTCTTGAGGCGGCCGGGACCAGGGGAAGAGGATAAGAGAGCTTGACAGAGTGATCATTGAGGGTCCGCTAGTCAAAGCATGGCTGCAAGCCTCCGTCCTTCTTGGCCACGAAGAAGAAACTTGAGACTGCTGAAAAGGTGGAAGGACGAATGAACTGTTGTTGGAGAGCCTCCTTGATGTAATCCTCCATCGTCTTGCGCTCCAGGATGGACAGGGGTTATACTCGTCAATGGCACAATCCCATGGCCGGTGCGGTGGTAACTTTGTGGCTACCTGTTTGCTGAACACATCCTGGAGCGCCGTGTAGTCAGATGGGATCGTCGGAACCTCACGAGGTTCTGGGCTCTCCACTAGGGTGGAATTAACTTGGAGCTTTGAGTTACTAACCAGGAGTATAGGGACATTGGAGAGACAGTTTTGGATGCAGGTTTTACTCCATCGGAGGATCTCGCTGGTATCCCATATGACTTCGGGGGAATGTTGAGATAGCCAGGGGCGTCCCAGGATGATATCGACGGTGGGTCCCTCCATTACCAGAAAGGAAATCCTCTGATGAAGACAGCCTACTTACCTTGATAGCAGGCTCCAATTGGAGGGTACTCACTGCTGGGTAATTACCACATAATGGCTTTAATGTTACTCAGATTCTTTCTGGGTGATGTCTAACCTCCTATATTTTATATCCTAGACAGCATTTTTGCCTGATTTGAACAGCTGCCAATATATACAGCAGGGTCACCAAAATCTAACAAGACAGCTGCAGAATTACTGAAATGTGTTACCCCCCTCTATTTTACAGTAAATGGCTTTAATTTTACCAATATTCAGTTTTATAAAGCAATTTTGCCTGATGTGAACAGCGTCAGGTAGCAGGGTCACTGAATCCGACAACATAGCATTACAAGTTACCAAAATCAGTCACCCCCATTTGTACTATGCCTACACACTCTACACATGTAAAGCAGGCCCAGTGTTCTGTGTCGATTTGAGCTACCCTCTCAGATTTAGCTACCTCCCATTAAATAATGTAGTACAATTCACCAACGAAAGGTGCTACCTATCAGATTAGGGTTTATTAATGTCTACACCTACCCCAACCCTAAACCTACCCCTACAGTAATCCAAATACAGCAATTATATGTTGTTCAGCATAATAAAAATGATTGATGTCCAAATCTATTAATTATAACAAACAAAGCATAGACACAATGTAAATGAGAGAATCATTGTGTGACAGAAATATAACAGTATGCCTGCCTTGTTGAGTAGTCACATAAACCCAGTCAATGTAAGCACTGTTTGTTAGCACTGTGCGTTGCTCTTCACTCACTCACTCACTCACTCACGCACTCTCACTCACTCACTCACTCACTCACTCACTCACTCACTCACTCACTCACTCACTCACTCACTCACTCACTCACTCACTCACTCACTCACTCACTCACTCAATCAAATACACACACACAACTCTCTAGAGGATGCTCCTCAGATGGTAACATATAAAAACCCAGAATTAATGTCATATTGCAAATTGTTTATTGGTCAAAAAAGGTTCCCGACCCCTGGGTTATTAAAATTCGTTACCCCCTCTATTTCATACACAGTATAATATAAACTGTCTGTCTAACCTGCCTAACAGAAACCTAAGGGGGGCAGACTTTGAAATAACACCGATGTTCACCAGTCACTGAGACTAATGGCAGTCCATGAGGTATTCATCAGTGAGGCTGATATGTAAATCAATATTGATTAAATCAAAAGACTGCAGGTTCGATTTTTATCATTTTTGCTTTTGGTTTGTGACCATGCAAAGATGATACCGACCTGACATCTACTCACCTATCTGAAGATTAACTCCATCCTCCATAACCCGTTTATAAAAAAAAAATATTAGAAATGTGTAAAATGTACCTTATAGACACTGTATCTTTTTAGTGTGCTGTAAGATGCAAACCTGAAGAGAAAAATAAAATATAATAAAGAAACTGTCATTAACCAAATGATTACAGATTAAGCAGAATAAAACAGAATTGTCAAATTCTAAAAAGTTATTGAATAAATATTACTTTAATAGAATTATCTGATTGTATTGATTATTTATTTTCATTTTTTTTATCTTTTTAGCAAATAAGGTGCCTCCTAATTTGCATATGTATGTACTATTTTCCACCTTTTTTTGGCACACTTTGGGCTCCTTAATACCAGTTGGGCATATTTATATTTAAAAATACTTTTGATATTTTATATATAATTTTTATATTCAGGTTAATTTGCCTCCTCTGATGGATCACCACTTGTGATCACAATCTTGCTGTTAGTGTAATTGCTGAATAAGGTATTTTGTTACAGTGGTGAACAGTCTGATACATCAAGCCAAGGTGCTGGCAATAACTGCGTTGGCAGTCAGAGTACAATTAAAGAGAGAGGGTGTGAGCATGTGGTCTGACTTCTGTTTAAGTTCCAGCATTATGTCTCTTGCTCCAGAGAGAGCTTAATATTTCAGAATCTCTCTGGAGACATCAGAGCTCAATCAAATATTAACATTCACACAGCACTTTGAAGGCATCTTAGAAAGCTTTAGAGCTGTGTGATAGAGGATAGTCAGATTTAAAATAATTATTATCTGCAAAAAGCAGTTCAGGAAAGTGAAGGATCAGGGTCACACCAGCAGCTTTAAGGATTCTAAACAGACAGATGTGAACTAGAAGACTAGCTTATCAGACGTCATAGGCTAATGTGGAGTATTTGCCCAGTGGTGTGAAAAACAGCCGGAGATTTTATACACAGCAACAGAAAAATTCAATAAGAATTTTCTTTATTTTGTATAAGTGTGCTCATGAATGGAAGGGAGGCAGAGTTCATGTCAGAAAATACAAGCAATGTCTGACACTAGTCATCTCAGTTTGTTCTCAGATCTCTATTCACTCTTTTTAACTATTCAAATCAGCTCCATATCTGCATCACAAACAATATTAATCAATTACGCCTTTCAAGTCATGAGAAGGGAAACCTAGTGAGATGTAAAGGTGTGATTTGTGTATCTGTTTACGTGTGTGTGTGTGTGTGTGTGTGAGAGAGAGAGAGAGAGAGAGAGAGAGAGAGAGAGAGAGAGAGAGAGAGAGAGAGAGAGAGGGATATAAATGGTTTATATAGTTCTCTTGGTAAAAAGCAGTGTCTGGTTATTCCTCTACATGACAACTAAATAGTGTAAGGAGATGACTATGTTCTTAATGAAATCTTTCCACCACTCTACACTCTTTAAATACTTTATATGCAAAACCCCAAATTTTCCATATCACGATTTAGACAGCTGCACTGGAGCATGTATCAAAATATTGCAATTATGCCATATGGCTAAGATTTTCTCAGAAACATATTCCCCTAATTTCCCAGGCAGGTTTGAATCAAACGAGATATCAGTTTCTCCCAAATACTAGCAACCATAAACAGAAATCTGTTTAGTCCTAAAATGTAAATGTTGCTACAGGTCTTATTCCTTGCTGTGAATTTTTATACGAATATGATATAGTTCAGCCTCTTTGGAGTTTAAAGCGTTAGTCCACCCAAAATTAAAATGCTGCTATCATTTACTCACAGGTTGTATGAGAATAATATTTTGTGTTCAGCAGAAAAAAAGCAATTTGCACAGATTTGAAGCAACTTGAGGATGAGTAAATAATGACAGAATTTTCGATTTTGGATGAACTATTCCTTAAATAACCTGTTGTCACTATATGCATTTATTTTATAAAAGAAAGTAACATCAACATCTCTTTTTGTCCACAGCAGAAAGAAAGTCAAATGGGGAATGATACAAGGGTAAGTATGGTAAATTGAATATGTATACCTATACTCAGTCATATCAGTAGTTTGAATGAAATATTTTGTTACAGGAAGTAGAACACCTCAGGTGGGCCAAATGTCTACAGTGCATTGGTAACAGTCCAATTCAACTGTAATGTTGGCCAGTGCAACATGAACAAGAACTCGCCTCTTTAAATACAAACAAATATTAAATTATTCATACAAACAAAGATTCCATTGCTTTGAAGTAAAATCCCATGAAAATTATTTGGTTAGGCTGTAAACAACTTCTATATAAAGCATGTTTCACAGAATGACTTGTCCTGTTATATTTAATCAAATTTTCCATCAAAGTGTCAATTCACCCTGACCTGGTTTATCAAATCATTTTATCTGTCAGTTGAATAACCTGAAGATCATCTTACAGGCAACATCTGAGCAGAAGCAAAATAGTGACAACAATTAGATATGCAGCTGAAGACCTGAGCAAACCAGCAAAGTATTTATATATATATATATATAAAACAAGTGAGATATAAAGTCTTCCTTTCACATTTCAATGTACTGGCAAGCACACTAAATTGTGGGGAACAAGAAGCACAGATTATCTAATTCTTGGTTTGTTGTTTGTCTTGTAACATTAGCTCACGACAGGAACAAAATCAGAAAGACATGCACTGTCACTGCTGCAGGGAGTGTGAGAAGAGGACGTGGAAAATGAAAGAGGGCATGCGAACAATACCTTTACATTGTCTGCCAGTCAAAGAGATTTAAATTTGCATGACTTCATGCTGGCGTGTCTTTGTATTGTTACCATGCAAGATAATATAATAAGTAGCTGAATTTAATCTACATTTGTGTATTTGGCCAATTTTAGGTAAACATTTTATTAGTTCATGTATGTCCTGGGAACTGAACCCATGACGTCGGTGTTGCTAGCAAATGCTCTACATTTGAGCAATGGGAATTTGCACTGAATACATTTAGATAAACCAAAATTGAGGGGGTGTGGGGGGTGTTTTTATATATTCTGCACATTATGATATCCAGCCACTATGATACAAATTTCATGCATTTTATCATGAACAGAATTAAATCTATGTCACAATTTTTTCTCTCATTTTCTCTGTTGTTTTGGTGATGTGTTGATTAAGAATGACTGACTGAGGAGTTTGATTCAACGAGGCAGAGGAACTAGCCATACCCCACGGTCATTTCACAAATTACACAGTAGGTTGAGTTTGTAATAGCCTCCATTTCAATTATTACTCTTTAAGACAATAACTACTGGACTACTGTGGAAAAAAAATACTACTGGAGTACTGTGTGTGGGGGGGGGGGCATTCTAAGCAATGAAGTCTTTGTATTTATGATTAAATTAATTTATTTAAATATCCAAGTTCTAAGTCAAGAGGAGTTATGTGCTCTTTATTGATAAACTGCTTTTGTGTTGTGAATGAGAATGGGTCTGCTGATATCTGACTTGTTCTTAATAGGCAAGAGTTGAGGACAATTCAAAGGTGAGAGATAAAGAATAATACAAGGCCTACAATAAATAACCCTTCCTCCAATCATTCATAAATGCACAGATTGTATACAACACAATCTTTTTGTGGCACAAGGCTCATTACATCACATCTTTTCTCTTTTCCCCCCATGAAATACAACACCATCATGGGAGAAAAAGAAGAGAAATAATATAATACCATTGTTTTCATTCTAAAAGGACTTGGTTAAAGTTATTGATAATATGTGTTGATAGAAAAAAGAAGCCACCCCCTTGAGAACAACTGCACATCCTCATGCATGCAGCTGTGAGATATGAAGGAAAAGGAAGCAAACACTGCCAACCATGTAAGATGTGCCTTCCTCGAGGACATACATGCCCTCAACAACTGCTACTTTCTTTTGTAATTAATTATGATTATGAAATTTTAAGTAGAACAATGCAGACCGGATATGATACGTCAACAATGTTACAGTGGACAAACTGCTGAGGGTTATATAACATTATATTATCTGAATATTTGGCATCTTGCATTTGACAGGCATGTATTATGTCTGGCCCAACAATAAGCAGTGAAATCTACCTGAGAGGCAATCGTTGACCTATACAAAGGTGAGCTCTGTAATGAAGGTATATGTGTGAGTGTCTCAGATATCTGGTCTATAGATGTGTGACTGCCAGGAGCCAAGCATCGTCAGCAGTCTCTCAAAATAGAGAGGCCATATTTCACTAATAAGCATTTTATCACAAACCAAACTCCATGGTTCCTGATCAATCAATTACAGATGACGATCCCAAGTGGGACACAGGAAGGATATGAGAGGAAAAGACTCTACATGTATTATACAACCGCCATGTTTGAATGAACCCTGTGCTAAAGATGGGTATATGCGTGTGCACACGTGTGCTCATATCCTGTCTGACGAGAGCAGGAGCAGCTGGGAACTAATGATGGAATCGGCTTGTTGCCATGGAGACCACAGCATCACACAGAATTCCAAGGACAATGGAATGTCACAATCTAAGGTTGATATTCCCAGACACGAGACAGACATGACCTCACACATCTAGTGCCATCAGTGCACTCTTCCACGAGTTAATGTTTCATGTTGTGAAACCCCATGTGTAAATAACGTACACAGAACGCTTATGAAATTTCAAACTAGTGAACTTCTTGTCATAGAATAAGATTTAATATATTGTTCCAGTTGTCAAGAATTCTGCCTCAACTAAACTTTGACTATCCTCACAACATCCAGTAACTCGCTGATGTAGCCATGATAAACTGTCACACCAAAAGGTTCAGATACACGATCCTATAGACATTTCCCTATATTTTATATATTTAATGCACTGTTCAGTCTATTAAAGAAATACAGCCCAATATACTGTGTTAATATGAAATAATTTGCGTATTTGCGAAATGTTTTTCAAGTTTAAATTGTGCATTAACAGGTTGTGTTGTAGTTTTGGTTTAAAGAAAATGTCCATACATTTGCGGATAGTGTCCTGGTTGAAAATTACCAGTACCTTTTCATTTTTTTTTTTTTTTTTACCGAACATGGTACACAAATACACAAAAATCTGCTACAATATATTGGTATTTTATGTATGTTGTAGACATGCAAGCAAGTTGTGAAAGGCTCATCCTTAATTGTAAGTGATAAGCAACTTATTTTTTCAATATTTAAACCAAAACGCATGTCAGTTGTGTCTCCTATAAAATTTGCTTGAAAATATACACATTAACTGAAGATTTTATAGATTTTAACTTTTTTTAGCCGGAGCAGGTACTGCTTTAGCACCACAGGCTCCTGCCATTTTAAAGCAACTATTGTTGATCCTGAACATCTGTGAATATTTGGCCCAAGAGGGAATTAATTCATTAAAAACATGCCTAACACCGATATAGCACCTGCAACATTTTCATTGCTCTTGCTGTTCAAACTGTGTGGATGAAAAACAGAACCAGTTTTTCTTGGCAACTCAGCCAATGGTTTTGCTGCATGTCCCAAACCTTCCTTTTAACTGTTCAGTTAATATAATGAAATAGTAATGCATTCATGCAACTCAATACAAGTCATTTATGACATTCGAATCAACAATTTTGATTGAACAAATAAATTAATCTCTCATGCCCAAAGAAAGAGTCTGGATTTTTTATAATAATGTGGCTTGTAGTTTCTGTGGCCAAATAAGAAGCACAACAGCTACTGTATCACCATTAGTATTACACATAGGCTACTGCAATCTTTCAGCACTTGTTTTCGAAGATAGTTCGCCCCGAGAGGCAATTTATGAAACCTTTCCAGTTTCCACTAGTGTCTCTTGCCGCTGATTGTGACTCAGGTTTATCGGGCTGGAGGCAGTCACTGCGTGACAGGTGACCCGCTGCTCTCTAAAGGCAACAGACGGGTCACCGAAACTAGCACTGATTCACTCATCGCGTGAGCAAAGGACATTTCCTATCACGTTAATTAACCATTACGCATTGCAGCCCTTGTGCAGTGTCCAGATGCTCGCGGATATTTCCGCTTTAACGCGCCGCTGAGCATTGAGACACGTGTGTCGGTGACGGGGATCACCCGCTCGTCATGATGAAAACATGTTAATACTGACCTGAACCGTACAAGTGTATTCCGAGTCGTCCAGCAGTCGCACCGTACAGTCGAATTCTCTGTCAAGACTCCGGTCGCTGCCACTCATCAGTCGGCTCAACATATTGGCCAGTCAGTACAGACGCATGAGCGTTTAGGACGAGCGCAACATGTCACCCACTGCAGACATGCCAGACAGACCCTTCTCTGTGATCAGAAGCCCCTTTGAGTCATCGCTCCCCATCGTAATCCTTTGGACTGGACGGTGTGGTCTCCTCTGCCGTTGGTGGTTTTATGCCAACGTTGGAGGTAGTCCAATGCACTGAACAGACTCAGGCACAACAGCCCATCCATATTCATGCATTATATCTGGGGAGGGCTGAGGCGGAATGTATTCATAAACTGGAGAGTCGATGTTCATAACTGTTTAAATGAAGATAGATGTGTCTTCTGACGAATCATAAACACTTATTAAAATATCCGAGAAAGGCAGCACACAACGTTAACGAGAAAAGTGTTTCTCTTTACATTACATTATTATCAAAAGTTATGAAGGTCTTACTTGTGAAAAATAGATATTAATGGCATCTCAAAATATTTCTCAAAGTCAGTTCTTCACCCTCAAAATTATATATATGTATATATGCACATATATGTTTGTGTATGATGTGTGTGACCCTGGACCACAAAACCAGTCATAAAGCACGGGTTTGTATTAATAGCCAAAAATGCATTGTCTGGGTCAAAATTATAAATGTTTCTTTTATACCAAAAATCATTAGGATATTAAGTAAAGATCATGCTCAAAGAAGATATGTTATCAATTTCCAACTGTAAATATATCAAAACTTAATTTTGATTAGAAATATGCATTGCTAAGAACTTAATTTGGCCAACTTTAAAGGCGATTATTTTGCACCCTCAGATTCTAGATTTTCAAATAATTGTATATCTCGGCAAAATATTGCCCTATCCTGACAAACCATAAATCAATGGAAAGCTTATTTATTCAGTTGATGTATAAATCTCAATTTCCAAAAATTTACCCCTATGACTGGTTTTGTGGTCCAGGGTCACATATATAGTCTCCCCTGTTGGTGAAAGTTGGCATCTTCCAATCCATCGCTTCGATATGTCTGTCATTATATGATATTACGATGACTCATAATCAATTCAAAACTTTCTTTTTAATTAGTCAATTAACACAAGGCACGAATATAAACACAATTTATGGCAAATGTCATTCATTTATTTAACATCCTGGGCTGAGGTATACAAAATGATATTTTTTTGTAACAAATATCCAAAAAATATGTAACGCATTTATAAAATAGCTTTTGAATTGCACAGTTGATGTTTCAGTTACGGTCCAAAAAAAAAGTTCAAGCCCTTGTTCCATATCACCAAATAACAGAGTTGGGAAAAAATCAGAAATGGTGTGTGAGGTTGGCAATTACAGTTAGACAGTATATATACCTAAGGAGTTAGAAAATAATGATTTTTAACAAGCATTTCATATTTTGCCAGATTTACATATATAAATTATTCACCATAGATTTTTCCCTTTTAGAATGAGAGATAAACAAAGAAGGGCTTTGCTAAACAGAAAACTGGATGTTCAACACAGTCATTCATTATCATATTGTCATTATTACCAAAACATAAACCACCAAAACTATTCTTTCTTTTAAATACAAAGTATATGTTAAGAAATATGCATTTAAAGTTGACAAGTGCTCACACGTAAAGTGGACAAAGTAGAAATTTCACCAAAAAAAACACTGGTACAAACAAAAAACATTAAGATGAGGCAGAATAATGGTGCAGCAGGTCAATTCCCATTACTGATATAGTGATTAATGCACATAGGGGCCAATTTGAATACACTACACAAAATCATGAAGTCTTGCATAGCTTTTAGTACATTATTCCATATTTAAGGCGTTTTGTTTGACACCGATGTAATTTATGGTTGGTTGTAGGCATCAATCATGGTTGTTTTAGGGTTCAGACTGATTAACCAAATTATTAACAGAGAGAAAGTGGCAGACTAGAAAACTAGGTCTATGTGCTAGTGGAAAGATTGGCCTTCTTCTCACTGAAGAAACTCTTAAGCATAAGCACCTGGCCAATACAGACCACAAACAGGATGACGGTCTCCCCAATGGACCAAATGTGAATGCGTTCATTCAGGTCTTCAGCCCTCATTCGGTCCTGAGCCTCCCGAAGTCGGTACCAAGTCTGAGAATCTGAAACCACTTTCAGGATCTCATGAATAGACAGGCAAGCTGACTCCATCTGCATGATTTATTCAGAGGTTCATATCAAATGCATATATGCACAGTGCATGCTATGTATGAGTGAATGCTGTTTGTATTTCTCACCTGTGTGAGAGCTGTCACTTTGTTCATGTCAGGCATTAATCGGTCATCATCTCCAGTTCTGAAGTCCAGGTAAACAGTTTTATGAGAGAAGGTTGAAAACTCGTTGCTAAAGCAGACCTTGTACACTCCCTTCATGGTTGTTGTATGGGAAAAGCTGTCATATTGCTTTTTTCGTTCCTGATACAGCATATTATTCAATGGATCTGTAACAAAACAGTCAACATCATAGTTTCCTCCAGCAATAACCTGTATGGAAAGAAAATTATTGATATTAAGAATATTTTAAGTTGTTGACAATGTTTTTCAATTGGGAAAACAAAACATAAATAATCAACATTGCAGAAAACAATAACACTTTTGTTAAAAGCAACTGTCGGCACAATTACCTGAAAGTCTATATCAAACTTCGCTCCTTGTTCCAGGTCCTCGTGAAAGCATTGTTTCTCGTTGTCGGCTAATTCAAAAGTTAATTCGGTGGCATTTGCAATGGCTATATACACAGCCAAAATAAAAAGAAAAGGGTACCTCATAGTGTTTACGTGGAAGAAAGCGCAAATTATTCTTTAAAATTCACAGAAAGCCTCCTCCATTGAGTGAACTTTCTCAGGCACTTGACAGCTTGAAGTGGAACACCACTGACGTGGCAGTAGGATAAGTTACTTCCGGGTTATATGCCCCTTTACTTTTCAAAATAAAGATTATTTCAAAATTTTAAATCAAGGGGTTTTCCAGGTGGAACAGACGTTTTTTTCAATTAGAAATGAAAACAAAAATATGATCTAAAATAACAACAAAAATTGCATCTTGTGATATTTTGCACGTGTTATATAAATATTGCATTAATAAATGAATGATGCATTTATATAGCGATTTGTTGTAGTGATGTGACGTTCGACACCGAGGCTTCGAAGCTTGTATCAACGAAACATCTCACATTAGGCGCGTTCGACTTTAAAAAAGCGGCGCTGCACAGAATGGTCAGTGTATGACATCAAAGTACCGCAAGAATGATAAGAGAGCAGACAGATCCTATGCTTTCGAATGGCTCTCGCGGTACTTTGATGTCATACACTGACCATTCTGTGCAGCCGCTTCCGAACGCGCCCTAATGAAGCGCTGTATCGGAGCTTGATTCGCTTTGCTAAAAGCACGTGATCTATGACGTCTGAAGCTTCATTCACCTGAAAACCACGTGACTGCTTCTCAGTATCTGGTTCAAACGAAGCGAACCTCAGCGCAGTTTCCTTTACATTATATTGCGTTTGCATTGTTTTCTTTTTATCATAATTGATATATTAAGGTCAAATGAGCTTTGCCAATGAAATAACAGTATAAGGACTGAGGCAGAGTTAACATTGGCAGATCATAGATTTAATTCATGAGTTTATGTTTGATTTATTTGAATTATTTTAGTGGCAGTACACCGACACAAATGAATGACTTTGACAATCGCCATTATTTTTATGCAATAAATTAAATCAAGGAATCAGTTGTATAACCAGATGTTAAGCACTTTGGAAGGTGTTATTCATTTTTATGACCACAAGATGGCCACAGCATGGACCGTTTTAAAAAGCTTCGAGTAAGGAACCTTTTTCCGATACAATTGGTTTGAAAGCTTCACTGGTTCAGAACGTCAGAACGCGTCACTTCGCCATCACTACTTTATTGTTTATTGTTGTACACACAAAGCGCTTTATAATCATGTGTGTGTGGGGGGGTGTGGGGTAGGGGGGTTCTCCTCAACCACCTCCAGTGTGCAGCATCCACTTGGACATTAAAGTTCATGAGGTGTCCAAGTAGTTATCGTTGCAGCCCGGAGACCTGCAAGTGGGAGGAGCCTACGCCAAGAACGGCAAGTGGGAGGAGCTTATGCCTCAAGCAGGCTGGATTTCATCGTAGTTTAAAATTATATAAATATAACGCATTTTCATACTATAGTTTAAACTGAAATTCTTAGTTGTCATTATTGTGTGTATCCAATACCGTTCACTGTCAACATTGAAATCATGTCTTTACACCTTTTAACATGCTTGGTGTCATTTTAAATCATTTAACTGTAGTAATTTACGCATATTTCTGTTTATAACATTTTACTTCTACAATTCTTCTCTTCTACAGTAGTCTACCAATGAACATTAAAGTGAGATGCAATTGCACTTCAGAGGTAAATGTGTGATACATAAAGAAAATGTTGAGTACTGTTAAGAAAATTGAGTTACCATTTGCATGTACTGCACATTTTTTGTCAAATTAATCAAATCAAATTACACCAAATGACAGACTAATGTTCTTCAGAACATGTTACACAAATCAATGTGTTAATTTGAAATCTCAGGGTGGGTAAATTATTTTATTTCTGATTAATCAAATTATGTACAATCATTCATTCAGCACAGTAGACTTGCATGCAGTGGACACAGCAAAATCCTGGATGCATTGCTTCCGAGTAAATTCCACGGAGCTCACCTTGCTTTCCCTTCACAACATAACCTGGTGAGTACACAAGAAGCACAATGAGCATTAGGGTTAACCCAAATTTAAAACATTCTCCACATGTCGTCCAAAATATGCATGACTTTATTCTCTTGTTGAACATGTACAAACATTTCAATAATAATTTCTCAGCTCTGTAGGTCTATGCTATGCAAGTAAATGGTGTCCAGAAACTTTAAGGGACGACATTAGGCCAAGTAAATTAGACTTTATTACTATTTTTAAACAAAGAATTCCTTTTAAAAACCACTAGACAAAACTCTAGTTTGTTCACCTTTAATTTACACAAAACTTATTATTGATTACTAGTATTAAATACTATTAAAAATGCTATTTAAACCATGTTTTAATTATATTACATTGTGGATTAGGAGGTTAGGAGATGTGTTCTAATACTTTTGAAAATGTACCTTATTCTTTAGAACAGTTGGATCAACTTAAAAAAATACTTCAATTGGTAACACCTAAATAAAACAAAGTTATTTTTCAACTTAATTTTTTACCTGTATTTGTAATAAATTAAGTTTAAAAAATTTTTTTTAGGTGTTACCAATTCAATAATTTTTTAAGTTTGATCCAACTGTTCACTTTTTACAGTGTATCTATCATAGACTGTATAAAAACAGGTATCTATTTACAAACATTTAAGACATTTACACTTTATAAATCAGTGCAGTCCAAAATGTAAAGCTATACTACAGTACATCTTGTAAGTGGTTAAGTGTGGATAATTATTTGAGTGTTCCCTGTGAGGCTAATATTAATTTTAATAAAATAAAAACTGAAAAAAGCAATGTTTATATGTTAGTTTACATTTTATTTTGATGTCCCCTTGGTCTATTGACTATAATGGTCTAAGCAACTTTGCAACTAGTCAACTAACTCTCATTAGAGTATTAGTAGGCTTAGGTTCAGTTAGAGTAAGTAGAATGTCGACGTACTTGCAAATTTGCTTATAGTCAGTTTGTCTGTGGGGGAACCATCAAAATAAAGTGTTAGCATATATTTAGCAGACATACTACTAATACTCTAATGACTGCTAGTTGACATGTAGTTGCAGAGTTACTTCACAACTGCTGTCTAAAGGGTACCATCAAAATAATCAAACTGATATTTCAATAAAAATAGTTCAAAGCAATCTGATCTGATATCTGATCTTATGGCTGTCTGAGATTGATAAATCACTACTATTATTATTACTATACTTATAAGTGGTCTACACTTACTTTACTACTGAACGTTTTCATAATCTGATACATTTATGGAGTGTAGAGTCAAAAACTGGCTTAGGAACACACGAGGTGTGAACCAGACACAAAAACTATCCTTAACATGTATAGCCTAGTTTGCTTTACATGTAGAAGTCTTAATCTTTGTATTTATATTGTCTTTCGACTTTTAATTTATATAATTTATAAAATATTATTTGTTAAGTGATGTATAACCAAACAACAACAAATTTACATGACACTGCATTGTGATCTTTATTTCTAAATATTAAATTTTCCACAGCCTTTAAAATGTTGACCTCTCTAATCACTGTTATTTTTCAATCACTGGGAAGAAAAATAGGGTATTTAGCACAAGGTTAAGCACACACGTACATAACGCTTCGTTCCCTCGCCTGAGTAGAAGGCTATGAAATCATAAAATACACAACCAAACACTATTATAAAATTATAATGACCTTTTATAGACATTTGGCAGGTGTTTTAAAAATGTTATGCCAAGGATCCGAAATAGGATTGCTTGGGTCAGTGTAAGTCAGGCCTACTGTGAGCCAACACCACTAAACCGTTAAAATGTTTTATGAAATGATTGATGATTGTTGTTTCTGTTTATGCTAGTGTCACATTTAAAGCCAAAAATCGGACTCTTATTTTAAAATTAGAGACGGAGCACATGAGTTCAATGTGTTTTCGCAACTGGCGGCATCGTATGACGTCATACGCGTGCACGCGAGGTTGACTTATTCTGTTAAAGCTTTGTTTTGGATTATTTATTGTTACATGCATGTAGAAACGGTGCTTTGCAGGGTAATGTCACCTGTTTGTACATAATGTTATTTTCTGTACTTTTATCATTGGTACCTTGGCATTAATAATAAATAAATAAAATGCTGCAGGAAGTCTGAATTCGGCACAACACCGGTGAGCGTGAGCGGAACATAAGCGGAGCGTTAGCTTTGGCCGTGAGCGACTGAGCGGAGCGCACACCCACAAAGCGGAATATTGAGCTGAGCGTCACACCGCTCCGCTTACACATGAACGCCTTTTCTGTATAGTGTGGGCGCGGCGACACGGTGTCACTGCTGAAAGAACTGGTTTCACTCAGTTGAAGGAGAATCTACCAGGTGTAATAATGCAGGACTACACAAAAGCAGTGAAGGAGTTTGTGGAAGAACACCCTACAGGGGTCACAGCTCTCCTGGTGACGGGTAAGTTAGGCTCAGTTTGCAAGTTTGTTTGTGGCTTCCCATGACAACGAAAAAATAAGTAAACCTGGCACTTTAAAACTGAAATTTACAAGCGTTAAACATGACTAATAAAATCTGAATTGCGTTAAGGAACAAAAATGCAATGTATTGTTATAGTGATTTTTTTCCCCCCTTGTTATTCTCAGATTATAAATAGGTTTTTTTTCAGAACAAACATTTTTCAGTAAACTTGAACGGCTAGTTTTTGCAGGTCATGGGACTTCATTAAGATGTGAGAGATATGGGGACCATGCTTATATTGATATGTAACTAGCCCTCTTGCGTCGTGGATGACCTTTGCCTATGCTTCTCAGAGGTACGCTTTGGTTTATGGGGTGCAGTCTGCGTTTTAAAAAAGCGCATTATTTTTCACATAATTTACTTTTATTCTATAACGCTCTGTCCCTTCTTTTATAAACGCTCTGATGATTTCCTGGTTCCCTCTCGAGCTTCACTCGACATCGCTGAGCTTCTCTGCGGGAACTCCTTCCTTTCCAACCTTTCCTGAACCCGCCCACCCGTAGTTACTGTTGCCATGACCGACAAACAATGCTGCTCTCACACTACACACATTCTCACGCAGTGAACAATACATCGCAGAGCAAAGATGAAACTGACAACACACCGACAGAGGAGACAGAAGGTTACTTGTGATATGAAACAAGGTCGCAGGACCCTTAGCTTTTATAGTGAAATGTTTTAAAGAAATTCAAACAATACATTTAGTTTTGTGTCTCTTCAATATGTCGTGACCAGTATGGGGAAAGTTACTTTTAAAAGTAATGTATTACAATATTAGCGTTACTCTAAAAAGTAACTAATTACGCTACTTAGTTACTTTTATGGAAAGTAATGCGTTACGTTACTTTTTATGCTACTTTCGCTACTTTTTAAATATGAGCAAGGCTTGATTGTTTGTTTTTAATACAAGAAGTTCTATTTATAGCAAATGTAAAAGCCTTTTACACCGAAAAGTGTAAAAAATAAACCTCAGGCTGAAGGAAGAGTACATCACATCTGTAACGTTACAGTAAATCACAGGAGAAGATTGCTCTTCAGCGATTTAAAAAGCAATCAAGCACAATCGTTAATGTAAAGTAATTTTTGCTTATTAGTTTGGTTGAACTGGATCATCAAAGGTCAGCAGCAAACACATTGGTTAATACAATTTGGATTACATTTGTGTTGTTAAACATATTTAATTATTGCAGGTTTATGCGTCAAGTCATGTCGGATACATCAATATTTACGAGTTGAATGCACATGAACACCACCACAAATAGACTAAAAAGGTTGTGGTCACTGTATCGGTCTTTGTCAGTCAGGTGTGTTTATTATGTGATGTCACCAAGCGCCATTTCAAGGTATCGTTGCATTGAGCAGTGAACTAAAAGTGTACAGAGCTGTACAATAAAGACAGATTAAATCTTCCTACTGGAGAAACCGATGCCAACCAAGCAGTGGCGGAGCCAGGATGTTTTCATAGGGGTGGCCAGGAGGAGCCAGCAACCAGCCTGGGATTGCACATTATTTCAATATAAAAATGTGGTTGACTATAAATTACTAGACTATTTTAGTGCCTAAAACACAGCTGAATACCTAGACTATTTTAGTGCCTAAAACACAGCTGAATACAATTAATTTCTACTTAGTTGTAATTGAGAAGATGTGAATTATTCTAATTAGTTGTAATTGAGATGTGAATTCTTATACTGAGTGAATATGACAATACTTTAATTACTCCTCACCTCCAGGTATTTTAACAAAGGGGCTCACTATAGCTTAATTGCTCTGTCAGTTTGGTTCTGGCTCTCAAAACCCCAAAACTTGTTCTCTAACATTACATACTCATGGATGAGACATGCAGTTAGTGATACGAATGTGGAAAAGGCCGGAAGACAACAGCACATTAAAGCCAGATTGTAAAATTAATGAACAAATAGCGCATATTTTCTAGAATAATTGCACTGTGCTCACATTTACTTGTGCTTTAAATCACAAATTAAAATACAAATAAGCTGCCTTATTGTGATCTGGAATTGCACAATTGCCTATATTTTTGTATGCATTTGAGAGACGTTCTGAAATGTAATGCATGCATACATGCATTAACAGTTTGCAGCTTTAATCGCCTTTTTGGTAATTTCATGACTTAACTGACGACAGAACTACGTCGTATGCTCAAAGTTTCTTGTGCGCTTATGATGACGCAATCAGAACATGCGCCGTGAGCACAGTGACGGCTGACAGGACAGGAAAGTTTGTTTAACTGACATATAGCCTAACAGCATCTCATTGTTCTACCGAAGCTCATTTGGCTGGTGTACCTTTTCCTCGCTCATTTGTCTCGCGCCTGGTGCACAGGCAAAGCTGCCTTGCGTGTCTGAAAAGTCTCGTTTGATGTGGATGCAAAAAATACACCGGTTCCATGTCTTAATATAGGCATTTCTTGTAAAGAAAAAGGAGACAAAAAAACTACACTTTTGAGCAGGATGGCCAAGCTTAGATCAGTGATCTAAGTGGGGGTCAGCCTGTCAATGCTCAGACCATACGCCGTACACTGCATCAAATTGGTCTGTATGGCTGTCGTTCCAGAAGGAAGCCTCTTCTTAAGATGATGCACAAGAAAGCCTGCAAACAGTTTGCTGAAGACAAGCATACTAAGGAAATGGATTACTGGAACTATGTCCTGTGGTTTGATGAGACCAAGATAAACTTATTTGGTTCAGATGGTGTCAAGCATGTGTGGTGGCAACAAGGAGAGGAGTGCAAAGACAAGTGTGTCTTGCCTACAGTCAAGCATGGTGGTGGGAGTGTTATGGTCTGGGGCTGCATGAGTGCTGCCGGCACTGGGGAGCTACAGTTCATTGAGGGAACCATGAAGGCCAACATGTACTGTGACATACTTAAGCAGAGCATGATCCCCTCCCTTCGGAGACTGGCCGCAGGGCAGTATTTCAACATGATAACGACCCCAAAAACACCTCCAAGTCTGGTGATGGGCTGGTCAAGCATGTCTCCAGACCTAAACCCTATTGCGCATATTTGGGGCATACTCAAATGGAAGGTGGAGGAACGCAAGGTCTCTAACATCCACCAGCTTCCGTGATGTCATCATCATGGAGGAGTGGAAGAGGACTCCAGTGGCAACCGGTAAAGCCCTGGTGAACTCCATGCCCAAGAGGGTTAAGGCAGGGCTGGAAAATAATGGTGGCCTCTTCAGTGTTGTCACATGAAAAGATATAATACAATTTTTTAAATAAAGTGATTAATTCCTTGTCTTCGCGTGCTTTTCTGCACAGGGACATCAGATGTCCCCTCGCCTTCATGCGCTTTTCTGAGCAGGGGCATCAGGTGACTTCTTGCCACCACGCACTTTTCTGCGCAGGGGCATAATGTGACTCTCTGTCGCTCTTAGGCGGGGGCTGCTTTACTGCTGGTGAGTAGGTGAGCAACTGAAGCGCGTCATGGTAGGTCGCCGCACTGAAGCGGGGGCTCCATATCGCCTTGAAAGAGGGGGAGAGCGGAGTCCTTCACACACGGCAGAGCGTTGTAAACAAAGATTTTTGATTTAAAAAAAAAATCAAATAAAAAAACCTTAATCCGGCTAAAGTCATACAGATAACGGAGGTGTTGAACCGGTTTTATTTGCTGTCAAACGATTGACCACTGCCGTGTGTGTGTCCTGTATCAAAATGCGGTGAAGAGCCCTACAGGTGATAATTTGCTTAAGGCATTTACATGTCTGTACTGCACTTCAATAATGCAACTAAAATTGGAATACTCCCCATGCCGATTTGTTTACTTTGATTATGACTTTAGTCGGATTAAGGTAATCAAAAATCTTTAAGAGAGTAGGTTAGAGGTGATGGAATGATGCTGGAGTAATGTTGCACCTGTATCGGTAGGTGTCGGGCTCTTTGCCATGCGGAGATGGCTGGCTGGGGGCGTCTGCCGCAGCAAAGCCCGCTTGGACGGCAAAACTGTTCTGATAACGGGAGCCAACACTGGTATCGGCAAAGAGACCGCAGTGGACATGGCCAAGAGAGGTAAGTTCATTTCAATTGAGCTCTAAAGATGTTATTTTAAAGTATTGGTTGAATTAGCTTCATATGAGGAGTATATTATACAATATACAGTGGGAAAAAAATTATTTGATCCCCTGCTGATTTTGTACGTTTGCCTACTGACAAAGAAATGATCAGTCTATAATTTTAATGGTAGGTTTATTTTAATAGTGAGAGACAATAACAACAAAAATCCAGAAAACACCTTTTTTTTTTTTTTTTTGCATTCATTTTATCAATCAGCAAGATTTCTGGCTCCCAGGTGTCTTTTATACATGTAACATACTTTTATCCCAGGGAACACACATACTAATGAAAATGTATAACCTGACTGCAATTGTAAGTCGCTTTGGATAAAAGCGTCTGCTAAATGCATAAATGTACTTGTAAATTGTAGGAAAAGACCCGGCTGGAACGATCCAATGACGGCAGTCGTTCCGCGGGTGAAGGGCTTTGCGTGTTACGATCTTTCCTTTTCACGACACAACAAGAACATTAAAATGGAACACTTCTTCTTATATATTTTATCTCGTTATTTCATCTGACTCCATAAATGAAAAGGGTTTTAATGATGTCTGTGCATCATTAAAACAGGAATGAATGATTGATTATTCTTATCAGCTCTTTTCATTACTTTACCCGTCCAGACATAGGGAAGCTATATCGCTCAGAGGTCCTGTTTTCCACAGATCTCACGGACACAATCTCGTCAGGCCCGGTCATCAGTCAGAGGTAAATTATGGTTACGTATCTGAGATTTGCCGTAAATTCACACGTACACAATCAGAGACATCGAATAACCCTCATGGGGCACCCTCAGAACTCGAGTTCAATCGTTTACTTCAGTAAAGGGTTTTGGCCACTATCAGATATGTTAGCAGATCAATATACTACACTCGTAATAGCTTTGGGTTGGCCAAATCTTTGTTTAAAGTAACATTAATCAAAGTCAGAGGTGTGGACGCCGAATTCAATCTGATCAGACGGCGTTCACCGTCATTGAACGGAATTAACCCGTCCCTACACCCAAGCACACTTAAAAGATGCCGGATATTAGCCGTCTAAAACTGACGCAGGCTTGCGAAATATACGAATCCACTAATCTAGTAGAGAGAAAGCAATCTTCAGAGGCATTTAGAATAGAATCAAACGTTACAATTTATTGACCAGGTAATCAAAACAATAATTCAAAGCTCCAATGTTACAAGAATAGAATCAACGGTTAACCATAACATAACAATAATTCAGGAATTGAAGAACTTGTAGAAATTACTACCTGGCAATGAAAAACTACACACAAGTGACATGTGCGGGCAATCAGTTTACTGACTCCCAGATGTTTGTGTCCCTTTTCCTTATATACCCAGAATTCAATAGACCCACCCAGGTGGTATCTTGTCATTATAATAAGTCTTTAGAATTGGCCACCAAAGGCTTCTGGAGATCCTGTGGCCAGGATTACTTATTTACATACAGGAGGTGTTTTGAGTAGGAAATCAGGGGAAGGCACGCCCCTGCTGTACACTATTCTTCTCAGATTTTAGAACTTCTTTTAGCTTTTCATTATGGTTGGGAGGATGAGACCATTTTACCAGGCGCACTGAGACATTTCAAAAGATATCAAACATGTATGGTTACTTTTGTACATATTACATTGCATGGATTTTAGGTGGTGAGGGGAGGGGGAGAATGACGACTGCAGCCGGTCCGTCGTGCGGACCGTCAGCACCGGTGTGAAACCCCAGTGTGCTGCGTCCTGGATGTTGCTGCTATATGCAGGAGATAGCTCCGTTGATTACTGACACCAAGCCCACAGTTCCTCTCTAGGGGGCCCAGACATTTTGGCACCGGGCCCGGCTTACAGTTTTCTCCCTTTGGCACTGTTTGGGCCACTCCCAGGGTTCCTGCAGTGTCACTTCAGTCGCTAGGCGGGCAGCTTTAAGGAGCTGAGGGTTAGGATAGTGTTGGTGGATGCTTTTACTGATCTGATGAGGTGTCGGAAATAGCAACATTGGAATAGCGTGAAGGAGAAGATGAGTGCGCCCAACTGCGCAACCTCAAGTACCCAGTCCCACCAGGTATATGCAGTCTGTGCCGATCGGGTGGATGAGCTAGACAGAATCTGTGCAGTCTTCGCGCCAAGTTTGTCTCCACTTGTGCTTGAGAAAGGTGGTACTCTGTTTGGAGGATGACGTTCTGTACCAGGTCCATCGTGTCGATCAAGGCTTGTGTTCCGTGTTCATAAAGGTGTCGTCCCCACCATGGGGAGACCTCTGCCCTTTGGCATCCTTCCGAGGATGTCGATCTGGCCCATAGAAAAGTCCTCTGTCACTTCCAAGCAAAATGAGTGATCAGCAGGACAGGTCAGTCCTCCATATGTGAACGAATTCATCTCACTGATGACACACCACTGTGTATGAGACACCTGAATCGCATTTGAATGTCCATGCAAAGATTCAACACTTATGAGTTTGTTATCATTGGGAGAGAAAGGTTGTAATGTGTTACATGTACAGACAACATAATTGTGAGTTTCATGACAACAAGTGCGACTGGTAAATACGGTCTCAGTACCCTTCAGCCATATATCCGGTGAGGTGATCCCATTTAATTACCTGATCTTTAACTACCATGCCAATGGATCGAATATTAGTGGAATTTGGATAAACTTGATCTGGGTGGATTAAAGGAAAAGTGGCAAAAAATCCAATACAACCAATACATTCGTTTTCAGTATACATCACAATTGTGGATATTAATTCTGAATACTTTACATTTTTCCTGAAGAGAACCATCTATGTAAATCTAAAACCTCAATTAAATCATTCAAAACATGTCTCGGGTCTTGTGAAGAGAAGATCTAAAATTTCCTGTCTTGTTGCAGTGAATAAATCTTGTGCATATGATCTGCAGGCTAAGTCAC